>JAOWBP010000001.1:25246691-25269633 GCA_028571105.1 Tragopan temminckii | reverse complement strand
TATGTATAATATAAATCAAAAAAAAAAAAAAAACAAAAAAAAAAAAAAAAAAACCACAAGATATATTCATGCAATTAACAAATGCAAAACAGGCCACACATCTTTATGTGGCCAGCTGAACTGTTTCTTAATCTCTTCTGCTATTACACTGTGTGCTGATCATTTTTTTATTAAAAAAAAAAAACAACCTGATTACACAAACACAGAGCAGGGAAGGCCTGCAACATAAAGCCAGACTGCCCAGCTGCAATGAAAAGCGGCTTCAGACTCGAGTTGCTGAAGTTTCTGCAGTGTGGAGGCTGGTAGTGAATTCCTGTGCTGTATTCTTGACTGTGAGCAGGTACTGTGCTGAAGTGTGGGTCCCAGCTGTCAAAGTGTTTCCCAAATTTCTATGCGCAGGAATGGCTGGAACTTAGAGAGGCTGGATAGTCTGGCTCTTTTTTCTTTTTTTTTTTTCTTGTCTTTCAACCAACCTTGTTTCCAATCTGGTCTGAATGCAATCAGTTATCTGTAGATAGCAAGCAGTGACTGGCTATGAATAATGTCTGTGTTACTTGAAAGTGACATCTGTGACTTGCCAGACAGCCTACGTGAAATGCTTCCAATCATCTAGATGTTGCTCATGCATGCCTGCAGGAGGGAACCACGGGCCTAGCATGGGACCAAAATGCTCTATTTCACTTCATCCACCTCAGTCATGCGCTGCTCTAGCCCAAGATCTGCAAACTGAAGTTTTTGTGATCCACTCAGAGGGTGCCCAGGCTCCTGTGGGGCCACAGGCCCCTCCTGCTGCTGGCTGTTGTGCCTCCTCTTTCCAGCACAGGAATGATGAGACACAGGAACATGAAAAGACTTTAGAAACCCTTTGTTTTTTACACTTGCTAGAATGTTTACTCTAACAGCTTGTGTATCAAG
Source organism: Tragopan temminckii (assembly GCA_028571105.1). NCBI lineage: Eukaryota > Metazoa > Chordata > Aves > Galliformes > Phasianidae > Tragopan > Tragopan temminckii. Next base: position 25,268,718 of record JAOWBP010000001.1, on the reverse strand, counting down.
GTCAGCTCCTGAGCATTTCAAAAAGAAAGCTAAATTTTCACTTCAGAGCTTGAACACACAAGTCTTTAGAGAGTGGTTATATGGATAGTAGGTCACTCTAGTGGTGTGGCTGAGGAGTGTGTCATAAGAGACTTCTTAGCCTCATCCACCCATGAGGAGGGAATTGAAGGAGTGTTGCTCAGTTGTAGCAAGTGAAAACATCAGAGCTAGGATTTAAAGCCTCTGGGCAAGGGGAGGGGGATACAAAATATTCTCATTGGAGGGGCTGCAGTTGCTCAGTGCTCACACTCACAATCTGGAGAAGATAATGATGATAGATTGCTCTCCCTGCCATGACGAGTTCTGTATTCCACTTTATTTCACTTCAGCCTGGTGGTTCTGGCACATTTCCCTGTGTGCCCTAATGTGTCTATGCTTGTTTGTAGTTATGTTTTCAGGGTCAATTTTTGCAACCATTTGAAAGAGATGGAAATAGGTGTTTTTTTAATAAATAAGGAAAAGTAACAATGATTATTAATTGAACAAAATCCATTCATTTATTTGCAGCCTCTCCTTCTCTCACACCTGTTAACAGTCCCGAGCGTTGACTTAACTAGGAATCAGTTCAGAGGAGAAAGTTTGCCTGCCATGCTCCCATCTTTCCCCTGGGTTGGTAGAAACAAGAAAATGACTCTCATGTACAAGTGGTAGAGATATTGTACAACAAAGTTATTGCAAAAAAGTTCTAATAGTAACTTATCCGTAAGAAACAGTAATTACAGCTCTGAAGCCTACTGAAGTGTGATATTTTTAAACAAATCCCCAGTGCAAGATAATTAGAAAATCAGTGTTAAACTCATCATGTTAACTTAGTCTTGGAGACTGAAAAAAAAATGTGCTATTACTTGTTTTTCTGCCAATTGTTCTTGACAACTCAAGGTAACTGAGTTTAGCTGTCCTTGTGTTATGCCTAAGGAAATCAGGCAGAACTGGGGAAGTGAGATGCCTGATAGCACTGACTGTGTTTGCACACAGTTTGTCTCCTGACCCATTCTGAGGTTTCTGTTGAGAACAAATGGATAAAAGTTGACTGCTGTGCCAAGCCAGCAGGTGAAGTTTATGGTTTGGAGTGTTTTTACCACAGAATGGCTGTTAACTTCATATCTATACTCTCTAAAAATTGAATAATTACATTCAGTAAGTTCTGTTTATTGTCTAGCCAGGAGATGGCTCTGTCTAACCATTCCCAGAGGACAGCAGCTTTCTGAAGCTAGAGATAATTGGTATTCTTTGGTAGAAGACTGAAAGGGATGTGAACAGTTAAAGTGAGAAAAATGATGCATTTGGACATGCTTTCCTGCAGCTGAAGCTGTTTGTGGAAGGCCAAGGTAAAGGCCTTACAGTAACTGGAACATAGCTACAAAAGCTGGACAAGCCTCATGCTGTCTTCTTGCTGCCCAGAACAGCCTTTGGAGTGAAGCATAAGTAGTTCAAAACGTCAAGCATTTCTTTGCAAGTGTTATTAAACTCAGTGGCCAATTCCATTGGTCTTGGAATAAAATGATAATGGTGCCTATTGAATGACTTCATACTGTGGGTATTTCAGTCCAAATCAAGTCTTTGTCAGCATTCCTAACTTCTAGGCAGAAAAAAAAAGCGGAAAAATGTCAAGTAGAGGCAAGTGTTGCTGTTATATTGTCTTAGCTAATACTTTTTGGGTGATTTTTTTTTCTTCTTAAAATTTGGTGAATTTTCCATCAGTTTTCATGCTGGGAGATCAGCTTTCAACTTACAAAGGAAAACCTATGAATTTAAGCTTGGGGAACAGGCAACTTTCTATTGAGAAGAGAAAAGCAAATCAAAAGCATTTTAAAGCTCCAGTAAGTGTGGCAGTATGATTGGCAGCACCTAATCTCTTGGGGTAGCGCTCAGTTTAGGACTTCAGGACTTTCAAGTGTTGCTTGGTTTCTTGTTTCTCTTTATTTCCTGCTTCCCGTGTAGATGAGGTAATTTGCATTTTTTTGATACTAAGATGCCTTTGTGATCTGGAGGTAAGAATCTCAAATTATGCAACACTTCTGGAAAACCCTGATTAGTAAATATGAATAAATTTGGCATTATTATTGCTTCACCTTCTAAGAAGCTGAACTTCCAAAATGGTTAGTTTGGGTTGAGAAACATCTAAATTTAGCACTTTTCCCTAGGACTTCATGGAACTGAGTAACTTTTGGGCACACAAAAATGGATGCGTTGTTGGGATGTTCCATTTTTCTGAGACTTGGCACAAGTCTTTATATAGTAACGCTTAAGTGTTTGACTTCTTTTAAAATCGTAATGGCTGATCAGTCCTCTGCCTGCATTTTGCAGTGAGATAAGCTATGAAGGTGCAAGAACAGTATTTACTTCCTTTCTGTGGTCCAAATTCTTTGAGGCAAGACGAGACTGTTTTAAAAGCTTTTGAGAACAGGCTGACTTGCTGTAAAATACCACTGGCTGTGTACTTGAGACACTGCTGTAAACTTATTTAAATACATCAGGGAAGTGCATCTCTGTACAAATAGATACAGCGACAGTTATTTCTTTTTTTCCAAATGTTCATGAAACTGTAGCCTGATCATAGGAAGCTAATTCTGAGATGCAGATCCCAAATTAGGCTGCAGATAGATTGGGAACAAGTTGCAAAGCTGAAATGAAAATACGTATTTTAAAATCTTTTCAATCCCTGGAAGGGTAAATCCACATCTTCTATTTTCAAGAGCTGGTTTCATCAGATCTCATTTACAACAGTACAACACGTACTCACAAAGCAAAATAATTGTACTTTATTTTTTCCCCCACCCTCCTTAATCCTTGTACTTCTGTGAACTGCAAAGTAGGACAGTTTAACATCCTTATTACCAAGCATCTTAGAGAAGGGAGGGACAGGCAGGTGGGGAAGGAACATCTACAATCATGAAAAGATAAGTTATTCCCAACTTCTGGCGCGTCTAAGCATTATAGAATCTAGAAAGCAGACTTAATAAGCTTTTTGTGAATCTCTTTGATTTACTTCTTCTAAGTCTTGTAACTCCATGAGAATTAATAAGTGCTGCTTTTAGTGCAGCACTGCATTAGTAAGCTCTTCACTTGAGATGCACAACAGCTGGTTGTTGAACATGTAATTTTGCCAAATTTAGAACAAGAGATTTAAGAAAGAAGCTTTTTCTTGTAAATTGTGCATGTATATAATTAGTAGCTTAGTACCATTTTAAACTTTTCCATCTGCATGATTGTTCTTTTGCATTACATAAGTCTTCAAGAACAGGTTTAATTACCTAATTAAGCCTAGGGTTATTATTTCCTGTGGAACATTTTAATTACAAATAAAATCTGAGGTTGAAGTAACTTAATGTTGAAGGAGAAGGTTTGTCCTAAGATTTTACAGCCATTTATGCTGCTGTAACTGAGTAAATGTTTCCATATGAAACCCTGAGGAGCAGGAATTCTTATTTACATGTATCTACCCTCTGAAGGTAGCCTGCAGAAGACATTTTTGAAGTTGCTTTCAAGCCATCTTTGCTTCCTACCCCAGAGAAGTAGGCCTAAAAATGGTTGCGTTTGAGTAGTACATGTTCATTAAATAGTTGTTTCTAGCCTTAGGTGCTAACGGTATTGGATTAGTTACTGTGATCTTGATGGAACGGTGGCCAGGTTCTCCCCAGCGTGTGCTGTTGAAGGTTTATAGGACTAGAGGTGGAATTCTTTCAAAACTTACATTATTGAAATATTTAAATGTACTAATTAGTTATTTAATGATTAACTAAAAGGCAATTCTCCTTTTAAGTGATTAGGTTTTTCTTCATGTAAAGAAGATGTAAAGGCATCCTTACACTTTTTCCAAGTTTCAGATTTTCAGAGAAGTGGTTGATATTTCAAGTGGAAGGCTGCACCACATCCTTGGTTGTTTAGCATTTTGACTTTTCAAGAAAGCAGTGCCATTTTAAGTGAAAAGATGCTGTCTTCTCCTTCTCGAACCCCTTGAGAAAATCCAGTTCAAAATCCTATTTTTTTTTCTTGCCTGTTTTGTCAATAACAACAGCAACAAAGCAGACCGTGCTGTGTTTACAGCAGTGTCATGAGAATTAATGGTGGTACAACTACCTGAGCTGTGTGTTGAACAAGATCTGAAACTTCAGAGGGAAAATGATTTGAAGCAAAGAAAAGCTTATTCAGAGAAAACACTATAAACAGTGAAGTCCATGGGCTGCTTTTGTAAAGTAGAGGAAGCTGCATTCTCATTTTTAGAGTAGAAGACAGTGAAACAGATGGACCAAGTGGTTTGGCAGAAGCAGGAAGTTTTATTGTTGGGGAGGATTAGAGTTTAGGAATTTTGGTTTAGTGGCTTGCACACGCCCTTCTGAATATTTACTTATTAATTTTTTTAATAAGGATGTGGTTTGAGATGTAGGATTTCTTGAGGGGTTTTTGGAGTGAGAGGGGAGGTAGCCATGCTTGGCGGTTTAGTTCACATGTGCTTGATGGTATACTCTAGAAAAGTACAGCAAAAGCAAAGCTCCAAAGATGAGCTTCAGAAGTATTTCTTCTGCTGGGGAGGGGAAGATGTGCAATTTGTTTGGCTTAGTGAGGAGAAATGTGGTCACAAATACGTGCTTGCACTCAGGCTTTCCAGTGACTGGAAGTGCTCTGATGGAAGCAAACCAGATCTTTGTGATGCTCACCAGGATGAGCACATGCTCAGTGAGCCCATCTTTAGTCTGCAGTGAGAGCTTACCCTTACCCTTTTTGATCTTTGTTTCTGAAGCTTTATGAAGCAGCAGCTCTGTGGATGGTTCCCTGTACAAGTGGAAGACGATTCTCTTCTCTTTTGACAGTCTGTGCCTGGCACAGAGCAATCCAAGAGCTGTGCCACCTGGCTGCAAAGCTGGCACTTTAAGAGAAGTTGGCCATTTAAAATAAGCTATGACTTTACACATTTAGGGTCTAGCCATAAAATTAATATGTATGTATTTAAAAAAAAAAACACACAGCAATTTAAGGCTTGTTGAGCAGAGATTTCAAGCTAACTTTTAGGTCAAAATCATCTTGCACCCACACAAACAATTAAGAAGAAAATTATCTGAAGTCTATTTGCATGAATTACTCTTGAAACAAATTTTACTCAATACAGAATGAATTATTCCACCATAAAATAGATGGAGGTACTTCTTAGAATAAACTACTTTGCATCTTTTAGCTGTCAGCTTGCTCTTTTAAACTATTATTACTTACTTGTCTCAGCCTGCCTACTGTTGTGTCCTTAAGTGCTCTGGAATCATCTTGCCTGGATATAGTCTTGCCTATCTGTGTATGCAGTGTAGTGTGTGTGTACATATGTTTAGTGTATATGTTGTATATAGGTAAACTGAGTGTGTCTTTGTTGTAGCTCAGTCTCTTCATCCTCTCTACTCCCCAGTGGAAGCTCAAGGCTTTTTCCTCCCTGCACTTCTGAATTTTGGCCTAGCAATGGTCACTGGGGTGTTGAGGTGACTTTATGTATTTTAAAATGAAAAGGGCATTTGTGTCAGCATTGCATGAAGCTGCAAAAAATGAGATGGCCTTGGAGAGAGGGAAATTGTAAGGCCCCATATATGTTGCTTTAAATGTAGGCCGGGGTGTGGGACAGGCCCTCTTTTGCCCGGCGGGCAGCCAGGATTAGCACTGCCATTACAGTGTGGTTGAGAGCTGAAACCCCATTGTGCCTTAAGCAGGAGGAAGTCTGATGCACGGCCCTGTGGCTGTGCCAGGCACCCCTTGCTCCTGGGCAAAGCTGTTTGTAAAGCCGGTACACTCCTGGGGAAGCAGCCTATCCTCTCTACCCATGCATGGTACACCATATTTTTTCAGACTTGCTTCTCTGAAAGCTCTGCCAAGAGATCTGCCACAGGGATATCTCTGCTGCAGGGGCAGCCTCTGGAGATGCAGGTGGTGTTACCAGCCCTGCCTCAGTAACAGTGAGAGCCTGCAGTCCCCTGGCACTGCTGGAGCCTGCTGGGTCAGCATCTTCAGCCCATGGCCTCAGCACAGCAGGGTATTGTGAGCAGTACAGTGCTCTGCCCCCTGCCCTCTGTGCTCAAGGATAGAGCCCTCCAAGTGGGTGAAACAAAGAAAATGTGGCTGTTCTGCTTCAGGATGAATCCTTTAATGTGAAGGGAGAGGGGACCAAAGAGAAAGCAATCTCCAGCAGCCTCCTGTGTGTGGCCAGACCTCAGTTCCGATCACTCTTCACTCCACATAAATTGTTCTAGTGATTTACATGGCTTAATCGAGGGTGTCTTCAGTTGCCTTTCCCTTCCTGTGTTTTGGCCTTGGGCTACAGGCCTCCCTGAGAACCTTTCCTCCTGATTTCTGAGCCCCAGCTCAATCTGCTCTGTTGGTGTTGGCTTCTTCCCAACGCTGCCAGTGCTGACTGTGCTTCTTATTTATCCCATTGGACACCATTAAAATAAAAGACCAGAAATCATTTTTAGGCTGTTCAGCAGATTGGTGCTGTTTGTATCTAAGGCTGTCATGGTCTCACTCATATGCCGAGGTTTAATCAGAAGCAATAATCTTTTGAGTTTACTCTGACTTTAGGAAGCACTGAAGTCCTATTTGAAACAGTTGTACTCTTCTAACTTTAATTTTTTGTTCTTTCATATATATACATATTTTTTTCTTTTTCTTTGAGCATCTGTTTCTGAATGCAGACTGCCTGCATTAGCTCCTCTGCCCACCTGGATCCCTCCTCCTGGTGCTAGGAATAGCAACTGCCCAGCGGGATGGGGAAGGAGGGTTGCTTGATAGATCTCTTCCATCTTTCAGCTGGCAGGAGGATGGTGATTCACCTCATCAGCTTTGACTTGGAGTGTTTCTGTACCCCAGATGTGTGTTCCTAGCATTCTCTAGTTGGCTGCACTTCCTTGGAAGCAGAAGCTATGGGGGAATGTGATAGAGACATCCAAGTTCAGCAGCGTAAGAGCTATGTAAATGTGACTGTAGTGATGCTGGCTCAAGCTGAATATCCAGCTGTACTGCATCATGTGGATTTATGAGCCTGAGTCTCCACTAGCTCATGAATCTCTGCTCTTGATCTGTTGCTTGATGTAGGCACGCACATCTCTGCAGATGCCTGTGTTCAGGGGTCTGGGCTCAGACAGCTGAAACTTTCTGTACCTTACCATTTCCAGCACTGATTTCCAGCTCTGATGGCAAAGAGCCCAGCAGCCATGTCACAGAGGGCTTTTTGCCCAGCGTCTTGTTCCCTTCAGTGGCTTGATTTTTTTAGTCATTTCAAAGTTTTGAACCCTCTGAATTGTTGGATGAATTGACCTGGTCTTCCTCTTTGAAGCACTCTCCCAGGAAAAAAAGTGGGCCACTGTGAACCTCAAAATACAAAGTAGGATGTAAAACTCCATCATCTCAATGCCATGAAATAAACTCTCAAGCAAGGCTTTTCTTAGGGACATGCTTTGAAAGTGATGAGCGACATGAGAAAACCCAAATGAGTGATGGTAGAGTAACTTAAGTTAATGATGTTAATATTGAGATTGGCTCTTCTAGATGAGCAGTATTTTAGAAAACCTAATCCATCAGTTCCTGATGAACCCTTACATACAGAGTCTTGCTTTGTTCTGTTTCCAGGGTAATCCTGGCTTGCTCATATTACAACTATAAAGCTGGGCATGTAGTATTTTTAATAAGTACTTATATCTTGGTTCAATAAAAAGATATTTCAGGATAATTTGCACACTGCAGAGTCTTATTTCAGTGTTTTGTTCCTTTTTCCTCAAGTCAGGTTATAAGATGAAAGGATACACTGCAGCTAAAACAGTGTTGTCGAGGAGAGCCATCTAGATAGGAGCTGATGAGATCTTGACTAAGCTTTTCAAGGCAGAGCTGTTTTGTCAGTCAGGTTCCTGTTTGTGTGTGTGTTGGAGGAGTGGCACTAAATTAACCGTTCTCCATGAGTTAAAAATGACACATGCGTCTTATCCTGATGTCCTATAGCTTGTTGCTATAGAACTTGCCCAAACCAGTGGACAATAGCATGCTGACTAAACACCCTGTAAATGACTTCTTTTAGGCAACTTGTGCAATATGTGTAGCAATTCATGGCTCTGGAGTGCACGTAGTACTTAATAAACCTGAAGTATTAATAGCAGTGCAACGCTAGCTTTTTTCTTCCTGTGAAGCCTACTAAAGATTATTATATCTCTGAGGATCATGGATCATATTTCTGTAACACTGGCTTAGAATTTGTCCTAGAGCAAGACATCGTTGTGTTGCATCTAATTGCTAACAGATGGGAATGGATGGATGGACCCTGGCATCTACTGAATGAGTAGGTCCATCCTCTGGCACAGTTCTGATGCTTCCTGTGGCTGAGTGCCATGGTGGCTGGCTGGGGAAGTAGAGCTGATGTGACTGAAGTATGTGGCAGAAGTACTGGTTGTCCCCTGAGTAACACGGTATATTTCAGAAAAGTGGAAAAATGAAGAGATGCGCTTTAATCTGTGCTCTGTACAAAGCTTCCTGTGACATATTTTATTTCACCTTCTGAAAGGAAATTGCTATGCCAGTAGAAGTATATTTCTGTTAACGGTATTCATGTCCTCCGAGTAGTACAGCTTCCTAATCTAGGCAAAGCCTGAGGTGCTTGAAATAAGGTGTTATGGGGGGGGAAAAAAAAAAAAAAGACAGCAAACCAAATAAACAAAGAAAAATTAGGCCACTGACCTTGTTTCCAGAACCAGCCTCATGCACTCCATTGTTTCTTCTTTTCAGTGAACCAATCTATTTCCTACTGTATTTTTATGAGCCCTATAACTTCTACAGGACAAGACAGGCAGGTGACCTGAAATGTAGAGGGGAGTCCCTGTCCTAACCCAAGTGTGCTGTCAGTGAAGGATGGCCAGTAAAAAGAAGATAGTCTTAATGTTTAAGTTTTTCTCTTCGAAGTGTCCTAGAGCTTAAGCCGCCATCAGGACTGTCAAGTCACACTCACTCGCCTTTAAGCTTTCTGAATATATTCAATGAGAAAGAAACAGCCCGTGTTTTTATTATGGGTTGCCAGCATAAATATTTAAAACATCCCCTATCTCATTCCTCTAATCCCGGAAAGATTGCTTCTCCTAGAGACTGGAAGGCAGGTACTCATGTTTGTAAATAAAAGATCGTCTCAGAGATCAGAGAACTGTGTGTTTTACTGCACTCTGTGACTAATTGAAAGATAATGCAGTAGAAAGGGAGGTGGGAGGAGGGGGACAAAAGAGAACAAGAGAGAATACATGTGCGCAAGTCAACCACAAGCCATTATTTCCCTGCTGCCGGAGGCATGGAAGGAGAGGGTATATAAATGTGTGTTAGCTGAGAGGGAATAAAGCTCCAAGACAAAACTGTTTATAACCTGCACGTTAAGTCAACCTGAGCCTATCAGCAATGGAGGTTAAGGTCTTATTTTGCCCTGGTAAGTTTTATTGAAGCTGCAGTATGGCTTTGGTCATGGACATGCAATAGGAAGTGCCAGTGTTGCTGGCTCAGCCATGGGAAATGCAGCCTACTGCAAGGTGCAGTGCCTTGAGTGAGGGGCAGGCAAAGTGTGCGGGGCTCCCTTCTGGGCTCTGCTGGTGTGTGGTAACTTGTGGGGCTGCAGGAATAGAGCTTTCATTTGCATCCCATTCCCTTCTCAACTGTGCTTACATAAACTGAACAGCTTTCCAAGTGAAAGCTTCCTTTTCCTTCGTGAAGATGATATTTAATGTGAGCAGATTGAGTGAGTAGAAGGAACTAGGCAAAATCAGAGCAGACCTCCAGTGAAGTGTGTTTTCAACCAGTGCTTTGCAGTAGATGGCCTTGATTTGCTCTGGGTCACGTGTTTACTCCTATGTGTAAACTGTGGCCTGCTGATCAGACAGGAAATGTTTGGGGCTGGAAAGCTTCCTGTGGTGTCTTGATTCATGTGAAAATGAAGCTCCTTGTTGTTGCAATCTTTCCTGGCATATCTTGTAGGAGTGTCCCCAGGGTTGGGAGCTAATAAGTCGAGATAGCTACACTGCAGACGGCTTCAGAGTCCGCCGGGCTCTGTCGAAAGGATGCCGCTCAGGCCAAGCAGATGGTTGGCCTGAAAAATAAAGCAGGGGCTTTGGGATGTTTCTCCTAAGAAAAGTGGGGAGAGAACTGAGTGAAAAGGAATTTTAAAAGATAGACGATGTGCAGAATTGTTGCTCTCAAGGCAGGAAAGTTTTACTGAAAACATATGGGTTATGGTCAAGAAAAGGTCACGGATCAGATAATGGTAAAGGTGTGAGGCTGGTGGGTCATCTCAGATCTAGATAAAGGAGCATACATCCAGCTGGATGCAGACTGGCAGTTGTCGGATGACCAGGTATGCTCCTTAAGGTGAACGATCTGTATCGGATGTTCCTGTGGTAACCAGGGAGTGACCAGCTGTTAGGTGCTGAGCAGGCCTGTCTTCTCAGGCTCACTCCATGTAGCAACCAAATGCTGTGTGTCCCTAATCAGCAGAGGAGGGGGTCTGGCTCTGCAGCCTGTGCAGCCTGTGGAGTGGGTGCTGCTGTCAGACAGGCAGCTATCAGATCTGCTCAGCTGAACAGCCCGTCCTGCCAGTTCTCAGTGGTGTTGCTGTTGTCCCTGTGTTTTCTCCTGCTGGAAGGAAGGCACCAGGGTTGTGGGATGCCAACACGTTCTCTGGCTTTGGCACCCTGTTATGGCAGGTTAGGTGAACCTCCTTTTACAGTAGCTTTGTTTTGTGGTCACATATGGCCCTTAAGTTTAAAGCACTGCTGGTCTGAACCGTTTGCGTTACGCCTCTCACAGCTGTTGTGGCTCACTGAGTTATCTGAAGGATGGCATGCTGGGCACAGGCCTAGGCTGCAGCACACACCAGCGAGATGAGGGAGAGAGCCACAGACTTGTTCTTCTTCACAACGTACAACCCCATATTTAGGGGCACAGCATTGATTACACTCGCAGACATCAGGTATTTTGACCAGTTCCAGACAAGTGGAGAAGACCATAGAGAGCCAAAGGAATAAAAGCAGCTGCAGTATTCAGCAGCTGCACCTGGGAAAACACCGAGAGCTCATTTAGCAGTGGAGGCATGGGATGGGTTTGCTGCACTTCACAAGTCTTTATTCCCTACTTTTCGATTCCCCATTGAAGAATCCGACCTCTGCATGAAAAAGTTCGCCGGACAGCGCTGGCATAGAGCACTGGGCAAAATCAAAGCGTTTACAACGTCTATATCTTTGAAGTGCCTGCTTAATAGAGCCGTTGTCATGCCGGTTGGAGGCAACACTTCTCTTTGCAAGTGAAAGGCTCAGCGGAGCTGGCTGATAAGCGCTGGTGCCCCGCTGTGAAATTGACCCTTTGAACTGGGAAGAATCACTCCAGATAAGCACGTAATGGAATTTTTATCTGGTCTGGCTTTTTATTGCCAGTCTTTCTGTGCAGCAAAAGCATTTTCTCCTTAGCTCTTGTAGGGGTGTGGATAGCACAATAGTCACATTTTAAAGATGCTGCTTGCGGGCTGGGAAGGAACAGCCACGTCATGCCTTGCTCTTACAGGAACAGAAAAGAAGCTGTGACAATATAACCTAAATAACAAATGCATGTTGATTTAAGAACTAAACATGTGAAAGGCTGGGCTTCCGAAATCCCAGGGGAGCAGAGGAGTAGCAAGGATATTGGCAGTATTGTTGAAGGACAGGTAAAAAGTTATATCACTCTTATCTATTAAAAAAAAACAAAACAACAACAACAACAACAAAAAAGCTGGGAAATGTTTCACAGACTTCTGTTTTCATTTCACTGTAGAAATAAAGGTTCTCTTCTACATGAAACCACACAGGTTCGTTTGTCTATAAAAATATAATCTCTCAAAAGCACAATGTTTGCAAGCAGAGCATTGCTAAGCACTGTGTTTCTTCTGTATCAGAGAGAATCTGCTTTTGTTTAAAGCAGGGATCATATTCTTTGAGGTTCTCCTTTCTAAGCTATAAAACAGAGCCATTAGACTTTTGGTCTCAAATCCCGGTACCAAAAGAGCAAAGCAGAGGACTTCAGACTTGACCTGGTGCTGAGGTTTGCTGTGTGCCTTGGTCCCACCAGGGGCCTGGAAGCTGAGGCCTGGCTGCTACGCAAAGGCTGCTGTTGTCCGAAGGGAGTGTTTGAATTGTCACGGTGTGTCTGAGACCAGGACTGCTGGATTCAGCACGTGCAAGCTGTTTGGCAGAACGGCCCTCGCTGGCAGGCAGCATGCAGAATACAGATGGTTTGAGTTTTGAAGCTTGAAACAATAACAGAAGATATGGCTCTATTAAATACATTGATCCAAACAGATCCATCCTTTCACAGAATAAAAGGAAGGGATGGTCTTGTGAAGCAGTGTGGGAAGGGAACATTGTTGAGGGGGGAACACTGCTCTGAGTAAAAATTCATCAAGTTCAGGCTGACATTTCTCAGTGTCAGGTTTCCCCTTTGGCCTCCTTGAGGTGCTGGTGGTGAAAAACCTCTCAAGTAGTTTTATCCCACTTAATTGCTTTTTAAAATGTGCTCTATTCCTTGCTAGCAATATAGCACTACTGTGCTATAATAATGAATATGTAATTTAAAGAAGGGGGGCAGGGGCTGACATATGGCAAATACATGCTTTGGTTCTGGTAAGCACATGATTTTGAAGATAAACAAAGCTGTTTCCTTATCCTCAGCATGTACTTATTTTGTTTTACTGATAATGAGAAAAAATTAACACTGCTTAACGTGATTGAAAACAGCAGTATTCTATGAGATTAATGTCTGTGTGAATGACATTGAAAGTCTTTTTGCTTGTGTTTAAACTAAAGTTCACTTATGTGTAAGACGTGTTAAAAAAGATCATCCTAACTCCAAAAAGCAGTTTAAAATCTCTCCAGTTATGTTTTGTTTTCAATCTTGTGGGGGTGTTGGAGTTCTTTTGGAATTATTTTTTATTTGCTTTTCAAGTCTGTGTGGCTTAGTAGTGTTTTTATTAAAAATTGGATTCATTTCTATCAAAGAGCTTCCAAGTAATGGAAGGCTGTTCTAGTGTTTTATAACATAGGCATTTTGCATTGATGTCTGTAATAATGACTTCCAGCATTCAGGTTGGATTAAGTCATATTTCAAAATTTTATCTAGAAACATTTGTAAGCCAAAAAATTGAGAGATGTAAGCCTGAAAAATGAGAGAGGCAGCAGTTATTCTGCTATTATACATGTTATAGGGGTTTGAAAAAGTTAGCACAAGACTTCTCAGAATCCTGAGACTCCATCTGCCTGAGCTGTGTTTCATTTAGCAGCGTGGTTCTCTGAGACCAGTAATTGGAGTGGCCAAACCCGTGTTGCACTGTGCACCCCACTGCACCTTTAATAGAGATGTTATTCCTCTTTGGTCTGTTGTCTTTTTTTTTTTTTTTTTCCTGTTCAGTGTGTCTGAAATACTGTGCTGGCCAATCTGAGTAATACTGTTGCCTCAGGAACCTTGGGATGCTGCATGCATTGGGATACTACATGAAGGCATACACATATGCTGCATTGTTCAAAGCCTCTTTGAGTCAGTGCTAGAGGACTGTGGAGGCTGGGGAAACTCAAACACAGCTCTGTGTTTCTCACCTCATGTAGTAGAACAGTCTGTGGCTTTCCCATCTCTTACACGCCATGTCCAGGAGTAATAGTCAAAAACATGCTGTGGAACGTACACCTTGAAACAGGGTAGGTGACTGTTAGGCTTGTGTCTTGGCCCTGATCAGTGACTGTTTAGTGTGCTCCCTATCAAAGGAGAGCCAAGAAACTCCAAATGCCCCTTGGCTATAGTGGTAGGCAGTACATGGTACTGCCCCAAAGGATGGAGCTACCACACTGCATCTCACTGAGGGCTCATGGCAGATGTCTGGCAGGCCCTCCTGATACATCGTCAACATGAGTGTTCTCCTCATGTGCCACACAGATGCTGAAGGCTCATTGCCCCTTTGTTACTATGCTACAGTGTCCTCCTATAAAGTGACTATATTGTGACCAGCACAGAAAAACCTGTGGGTTGTTTTATGCATTGTCATTGTTCTTCTGATTAATGATGTCCCTCCAATTTTTTCCAACACCTTTCGTATGGGGGTTCTACTAGCTCAGCTCTTAGAAACAGATGTATAACTACAACATTAGTTAAATCAATTCCAGTGACCACACTTGGGATTCTGCTGTTTTGCTTTCAGCAGGGCCCAGCAGCATGTGAGAGCCAGGCACAGCAAAATGTGATAGCTGGAAGAGTGGATTCTGATGCTGCATTTGTCTTCTGGAGAAGAAATGTGCAAGCTGAAATCTTTACTGAGTTCCAGACACTCAGAACAAAAAAGACCTGTATTGTTGATCTCTGCTAGATGCTGCTTTGTGGATGAATTGAGGCAGCAGTGCTGAAAGCATTTCTGTATTGTTACCATTTAATCTTGAAACATGCTTTCAGGTAGAAAAAACACACTGAGACACAAAAAAACAAACCCCTAAAACAAATCAAAAACAGTTTCCCGCAGCAACTTGAGTAGTGTAATATTAATTGCTCCACTGGCATTGTGAAAAGCTTTTCCTGCCTCCATTTAATGTTGTGTAAGTAGTGAAGTGTTGTTTGTAATACGATGTTGCAGTATTGTCAAAGTAGTCTTCAAATAATGAATCTTTGCAAGACAAGGTAGTGTCACCCCATCTTTCAGGTGAGGAAAGCTGACAAAGAACTTATTGGTTCTGCTGAAGATCTGTTAAGAGTTACACCGAAGCGGTACTAAATCTTGATCTGTTTTTTGGCATTTCAATTTGTATAATTCTCTCTGTTCATAGCTGCTGTGTCTTTCATTAAATCTTCTCTATTGATTTATTAATGCAGAAGCTTTGTTCGGTCTCGCAGATCAGAATTGAAGAGGTAATGTGTAAGTGCCTTGCTGGAAAACAGTGAATTGATTTGGTAGTGGATACACTTACTGCTGCGTACAGTAACTAAAAAAACGTAGAGCTCAGCCTCAGATAGTCCGTGTTGTCCCATGAAAACTAATGCTCACTGTTCAAGCAGCTCAGTCTTTGCTGAGATGGACCACGTACCTAATTATCACCCTGCTGTTCAGGGCAGATATTGGCCTTCTAAATGATAGGATTTGCTTTGGATTCTCACTGAATGTTGTATTCCATAGCATGACACATGATATGCCCTGCAGTGTGTCATGCACCAGGATGCTAATCAACATTCAATACCAAAAGAAGAGAGCAGCTGCTCTGCAGTCAGCATGTCTGAACAGTCCTGCACACAGCAGGATATCTCTTAATTCACGCTAATGGATGAAGAACTGGCCTCATAACACTTATGCAAATGAAGCTAATGATCAGGGAAAAAATGCAAACTAGTTTTCATTTATTCACAGAGATAGGTATAATTATATGCAATAACTGGATCAAAATCTTGCTCTTCAGCATTTAGTTGTTGGTAACACAAAATGTGAATGGCTTGTTGTGCTGTTCGTCTCCTGCAAAGTTAATAACTTCACAGAGAAGTATGTATGTTCTTAAATTCTCATTGAGAGAGTTGCAAAGCTTAACGAGGAAAAGCTACAGATAATTGCATCTCCTGAACCTACCTCAATCATTCTCACTGTGCAGTAACGGATCTCTGTTGAAATTCACTGCTGGGAGAATCGGCATATTGATTCAGCTTCTTGCCCTTATTGTGCTAACTCCACTGTCTTCTGTGGATCAAAGAGAAATCAAGAGGAGGCAACCTGTCCACTGCAGTTGTGGCAGCTGAGTAATAAGATCGTAGTTAGGTACAAAGGTTTTCTTTTAGCATCTAAACTGTAGAGGGCTACCCACCCTCTTATAATTCTCCCAGGCATTCTTCCTCTTCCTTGTTAATGAAATCTGTCGCTCCTCTTGTATGTGTGTCATTTCAGTGGTGCAGCTGGTGTCACTTGATCACTCATGCCTTGAAGAATTAGACAGCTATGGTAGCTGTAGTAGTGTAATGGTATCAAGCAAGAGTTGATCAAGCTGCATTTTTAACAAGTCATCTTCTACTGGGTGCTTTGGACGGTGCCAAGAACACACTTTTGAACCTGTGTTATACTACAAGCTAGCTTTGGCTATGCAGATGTTCTCTAGACTTCCTAGTGTTATGTGTAATGAAGAAGCAAATCCAGATCTCATTTAGAAGAGGAAGGTGACTAGCACTTGAGGCTCTGTGATCTTAACACAGTGTCAGCCCAGGCTGGTATGGGCTCTTGGTGTTTTCTGTGTTTCGATGCAGTGTGAACAGCCTATGGGGTTTCACTACCACTGAGTAGGGAACTCTCTGGATCTTTCCAACGGTGACTTGGTTTTGCCAAATTTTAGAGATCATCTATCTGATCAGCACGCTAGGAATCGTTTTTGAGTATGGACTTCCTAATCTAATGGCACTCAAGTTTGTTTAGAAAGCAGTTGCAGTACTCAAAACAAGATCTGGATTCCTCATTCAGTAACTGAATTCTTATTAACGGAATTGTAGGTAGTGTAACTAGATTACCTTTTTAAGAAAAGCTTTTTTTATTTTTCCTTAATGTCTCATTCTGTTCAATGAATTCTGTTAAGCTCTTATTTCTGGGAACAGAGCTTCTGCCTTTCAGGAAGTGTGTATGGGACATCTGCCAACTGCCCAAAGCTAAAAAGTGATCCTGAACCACGCCTCCATCCCCGCTCTTTGTTGGAAAAAAAAAGTGTTTCTTGCTTTAAAAATCACTTGGTGCAAATTTCAGAGTACCTTCAGAAGACTGGAGCTCTCATTACAATGCTGGAAGAAAGGTCCAGGGCAGCTGTCAATATATTGCATTTACAAAAACAATGTAATTATCACTGACTCATTACTTCTGTGTGTGAGGGAAGGAGAATTATGAAGGAGTACTGCTGAAGAGAAAGTAGATGATGACTGAGGAGGGAGGGATGCATGTGTGTAACACAAAAATCCAAAGATTACATCAAGTTGGAGAGTTGTGTATATGGCTGTTGTGAAATATTTATTCTCATCTTTCTTCTGCTTACTAATTGGCTGGGAGCTAAACTTGTCTCAGCAATAATTGTTGTAGACAAGAAAGCAAGTCAGGAAAATGTGAATGTTTAAAGGCAGTAAATTGTCAAGAACTAATGTTAAACATACAGCCATACGCTCAAGACTTTATATGGCCTCAGAACGTGACAGTTGCTAATTCTCAGACCTGTAAAAACATTGTCTTGACAAATTACCTGTCAGGTGAATCTGAAGTCATATACGGCAGATGTGACACTCAGAGGTTGTACTTAATAAAACCTTGTTTGTCACAAGGTAGTGTTTTGCCTTGAATTCATAGTGCTATATCAAATGCTTTCTTTCAAAACCTATTTAAAAGATACTGAAGCATTATGTAATGGATAGGTTGCATGTTTTTCTGCTATCTAACCCTGAAAATGATGGAATTCTTCCTTAGAAACTGCTGAATTGAAGAAATTAATCTTGAACTATCTTTGAGAAGATGTCTTAACACTTGAACAGATTCCCTCCACCTCTGACTCACAGCAGTTCCTCACTTCATCGTGACTGTAAATATGTTTTTTAAATAGGGGTGGGGGGATCCTGCTTATTCTAGAAGCATGCATTGTCTGTGGCCATAGCTTGCATCGCCACTTGCTCAGTTCTGTTATATTCTGGTACTCTTTTTAAGCTAAACATTCCTACTTCACGGCTATGTGTCCAAAGCAATCCATCTTCCTAAGTGAGCTGGTAAGAAAGAAAAGCTGGGATATGCTGACGTGTCCAGGTGGGTGTAGCTTAAAAGCTAGGTGGCTTCTAGCAAACTATCAAGTGTCAGGTAATGTCTAACAGTTGCTGTTTCAGCAGCTGACAGTACCAGAAAGACTTAAGAATAAATGGATGCTTGTACAAAGGTCACTCATGTCAAGGGTTCCTGCTGAGTGTTCTTAAAACAATCTTGACTTTGCTGGATACCACCTAAACAAGGATTTTCATTACTGTGAATAAAATGTTTGTTCTGAAAATATGCCTATTTATTCTTAAGACTGTGCAAATCTTTCTATGAATGCAGTTAAGAACGTGTATTGGAGGCTTCAGTCTTGTCTGTATTAATGTCATCTTGGCAGTGAGGTGAAGCTTGATATTTTAGGGGACCTAAGACAATTTTCCCTATTGTAGTTACACAATTAAGTGCCTTGTAGTTTATATGGAAAATCTAATGACTGCTAGCAAAAGAACATAATTAACTTGATTTGAGTATTTGTTTAACTGAAATCTTCACTATTATCCTGCTGAAAACCAGATGTAACTTACATCTTGAACAG
Source organism: Tragopan temminckii (assembly GCA_028571105.1). Lineage (NCBI taxonomy): Eukaryota > Metazoa > Chordata > Aves > Galliformes > Phasianidae > Tragopan > Tragopan temminckii. The sequence goes on along the minus strand of JAOWBP010000001.1, from coordinate 25,250,347 downwards.
ACATCTTGGACTGGAACTTCACGTGTAATCTACATGAAGAGAGGGAAAACAGTGCTTTTAAGTCACCACCTGATCTAGCTATGTGGAGAAGGGAATACTTGGAGAAGAAATATGACTCTTTCTAATAATGCCTTTCAACTATGTCTCTGCTAGGTCTGGCTGAGCTTGTTGTTGGTTTTTTTTTAACTGATGTGGTGGCACTTTTGGCTATTTTTTGGCTGTTTTTTTTTTCCCTTCAGTTCATACCTGTGTATCCATAATCCTAGTGGAACTTGGCAGAGAGAAATGCTGGTGAAGCGATCTTCCCTGGCTTCTGTTTGATGTGGTGTTGATGTATCAGTGTGGTTATAATAACTAGCTACTGACCAGGAGCAGGACCATCCCTTTGCTTACCTCCTATCCCTCCCTTATGCTGACAATTGCATTCAACTCATCCTGCAGTAAACCAGTTCTGGGAAAGAACTAATTGTACTTTAGAGAGAGGGAAAAAAAAAAAAAAGAAAGAAAGAAAAAGGACATAACCTCCTAAATCAGCAGTCCTCATAATTAAGTGAAAAGCCCATTTGAGTTTCCCAGTAAACAGGCTGAATCATAATCCTCCTAGGAAAAGAGAAAGCAGGCATGAACTCTGCATGTTTACCCTATATCCTACTTGGTCATGCAGTTAGATTAATGTTAGTAAGGTGGAGTTTGTACTAAGGGCAAACCCCATTTAGTATTAATTTTCCTTGGCCAAATCTGGAAACTGGGGGCTGTTTTGGTGCCTGTTTTAGGGCAGTGGGTTACCTCCCAGTAGTTCCACTGGGAAACAAAACCTTGGGATTGGTTTTTTCTTTAGCAAGGGGCCAGCTTAGAGAGATTTATAACACATTCAAGAAAGACACGGGAGTGACGGGTAAGGTCTCCACAGCTCTCACAGAATGAACTTTAGATAGAGGATTTAGTCTTATTTTATAAGCCAGCCACAACTTAAAGCATGGGAACTCATTGTACGACTATGGATTAGTGTCTGTAGAGCGGGTGTCACGTGGATCCTGCCTAGCCCACAGCAAGCCTTCTTAAGCACGAAGAAAAAGAAATCTTATAAAAATCAAGAAAGCTGCAGTAACAGAAGCAGTGGTGTGAACTGGATGGATAGAAGAGCAGTATCTGCTGAGCTGGAAGCCTGCTTAGCTTTGAGACAGATGTTTGCTCTTGCTCTATGCTGAGCAAGAAGTGCGAGGATTGTTCCTAGCCGTGCCTGCCTATAATATGACTTAGTACTTACTGGTTGCTTTTTCTGTGTAGAAGACTGAAACGCGTATCTTTTTTTTTGGTGATGCCTTTTAGTAGGGTTGCATGGCCTTTGGTCTTCACAGACCATACTTCTGGCAGTCTCTTTTTCTTTCTTACAACTGCTTTACTGAAAGTTAACAAAGGACTAGTGTGTTGTTACATTCTTTATGTTCTCCTTACAGCACTGCCTTCCTTGAGGATGGCCTGTGATTTTATTTAGTAAAATAAGCTAAATAATTAATCCAGCCATTGTTTGTCCCATGTGTTTGTGGTGTAAGTCTCAGAAAATGGCAGCATAGCAGTCTGCTGGCTTCCTAATTCAGTGATTGCGGGATTTTCCTCCCTCCCAGATTTAAGCAATGGGAGGTTACCACTGACCTTTGCAAACTTCATCTTCCATTTAAAATTGTTTTCTATGGAGATAGTGCTGCAGCAGTGGTAGTAGTCCTCCGTATCAAACTGCGCCTTCACTTAGCCTCAATCACCTGTTTTTCTCCAAAGTTTGGCTTCAAGGCAGGAGCAGGCCACGCGTCACTGCAGCATTTACTCATCCACAAAATCACGCTCACTAAGAGCCCAAAGTTCATTTTAGAATATTAGTTTGTCTCTTTGCACAGATGCCTCCTGTGATAAGCCACCTTCTAGCAGAAGAACCCCACAGAGTTTATACCATTTCCTTTTTTAATCTAAATCAATTTCTAAACCAATTTAGATGAATTGTGACGGGTTCTTGGGAGGCAAGGCCCGAGAATAGAACTTGACGCAGATAAGATTGGATATCCTTCATCAACCACATAGGCTTTGGCATAATAGCTGGCTTAAAAGTACCTCAATAAGCAAACAGTGCATTAGCACCAACTATGCAACACCTTCCACGTTGCACAACGGTGTTTGTGCCAGTGTGTTATTAAAAAGCCAGGCAGTGATTGCACCCTGCGTCAGCTCAGCTACAGGCAAAGCGTTGCAGGCACAAGTTGTTGCAAGGCACTCGGTAATGCCTCACACAGCCTGGGAAACGGGGCGGCAACTAGCTGGGGACGCTGATGCAGCTGAGAGGCCAGCTGGTACCCCAGGAGAGTGACACCGGCTGCAGCGGTGTCGTGGGCAAGACCTGAAGAACTGTCAGCTCAGGCAGCTCCTCACACTGCGTGTGATTGTGAGCTGTGCAGAGCTGGTTATGATAAAATCAGATTACTGTCTTCTGAAAAGCCTGTGGGGTTCAGAGTTTCCAGGTTCCACAACAGACCTGTTGGTTCAGGAGCAAGTCCGAGCCCGATCCAGCAAGGACAGGCATTTCAATGAAACTTCTAATTCTTTGCTGCTGAAGCAAAGTGGAATTGGGGCTTTACAAGGCGTTTTGTTCGCAGACTGCAGGAGCACTAAGAAGAGGAAATAAAACAAGCCTCTTGCTTTGTAGCGTCAGCCCGTCCACAGGCCAGTGGCAGCTGGGTGGTGGTCCCCCACCTGTGCCTCCCACCGGGTGCCTCAGCAGCCATCCTGCAGCGGGTGGAAACACACGTGAGCATGCTTCTGTCTGCTTTGGTGTGAGAGACTCGGCTGGCTCACAGTTTGTTATCTGATGCTAATGTTTCCATTGGGTATTTTCACTTACTCTCTAAAGTTGTGTTGGGCATTGTGCCCACTTTGCCAGAGATAAAGCAGGCAGGGGGATGCATCACACTGAATGCAGCAAAGAAGAGTGGAAAGTGAGCGCCCCAACTGAGTCACAAACCAGTGTGAGACAAAAAAACCCTCTTCCTTATTTTTTCACTTGTTGCATTCCCCATGCAGGCTTCCATTTCATTTCCATATCTCTCCCTCTCTGTTGCACATCACCTCTTTCTTGTCTGCCTGTCTTCTATGGAGATGACTTTCTCTGTATTTACTTGAAAATTAGAAAGGATTCAGACCTGAAGACATCACAGGTGCTGCCACTGTGTCTTTTCTTCATAGCATGAAAAATACAGGATAAAACCAAGCAGTGACAGAACTGAGTGGCCTTAGCACACCGGTGACCACACTGGCCTGCCATTTGTGAGATGTCCCCAAGCAGCGTGTGGCGAGGAGCTCCTGTGCTGCTGCCGGTCTGCCTGGACAAGGTCCCTCAGCCACCTCCCTGTCCTGATGTGGCAGATACCCCCAGTCCACATGGGAGACAGCACGGAGGCCGTGTAGTGCAGGCAGAAGGAAACCAGGCTGAGTGGGAGAGCACATAGAGGTTTGACCTATGGCTGCAACCATATGCTGTAGGTACAACCTATGGCTGTAGGTGCAGAGTGGCACAAAGAGGTGAAATTGCTCTGGTGACCCATTACGGTCCTTCATCTTTTGGATGTCAGGGGGGAAGTTCTTCACAGAGAGACTAGTGAGGTGCTGGAACG
>JAOWBP010000001.1:25191031-25237610 GCA_028571105.1 Tragopan temminckii | reverse complement strand
ACAAATGCATTTAATGCTTGTTTAAATAGTTGTATGCCTGCCATTTGTTCACACCAGGATTTCTCTTTTACCTTCTTCTTTGGCTTCTTTGCAGCCAATGCCTGTGGGCTGGTTGGGCTGTGCCTTCCCCTCTCCCCTTCCTTCTGTGTGTGTTATGTCACAATGGCAGCAGAAATAAAAGTAGAATTACTGATGAGAAGGTTGCTATGGGAAATGAAATTGAACCTCTAATAACATTCATTTATTTGATACTGCACTGAAGCTATGCACTCAGTGAGGCCCAGAGCTCAGATGGTATTAGGTAGGCAGAGGTGCTTTTTCACACTTGTAGAGTGTGCAGAACTACCCACTCTTAGGCAGCTGCCAGGCTCTTAGAGCCCACAGTGATGGAGGTGCAAAGGACGTATCTTCTTTGCAGTGCAGACATTTTCTTGCTAATGAATAAGGTAATATCAGCAAGAATGGCAAATGATGGGCTATTTTTAGGGAAATTCTTTTTATTGCTCGCTTAAGCATATATAAGAATCCCGGTGAATCAGACCTTAAGGCAAACAGCAAGCTAATGTTCTGTCAGAACAATTAAATACATTCCATAAATTATCCCCATAATCCAGCTAGTTCAAACTCATTGTATTTTTTCCCCTAAGAAGAATGACTTAAATTGAGAACAAGGCAATAAGCTGAGAAAAGGGCATAAAATATCTTGAAAGTGTCACTTTGTACTACATGTTTTTATCTTTTCCTGCAGCTTCTTGAAATACACTCAGCACTAAGTGGGCTTGCAGTAGACTTCTGATGTTAAAAAATTTGGTTAAATGAAAGCCAAATAATATTTTGTGCAACCTTTCCCATATGATTTTGATTGCTTCCTGAGTCAAGTGACTGATCGCTGCTTCTTTTTCATCTATCTTGCACGGTAATAAGCTGTTGACCTAAGCATTATTTACATCTGGATGGCAAGTAATATTTTTGCCAATAGTCGGCTCTTATTTACTGCCCCGGGCCTCGTGACAAGCTGGAAACTGCATAGGAAAAACAATAAATCTGCAGCCGTTCCACAAAAATATTTTTTGCCATTGGGCTTTGTCACAGTGTTCATTACAGTTTTCCTGTCATCATTTTCTTCTGGAAAAAAAAAAAAAAAAAAAAAGATTGATAGGCGTGTACAGCTAATATTGATTTCTTTATCAAAAACATGCAGCCCGTGCAAACCTCGCAGTTAATTTGCATCCGACTGAAATGTGGCTGGATCCAACCTCCTCCCAGGGGAAGGATGTTTCCACCTTCTTACCAAAGGCCACATGGAAGCAATGAAAGCTGATGCTTTGGGTGAACCTGATCAGCAGGAGACTACAAAACAGCTTTTGTCTCAGCAATGTGTAAAATGCGCAGAGCAAATTAAATTTGTTTATATAGAGGCTGTTTTCTGGAAAGCTTCGTGCCCTGTGTGGTAAATTGCAGAGGGAAACTTGGAATTTCAACAGGGTTGTTGACCAGCCCTGAAGGGGCTGGGAGTAATGAGAACATTACATGTGCGTAATTTACGATACCCCCTAATTGTCACTGCAAATTGCATTCCAGAAAAGCAATTCAGCAGCTGGGTGCTAGTTTTATCAGAGGCAAGCCAGGTTTGCTGAGTTGGTTCATCTGGGTCTCGTATTTTCAGCACAGGCCCTGTCACGGGTCTAATGTAGCATAGCCTGCTTCCCTTGTAATGAGACTTGAGTTAAAACAGTAGCTGAAGGGTGCTTGGGTGCTGCGTGTCTCCTGGTTTGACTTGCCGTTCCTCCTACGTAGGTACAGCTGTATTTTGCCTGCCTGCCAGAGGAGAAGGTCCCTTATGTTAACAGCCCTGGAGAGAAGCACAGGATTAAACAACTTCTCTACCAGCTGCCACCCCATGATAATGAGGTAAACAGGGAACCTGGGAACGCACGGTCAGGAGTGAGGCCTTGTTTGCCTCTTCCACATGGAGAATTACCTGTCTGTGTATTTATTACAAGCCTGAAGCTTCTCTTGTGCTGGCATCTGACCTATAAACCAGCCTGCTGTGTACAGAGTCTGTTGTCTAACTGCGTTTCACTGGTGTGCAGATAAGAGCTGTCTGGAAGGACGCTGCCTTTTCTTGTCGGGAAGGTTGGTGTCACTGCAATAAACTTAACACAAGTTGGCTTTATAGTGTTTGCAGCCACCCACCAATTACCAGGAACCTACGAATTCTTGGGATTTCATTGTAGCACACAAAAAGGATGCTTTGTGACAGTAAAGGGTTTGCATCTCAGATATGCGGTGTAATTTGGAGTAGAAGTGGAAATAACAAACAAGCTGTTTGTAAGAAAAGGGGCGGGGGTGTCAATGCTTAAGATCCTGTGCGCTGCAGTGCTGAGTTGTAGGCACTTTACCATAAATCTAAAGGATGTTGTGGCTGATTCAGGCTAATTCCAGTGTTTTAGGGCAGCGGCAGTTCTTGGTTTGGCTTTTTTAAAATCTTATTTCTTGCCTGCACAGCTGTTTAGTTAAGCATGTTGATTTTTTTATTTTTCTTGTAACTCAGAATTTCTCTCTATACTGTGCTTGTATTATGCCATAGTAACTGAACATTAAGATTGTAAAGAAAACAAGCTAGAGAGGTTCAATGGTGATGGCCAGTATTCCTGATATATTTCTTGCATGTTATACGCTTATTTTTTGAGGTGTTCTTTTAAAAGCTCAGGATCTAAAGTTGTCCTGCCTTTTCTCTGGAAGGTGAGATACTGCCAGTCTTTAAGCGAAGAAGAAAAGAAAGAACTGCAGATGTTCAGTTCTCAGCGCAAAAAGGAGGCACTTGGACGAGGCACTATTAAACTCCTTTCGAGAGCAGTGATGCACGCAGTCTGTGAACAGGTAATACTGCTGAAGCCACAAGCCCAGCACTGGGCTCAATGATATATAACTACCGTATCTCAATAGTAAATGCAGTCTTATTTCGTCTATGCCTGAACACGCACAAAAAAAGGATGTTTTTGAAATGGCACATAAATAGAATGAAGGTAGTGCTTGCTTAAGCAAAATACCTTTGATAGTAGCAATGAACTGAGTCTTTGATGTATTTTCTACTGTTGCTGACTCACACTAAAATAGTGACAAATGAAAAACAGGCATTTATATCAAAATATTGTTGGGTATAAAATAAACTTCTATTCACAGAAGTTTTGTTGATTGCACAGAATTCGTCTAGCCCAAAACTTAGGGCTTTTTTTTCCTCTCATCAGAACATCAAAATTATTTTCTCTAAAATTTTTCTCCTTTCTAGTACTTGAAGGGAGTGTGTAAACAGGAGGGGGGATGGCTGTTTACAGGGATTGATAGTGATAGGACAAGGGGGAATAAGTTTAAACTAAGGCAGGGCAGGTTTAGGTTAGATATTAGGAGGAAGTTTTTCACACAGGGTGGTGACACACCGGAACAGGATGCCCAAGGGCGTTGTGGATGCCCTATCCCTGGAGGCATTCAAGACCAGGCTGGATGTGGCTCTGGGCAGCCTGGTCTGGCAGTTGGCGACCCTGCCCAGGGCAGTAGGATTGAAACTAGGTAATCTTTGAGGTCCTTTTCAACCCAGGCCATTCTGTGATTCTATGAAATAAAGCGTTTGTGTTGGGCATGGTGTTTTAAGCTAGCAGTCTGGGATGGGAAGCGTGTTCACTTATTGATTTTTGTTCCCAGTGTGGTACAAAAATAAACGGTGGTGAAGTTGCAGTTTTTGCCTCGAGAGCTGGCCCTGGTGTATGCTGGCATCCATCATGCTTTGTGTGCTTCACGTGTAATGAGCTCCTCGTTGACCTCATCTACTTCTACCAAGATGGAAAAATTCACTGCGGCAGACACCATGCTGAACTACTTAAGCCTCGATGCTCAGCCTGTGATGAGGTAAAATTCACACTTCGCATTCAATCCTCCCACCTGTTACTGTTCTGTTAACAAACTGCATCGTTTGCTTGGGCAATTACTAACAGCAGATGCGCTCCCTCAAGCAGTAAGGGCTGTGGTGCATAGCTGTGTTTGAAAGCTGAGGGGTGTTTCGTTTCTCATCAAAATGGCAGTATGACAAGCAATGGGACTGTATTTAGAAAGCACGTACCTGCTTGTATTTAGAATTGAATCTTGTAGATTTAATTAGGTAAAGAATCTGTAGAGATATTCAAAAATGTCATCAGAATAGCAGCTATTTTGTTGAATTCTATGATCTCGTTTAATTTTTTTGCTTTAAAAAGTAGTTTTTCTCCTTTCTTTGCTGTTTAAGAAAAGATCAAAATGCCACAATAACTATAGGAAATTGTTGTTTCTATCATGGTACTCAAAAGTCAGTTAAATAGACATTAGATGTGCTAACTGTGCAAATAGGATATTTTGTTTGCTCTGAGTCCTGAGGTGAGTTTTTTTCCCACTTTAATGAAAGTTCATTTTTATCTCTTGAAAGATAATTTTTGCTGATGAGTGTACAGAAGCTGAAGGTCGCCACTGGCACATGAAACACTTCTGTTGCCTCGAGTGTGAAACAGTCCTGGGTGGGCAGAGATACATCATGAAGGATGGGCGTCCATTCTGCTGTAGCTGTTTTGAATCTCTTTATGCAGAATACTGTGAGACCTGTGGGGAGCACATTGGTATGTATGTCCTTTCTAGGTCTTAAACTTACAAACTTAGGGAAAGCCAATTCATGACAAAACAAAAATACATTCCAGAACTGTAGATTCTGTAAGTAGTTTTTGAGAGAACCCAAAGTATTGCTGTTTCTCCCTTTCTAGGTGTTGACCATGCTCAGATGACCTATGATGGACAGCACTGGCACGCTACAGAGACTTGCTTTTCTTGTGCTCAGTGCAAGACCTCTTTGCTTGGTTGCCCTTTCCTTCCAAAGCAAGGGCAGATCTACTGTTCAAAAACCTGCAGCTTGGGTGAGGATGTTCATGCCTCCGATTCTTCTGATTCAGCATTTCAGTCTGCTCGATCAAGAGATTCCAGGAGGAGCATTCGCATGGGAAAAAGCAGCCGCTCGGCTGACCAGTGCCGCCAGTCTCTCCTCCTGTCACCAGCCCTCAATTATAAATTTCCTGGTCTTTCAGGCAATGCTGACGATACGCTTTCTCGTAAGCTGGATGATTTAAGCCTTTCAAGGCAAGAGGCAAGCTTTGTTAACGAAGACTTCTGGAAAGGAAGAGTAGAGCAAGAAATGCCTGAAGACCCTGAAGAGTGGGCTGAACATGAAGACTACATGACTCAACTTCTTCTGAAGTTTGGTGATAAAAGCCTCTTCCAGCAACCTGCTGAAGTAGAGATTAGATCAAGTGAACACTGGATTTCTGATAGCATGGTCAAGAGCAAGTTGGACTTGAAAAAAAATAACCCAAGCCTAGCAAGTAAGAAATATCAATCAGACATGTACTGGGCCCAATCACAAGATGGTTTGGGTGACTCTGCGTATGGCAGCCATCCAGGCCCTGCCAGCAGCAGAAAAATCCAGGAGCTGGACATGGAACATGGGGCATCAGGATACAAACATGACCAGACACCGTGGTACGGAGGTTCGCTTGAATGTTTGTCTGATCTGAAGCAGCAAGAACAAAGCGTTCGGGACTCGATGGATTCTTTGGCTTTGTCTAACATAACAGGTAATGGCAGGGGAAACTGAATGGCTTTGATGGAGAGATCAAGCAAGGATGTTGTATATTTTGAAACAAGCTTATATCTGTGATATTTAAAAAGCTTTCACAGCAAGAGATATATGTAAAGTAAGCAATAGCTTTTATCAAGCACATATTCTTCCATAAGATTTATTTATGTTATTTAAATTCTATTTAAATTCTTGTCTGCTTAAATTCTCTTTTTGCTTATAATGATGACAACATAAACAATGTTAAGCAGAGTAAAAGTGGTCTTGAACTCTGCATGTTATATACAAACTACTGCTTCAAGCAAATTTTGTACCTTAAGTACAGGAAGTTGCATTCTTTGCTAGGATAATTTTAAAGGTAATCTGTGAAACACTGTACATTTCCTGATTTGCTTGTAAAAGTATGTAGAAAATCTGAAATAGTAGTAACCTTTTTAGCCTTAGGAAATGAGGTTTATGAGATTATCTTTCTCCGTCAACTAAAGAGCAACTGATAATCCACTTTTGTGAACCTCCTTGTCAAATGTGACTGAAATTAGCCAAAAGGATAGAAGTCAGATATTCAAGCATGTCCATGTTCTGTGTGTCACCCTCCCATCCCTATTCCCCAACAAAAATTACACAAAACAAGACAATTGAAAATTGGCTAAAAGAGACACTGCTTTCCTTCTGTAGCATGAATTATTCTATCTACTCATATAGGTCAGAGCCAGCCATGTGCTGTGTTACCCAAGCAGTTAAGAAGGAAATGATGAGAGGAGCTAGATGTAGGAGTTAAGGAAGGAGGAACCACAGGTACTGCATTTGGAAGTGTTAAAGGGTGAATGAAATTCTTGTTCTGAGGAAGGAGGGTCATTTGACACAAACCCAAAGTAAACTAGGCCAGCTTACTGTTGATGACTTTTCGAGAGTAAGAATCCTTCTCTGAGAGTGAGCCTAGCTCTCTTGGAACAATGGCTGGAATACTGAATTTAGCGATACCAGAAGCAGTTAATATTTCAGCCTTACGAAATGGTAAGCATGGATTCTATGAGGGCTGCTCTGAGAGTAACGTCCCCTATTTTATTATGGTGGCCCATGATGGTGGTGGTGTTCAGCCTCAGTAGAGGTTGAACCTTTCCACCAGTATTCCATTCCATGTTGTTGCTGTGAGACAGATGGCAGCAGAGGGGCAGTCTGACACAATGATGTCTGACACGGAGGTGCGTATGGAGCAAAGATCTGTCACTGAATTCCTCCGTGCTGAAAAAAACCTGCATCTATTGCCATCCATCAACACTTAACTCAGTGCTGGAGACCAACCAGTGGATGTGAGCAGTGGCAACAGCAGATCACCTCTGCTGGGGCAGATTTTTATGTGCACAGCATGCAGGCTCTTGTTCATTGCTGGTTAAACTGCACAGCTAACAGTGGTGGCCGTTGAAAAACAGTGTTATCGTGCTCTTCATGTCTGTTGTAGTTTCCACAGAAATCAGTACAAGGCATTATTTTCAGAGTGACTTACATAGAATAATTTGAAGTAATTCTTTTCTTAGAGGCTTAGCTTTATGTGCGTTAGAGCTGTTTAAATATTTTAAACTCACTAAACTTCTTCCATTCTCAATATCCTAGTGTTAGCTAGTTCTTAAAGTAAACAAAAACAATACTTACTCTTATGTGAAGCTAGTCCTTTTTGTAATAGTTTCAGAGCAGAATCCCAGAATGGCTGAGGCTGGCAGGGACTTCTGGGTCCATCTGCCCCAGCCCTTGCTCAGCAGGGACACCCAGAGCGGGGTGCCCAGACCCACGTCCAGGCGGCTTCAGGAGATCTCCAAGGAGGGGAACCTCACAGCCTCTGGGCAGCCTGTGCCAGTGCTCCGTCACTGCAGAGAAGCACAGAAGTGTTTCCTAGTGGTCAGAGGGAACCTCCTGTGTTTTAGCTTGTGCCCACTTCCTAACGCTAATAAAGTCTGCTTTCGTGAAGTGTTTTTAACATTTCATTGTAATACCTGTTTCTTTGATATGCCTCTAATAATACTCTTTTTCTTTCTTTTTCCACTCCCACCACAGGAGCGTCAATGGATGGAGAAGGCAAGCCACGGCCATCTCTCTATTCTTTGCAAACTTTCCAAGAATTGGAGGTAGAGGACTGTGAGAAGATGAGCAACATGGGAACTCTGAATTCTTCAATGCTCCATCGGAGCACAGAGTCTTTGAAGAGTTTGAGCTCAGAGCTGTGCCAGGAAAAAGCATTACCAGAGGAAAAGCCAGCTCATATGCCTGTACTGAGAAGATCTAAATCCCAGTCTAGACCACAGCAAGTCAAGTTTTCAGATGATGTTATTGATAACGGAAGTTACGAGAACGTTGAAATTCGACAACCTCCAATGAGTGAACGGACTCGTAGGCGCGTTTATAATTTTGAAGAACGTGGAAATCGACCTTCTCATCATCGCAGAAGAAGCAGGAAATCTCGTTCAGATAATGCACTTAATTTGGCCACAGAAAGAAGATACTCTCCAAAAGAGAGGTTTCGTTATTACTCACCTCAGGATCATGAAAAATTTATTCAGAATAAAAGCTCACGTGAGTTTCGGGCCTATATTCAAAATGCGGAGCTGTATGGCCAGTATGCCCACACTAGTTCTGATTATGCACTGAGGAATCAGGCGGTTGATAAATTTTTTGGATTATATGGTGAGGAAGATGACTCCTGGTGCTCAACTTCATCCTCGTCGTCTGATTCTGAAGAGGAAGGCTATTTCCTAGGACAGCCAATTCCGCAGCCACGGTCACTGAGATATCAGTACTACACAGATGACCTTTCTGGTCCAACTAATGCGTTATCTAGTTCTCAGTTTGGACAAAGGACAACCAAATCAAAGAAGAAGAAGAGGGGACACAAAGGGAAAAATTGCATCATTTCTTAACTTGTTTTAACAGTTGGGAAGACCGGTCAACTCTAGCTACAGTTTGAACCACATCTTTTTATATTAATAATTGTACTTAGGCAAGTTGCTAAGGTTCTTAATGCTTTGCCAGTTTAACTGATAACCCATTCAGAGTTTACATTGTGAAAGTAAAGTAACATTGGGAAATGTCACTATGCCAAATGACGATCTGTTCAGATTTCGCTAGGTTTACATACTGTGTTTCAGCTGTCAAAATATTGTTGCTGCGTTCTTGATACAGACTTTTTGTAGACATTATTTTACGCTCTCTATTCACCCACGTTCAGTTACCAGAGAGGATTCAGTGAAGATCAATAAATAAAACTGTCACTCCTGTACTGTAGCTGTACCCATACAGGGTGATACTCAACTTCTCTCCATCAAACAGATGGCTATAGACAGTGCCCTCTCCTCATCGATAAAACTCATTCTTCCTCTTTGATGTTTCCCTACAAAAACTGGAATTATTATTTTTTTTTTTTTTTTAACTTAGGAAGAAGCTGCTTTTCCACAGATTCCCCCATTAAGGTGTGGAAAGTCAGACTGTGGGAGCTGAAATGCTTGAGACTTTGATACATCCTAAAGCAGCAGTAAATGGTTTACACCTTTAACTTCTATGTTTTTCCTTTCAGTTTTTGTTGTTTTTTAAAATAACTCCATCCTGTGTTTTTTTTTTTTTGTGCCTGTTAAAAGGAAGATATTAATTCAGCTGTTGGAATTGGACTTGACTGCCAGTGAGCAATGATGGCTTTTATGTCATTTCCTCCACAACAGAGCACTGAAAGAGAAAGGTACAAATGGTGGGATCCTTTGCTCAGGCACGTAACCCCATTTAAGTCAATGAATCTACTTACATAACAAACGGTTTCATAAGGGCTTAAAGGATTAGGCTCCAAAATTCTGTCTTTTCAAATGTATTATCCAGGTTTTAAAACGTATTAGTTGCAATTCTAAATCAAAAAAATTGCTATTTATAACGTAGTATTTCATAGGCTTAAATGTATTCGTAATTTAACAGTGCAAATACTAATGTACATATTGTACAGTTAAGATTTTTAAAAGCTGAATATTTTTATATCCCTGAATTTGAAGAAGTTTGTTACGATATCAAACTAGATTTGTTAGGGGTTTAACAGCAGCATTATGGATGAAATAGTGCTTGTATTTTAGTCAGGGAGTTTAAAAATATTGAAAAATGTTTAGTGCAAAACAGCTTAATTTTGTCTACTAGGTATTAAAAGCTCTGTATGCATGGTGGGGCTCTGTAAATACTCTCCAAACTATGGCCCTCTTAATCTTGCAAGTGTTATTTATGGGTCAAGCAAAATGTAAACTATATAAATGTAAAAACCACACAAGCCTGGAATATATCAGTACAACAAATACACAACTCCTGTGGATGTGGATTTTTTCTTATTGTTCCCCTCTTTTCTCAGAAATCATCTCCGTGTTTGCCTACATCAAGGGAGAGAGACACAGGGTTGTCCTAGAAGGCAAGCTGGTAAACTAGTTGCCTTGAATTCACCTTCAAATTAAAGCATTGAGAGAAGCTTATTTTAAGTAAAGAGCAGGAATTTGTTACTTAATAATGATGTCTGCCCCCTGAAACAGTAAATGCTAAAACAGCAGGCTGTCTGACCACCTGAACACAGGTAACTAATGAAGAAACAGGTGCTTCTTATATAAACAGAACTGGCATGTTGAACTGAAGTCATTTTTAAGGATATAAAAAGTTTTGGGATAAAAGCAGCTAGAAATAAGGGATGGAATGGACGCATGAGTATTGCTCACACCCAACAACTTGAAGTTCTTGTTACAGCTGAGTCAAAATAGCTGTTGCTTGTATTTTTCAGGGTAAAATAAGCAGAAGATCCTTTATTCCCAAAGGTGGTATTCACCATATAAGTCCTTTTCTAGTACAAACAAGTCTTGTGTGCAGGAAAGATGATCAAAGTAATATGCTACAGCATAGGGGCCCATGGGCGGCTTGCAGGATGCCTCCAGCTGGCAGGCTGCTCTGGTGGCTTAGGCAGCATTTGCTTTTTTGGCAGCTAAATGGCTGTTGTGCATAAGGACGTTACAACAGCCAGCCTGCTAAAGACTTCCAGGACTTGAGGAGTGATACTGAGTTGTTAGTGTTTTCCCCGATACTTAGACCCGAATTGGGATTTTCCATTCTTAACTTAAATACAGGTCATCAAAATCCTCTGCAGCAACATGCCCTGCTGCTACTGCTGGGCCCGTTGTGGAGCAAGTGCTTCATGCAGGTATATCCCAGCAGCACTTGTTCTGAACTGTCTTACACCATCTTCAGAGATGCAGCACATACATACTCTCCCAAAGCACAAAACCTTATGGAGTATCAGATGATAAACGCTTTCCAATCACTGTGTGTGATCACTTCTTTTTCTTTTAAACAACACAACTATTCAATGCAGATACCTAGTGTCATTTCTAAGCTGTTTTCAGAGAGTTCACTTCCATAGCACCTCCCTCTAAACCTCCAGATAAATGAGTTGAAAGACGACTCTCTTCCCCATGCTGTTACTAAAACAAAACAAGAAGCCAAAGAAAAAAAAGCAGCCATTCTTTCCAGCCCAAGGCAAGAGCTGTGATCTCTCTTCCCCTGAGACAACACTTGGTGAAGCACAGCTTCACAGCACGATGCCCAGGGAAGCAGTGCTCTGGCTGAGCAGCTTCCTCAGGGCTAGGTTAGGTACCTCAGCTTTGAGACACGTTGCTCTTCCTTACCTAGAATGATAGAATAGAATCACAGAATTGCTCAGGTTGGAAAAGACCTTAAAGATCACAAAGTGCAACCTCAACCTAACCATATACCCTAACAACCCCCCACATCCTCCTCTGTTTTTAAACACATCCAGGGATGGTGACTCAACCACCTCCCTGGGGAGCCTATTCCAGTGCTTATCAACCCTTTCTGTAAAGAAGTGTTTCCTGATATCCAATCTAAACTTACCCTGGCGCAACTTGAGGCCATTTCCCCTCGTCCTGTCACCAGTCACCTGTGCTAGGCTGCAGGGCCACAAACAGTTAAGACTATTAGAAACATTGAAGAAGAAGTGTTTTCTGAGGATCGCTGAGGGACTTTCCCATCATGGGAAGAATAACAGGTGCCTGTAACCACACTTAACAGGCAGCTTTTTGTACTACTACCCAATTCAGATATTATATGCTAAGTTTAAAGATGGCTGTAAGACTGTTTTGTTTTTCTGCAGCTTGATATAAAAGATCGCTCCTTCATTATTTTTGAACAGTTTCTTTTGAGAAATGTTTCTAATCCATTCTTCCATCTTAATATCAAGGAAATGATATGGTATAGTGCCCACTATCTGCACTCGACACAGGTACAGAATGTACAGCTTTGGTTTTGCATTATTGGAAGGGGTGCCTATATTGTGAGTGGAGCTCATACCTTCATGATACCAAGAAACGTTTGGGCTCACACATTATCCTCACCTTCCCAAAAAACGAAATCCTGCACAGAAACACAGTCACAAGGAAGCAGTTCCTCTGATATGAAAGGATACTGTACTGTAGCTGTTCTGGCTCCTTTTATATCTGTAGTGGCTGTATTGCTGACTTTCACCCTAACTGCTCCACTTGTTGCTCAGGGCTGCCAGCTCACCCCCACTGAGAAGACAGACGCATTCAGATTCTCTGCAGCCTTAGCAGCTAATTCTACCCTTGTTTCCTTCCACTTCCTCTTCCCCTTTAATTCTTTTAAGGGCATCTGCACATTAATGAGTCCTAGAAGTATGTTGTGTTTCCAAGAGCTCCTAAAGGGACAGAGAACAATTCCTTGTGCACAGCATCTGGTTCCTTCTGTCAGTGCTTTTCCTGCCCCTTTCTAGCAGTCCCTTTGAGGCTCTACATGAGACCAAGGACAACTTCTTATACAAAATAAAATTCCTTGTTCCTACAGGAAGCAAGAATAAGAAAATGTATTTCTTGCTCAGGCTTAAGCGGCATAACATTTTACTGACATCAGCATCAAGGATACATCACAAAAGGTTACTCACGAACATTCAACATCATGACAAGTATTAAACAGGGAAAAAACAGCCGCCAATCACTTTCATAGAAACAGCATTTATTAAAAAAATAAAAATAAAAGTGTCTCCTTAGGTTATCAGTAAAAATAAATCAATTTAAAAAAAAGAAAGCTAAGAATAACCTAGGAAGATGTTGCTGACCTACCGGCTAACTGCAAAAACACAACAGTGTTGTAAGCTCTATAGAAAAGCACTTGAAAAATCAGATACTTTTAGAAGCCTGATTAAATTTCACTATGAGAACAAAAGAGACTCCTAACACAACGTACAGTAACAATGGACAAAAAATATATTAAGTATGAATTCACTGTTTTCTTCTTTAGTGTTTCTAACACAAAGCAGAAGCTCAGATCTACCACCTGAAGACTATCTGGTCCATAGTGAGCCCTGTTTGCTACGTTTCTGTCTCAGAGAACGTTGCCTGTGGTTGCAGGACAAGCCAGGCTGTTGCAAAAAGGGCTGGGTCAGGTCTAGCTGCTGTGCCATCACAGGTCCCCTTTCTTTCCCATCTCCCACCCCAGATCAGCACCCAGTAGGATCAGTGAGCTTTTCCCTCACCCTGCAGCCCTGACATTAAAACTAATCGGGCATCTCAGGAATCTGATGTAATATATAATTAATGCACCATATCAAGGGTTGTCTGTGTAAGATGCTGTGATAGAATACCCTGTATGTGCAAAATCGCTGCCACTGTATTTACTTTTCTGCAAACCATTTGGCAGAAATCTGAGAAGCTACTTAATAAGCGGCTGAATCCATTGACATTTTCATTTAATACTGTGCGTATGGGAAATGGTGAGCTTTAGTTGTTAGCTCTTTTACAGAATTTCACGTTTCTAAAAACATATAAAGAAAACAATTGTTTCGTTTACTTTTTCTTGACTATGACTCAAATTCTCCCTTTTCCTAAAACATTCAAGCAAAACAGTATCACCTTATATGTACACATAACAATAGTCAGGATACCTCCACTGCCAACGATTCCTAAGTTACGTTCCATCTCTGCAACTCAATGGCACAGCACTGGCAATCTCTTGTCTCTACTCAACTATTTTTTCCAGCTACAAGTCACTGTCTATCAGGTCAAGAATGGCTCCAGACACTACACTACTACAGAATCATTTAGGTTTGAAATAACGCATTTGGGGCCTACTTCGGGCTTAACTTCACATTATACCTGATCTGAAGCAATTAGGAGCTACTAAATAGAGACACGGCCCAGACCTCACCTTGGCACCCCAAATTCCTGTGCCTTCTTGATTTCTGAAGATTTACACGGCCTCCTAATTGTAAAACTGATGCATGACAAATAGTGAGGTTTAAGGGAGAAGAGGGGGAGAGGGTAAAAGCAGAGACCTTTCCTCAGTGTCTGCCTGTGGTTACATTCTGTAAGGTATAGTTCAAAAATACGTATGTATAAAAATCATTACAAAAGAAAACAGCTGCAAACAGTCAACAAAAACTGGAATTAATTCCACATAATACTGCTTACTAGTAATGACTTACAGTGTGAAGAACACCAACATATAAAAAGCATTTGCAGGAGTAGATTCTTCTAACATTAAGCAGGCAGAGTTCCTCTGGCAAAGACTAGACATAAACCCTGGTGTAATTTTACAGAATCAATCTGAAATTCAAAATTAAACTATAATAAATAAATAAAATCATGGTTGTGAGCAATTTTACAAGTCTTCCTTGCCTACAGTTTATATTAACACAGGACATATTTCTGCATTAGCTGAGGAAGGAAGAACGTTCTTGTTTTAATAAAAAACATGGTGTTTCTGGTTACGCTTACAAACATCAAAATGCAAGTGCACAAACATCAGACTGAACATGTTTTGCCAGGTAACTGCGTAGCTTGTCACTTTACAGAATTTTTGAAGAAAAAAACATCTTTTCCAAAGGAATATATGTCAACAAGTACCAGGTAGAAAGAATACAACTGTGGAGACCACAACGAACAAGGTACGGTCATCTGAGCTATGAAGTAGCACAGTCCTTGGGTTCAGATCTTCAACACAAACACCCCTTTCCCCACAAGAAACAGATGTATGCATTGCAGTGCACGTACTGTATGCAGAGTTCTAAAACTGTATTTTTCTCTTAGTATGAGCCATCTTTGAAGGATTCTGATACATCTTGGTTGGCAGCATCATACTGAGCAATGAAATGTTTGAGTTCTTCAATACATCGCTCACCTATTTCATGCAAATTCTGCCTCAGAGCAAACTGAATGGACTTCTCTAATGACGGATCTTTATCGATCAGCATCTTCACCACCATGCCAAAGGTTTCACAGTCTTGTCTGTATACCTAGAAACAACACGTTTTAGAAAGCAGTTAAATATAAGACTGTCTACATTAGCACACCAATAGTCCTCTATGTTAGGAGCTACTGCAGAGTCAAAACCAAAGAGCATTGAATTTAATGAGTTTCAGCTGTAAGAAATATTTGCCTTCTCCTCTCTTCTGACCAACTTTAATACAAATGTACCCAGCACAGGACTATTCGAACACAAGAAATAACTCTTATTGTAAGAAATGCCAAAAAAGAGAACAAGTTCTTTTTGCAACACTATTTAGTAAATAATGGCAGAATAAAGTGCAAATGCTAAACCAGATTTTTGTAAAATCATATGTAAAATGAATATAACTGTTGCGCAAATTGAACCAGCAATTTCAATCTTTACACAACGCTAACTTAGTTTTAAATTTTTCATAGTGCTTTAAATACAAGTAATATTCAAATATTTTCACCAAATTACATTTATTTATTGGATCTCCATCTCTCATAGAAGTCCTTGACAAGCGTAACTTGTAAGTAGTTTGACTGCATGTGTGATTCAACCAATAAGGATAAAAGAAATCTTGGCAGCAGTCCTTCACCTTTTTCAGATTCCAAATGAGGTTATTAATCTAAACACCACCAAAAGAGGAACATATCAAAGCCTTCCAACAACTGGAAGCAGTTCGATTTCACACAATCCTACTTTATCTGACAAATTTCCTTTCAGAAAACACAACGAATTTTTGAAGAAAGATCAGTTGCATATCTCCACATTTTAGAAGAGGAATAAAAATGTTGATATTTCTCAGTATTTCAATATTGTGCGAGAACTTGATTTCTGTAATGTTATGTGAGCTTTTTCTAGCACATTAATCTGTATTTTGACTGCTGTAGAGAGCCTGCTTTGCAGGGGGTTGGACTCGATGATCTCTAGAGGTCCCTTCCAGCACCTACAGTTCTGTGATTCTGTGATATTTTGTGCACAAATGATGCTACTGTATATAAAGGATTCTCTGTATTACAAAGCAAAAAGGGGGGGGAGAGGAGGAAAACAGAAAAAGAAGAAGAAGAGAGAACAAAAACCTGAACCAAACAGAATCCTCCCACCAGTGCTACACCACTTTTTTCTATTTATCATTGTCAGAAACATAATGATTTAACACAATATTCTTATTAAAGACTTGTCAAATGTTTGACAGTATATTATGATGCTGTAAGTTTAAAACCAGATCCATTTTTCAAACAGTGGTTAGGAAATGAAAGAAAATCTTTTGAGAGGAACTCATTTTCAAGAGAGATTACGAAGTCAAAAACAACAGTGCAGTCCAAAACAGATTAGTGCAAAACACCTCAAATGTGGAAACAGCGCACACGTGGCATTTTGTCAAAGATTGGGTTTGTTTCCTGCTTTATATGTTCAGTTGTCTGGTAGCAAAAATATCAGAAATAGAGATTCTCACAGAGCTCATTTTCCACAGCAAGTGAAGTAGGGTACTTGCTAAGAGAAATTAAAACAGAGCAAATGTTAGCTCCTTTTTTTTCCTGATTCTTTCCAAGGAAAAAGCTCAGAAAGAATTGCTGTGTCTGATTAGCCACATGACAGACAGATGGTATTTCATTTTGGAAAATGCACGCCTTTCAAGTGCTTGCAGCAGGCTCCCTATCACCTTCACAGAATGATTTTTGAAAGTTCTTTTTAACCCCAGAGCCATTATGTTAGAGAGGAAATGGTTCAAAAGGTTGGTGAGATTTTTTTTTTTTTCTTATTGCACGTCTATTTATCCTATTCACACCTCCTTCAGAACAAGGACATGTGAATGATCTTCCGCAGGTAAACTGCCCCGATAACCAACAGCCTTCACAGCCTGCAGAGCAGCAGTGACACCTGTGAGATCTCAGCACAAATGGAGAACACAGGCAACACTGCCCCATCTCTTATGCTGTAAGGTACCCCGGAACACGGCCAATGTAAGTGCTCTACACTCTAAGCTGGCCTTCAAATGAGTGGCACATAGCACTCCTTGATATTTCCCTCCTGGATCCCGAAGAAACAGCCCAGATAAAATGTTTTGAACCTCAGCATGTAAAGATTTGCTCAGGCTTCCAAAGACCCACGAAAGAAGCCTGGAAGGAGAATCAAGTGGCCACCATCACTGTTGAGTCTGGAGTCAGAGAAGACACTTTGCTGACACAAATGTTTTCAGCAACATTTCTCTTTTGTGACAAAAGACTGAAAAAATGGAATACCTGACATAGAGGAAGAGGGCAGAAGGTGGGGCAGGAAGGCATTTCTAGCAACAGAAAACAAAGGAAACAGCTCAGCTCCTGTAACAACAATTGAGTAATTTTCCCTCAACAGGCTTTCTAGCCTCATTGCTAATTCTGATGCTCCCAATGCAATCTGCCTCCTCCTCAACTGTGCTAATAAGCCTATTTATATAGCTGCAACAAAAATTGCATCACTGAAATGATCCCTTTTCAAATTACTTCCCTCCAATTAACGTGATTCACTGATTCAATTCTAAAACCAGATGCATCAGCACAAGTGAAGGAACTGAGAACCACAGCTGAGAAGGGGAAATAACTTCATAAACCAGACTGTATCTGAAACCGGTGCATGAAAACTGTCAGAGAGAAGTTACCGTGCTTTGCAGAAGGGAACTGAGACTATCATTCACAAGAATATCAATTACAGGAGAATATGAACTACAGCTTAATGGTCCGATGAACTATTTTTAAGAACTGCGAAAGTATTCAAAGCTGCTGAAAATGAAGATGGTGGCCGTGCATATTCATATCCGTCTTCTCTACAGAAGAGAAGAAAGCTAGTACTGGGAAATAAGCAGAGAAATGTTGCTTGAGAAAAAGAAACTGCAGAAAATACTCCAAAAAAGGCTCCGTTAGAGAAGAATACTGGAAGAACTTACAACCCAACAAGGCTGCAAAATATCCCCAGCTTTAAAATTCCAGCTGATACTGATTTTGGAGTTCAAACCATGGAACATTTGTCTGCTGGAGCTGAAACCTGAAAATGATTCCATGTGTGGGGAAAGAAGAAATAGTGCTTTTATACTGAAAAACAAAAATGGAACGATACCAACAACGCGACCATTCTGTCTGATATGTGTGTCAAGTAACCCTGAAAACAGCTAAAGCCATAGGATGATCATTTACCAAGGCCATAGTGTACTTTTACACTCTGAACTAAGCACAATGAACCAGCATAATGAACAGAATGTGTATCACTGCAGCAAGCACATGGAGCAGGAGTAGAAACAGGTGTTATATTCCTA
Organism: Tragopan temminckii; assembly: GCA_028571105.1. Classification (NCBI taxonomy): domain Eukaryota; kingdom Metazoa; phylum Chordata; class Aves; order Galliformes; family Phasianidae; genus Tragopan; species Tragopan temminckii. The sequence continues at coordinate 25,219,374 of JAOWBP010000001.1, read as the reverse complement.
AATATCTTTTTTTTTTTTTTAAATGTATGTCATATATATACCTGTACTCCAAGTACAATTTACCAATGAAGGAAAAGCTGCATTCAAATTATCTCTGGAAAAGCTTTCCAAGGTCAGCAAAACATCCATGAGCTCAGACGATCACAAAGATGCTTACTTTATATTACTCACGATGTTTTAACTTCTTTTCACTCCCACATGATAATAGCCTAGAAGCTCTGGCTGAGATCAGCCCTTCACTGTGCTAGTCTGTATAAGCATTCTGGCTTTACCAAAATGCAAATCTAAAAGTGTGTTGCACCTACAGCACACCAGTGAACACCCTTCCTATATTCAAGAAATCTAAACCAAAAGTTGCACCACTAGAACTGCTTAAATATAGCTAAGGGCCTGAGCGGACATTGCCTTCCAGATCCAGCTAGAGCAATAAGGATGTTAGCCCCCAGGTACCTTTTCTGCCCACCAAATGAAGGCGACCAAGCCCTACAACTGTCCAGAGTAAACCTCAAAGCACCATCAAAAGTGACTTAAATAACAATTTTTGATGCTGATGTGAAAGAGACGAAGGATACTGCAGATTCTCTTCTTCTACCTCAGGGACATTAACCTCTGAGGGTGGAGAGGCAAAAGCAACCACCTGGAAACTACTCATTTATTATATTCTGATGTCCCTTCTACAATGATTATCTAATGTCAGTTTTGACTTAAATCAGATGATGCTTGTGGAATGGCTCAGCTGATGTAGGAACACCAGCTCACACCATCCTCTAAACATCATCACTAAAACTTCAAATTCTGGATGTGGGTGAAATTATATCTAGCTAGGGAACGCCTTGATGTCATGCCTACTACTCACTGACAGTCTGCATCATTTCCTTTCCATGCCTTGCACAGTACGGTGTACTTCTTCAAAACTATCTGGAGCTGCCCAGATAGTTGCTGTGCATTTTGCACAACAGAGCTGCTGGACAACATAAATGAACAGTAAAGAGAACAGAAATCAGAACATAAAATTTCCCCGTTTGCAGGAGAGTCAGATACTTTGACTCCTTAGTCTTGAAGTCTTGCATACCTGGCCAAAAAGCTTTATTTCAACAATACAAGTAGACACAGTAATCAACGGGGCTGTGGAAAACCAGGAAGGTTAAAGCGGAGATAATCACAAACCTTATTTAAGCCTACGGCAGTTTTCCCAGCTTAGCTCTACATCCTGACCCTCAAAGCTCCGTTCAGCACAGGCAAAGGTGAGTTAGAGCTGTGGCACAGAAACCACGTTAAACAGCCTGCAACCCTTAGATACTAACTCACCCTTGAGAAGATCCAACATGCTCAGCAATCACAACCTTGTGCCTGTGATTCATGCAAGTAATCACTTTATATATTATCTTTCAGAAGACAGAAACTGCTCCGTTACTAAGGGCACAATTCCCACAAGTATCAAATGCCCCATGCAAGAAGAGAAGCAACACACTCCCTGATAGTTATTTGATTTCTGACAAAGGCAGTGCTTGAACTTGCAGAGCACAGGGTTGAAAGCCATACCACATCCCCTCCAGATATCCCATTAATGAAAGAGCAAACTGCCTGAAATCTCTCTCGCTTCAATGAAGCCCCAGGGCTCCTCTGCAGCAGACGGAGGTAACAGCTTTCGTTTCCCCAGCTGAACCACGATAGCTAGGTTGGTATAGCCCTCTGGTGGTATCAGTCAGCTTTTTATTTCCCTTCCTCAGCAGCTCTAAAATAAACCCGACAAAGCACTCTTCTGTTAACACAACCACACCTCTGCCAGGTTTTCCCAGCATGAGCAGACCGACTGTGAGCTACACGAAAAGATTTTGTAATGCAGACCTAGCTCTGAGCTGATTGCAAATGCAGTAAAATTTTACATTGTAATTGTGCATGTAAGTACTAGCAAATTGGGAAGTTGGTGAACAATCAGTGACTTCAATATTGCTGGTAACAAAGAATTTTCCTTGCCACAGACTTCTTTTGAAAGGAATTATTACCTCTCCCTGAATGACTCTTTTTTAATTTACACGCTACATTAGATTTTTCTCAACCATGCAAATTAGACCACATCCACTCTCCTCAAGAACAATAAGCTAATGCTCTGCTGAAAGAATACAGAGACATTTCCATTACTGGAGTGGCAATGTAATTGTACTGCTATGTTTATGAGCACAATATATAAACTTATTGCTCCGCAGTGCAAAGAATGCTCAGAACTGTCATTAAACCATTGCAAACAATTCTCGTGATCAAGACATTTTAAATTGGTTTTCATGCAAGAACTACTTTTCATGGTTACAAAAAGCTAAATTAGTGTACAACAAATTTAATATTCAGCTACAATGTAGGGATACAATTTTTAATTATAACATATCAACAAGTCTATTCTACTCCTTCCTTTAATATGCACTAACAATTTTGCCTTGAATCCATGCAGTAAGTTTTGCACCCATTAATCAATGTGCTGTTTAAAGGCCGATTAGATATTCATTGAAATGCAAATTGAGGGAACCAAGTTATTTAATGTACTATATAATAATGAACAATTTCATGTTAATTTGCTACTTATTGGAGATATGGAAAACATTTAAGTTATTCGCACTTAAATGCGATTCTGCCTCCCTTCCCATTGAAAGTTTCTAATGCTTTCTTTAATAGATTTAATCAGTTTTCAGAAATGTTAAAACATTTTTTGGCATTTAAATACCTGACTGAAAAGTCTGCTGGAACTTCCTCATGTGGGATAAATGCCAATGCGGCCATCATTTTAGAAGCCTGAATTCTGATTCTGACTCTGCTTTCACCGAGACCGCACAACCAAGGCTTCCTGCTCCACTTTAAAGTAGAACTCTATCACAAAAAGATGAAAATGTTCTATAAAATTGTGTGTTGTGTGTGTGTGTCTACAGCAACAATCTGCCTGCTGAGCTTGTACACATTTTTAGCCTGAAAACCCTGAACAGTTGGCTTGGGACCTAAGATCCAGCTCTGGTCTTCTCCATTCACTGGGAAGAAAACATGCAGACCAGATGGTTGACTTCAGTGAAACCATCACTCCCAGTTTAAGCTCAAGACATCATCTGGACACTCCTTTGCTTCAAAGCACGCCCTGGTGACACCTCCTGCAATGACAGTGAAGCCACAGGGTTTGCACAGGGTGGAGCTCACTGTAAGAGAGGCGTATGACTGGCTCCAGCAAGCAGCAGCTGAAGGAGCACCTTCACCATGATCCCATCTGCAGCACTCACCCCTTCTTCCTGCAACTTCATGCAGGATTCTGCCTCTAAGCAACAGTGTTCCTTATTACGATCTCTGCAGAGGACAGCCGTAACTCCTCAACTTTCTTCTTTTTGCTTTCACTATCCAAACTTTAAAAAAAAATAAAAATAAAAAATCACTGTCTTGTGCATGTACTCAGTGCTTATGAAGTGATTTAAAGATGGAATATATGATTTTTGTATGACACGTAAGTAGGGCCAAAGCATGAAAAGCAATTAAAAAGACAAGTCCTCACCAACTGTGAGCAAGTGTTTGCATCCAGAGGCACACAACGAGGGCCATATGGGTCTGAACAACCCTTGCAAAAGCTAACTGCATTGAGATCATTTAGAAACCTGTTCACACGAATTATACAACTGTCTCAACTCTCTTTTAAGTAAAAGTGCACAGAGAAAGCAGATCATCACGTATGTTATAACCAGCGCACTGTAAGATAAAATTTAAATTGCCATGACTTGTATTTCTTAGCCATAAAATTAGTATCTGGGAAAGTTCAGCAACAGAAGTTTAGTTACGAAAGCTTATGTTTTTTTTAAATACTTCTCCTTTGCTCAAGAATTATTACAGATTAGTTCAATAAGGAGCAAAAAGTTTACTTAAAATACATTGCTAAGAAATCCATACATGTACTTCAATAATTTTAAATGCTACAGTGGAGGACTTTAAGTGAATGTTTAAATGAACAAGAATTGATATATAACAAGAAGTGTTCACAGCAATACACTTCATTTAGTGCTATATTTTGGCAATAGCAAGTGCATTATTACTTCTTCCAGAAATGTCTTGGTCAGCCAGGCAAAAGCAGCTCCCATGTGGGAGGGCAAGGACTATTATGTTACATGGTTTTACTGAAGATAATTCTTTACTAAACCAATCAGACCACATAATAACAGCATTCTAACACCAACTACAGGCCCTTGGAGACCAGTTTGTGTGTGGCCTAGATTTCATTGGCTTCTTTACAACAGATGTGTTGGACGAGGGTAGTGTTACTTCATATACTAACTTGTGTGTTTCGTAGGTAAAACAGCAATATTGAAGTTCTACCTCTCACATATTCTTCTCAGAAAGCACGTGCCTTCTGCAAGCAGATTATAAATTCAAAACCAAATAGACCATAGCAACTACAATTCATCACTGTCTATACTATTCCAGAAGTACTGATTATCTCTTAAAGACCTACCAATGATACCTTTCCATCTCACATGTATGAATACCCAGATACATGTTTAAGAACGATCAGCCACAAAAATCTCTGCAAGCAAGTCAAAAAAGTCTCCCAGAGTAGCAATTTAGGTAGCTATTAATTTTCTTTTGTTCTATAATGATCTAAAACCCTAGAAATTACACTTTTTATGGGACCATAAACTAAACAAAATCCAAAAGCTCTTCTCTCTGATGGATGCTAAAAGGAAAAAAATAAAAAATAAAAAAATCACATGACTTAAAATGCCTGAGTTCAGGATTAAGCAGGAAATAATCAGCTTTATGACAAAGGAAGGACCTCACCCTGCAACTTTTTATTTATAAAACATGGAATTGATGGAAGCTATTTCCTAAATGTGTTTCACAGTAAACTTATTGCTCTATCCAAAACAGGAAGGGTGAAGTTTATCTGCAGAAGATTGTTTGTCTACGTTAATCCTCTCATTCCAATTTCTTTAATAGCTTTCAGTTAATGTCCACTGACCATGAAAGAAAGCAGTATTTGTTTAAGCTTCATCAGGATGGGCTGCATATTAATGGCAATAATGAGAAACCACTCATCATAAAAGCACACCACCATTTTTATAGAGAAAGTACAGAAGTTTGAAATCCATATATGTACTGTGTTGCAGTCAAAATCAGCAGCAGTGCATGAGACTTTAGCCAAAAGTGACCTGAGGTTTTCCTCAAAAATACTCTTCATGTTTTCGATTCCAACAAATATCCTCAGCTGTAAATATTCTCAGATTCCACATTCAGCATTAAAAAGGCTTATTTTTGTCAATGGGAAAGAGAGAATTTTATTCTGGAGTGTGGATTACCTGTATTTACATCACTAACACAATGTAAAAGAATGGTAAGAAAGGCAAAAAATATATACCTTCCTTTTCCAGTTAAGAACAATTCGTAGATTAGCTGCACAAGAACAACTAGTAGATTAACTGCATGGTTAATTGGCAACTGCATTGTTGCTGAGAACTCAAAGCTAACAGAACAGTGACTTTAAACCTGTCTCAAAATGAGAAGGCATTCTCATCATCAAAGCCTAAAAGTAGCCTCCAAATAAACACACAATTTATAAAAATAAAAACACTAGAGAAGCCAGTGCAGCTCAATCACACACACTACATAAAGAGATTACTGCATGAAGTCAATAAAGAACTGTATGTAATGGACAACTTCTTCAGAAAGAAAAAGAAACAGCTGCAAGAAGAAAAACAATTACTTAGATTACCAACATTTTATTACTTAGTTTATGTTAAACCTTAAGGTTTCTGAGAGTTTAGAATTACTTCACACATTATACTGGCCTCACAAATCAGTTTTAGTAGTGCTTCAGTAATGAACCTACATTTTCTCCATGTCTGAGTCATGGTCTTGTCTCATCCTTTACCCACATACTAACTTTGAATATAAAATTAAGAAAAAATAAATTAAGGCCACATTTTTGAAGATATCCATAATTTTCCCCTAGCACACAGATGGGTATCTTTTCCAATACACAGCTGTGACAGCTGAAAAGACCATTCCCCTTTGCCACCTGTCGCTATCTGCATGCCAGAAATCATCACCTCTCTTTATTTGTGAGCCAGCACTATACAGGACCACCCTTAAAATTTGGTTTTAGGCAAAATCAGCTTGATTAGGTCATGTGTAGCACATCAGTCAGGCTACAGGGAGGAATCACTTCTTTGGGGTCAGAGGGTAATGAGCAGCTGTAGATGACACCTAGAGAGGACGTTCAGCCTTATACTAGTGAAGCTAAACACGTAGTGTCTTTGAGTTCAGCTGGGACCTCTCACAAAATGGCTGCCCAGACAAACAAAGCACACAGGATCTGTGCTTAAATGACTGCACATCTTAGTGTGAATCTTCAGTCAAACACCAAATACCTTAAGAAACAGAACATAAAGCTAACATAACCTGTAATGGTGGGGGTGGGGAAAAGACCAGAGAGGATATATGATGAAACCTCATTTCTTTTTGCAAACACATTCATTTCTTCTTCATTTTTTTTTAAGTGTTTTACACTCATACTCATCCCTCCTTCTGAACCTGCTCCCGCAATTCTAGCTACTTCAATTTTGAAGCTGAAATCTGATGCAAAAATGGGTAAAAACTGAAAACATATCTCTCCCTAAAGCAAAAGCCACAAAGAACAGAGCTTGTCTTTTACGGTTAGTAAATCATATGTCTTAGGTCAGTGATTACCAATTGTGGTCCAAGAGAACACAATACGAGTTCTGCATTTACTCAGAGGATACATTGCTGACTGTATCCCAAAACATTTGAATTAGTTACTGGATACATTCAGAGAGTAGCTCATAAGAGATACTGAAGAATCACAGTGATTATGTGGTTCAAATACCTTGGGAATCTATTTTGTAAACTACTTTTCCACGTGAAAAACAAGCATATTGTATAAGCAAGTATTTTTGAAGATCTTCTGAAACGAAGAACTTTGGCTTCCAATGTCCTCATTTCATGCCTTCATTAATAAGATAGTTAAGCAGCACTGCAGCATTTCAGCGCAAGAACTGCTACCTATCAAACTCATTAAAGGAATGTCTGCACCGTTCAGTGCAGTGACACCGAACATTTTCCAGAAGTCATCTAACAGGGTGAACTGACGGAGGACAGATCTGGAACGGACTTGGCAAGGTATGTGAACACACTCATAACTTTTTGAAGTGTTCGCTTGTCTTCAGATTCTGGCCGCCACTGAAAAGCTTTGAGTCTGGTTTCAGTCAGTTGTTACGAAAAACATTATGATCTATAGAAAAAAACTGGGATCAAATACTTCCTTTTGGGAGGAGGTGGGAGAGTATTGAGAGCTTTAGCTCTGTATTTACCACATAGCTTCAAGCAGCTTCCTGTGATCCCTGACATCTGTAAATTATGAAAACAGCACAATGCAACAAATTCACTAAGTCAACCAATCCTAGAGAGAAATCTTACACGAGGACTTACAGTTCTAGACTCAGTGCTCTTGGATTTATATCATGAAATACCTTATTTATTCTTATCATAAAGCAAGTTTGTGAGTAATATGGTAAAGCATTATATAATTTAATGATTAAAACAATAAAAAAATTAAGCCTAAAACAAATCATTTGCTGCCCAGAAACCCAGTTGACTTCATGCGGGCAAAAGAGATTTGCTGAGTACCTTTAGCAGCGTTATGAACTGTGCTCGCTTGAGAGATGCAGCAAGTTCTGCCTCTGGCAGCACCCCAATGTGCAGAACATGGGCACATCACACAGACAGCTGAAGGGATGGGACTGAGCCTTCAACTAAACAGCTGGTAATATTTCACATTACCACCAGCACCTTGATGATTTGAAGATATCCTCAAATAATTAGGAAATCTGCTAATAACTGCAAATAGACTTACTCTGCCGTATTAATCTGGGGAAATATTTAAAATCTCTTAGGAAAAAAAAGCAAAAAAAAGCATCATAATAGTATAATAACAGTACCACAACACTGTTCATATCTATATTCTGTTTTATATTTTTCTTCCTTGCAAAGCTGATTTCTGCATACATTCAGGAAAGCAATGAGAATGCTTGGCAGTTGTAGTGATACAATGTTTTAGTGATCAATTTCTGCCAGTTAAATAATTCATCAGTCTGCTGAAAAACTGCTTAAAATTTTTAACAGACTGACTTTGCACTTATTCTTCCTCTGACAGATTTAAATCCCCTTCTGTATTTCATGTTTTATAATCACTATATTTCTACAGATTTCTGGTCATTAAAAGCAGTGTTTTGGGTCCAGGAATTTTACATTATTCACTATAATAATAAAGAGGTAATGCAAAAGATCTAAACTAGTCAACGACGCTGGAAACCACAGAACTATACATGAAAGCACTCAGTGACTAAAACTTACTGTTGCAATATAAATAAACATTTTATGCTGCATCTTGAAGCAAAATAATAGCTGTTGCAGATAAAGTCTATTGATGCTAAATTGATACAGTGTGTTTTGGATAAGAACAGCGTGGAAAGAGAGCAGTGAAGTCTCTTTTGATAAGCAGAGCTGAATAGTTTACAGCCTGAGATAAAAATAGGCTTCTAAAGGTCAAACTCTTGAATGCAATAGCCAAAAGAAACAGTACCACGCCATTTACCTTTTAACCTTACTTCATAAAAGATTACCACGTGCTCTCAAAGATACAGACTAGACGGGGGTTATTCGTACAAACATATCCTGAAAAATAAGGCATTCTTCACTTTGTGCAGCTTTCCAGAACTTTTTTTTTTTTTTTCTTTTATCCTTAAACAAAAACAATTCATGTCAGTCAAGATCTGGCTGAACCACAGTGCCTGGAAACAGAATTAAACAAGGAAAAAATTTAATCAACTGGAACAGACCAAGTCAAATTCAGTAAGAAATGAAATGAAAATGAATGACATTCTCTCATTTCATTTAGAAATTCCAGCAGGCTTTTTGTTTTTTAAAATCACATAAGAGTATAAACATTGCAAACTTTCTGCTTTCAAGTCCGGACATTTTGTTATTTCAAGAATTAGTATCCATAAAGAATTGATTTGCACGCTAAACAAAGGATTATTTTATTTATTTACTTAAAGAGTACCATGAACGGTGTAGGACGATAACAGCAACTGTTTCTTCAAAAAGATAAAAAAAAGAAGTTGCTTTCTGTAGGGTAAGCCAGTAGCTTACGTTCTTAATAGAAGAAGTACAACCATCATTTCCCATTCACTGGCTTGCAGTGCACTGAAACCAGTAACTGGGTCTGTTGCTTAGTTTTAGTATGATCCACCGTTTCACTCCATCTCACCTCAGTTTAGCATTACCCTCTCTCATCTGTTCACCTCTTCTCTTTGACGTCAGTGCTTTGCTGCTCAGCAAACACTACTACAGACAAAGCCATGTCATTACTCCTTCTCCAAAGACCTTGCAGATGGTCAATATGTATTTAATAAAGCAACAGCTACACGCAATACTCTTACTGCCCTTGCTTCTCCAACAACTTCTGCTACCCAAGTCTTCCCCACTCTCTCCTCTGGTATGGCTTCACTCCAGCCCTCATGTAATAACCTAATGCCTTAAATTCAGAAACTCCTTGAAAAATATTTTGCATCAAGCAAATTACGTGATCACCTTACCTTGTGACATAAAAACAACTATTCCAGAGTTTATGTATCATGAATTTCTATCAAATATGAAAACATAAAAGGTACATTTCATAACTAAACAGAAAATCTATTTAAAAAGCAGAAACAAACGCTGCACCCTGTATACCTACCTACACATGCATTCATTCTTTCAGAGCTTTCATTTTAAAGGTATAACATAGTAGCTCTAAGAAGTGCAGTAAAAAGCTACTTAAAAGTTATATACCTACACTGAGCAACTTACACCGAAATGAACTGCAAATATACCAGTATAGTCATAAAATTCACCTGACAAGACACTAAGACACAGTTATCAAGTTATAACCCTGCCTCCTTTAATATCTCAGCTGGAACACAAAACATCATCACCTCTAATAAACCTATGCATATCTTACTATTAGTTCTTAAGCAATATATTATCCTATTTTTCAAGAATACTTGGTCTTACAGTACAGCAAACTTGGTCAAACAGTAGATGGGAAATAAACTCAAGCCAGATATAAAACATGAGCCATATTACTACAGAGACACCAGACTTTCAAAAATATCCAATATCACTTTAACAAAGGAGTTATAAGTGATCAAACCCTGCTTTTCCCTAAAGTAGAAACAAACATTTTTATGACGAATGCCATGATTCACAGAAGTGAATTAAATGGTCTACAGACAGAGTAAGGAAAGAGGATTATGCTGCAAACTATGCAACACTCTTTGTAAGTCTGCAATATATAGCACAGGAGTTACCTTCCATTTTCACTGGCAAAAGTACCCACATGCAAAAATTATGCTTCTCCCATCAATAAAAGTGTACTTCAATCAGTATAAATATACAAAGAAAGAATAACATTCATAGTAGATGAAACACTTCTATTCAGAACCATTCCTCTGAGCTGCTTACCAGGACATGAGTAACACCTAGACAGACCAAAATGCTTGAGAGCCAACTCACTACGGTAGCAAAAAGCCCACCCTAACTAAAATAGAAAGGAACACTCCTAAATCAGTCATTTGGTGACCTATCTGGGTCATGACAGACAATATAATTGCTTTAAATTGAAGGTTTTGTTTACCACCACCCTATTCCCCAAGTACTGGCTGACAAATTATGTGGAAAATTCATACCAAGAACGCATACTATGCTTTCTTTTTTTTTTTTTTTAATAAATAATTTTAAGTCTTTTTTTTTTTTTATCAAATCACATATAAATTTGCAATTTTAGATTAATCACATTTGGATTAAGTATGTTAATGACTCAACCATTTTACTACATATTCACTAGCATACAGATCGTGTCACATTTGGAATACAGATGCAATTCTCAATCCAAGAGCAGACTGCAAGAATAGTAAGACCAATAGTTTTGTTTTATGTATTCTGAAACATTTCACTGTGTTATTAGAAGCACATATAACTCATAAATGAGCTCAAGAAACCAACAGCCTAAACCAAATCAAGGGTGAGTCACAGAGCCTCCCACAGCTTGGTGGTATCCTGTTACTAGAAACTCAAAGGAAAACACATTAACTGACTTCAGTGAAACAGGAAACAGAATCTTTGAGTTTATCTTTGCTTCTGATTTGAGAGAAAACATTCTTGCAAGAAAACACCTTCCAACAGTGAACTAAGAAAAAGGGAAACTGTACAGTCAATTGTAGTTATGCCTAATTATAAACTTGAAGAAAAACTAAGAAAATTATTTAAAAATGGATCAGGAGAGTTTCAAGCTATAACTAGACATCCAGTTGGACACAGAGACCAGTAACTTCATTCAAGACAATTTTACATTAAAACATTCATATCATTTTGATTGTTAATTGAAAAGACATACAGTAAGCCAAACCAAAGACTAGAACAATCTATAGCATAACATGTTTTTTTAATTCTTCAGCATGCAATTTCAGGTGTTCAGTGCTGGAACAGTGCATTTCCTGCCTCATGACTCCATTATTCCTTCCAGCAGATGCCCCAAGGGTATATAGAAGTGAAGACACCAAGCAGGTAGCACCTGACTGTTCCCCATTTGTTTTTGGCACTAGAAATAGCAACGAGTTTTCTTGCGTGATGTAGTATCTCCACCCTCAAGCCAAGGAGAAACTCCACTGCATTTGCCCATGGGCTTCAGAGCTTCTCCTGCAGAATTAATTCCCATCTCCACCCAAGTTCCTCTTGTTTCTCATAATTTTCTTTTCCCCACCCTCTTGGCTGCAGTTCCTGATCTTGGCACAAACCTTTTTTTCAAATGCAAGTCCAGTCCCACCCTTGTTCATTGCTTTCCACACTCAATTGCCAGCCCTCTCTTGTCACCACAAATCCTTTCATCTCTTCCAGTTTGCCTCCACCCTCCAATTCGGAGGTCACATCACTGCTCAGTTACAAATAGTTCCATTTCACATCTTCCTCAGCATTCTTTTCCTCACACCTTCTGTATCCCCTCTTGCATCCAGTTCTCCTTCCATTACCCCTTTGGCACAGTCCATCTCTCTCAATAAATAAATAATTTTGACATGAAGATTCCTACCTTTACATTCACACGTCATCCTACACTGGTTTCTCTCTTTTCAACTCTGTGAAAACGCTACGCTTTTGTTTGGGGTGGTGCACCACCCATTGCCAAAAGCTGGCCTCCATCCCTTTGCTGGGAAAGCTGTGGGTGAGCATGTCCCATCAGTCAAAGTAATCTAGTCTCAGGTTCCAAGGAGATTGCATCCAGCTCACAAGTCCTCCCAAAAACAAAGAGCCAGCATTTTAAACTCTAACAAAGTCTGTGTTTCAACAATCATATTCACTGGTAGGTAACAGAATAGGATGCATTCAGCTCCAATGAAGAGGTGTTCAGCTTTACCTCACAGAGTGTTGTGTCTCTGTGTGGAGGGACATTTCGCTGTGATTGCATACTTCCAGTTCATCACCACACTAGCTGACAGGCAATAAAGAAAGAAAACATTCAGAAATACTTTGATTTTTTTTTTCATAAAGGTGCAAATACTTTAATGAACTGCAAGATGTTAAGAGTTTGTACTCAAAAGGAGCACTCTGTACCCCAAACTGACCTATCTTCTTACCAAAATCACTGATTATTGTGACTGCTCTTTCCTCTGAGATCTACTCCCAACAAGATCCAAGCTCCAGCAGGCCACCTGGAAGATGCTGTTATGAGAGTGTTTAGTAATGCACTAGCCCTCCCAAATAAGTCAACTGGGACTCATTTGTATGAATCTCGCTCACATTCATAGAAATACGTAGAAACAAGGTTATTAAAAAAAAAATAAATAAAAAATGGTGAGGTGTCCTAGAGGAAGAAGATATTTCTGATAGTTTTAGACAGAAATCAATTCTTTTTTATTTTTCAGAAGTTTTACCTTCCCTGTGACAAAAAAAAAAAAAAAAAAAGAAACCCACAAAAAAACACAAAAAAAACAGTTACTAGGGAATTGACGAAGCCACGGAAGACTGGCTTCCTAGAGACTTGTGCCCAACCTCTTAGTAAATTTGAGTATCTCAGGCAGTGCTTTCAAAACACTAGATGTTCAGAGATGGTAGCAGCTAGTCAAACAACAGTTAGGCAGCACGGGAACTCACCTGTAACAGCCGGCACATTTCAGGAATCATAGTGAATAAGACAATTAGTTTAAAAAACCCAAAACACTCTTGTTTTCGTGATCCCATTTCTTGAACTGCCAAATACTGCAATACAGTTGCTACCAAATACTTCGTAACATGCAGCTGTGGTTTGCAACAGTAATTTTTATTTTTATTTTTTAAGAAAGAAGCAAACAAAGAAAAAAATACAGCAGCTGCAGCACTTGCTTAAGACGATGTTCTTACGTCTCATGAAATGTGATCATACTACAGTCTTTCTCCACTGGAACTTTTCTACTGTCTACTTGCATAACACTTGTAACAATTAATCTTGGTTTATGCCTAAACTGAATTTAATTGAAATCTGAGAACAGATGCAAAAGATACAAAGCACTATGTGATTGCATAAGCTAGCTTTCCCATGAAGCTAAATAATAATAATTTTAGAAGTAATAAAACGGGTAAATTTCCAGTTGTAGATGATCACTGAAAAATTTGTGTCAGCACAGCCTACTCTATTCCAATTCTATGTTTAACATGCTTATGTGGAAATTTTCTATTTAAGGAGCATGTGACTCAAAAAGTTAATATATGAATTATCTTCTACACCAAGGTGGTGAACCGTTTCTGAGGTGTAATTATGGTCAAGTAAGTACATATGGCAATGAAAATGTTGTAATGAAACAAGTACTTAAGCTATTTAGGGGACAGGAAAGGGGGAAAGATTGCTAACAGGTCAATTAGCCCATCTATTAAGGGTTATTAGTGTCATTCAGAGAAATGCACAAAGTTCAGCAGTTCAGAAAATTAATATATAAATAGTCCTTCTCAAGAAGTAAGAGAAGCTAAAGAATCATGAACAACCTGACCCACTTGATTTTGTCAGTGTTCAACTTCTGTAATTTTTATGAGTCAGGTTGACTCTGTGAGCCTTTAAAAGTCAAAGTGCCAAGGTAAAATAGGCATACTACAACTGCAGAGCCTTTGCCCCATGGGGAATCCTGCCATGTCTTTGAAGTTGAAGGACACATAATTAAACATTATGTGTCCAAATGTGTCTATGACCAGACAATTACTGAGGACAGTCACAGCAGTAGTGCAAATAAGAGTCAAATGAAACAGAGAAATGGTACTCATGGGTTGGTGACAAATGATGACATGCATTAGTCATTTACATCCCAAGATAAAAATCTATTTCATATAATCTTGACTTGCAGAAGAACCACATGCATAAGCTACTTGTGCAACAAAAGATTTTTTCCACATCATTTAGGAAAGCTCCTATTTCCAAAACCCTTTGGAAATAACTTAATAACTTTATGAAATAAATAAACAGATAGAAAGAGAAATATAAGGTTGCCTTACATTTTAAAGATCAGAGCACATAAATACTTTCTATGCCAAGCTTTATATATAATATATATATATACACACATACATACACATAAATAAATAAACATGATGTGCACTCAAAATAATTTGAACAAAAAAACCAGACCAGTTGTCTGTAAATTGTAGCTTGTTTTGTTTGCTTCCAAAATGCCATCCAATTAATAGCTGTCAAATTACCAATACTCGGAAGAACAACCTACTAAAAAAGTGCAGCCTACTCTTTAAAACACAACAACTTTAATCTGCTCAGTGGGCCAAGTGCCAGAAGAAAGAAGACATGATAGGGACTGTGATTCAGAATATCAAAAGAAATAGGAAGTCTATAGAAACCAAGAGACAAATACAATCTATCGCCAAGGTGGTTTTTGACAGAGATGATCCTATGTTTATATGGGAATGTCAGTGTTGTATACAAATCAGATTACAAATGGATTAGATTTAGAGGATTAAACTACATGCACCAGAAAAGCTGGCATCCACAAAATAAGCTTCTGCTAAATAAAGATCAGCTCAGCAGTCTGCAAAAGAGACACAAAAACCAAAGCTGTAGATTCACACTTGAGCAGATTTTCCATATGTACACATTGTCTGCATCACACTCTTCTGTTCCAAGCTCCTGAAGCCTGAAAGCTCTCACCTGTAAAGGAGAGATGGCAACCAGTTTCTATGACAAACATCAAGTCTTTTCTGCCACCAACTTCCTTATGACTGCATTTCACTCGCTACTTACCAGGGCTTTTTGTATCTTCACTGAGTTACCACCTTCCTTTCATCACATACGATTTTATGAAACTATCTCCTTTTATTCATGACACTGCTTTCCATGTGCCCTACATACATCCCATTTTATCTCTAAATTTTTCAGAACCCAACACAGACTTTATCAGGAATAATGATACAGGTAATGTTTAAATATCACAATTATAGCAGGGTAGCAGGGAAAGTAGATACTTGATTGTAGTTCTTCAAGCTAAAGCTATTTCTGAGGCAATTTACATTTCTGGACCTAATTAGTAGGTATATTAGACTGATCCTACATATTCTCATTTTGTTTAGATTCAGGAAGCAATGCTGAAGAATTCTTCAGAAATTCTAATAATGTCTTATTCAAGAACATTATAAGAGAGGAAAAAGCCGAAACTTTATGCCACAGTGCACAGATGCAACCAAGAGATCATTTTGTCTTTCACTGTTAGAACAGTTCAAAAATAAACAACAGTGCTAAAACCATCTCTCAAGTCCATTAATGTTCTTCTGTTAAAGCAAGAATATGCTGGAGACAAATTTGGAAGACACGGAGCTCTCTCTTTTTCTTCTACATGAAATTCAAGTTCCCTTAAAAATAGGAAAGGAGGGGAAAAAAAAGAGAAAAAAGCAACCCATGCACAAAAATGACACCCTTCAACCCCAAAGAAACTACTGCATTTGTTAAGGCTTTGCCTATTTACCATTTCTGTTTTTAATCCTTTTGCTTTCCCAGGAGGTTCTCCAGTGTCAGTTCTGCTCATCTTTCCAAGCACTCTGACATCTGACATTTTTCTCATTAGGCAATTTCTCATAATTAGCTCTTAATTATATATATTATATACATATTTCAAGGGTTATATATTTTTAGATGGTTTCCTTTCTTTCAAATTTTCCAATTCTGTTTAAACTTCCTTCTTTATGCTAAGCCTTCTTCTTTCCAGTTTATTCAGTGCTACAGTTAACAATCACTCGTAGCAGCTGACTGAAAAAATGCTATTTAATGGACAAGTTCTTAGATTTTCATTATATCTGAACACAAGTGGCTCTTGTCTTACAAATTTCAACAGCTGGGCACTGAGTGAATCAGGTACAAGTCATATCTTTTTGTTAGGTTTTTTTTTTTTTTTTTTTTTTTTTTTTTTTAATACATTCAGCAATTTCATCTAAGTGCTACCAGTCACTCATTTAAGTGTACCAGAGATCTACCAGCAACACCTACAAGCAACAATGCTCTTAAGCATTATAAGCAAACATTACTTTTTGAGATCTTGGAATGTGCACTATTGTTTGGTCACATAAATGAAGCATCACTGTATCAAAAATTACATCAACGGCTGGACTTGCCAACAAGTAGAGTTCCCAGCATTATCAACTTCAAAATAACGTGCTTAGCACAGGACAAAAATTGCTACATTAAAAAGCTAAGACAAACTGCCAAACTCAAATTCTTCCATGGACAGACGACAAAAAGCAAAAGGTGAATACCATCTAATGTATTTGAGTCATTAAGAATGAAAATACCCTACTGCTGCATGTGTGCAACATTTCTGGTGTTATCTCAAAAGTACTGCCCTATAAGTGCTATACTTTAAGTAACATTCACTTTTTATCAGCTCTGCAGTGAAAAAAAGCTGCTGGCAAAGAGCTGAAATGTGGTAATACATTTCCTTATTAAAGTTTACCTGCAGGTGCTGAAGTGAAACGAGTGAGTCGTTTTGATTTTGCAAATGCAGCAGTCTGTAATTAAGAACACTGCAGTGCATACCCCAATAACACATTAATGTCCATGGAAATGGAAGAGAACATGGCTAAATAACTGTAAAGTGAAGGACTGTAACTTTTAAAGTACAGTATCTGTAGCACAAGGAAAGTTTTTGATATCCCAGGAGCCCTGCTTTAAACCAGTGTTACTTTTTTGCAATATTACAGTGCCTTAAATCAGTGATAATACCAAAATACTGACCAAAACCTTTTATGTTCTCCACCTTGCAGTCCTCATGAACATGAAAATACAGATTTCTAACAAACAGCTCAAATTTAAAAATTGAAATGTCCCATTACAAGGAAACAAACAAACAAACAAACAATGATATGCGTGAACTGTAAGGATGAAAATAGAAAAAAATTAATTGATTTGATTTCACAATGATAAAATTCAAGGAGCTCTAGAATAAATATTAAAAAATGACGGAAAAATTAGCAAGTGAAAATGAATATGGAAGAAAAAGTGACTGAGAATGTGAAAAAAAAAACTTGTCCTCTATTTAAGGAGAGGAATACTCATATGAGGAAATTGGTAAGTCACTGAAGGATGAAACAAGACTATTGGCAAATGCTACCTTAAAAAAATAAAATGAAACCTCTTCAACTTCTCTGGGATGCCTATGGCAAGCTACCCAAAACAAAGACAAAAGTTCCCCTGATTAGGAAAAATAAATTAACACACTTAACTACATCTTACATTTAAATAAACTAATGTAAGCTTAGATGAGGCATGACACATGGTATGGTACCAAAGAAATTAGATTGATGAAGTGTTCATCTTTAAGCTCTTGCTATTAAATACACAAAGTTTGAAGGACAATAGAAAAACTAGGAGGGAACCAAAATCTCAACAACTTCCCCATCTTTTATTCTCATCTGGATTATTACTCTTGTCTGGTCTACTCCCATCAGAAGCAAAGCATGTCTGACCTCATCTATAATCTGAGCTAATCCTTTAATGTGTTCTCCAGCTACTCCAGTTCCTCTTAGCTTCACTTAACTTACCCACCTCTTAACTCACATTTTAATTAGGGGATTTTTTCTAAACTAGATCATTTTGCCTGAAACGAGCAACAGCAGAAGCAGATCAACATGCTAATCTCTAGAAACCATAGCCCATTTTCTTGGCTCAGCTGAAGACAAAAGGAAAAGTACATCCCAGGTCAGCTTCGAGCGCCTGTTCCTTCATTCCTTCTTGGAGCCCCATTCCCCCAATTTATTCATTCATTTCACTGCAACTGCTAAAATACAATATTAAACCTAATATACCTAGAACTGATCAATCTGGTATACACTTACCATGGTTTCTCACAGCTTATTTCTGGCCAGGATTTGGAAGCTACTTCAAATTTACACTGTTTCACCTTCACATCTTGGTAATGTCACCCTAACATTCCTTGAACTCTCTGCCTCTCACACATTTGTTACCCATTGAAGGGTCAGTCTCCTCCAGTTTCTGATGGTTTACAGAGCTTCAAAATCTAGCTCTGCCTTTTATTCATTCTCCTGCTCGATGTGATCTCATGAGTTCAGCACTGCCTCACCAACAGCACAAGATTTTTTTTTTTTTTTCTTATCAAAAAGTATAGCATTTAAAGTAAAATGTTAAGTCCTGAACAAGAGAGTACTTAGCATTCCTGGAGAAGGAAAACATATTTTGCATGTAATGCCCTTTATCTTCAGTCATTTTTTTGCTTTGTTTTTACAGCTCCATTTCTTCCAAAGTAAGAAAAGTAACAACCTCTTGTTCCAGGTGCTATACAAACACAGCCTAACTTTAAGCATCCTGCTCCTAGAAGAACTAACCTGAAAACAGCTATTCCCTGTACACATTTAGAGAACTGGAGCATTTACTAGAGAACAGAGGAAGAGAGCACACTGTTGATGTCCAATCAGATACTGCAACCCTAATCCATTGTCTTTGTTCTCAGACTGGCAATGGGAACAGGATGGGGTGGAGGGTGGACAGGAAGGCATGAAGAATACTTTCGCACATTGCAGAAACAGCAAACATTTTATCATGACAGAAATGTCTGTATATTTTTCTGAAACTACATGCACTACAGCTGCTAGAACCTCTTTTACTTACTGAATTGCAATTTTTGGGCCGGAGATTTAAGTAATTTGCCCCAAAATGAAAAGGAACTAGAAAACACAATCTGGATAGCCTTTGGATCCAACCATACACTGTTTCTTCCTACTTTACATGCACCCTATCTATAAGGGTGCAAATGCACGCTTTAGGAAATCTGTGATTTTCAATATCTTCAAGCAGGAGGCTGTCCAATAAGGGTAACAGTTCGCTAATATTACTGAGGGCTGCTAATATTAACTTAGAAGACAAGTAAGCAAGCAACTAATCTACATTTGAACATAAAAGAATATCATTCTACTGAACATTTTAAAATACTGTTTGAAAGCACCAAGTCAGCTAGGCCTAGTAGTAAGCAGCAATTTCATTTTGAGTCACGAAAGCATTAACTCCCCTGCTTCCTTCTTAGATGCCAGAGTTCTGTGGTAATAGAAGTATTGAAATCTGAGTGTCAAATCTCATTCAGAAACAGAGAGGCTTGACTGTTTGCCAAAAACAAGGAAGGTACTTGGCTCATCTGGTAAAATTTGTCTTTAGAAAAAAAAAAAAAAAAAATTCAGAGGTAACCCATGTCACTTTAACTTGCATATGCAACATTTAAGAAACTGGACATATAATAATGGGCTAGTTAATTTATTGCTGCAGACTTGATGTCTAGACGAGATAAGACATTTCAAGAATCCCTGCTCCTCATGCTCATAAGGAACAACAAAGAGATAGCCTTTTGTGTAATGCTGCCAGCAAATTGCTCCAATTGTGAATTTAACACCAGGGACATATTTGTCATCACTTCCGAAAAAACACACTTCAGCACATTGCATATTAAAAGCATAAGCTGATACTTAACTATATAAAAACAGAAACTAAACAAGTTAAAAAATACATTAATGTATATTGCATATCAGATGCAAAAGTATAAAAAGTGTGTGAAATCGTTACATCAGCAACTTGTGAACATTCATTGACCTTGACTTGCCAATGTCAAATTCTCTGCTATGCTATTTTTGAGTAACCAGACCAGTCCCAACCATGCTGACAACATACACCAGCAAATTTCAAAATTATCACTGTGGAGGAAAGAATGAAAGACATGTTCAAAAGCATAAGGAAGTACTTACCTCTCAAGCAAACAGAGCTAATTACCTCACTACTTTTGTTTTCAAAAGCTCTCCGAAGTTTCTGATTGCTTACACATAAAATACCAAAAACCACATCATTCATCAATACTCTGGACACATTAAACATTCACTGGACATATTAAAACATGAGACACACCAACACTGCAGAATTCTCATGTTGTACAAAGAAGCATAAAGATGGAAAAGAATACAGACCAGGATGGAATAGATCAGTTTCCCCAGTGCTTGCTGTGTAGAAGTGCCAGGAAAGGTCCTGTTGCCAGCTACCAAGTGGCAGACGCAGCAGGTCCCAGGGCAGCTAGCTTGGGGACCTCAACCCTCTCCTGAGGGCAGTTGAACCCACTTCAAGGGGAACAGGCCCTGATAAGCAAGTAAGACCACCCAAAAACAGGGAACCAGAGCAAAGAGATGGGACTCTGCAGCTCAAGGATGGGAAACTGCCAAGATGAGCTGGGAGCAGAAGCCTCTGGTGGGGAAAAGAAGCACTTTGTGGAGAACAGTATACAGGACTGCAATGGCAGCTGAGCTGAGAGAGAGAGAACACTGAAACAATGGAAAAGGCTGTCTGAAGAAACAGCAGTCTCCCTCACTGGAAATATTCAGGACTTGGATTGACTGAGCTCTCAGTGGCCCACTCTAAGGCCCTTCTTCCAGGAGGATACTGGTCCAGGCGAGGTCCCCTGTGATTCGGTCACTACACTGGTCACTTCAAAGAAGAGATAAGAGACTTCCAGAATCTGTGGTCCCAGTTCAGCAATGTTCTCAGGTGCCCATGCATCTTCAACCACACCTTTTCTTCTCAATTGATTAAACAGTACCACAAGTACAGCATAAACTGTATTGAGAAGTTCATCCAAATAACTTTTAGTAAGCAGTTCACCACAGGACTGAAAATTCAGTTTCCATTCCACTCTTTGCTCCCTTTCACCTTCCTTGTTAGTACTGGAGAAAGCTCAAGTCACTCAGAACTCACCTGTTTACTTTCAGATTCTGATGATTCAAAGCCAGTGCAGCATTGTACCAAATAAATTTGGAAGACTCACAGCACATCAAACCATGAAAACATCGTAACAAGTTTCCTGCATTCTTTTTTTTTTTTTAATTGTTGGACCAGCAATTACTTTTGAACATCTACCAGAAAAACACGTCATTTTACAGTGTTAAATTTAAATGATTAAATACATATTTTTTCTAGCTTCAACCTAATTCACAGTACTCCATTTTATAATAAACAAGAATTTTGTTCAGTTTAATAAAATGTACTGAAGATGCTTCCAGCATCATAAAATCTGATTTTAATTCTGTGGAAGCTGACACCTTCAATATTCAAATTGACAACAGGAGAAACCGGTTCTGTGAAATCAAAATATCTAAGTTATTCCTCAGGCTTTTCTGAATGAAGCTACTAAAAGCACTGTTTTACAAAACGTAATCTAGATTCCTCTAGAGATAAGTATCAACACTATCAAACATAATAACATTAGATCACATTGAAAACAACATTTGTTTTTATGCCCAAATTTTCATCAGCCTTGACTATAAGCCTATCTATAGAACCTAGGGGCACATACATCTTCATGGGAAATAAACCAATCGTGGTTTCAGTACTAGCAGCTTAACTTTCCCAATTGTTGTTTTCTGAAAAATCTGCTCCTACTCTACTTTTTTTCCCACATTTTTCATTTTCCCATAGTAATAAGTTTATGTATAAGGTGTGAACATATGAACTGATCATCAACACAAAAGGAAGACAACTTGCATAATGACCCTAGTAGTTACAGCATGCTCCATCTCAGCCAGACTCACAAAATGTGAAGCCATGTTCATACAAAATAATAAAAGGAGAGAAGTAAAAAAAGTAAATGAAAGAAAAAATACACAGAGTAGAAATTTGCTTTTTATGTATCAAGAAAAAGGAACAATTTCACAGTATAGAAAGTGGACTCTCATGCAAAAGAACAAAAGCTACTACAACTCAGAGAGAAGAAATCTAGAAAAAGCTTTATAAGATTACCTCCAGCAGACCACAAGACTTCCTGAAGAGTATTATGAAATAATCATGAGGGAGATAAGTGATTTGTATTTCTTAGGTATCACAGGGACGCATGAAAACATTGTAAATCAGAGCAAGTTTGAAGAAAGTTATCTCTCCTGCCTGAATTAAAAACTTCAAATGCTTCTTCCAGATTTGGGCAGAGTTGTATTGAAAAATTAGAAAATTTTCAAACACTATGTTAAAAGCAACATAACTACAGAAACAAAATACTTCAGATGTTAATGACAAATGAAACTAGCGGGTTACTGGAGATATTTTCCCCACTGTGAAGTGATATGATAGCAAAGACTAGTAAATGAATAAGTTTCTACTGAGCCTCCTCACATTACAGGACAAGCAACACAAATCTTGTTCTGTATTCAATCTATCCCCAAGCATTCTACATAAAAGAGAAAGATTAGAATTTTTGAAAAGAATTCCCTTCTCTCATCTTGATATCAACAGTACAGTCTAAGAAAAATGTAAAGGTTCTTAATCCTTGAAAAAAATGACACAGGAACTGGTATTCAAAGCTGATTAAAACAGTGACAGCCTGCTTCCAGTGTTCAGTCCCCAAACTGTACATACTCCAGTTAAGGAAATTACAGAAGTCATTTTTGATAATTTCACAGAATCACAGAATGGCCAGGGTTGGAAGGGACCTCAAGAATCATGAATCTCCAACCCCCCTTCCACATGCAGGGCCACCAACCTCCCCATTTCATACTAGACCAGGCAGCCCAAGGCCCCATCCAACCTGGCCTTGAACACCTCCAGGGACAGGGCATCCACAACCTCTCTGGGCAGTCTGTTCCAGCACCTCACCACTCTCTCTGTAAAGAACTTATTTGTTCTCATGTAAAGATATGTTTTCAACTATATTTAGAATTACCTGTTTATATTGGATTTTGGAACAGTTATTCTAAGCAGCAATCATTTTGTCATAGATTCATCTGATTTGGAAGGGACCCTTAAAGGTCATCCAGTCCAACTCCCCTGCAGTGAACAGGGACACTACAGCTAGATCAGGGTGCTCAGGATCTGGTCCAGCCTGATCTTGAATATCTCCAGGGATGGGGTACCCATCACACCTCTGGGCAACCTGTTCCAGCTCTTCCATATCATAAAAAAAACTTTTTTTCTTATAACCAATCTCAATTTCTCCTATTTTAGGATGAAAACATTTCCCTTTGTCCTATCACCACAGACCCTGGCAAAACAGTCTCTCTTCTTACAACCTCCCTTTAGACACAGAAAGGCCTCCATCAGGTCTCCCCAGAGCCTTCTCTTCTCCAAGCTGAACAGCCCCAGCTCTCTCAGCCTGTCCTCATAGAAGAGGTGCTCCACCACTTGAATCATTTTTGTGGCCCTCCTCTGGACATGCTCAAACAGGCCCACACCTCTCCTGCACTGAGGACTCCACATCTGGACACAGTACTCCAGGTGAGATCTCACCAGTGCAGAGGAGCAGAATCACCTCCCTCACCCTGCTGACAATGCTTCTTTTGATCCAGCCCAGGATATGGCTGGCTTTCTGAGCTGTGAGGGCACACTGATGGCTCGTGTCCAGCTTGCCATGCGTAATAACATTTAAGATGAAGAAGACTACAGCTAATTCCCACGTGCAGATAAATGCCATACTTCTTCAGTAATGTATCTGAACGCATCTCTGTAGACTGAGATGCCATCACTCTATTGCCTCAACAAATTAGATTACATTAATATTATGCTCCAAGGAGGAGAAAAAAAAAAAAAAGATATTTATAGCAGATCAAGCCATTACACAAGCATTGTATCAGTGCCAAAAAGCCAACAGGACTCACCTGTTCTATCTCCTTGGTTTTAGTTGCAATTGCTTTTGAGCGGCAAAGAAGCTGGTTATCCTCATATAATTCTGTACTGTCAGTTACATTTGTTTCTGTTTCCTCTGTTTGTTCGACATATAATGGAGCTGAAGAACCAGCCTTAAAAGAAAAGGAATGTTCAGAGTTTTAAAATCAAAATTTCAAAATATGACAGCAAAAATAAAACCCCAAATATATTCAATTAAATATGACTTTGTTTATCAAGACCATTAGTGAAGCATTATTGCTACAATCTAATAGTTACAGAAATACTAATTTTATATATGCAGAAAACATGACATAAAAAAAGAAGTGACTCAGTCTTAACTGTAAGAACAACAATGACAGATAGCCCTTATCAGCCCTTCCTCTGAGAAGAAACTTCTATAGTTGTTATTTATAACATCAACCAGCAAGAAATCCACAATGAAACTGGGATTAGATTTCTGGGGAAGGATAAAGATAAAAAATCAAAAGTAAACAGTCAATGACAAAAAACAGAAAGAACTCTTGCAGCATTCAGTGCTATGGGTTAAATATTAAAGGAAAAGAGACACCTACTGTACAGCAAGAGAAAACATGCACTTAGAGGATTCCTGATAATATCAGAAATCTTACTGAAGTACCAAAATTGTACAGGCTTCCTTCTAATATGGGAATTAAGACAGTATTCCTGTCCCAAAGAATATAGACTCCTACTTCAAGGACATCAAGTAGTCTAAATAGAAGATGGAAAAAGAAAAAAATTACTACAGTATATTTAATTGCATTACACAAGAAATTTGTACAATATATAATAGTTTGGGAGTTGTTTTTTAGTTTTTTTGTAATAAGACTTGAGAATTTGAAGTAGATGCATAAAAATGTTTTTAACTACTCAAAAATAAAGAACTGGAGAAACTTAAGACTTAATTTATAAGAGAAAAGCATTAGGAATAAAAAGAAAAAAAAAGTTGAAGCAGTCCTACAAATATCTGCTCAAAACTCAGAATCAATATAAACCATTAATATCACATGCAGAATCTCTTTATTGCAGTAGATCAAGAAATGCCTGAGAAAGAGTAGAAGATGCTAAGAACTTCAGCATAATACGAAGTTCAACCATTATGTAAGATAAACTGGAAAAAAAAATCAAACTGCAGCAACTTATACATGACAGCCTGTCAGTCAAGGTAAGAACTATCTTTTCTTCTAGGATTCAGAATGAAATATCTCACCACCTTCATTAGCGAGCCCACAGAACACTTTTTCAGTCAGTAAATCATCTCAGACTCTGTCACAACAGCAGTTGTTTCATTATGAACCTTTCTCCCACTGCAATCTCCTCTAAGGCAGAATCAATTTCACCACATGGTCCACTCTGTTCTTTCCACCACTGCATTGCCTTCCCCTCATCAAGAAAAGGAGTGACATTTCTCTTCAGTGTTGCTCTCCTGAATCTCTCTACAAATAGAACTAACTGTCCATGCATGTGTCTCCATCTGGCATCCATGCTAGGATTCTTTTTCTTCACTCCACCGCATTTTTATATGCTTTTTTATTATTTTTGATTTTATTTTCATTTTTTTCTTTTTTTAGTTTCTTTTTCCTGGAAGGAAATGAACAGCTCTTTTATCCAATCCTCCCATCCAGTACCAAGAAGTTGTTGATACAGTCAGCCATTAGATCAATGGACATGATTTGAGAGCTCAGATAAACATGGATCCAGCTCAAATCTAGCTCTTAGTTTCCCCAAGTGTAAAATACAAAGAGGAAATTCAGTGCTTCCCAAGACATTTATTTTCCATCTTATCATTTATAAAAATAAAATGCCTGCCCATTAACTATAAAGTTGATGAGAAGGAATGCTGAAATTATTGCAGGATTAAACCAGACTACTTTATGAAAGACATTACATGACTTTTATTTGTTTTAAATCAAAAGAGGTAGACGCTAGTTAAAACACATCATGCTTAATAGAGCCTTGTTGCCTTCTGTTAGTCAGAAATTACTGTCTATCAATCTCATTAGCCTTAGTTAGTTGACTGTGAAAATTCTGCCCGTCACATGGTATGTGACTAAAAGTCAAAAGACATAATAATGTATGTTCAGAGCAGAAAGACAGGAAAGCCTCAGAAGTGGTTGTCTCAGGTGACAAGGGCTCTCTCAGAAGCCTCATTTCTTTCCCGACAGGTGCTGGGCAGAGTGCTCAGGTGGTCTCAGAATTCACATCAGCAATCCCTACTAACTTTCTACAGTCAAGGATTCAGGTTATCAAGTAGACCCCATATCTGCAATGACACAGGATCCACATCTGAGTTGTTCAAGAGCAAGAGGTTTGTCAGCTCCTTGCCAATCTCGCCACATGATCACTTGCCAAATTAACTGCAGTAACAAACTAAACAACTTAGCTTTCTCAAGAGGTTATTAACAAACACTTGCCTGCTGTGCCAGTAGAGCAGTAAAAAATGACCACTGAAAAGACCTATGATCAGACTTCGATATAGCGAGAGGCAAAAGACAAGGAGAAGAGCAGATAGCTATAAATTAACAATTAATTAATGTTGCGTATTAATGAAACAAAAGATCTGGGAAAACAATTAAACCAATCAGACAACCAACAATAGCAAGGATAAAAGCCTGATATTTAAGATGAAGGACTGCTCCTAAAAGGGAACAAAAGACATGGCAGACTGTCATGGCATGGAACTAAATTCAGTTAAATAGAGTTCCTCTTCCGATCTGAGGTTTTACATAAACACATTTTAATTCAGTAGAATCTCTAGCTAATTTTAGGGACCTCAGTAGGCAAAGCAACTTACACCAGTGCAAGAAGGTTCCTTGGAGAAACTCGAACAGAGATGGAGCCTTATTCTGTCAACTGTAGCTCAACATAAATTCAAGGCATACTCCCAAAACCTACTATTTCTGTGTTTTGTTTGTTTGTTTGTTTTTAACAACAACAAAAAAAAAACCAACACAAATACGTCTTTAGTCCCTCTCTGTCTCTTCCAACAAACATTTAATAGCACAGGCACACAAATCCAGAGGTGGATTATAAGATGCACCTTTCAGGAGTGCCAATAAACAGGAGGTTACTGTTGTAACACTTTAAAATAAATCAGTTAATACTTCTGTCTTACCTCATACTCTGTTCTTTCAGGTAAATTGTTTTCATCGGCCTTCTCTAACTTCTCAGCTGCCCATTTGCTTGCAGCTTCTGCAAGTTCCTTTTCTGATAGTCTGTTGCTCTTCTCCACAGCCTGAAAAAAACCACATTACAGTGAAGGTTTAAACATGAAATATACTTCCACGTGTAAAATCATCTTCTAAATTAAAATAAATAGTTATTCAGCTCTCCAAAGCATTTTGATATGGCAAATAAGGAAGCTGAAGATGTTGTTTGTTGACTTGTTAAAAGAAAAACAGATAAATAAAAATCAACGAATTTCAGGAAAACATTAAAATGCGCCATACTTTCAGAATCAGCATTGTTGTTTTGTCGTTTTTTTCAAATTCAGAGGACAAATAACCAAAAAATTATTTGACACCAGTTGAGTTCAAAGACAGATGGATCAAATGGACACTACAGAGAAATCAGACAAGTATGGATTGATTTAGTAACACAGTATAGTTTTTAGCCATGAAAGGTTATAACAAATTTAAACTGAACTATTCAACTCTGTATATGGAACAAAACCTAGGGTAATTAGGAACAGAAAGTTCATGCATTTCAGTTGATCTAAGTTAGCTGAATTAAAATTAATAATTTTGTACTTGGCTGAAATGTTCACTAGTAACAGAATCATTCACAGGCAAATGGTCTTATAAATAGTGTTTACAATATGATTTCTTCGAACATTATTTGGCTTATATATATTAGAGCAGACAAAATAATGGCAAATGTCCATGTACTAAAAACATTTCAGAAATAACTAATTTTACAGATTTTGTTACCTCTATGTGAGAATTTTGTGCCACTGTCTCTGTAGAAGCATCTATCTAAGAATTTATACAACTCTAACTCTAAGACCTGTCACAGATGGATATCAAAGAAAGATACAACTACCTGAAAAACGTTGCCACAATTTCTACCAAGTGATTGTTCCACTGGGAAGGAAAATCAACCA
>JAOWBP010000001.1:25167005-25179533 GCA_028571105.1 Tragopan temminckii | reverse complement strand
GCAGCCCAGCCACAGAGGACATCTAACACTTCTGACACTGCTCTAGAAAAGGCTGGAATCTCAACAGTGCATTGCTGTGGGGCAGAAACTCAGTCTTCTTTTAGTCACACATGGGTCAATGCGGTCTATCACTTAGAAGTCAGATGAAAAGTCAATGTGGGCCATCCCATCTGACAAAGATTATTGCTATTGTCAAAAGAGTTAGATGTTCCATTTATAGGCCTAAAAAAAAAAAAAAAACCTCACATAATTTTATAAATAAATTGAGGAAATGATACACATCTCTTAAGACATGGGATTTACGTGCAAAAAGATGAAGCAGACAAGACTTAAAACATGCTTAACTACACACTTTTTCTGTCTCAAAATACACTGTGAGGAAAGGGGCAGAGAAAGAAACAAAGAACATCCCGCCTTCCCTGTGAGGATAATGCGGGGGCTATCAGAGCTACCAACACAATTCACCTGACATGGAAAACATTTAATGAAGTATACTACACTACATCCCAAACCTCTAAATTTCTCAAAATTTGCCTCACGTCTACCATCTGAAAAGCAAACATGAGGACTCAAGAACAACTCTACTTCTAACATTCTCCAAGCAAATTTAGGTGGTAGAAGATTCCAGAGACCCTC
The DNA here is from genome assembly GCA_028571105.1 of Tragopan temminckii. Lineage (NCBI taxonomy): Eukaryota > Metazoa > Chordata > Aves > Galliformes > Phasianidae > Tragopan > Tragopan temminckii. Next base: position 25,178,897 of record JAOWBP010000001.1, on the reverse strand, counting down.
TTCTCCCCCAGAACACATTCCCTTTCTTTCAAAGTATGCAGCATACATTTGTGGAACAAACCCTTTACTTCAGCTCTGCTTCAGAGACTTAGAATACTTTGGTTTTGTCTGAAGATTTTTATGCTGATTTATCCCAGCATAAAACAATAAATTACACCATTGCAGATATACATAATTGCATCTGGCTTCAACAGAGTTCATTTAAAAATCCGAAATGTTTTCTGACAACTGGTTTCAAATGTTTTAGGGCCAAGCAAATAACTGCAGTCTTTGCAAATGCTATTTGCATTCACTTTAAATGAAATTAGCATAATTTGGTCTAGTCATTGTAATCTTGTTAACAGCCTTTTGTATAAAAATGCAGAAGGAAACAGGGAGCCTCAATGAAGGGGACAGCTAGACATACAAAATGCATACCAAAAATTTAAAAATACAGAAATGCTTCACAATTTTTATGCTGCATGTGGATGTAAACATTGAAACTCCACAATGATGGCACTCGTGCAACTTAGTCAGTATGAAATTTAGTAAACTCATTTTTCCCCTCAGATATCATGACAGATGAAGGAAAAGGTAAGACAACTTGAATATTACAGTACAGTAGGGAGAAGTGTCTATGCCCATTATCTGAATAATCAAACTATGCACTTCAACTGAAGCTGGAAATCACATTACTCCCCTTTGTCCTTAGTAAAGAATATTTTCTATTGTCATCAATGATGTAATTGATTAAACTTACTGGAAGATGAGCCCATACAAAAAGAAGTATGTTTAAACTCACTCTATTATCTGACAGAAACAAACTATTGTCAAGCATACAGATTAGGACAAAGGAATATGAAAGAAATAAGAAGAATCAATAAAAATATAGATTTAATTTTCAAAGAATTTAAAGCAAATGCATTTATATAACCGCACACAGGACAAAGGCAAAAACATAATTTTTATTAGACAAATTAGAAGCAAATCAGATAAAATAACTGCATTTAAATGTGTGCAATCTTGGTTTCTCTTCTTTTCAAAAATGACAGCTTAATAAGTCCCTGTAATTTCTCAATAATAGAAAATAAATCACAAATCTGCATTTCCAGAGTGCATACTTGCCTGAAGCAAAGAAAAAACTTTAAATGTCTATTTATGTATATATATTATGTCTAAATGTCTACTAACAGTTACAGCAATTTCATCATCACAAAATGTAACTGATAACATATTTACTAACAGACACTGGTGTTGGGCCAGATTTCACACTCTTGTCTTTACGAGCAGCATATCATCCCCAAACAGCCATGCAGTTCAGATAATAATCTCAATGAATACATTCTCAATGTAGTAGCAAGTGAATCAATTCTTAATCAGACTTAATTCAAAATGGAAACCACTCAAATCTCGTATCCCAATATGTACATTTAAAATTGGAAGGGAGACAGAAAGCAAGATATGGCTTCTTCACATACCTTTCCAGATCACAGAAACTGGTTACCATTATCACTTTTGAAGAATGTGCTAACGGGACAGACCTTTCTAACTTGGCTCTCACAAATCCCACCGTCATTTTGCCTTAAGCACCAAGAAAAAAGAAAGAACTGCGAAAAGTTTCTCTGTGGTACTTTGGATGTGGGGCTGATGGAGGGGGATATGAAAAAATTCCCAAGTACTACAGAAAGTTAACACAAAGGTATTGAGAACAAGTATTTCAGGACAGTAACAGACTGTGAAACAAAGGAAGCAGCTCTGCGGAAATTTCAAAATAATTTTATTGCTTCTTTAAAGATCATCTTAATTAGTGTGGGAAATGACATGAGATTTCAGAGTAAAATAAAAGTTGTTTACAGTCACACGACTTCATATTTCCATGTTTCTAAACAAAGCAAGTTGTGGGTTCATGGAGGTGGAAGTGCTGTTTGCTCTTGTTGTGGGGGAAGGTCTGTTGTTTTGTTTGTTTGTTTTAAACAAACATACAGACAGACATCTGAGCATCATATTCTTCTAAAAAGAACAGCATATAATGCATGCCAATATTCTTCAGTACCACTGCTTACAGTCTTATAAACAACGTAATATAGGCAAATACCTGTCTACCAGTATACCCACTAAGCACCTCAAAGAAAGAAAGTGTTTCTACACAATATTTCAGAGGCAGAAGTGAATTACATTTAGTAAGCTGTCATTCTTTTCCTCAAATATCATCTCCAAAATTCTTAAATACAAGAACACAGAAACCATGAACTATCTGCTAGAAAAGCTCTTAAAACTTTCCAACATTGTGGCTGCAGGATGCCATTAGTTCACTGATACATAAGAGAGAACAACAAACAGTGTACTGTACTTGAATATATTGATTTGATTAACTCTTATGGTTGACTCTCCAGCACTCTTGACAAAGCTTCAGTAGGAAAGAGCATGCTGTGGAACAGGTTTGGAAGTAGTAATTCCTTATGTCAGCAACACTGACACACAATACCCGTATTCTATTTTGTTTGCTTTTTTTTTTTTTTCCTCTCCACAAATTCCTTAATGAGATCTATAAATCAGGAAGAAAAAAAAACAAAACAACACTTTCTCTACATCAGAAAAAAGCTCTAATAAAATGGTCTCTCCTATGTTTTTATTCTTAAATTAAAGTGAGATCTGAAGCAGTAAGGTCAATTTCTTTTATTTCTTTATGTTCAAGTTTTGCTGTAACGGTATGGACTCCTGAGCAGCAGATTTAAATAGAAGTTTGCAAACAAACAGTGCTTTTGGATTGCTCAAGATAGAAGACATTATAAGCATGTAAAGAAAAAATGTATTGTGCCTAATGATTGTTGGTTTTTTTCTGATCTCATTCCTTCCTGCCAAGTATTTGTTCAAAATCAGAAAGTTCCGAGTTAAGGCAGACATTTCCCCTTGCAGATTTATTCAGCCACATAGCTTCCTTCTCATCAAAGTTGCTTTTTCCTTTCCCACTGAGTACATTACCACTATTAATAGTCATACATTATTATACATAACTAATCTCCTTTTTTTAGGCTATTTCGTATATAGTACAAACAGCACTTTCTTAAACGTATTTAATACAGAGATGAGCCATCTTACTTGGCTAAACTCCTCATTAGAAAATCTTTCTGCCACTAGTGTATGCTTTCAGTCATGTCAGTGATTTATTAACAGTTAACTTCAGAAAGCAGCCCCATGACAAGTTGTACTCATTGAAACTGGTGCTCCTACAATCCCCATCTTTCCATCCTTCCTTGAACCCAAACTCTCATTCTCTACTAACCTAGTATTCATATTTTCTCTCAGGCAATCAAACTGGCATAAAATTATTGTTTCTGCTGGATCAGCGTGAAGTGACAGCTCACTGAACAATGCAAACGCATGAACTAGTAGCAGAGAGGAAAAGAGTGGAGCAGCACAAACTTAGATAGGTCTACACTATTGTGGAAATAGATTTTTTCAGTAAGAAGGATCAGCTTCCTTACTGCATTCGTGACTATTATTTGTTTATGGTAAATAACATAGGTTCCTTGGCAGGATTTCAGTTAGCAGCAGTAAAAGTCATTGTTGTTTTTTCTCTAAAAAATAATACAGCATTCTGACAGAGTAAGCAATGTAGATTCAAAGATAAAATTTTAAAGAGAACTGTTCTTAACATTGATGCATTTTAACAAGGGATAAAAGTAGCAGGAGCTGAAGACAGTTTTTGAAGAAGGTAATTCATTGATGACCAATCTCCACCTCTATCTCCTGTGTTAACACAATTCCTGTACAAAATTATTATGAAAATCCATGTATTACAATAAAAATTATAGAACATATACTGAGTTACTCCCGCATCAAACCTGAACTGGTTTGAAGGATAAGTCAATGCATTATATCTTCCTTTTCCATTCTATTTGTAAAATTGCATAAATGTCTTCTGAAATTATTTCAAAGAATAGTTAAGCATACTAGACTGTTAGACAGGACTTCAGTTAACACAGTGCAACTGCTTCAGCTAGATCTCAGGAGAAAAAGACATTTAGACAGATGGCTGACACAACACTGCTGAGCATTATGACATTAATATTCACTTGCAGTTGTTATCAGCTCAAACTAAAATTACGAAGCTTCGTACACAAGAGAAGGAATCCTAGATGGTTATGCAAATGCATATCATGAACAGACATCAAGAACAACACATTAGCATGCAAAAATATCAACCTTTTTCAAAATAATACCAATAGTATGAGATCATGGAGTAGCTTTATTAACAAACTTTTCCTCCTGTGTAGATCATAGCGTACCCACATCAACAGGTGGAAACATATACCATCAACCTCTCTGCAAGAGAATCCTTAACAAAAGGATACCTATGTCATCAAAAACACCAAATTTGTTTTCATTTTCTCTCCTGTACTGAAATTTACAACACACATCACTGCTTACTTTAAACAGGGGAAAAAAAAAGGCAACTTGTGTTCATTTAAAAAAACATCTAGGCAAAGCTCCTCAGGTGTTCCCACTCTTTCTCAATGCAAATTAAATTCCCTGAAACATTTAGTATATTCAAAATATAACAAGTCCTTGGAACCTAACAGATGAAGGGTTTGTTTTCTTAAGGGAAACGATGCACAACTCCTCTGTGACAACACTTCTCTCATCCTGAGAAAGCCATGACTACATTCATTAAGTCAATCTGTTGGCTGGTCATTGAAATGATTTAGATAGAAGCTCAACTTGACAGTAGTTGTCTGGACTCGAAGGGAGACTCCCATCTCTTTCCCTCCTCACTGTTTCTCAGTACTTGGCTGTTTTTCAACATATTTGTTAGGAAACCATTCTGGAATAATCAAATCCCATCCATGGGAGTTTGCCTCATTATTTCCCAATAGGGTATTAACTTGCTAGCTTCATACCATCTACTACCTGATTATAATGATAGCTATAAAACCGGACCAGACAGGCTTGGTTTTCAGAAGCTTTCTTTGAAGTGGTGTGTTAGCCAAGACCTTACAGTATACAAGTCCATAATCTCATCTTTCGGCATCTTGCCCTATCCATACACTGTAAACAGAGAATCTCCTGACAGTTCATTAGCATTATATAAACACCACTGATAAAAAAAAAATAATCCAGAAAAGTGACTTAGTTGTAAGGAACAGATCAATGTTATTAAAAAATTTGGTTCGATTTGCAGAACTACTGAATTCTTTCATATATATATATAAATGATATATATATATATATATATATGTAACATAACATAGTTACTATTAGGCATAGTAAACAGCAAAAACCACTACTAAAAAATGTAAATAACAATAATAATTTCCTCTGTCAATGTGGGATCTTACAAAAGCCACAGTGGAAAACAGTTTTACACACAAAAAGACATAATTCCTTCAGATATAACATTGCATATAACATTGGTTTAGATCAAAAGCGAGTGGTATGAACACATGACAGCAGTTGAGAACTGCAATAAACTTCTAATTCCTTTGTTACTAAAATTGGTGTTTAATAACTGTTGATTAAATACTTAAGAGGCACTTTATTACCCAGCTGTTCTTCATTCAGTAATTCAGACTGGGTTTTTAAGTGTAACAAAACTTTTTTTTTTTTTTTTAAATAAGATTATGACAACTTGTCTTTATACCAGAAAATACTTTGTTAAACCTCAAGAGTCACAATAGGTATGGAGACCATATCTAAAAGTAACTGAAACATTTTAAGCATATGAAATACCACACACAGAATTCAACTGAAATCACTTACTTGTAATTACGTTTTTCAAGAACAAGCTCAGCCAGTTTTTTCTTACAACTCTCATCACAAATTAAAAGCAAGATACAGAACTTTTATAAGTTTCATACAAAGAATAAGAGCTAACGCACAAGGTTGTAAAATTTACAAGCTAGGCAGGAAGAAAAATAAATCAGTTAGCGGGAAGTTCTGCTAATTTGACAATTCCCATATACAAGAAACTTTAAAATGTTCTGATTAGAAAAAATGAAGCATCCATGACATCTCTCCAAATGAAGTAGAGCAGCCAGATCTCTCTATTGCCATCATCTGCCAAAGGAGCCCCCCATCAGCTAGAAGGAAAACCACAGCTCAGACTCCTGTGGGAGGTTTCAGGGTTGTGGTTCAATAGTTGGAATACTATCAACCTCGGAAGGTCATCAGGAGAAATGATTAAAAGAAAAAACTACACAATCAATATAGAATATATTAAGACACTGAAGTCTGAACATTCACTCCCTACCACCAACTCAGGAATGGAAATTGCACAGGCAACTATATCAGAGTTCTTCAGGATCCCCAAAGAGCAAGAAAATTACCAGTACATAACTTTTTAAAGAGAACACCTCTTTCATAGCTAGAATGAAAAATTCCACAAGGATATAAATGAAATCAGGTCTTCAACAAAGACCACAATCAACAGTTGTACTAATAAAATATTTAAAAATTAGAAGCAATCACTCAACAACTTTTACTAGGTGAAATCAAAAGCAACATTCACCTTGAGGAATAATCCCATAATTAGTTGAAAGATGCAGAAACATCCAGTTACAACATGAGGATGTTTTTACCTCCTCTTCATATTTTTACACTGTTGGCTGGGAATGCAAAAATTCTACAATCGAAACCCTGTTCACCAAGTAGGCTTGACTGAATTGAAATCTTCCTACTTTCAATTGCATTGCCCTGCAATACTGCACAACCCTAAATAGTTCTTAAACATAGCCAGAAGAGGGAAGTTTTAAAATACTAAGCTCTTAAAATCCATTTAAAAGAAAAACCTGTGGTCCTAAGGAACCAAAAGCATTCATGATGAATTCAAAAGCGTACATTTTTGGCCAAGTAACAAAAATCAAATCATAAAATCTGTTTGTAAAAAAATCAGTGAGAAGGTGGCAGAATAGAAAACACGTCTAAGAAAATACTGAATTGATATGACTACTGCACAAGATACAATGTGTAGTATGACATTACATATGAAATGTAAACTGGAATCTACTTTTTATTTATCTATTGCCTATTATCTTCTTCCAAACAATCTGATTTCCTCACCAGTCCCCTCCCCCCTCCCCCAAAAAAAAGAAATCTTAAGCCAAGGAAAACTAATTCAGCAGCAGACTAATACAATGAATCTTCTGAATTAAAGTTTTCAGCAAACAAGAACTTGCCTGGAGTTTACAGGTATAACAAATCTACTACAATGACCTATTATAAGGAAACTGTAACTTTGTGTATGAATGGGTGTAAGTTACTCCAGTAGTAGTAAACCACCTGAATGTCTGAGAGGTTCAATGTTCTGACAGAGATTATTATTTTTTAAAGGCATGTGCTAATGAATATGATTAGAACTCTACTTATCAACCTCCATCAAAAACAAGACCATTTTCTTTGGGTGACTGCCATATTTATTTCCCTCCACACATGCTTTTTAATAAAGAATGAGTTTCTTGTACCGAGTCCCTGAAGACCTGTCAAATATTGCAACAGAGCAGCAAACTTATGTACATTTTTAGCACCATCTCATAAATCCCTTTGGCTAAATTTCTATAAGCAAGACAAAGATCAGTTTGCTTCACAAGAAAGTCTAAATCCAAAGCTCAAAGACCTCCCACAACATAATGTGTTGTTTTAAATGAGTACAAAATATTTAAACAGGCTTGCTGTTTCATTTCACTCACTGAATATTTACAGGGAAAAAAAAACAAGCTACCCCCCATAACTGAAAGCTGACTGCATAGTGATAAAGATAAGTGCCTCAGGCTACAACACTTCTGGAAAAAAAAAAAAAAAAAAAAAACCTCTCTCAGAATCCTCAATACTAAATCCTGTTTTATTAAGAGAAGAGTTGGTGGCCCTCAGCTTCTATGTGGAGTTCTCCTGGTCAAGGGTTTTGGCTTAGAATAAACATTCCTGCCAACAAATGATGTTTGTTGTAAAGTACAATCTTTAGACCCCTTCTCTAGAACATCCTATCACCACATAATGCACTGCAAGGGTGAATCGCTACATGGAACAGCAGGTCGAGCAGAGATCAGAAAGCCACAACTGGTGGACTTCTATCTCCCACTTTGTTACCAAGCTTCTCCATGATCTTCAGTAAGCACAAACTTACTGCAAAGGTTTGTGTCTCTAAAAAGCTGGGGTATATAATGCTTTACTGGTCTAAAGAGAGAACATATATATATATTTTTAAGTTTAGTATTTCTATTTATTATAAAATGCATCTTGGGCACTGCACAGATCAGCAGAAACATTTTACACCCACATGCATTAGTATTAGGGACTGGAGTATGACTACTTCCTGATTTCACAAAGTATATGGAAAAATAAAACATTAAAATACCACCAAGGAATACATGGAGTTCAAGTTGTAAGTTGGCTTCCTCAGCAAAGGAAAACACATTCATATCAAAAACTACCAAGGAGATATTCAAAATCTCATGTGCAAGTCCATTCTCAGGAGTGTGTATAACATGAAACACCATTACTACTGATAAAGAATGGTTTGTCTACCAATATGGCAATGCTTATGGAAAAAAATATGGAGCTCAGATAATTTTAAGCATTAAATTCCATGTCTGTATAGCTGGGATTTACAAGTGCATTATTTTGAAATTTCTCTTTGAAGATGAGTCTTACCCCTTTTAAGTTGCCAAGTTTCACATATTTGAATCTAAGAAGCTCAGTGAAGCTGAAAAAAAGAATGAAGTAATGCTCTGAACACTCAAAAGGATTAAAATTTGGTATGATTGAAGTCAACAGCAGCTAACAATCTTCTAAAGCATTTCAGACAGAACAGTTTGTCTCACTTCATAATAACAAACTTGTACGTAAGATCCAATCCTGTGAGGCCCATTCAGAAGTACTGAACACTGGAGTTCTTCAATATATGCTTCTCCAAAAATGTGACATGCATGAAAATAATTCCTTTGAGTACTCTGAATAAATGAGTTTGATATATCATTAAAGACAAGTAATAACACAGTCCCAGAAGAGTGATCAACATCAATAAAAGATAAACGTATGAAGAAGTCATGTTATTTGATCTCTATTCCCCTCATAATTTTTAAGTTTCACAATTCTCATAGCAGCATTGATCAAGACATTAAAACTGCCATCACGTATACAGATAATTTTCAGCTCAGCACACTAAGCCATTCTGCTTTGATGTAAAATTCATTATACATGCCAACTAGAATTGAACCAAGAGGTGCATAACTTCAAACCAAATTGCGACTGTAAGGTTGCACAACTTACATCAGTTTCTGGAGTTCAGAAAGAATCCCTTAGTGACCAGCCCTGGAGAAAGAGGACTAAGAATTCATTCTGAAGTCTATGCCCAGCAAATCTTCTGAGTTATTTTATTTTTATATGTAAAATAAGATGTCAAAAAGAAACCACGTCAGCATGAGAGCTATTCACCGAGCATGGCATAAAACAGGGCTAACAACTCTCAGGAACTGAAAAGGGAAGAAGTGTCAGCAACGCAGACCACAGGCAAATTAGAGATGTTCCCACAGAGAATTGCTGCTGGTCAGCTGGCACAATGATCAAGCCACTGCAAAGCAATTGCAATGCAAGCAAGCACATCCTATTTTTTTTCTTTTTTAAGGAAAAATCAAGAAACTCAAGGAGAAAATAGTAATAATAAAGATCTAACACAGTTTCCTCAACACAGAAAACTTCTACCCCCTAAAATTCTGCACCATTTAAGGATTTTTGATTTTCCAAATAAGCAGCTTCTTTTACTTGGAAAAAAATACTAAGTAATGTTTTTCATCATTCCAAAGAAAGAAGACAGTGAGGGAAAATAAATGAAAAGAGCTACAGACCAAAAACTACTCTTTACCAGTTAAATTGCCAAAAAAATCAAAGTAGGAAAGTGTGAATGATTAACATTTAGGAGCAAACGCTAAACACAACATTGACAACTTCTTAGAGCAGATTTTTAGCTGCTGAATGAGTTTTTTAAAATACTCAAAGAAAAACCTCTGGTTATTTATATCAATAAAAGAGCTATTCTTTCTAGAATTTACAGTAACTGTACTGACTATGAAAACCCATTAATTTTACAAGTCTCCCAGTATCTTTAGTTTTACAAATCTCACTTTGTACTACATTCTAGCTACGTTTTGTGCTTTTTTTTCCTTTTTTTTAGAGGTATTTCTGGTGAAAGTAATCTTACATCTCCTTTTACTACTTCTAAAAACAAACACACACCACCACTTATCCATACTCCACAAAAACTTCTGCAAAGTGTCTTTCATCAAATCCAGAGAGAGAATTTTCATGCACAATCATTTCTGAATATTAGGTTTTATAATTCAAATATCTTTGAAACATAAAACAATTAGCACCTTCAGTGCAGGAGACAATACGTACAAAGTTTGATTTTCTCTACTGAGATCTACAGTGTAGCTCAATAGTGAGCAATATGCAAAAAGTTGTATTTATTACCATGTAATGCTATGTCACGCTAGAAAGCATTTAGCAGTTTGATCACAGACTTTGACATTCAATATTACTTACTATTCCTGTACTTTCAGAACAAAGAGACTTCTGACACAGAGCATATTTATATAACAAATCAGTAGGGCTTCATTCAATTGCAAATACATTCCAATAATCTCAACTGAGCCAAATATATCTATCAAGTTCCTTTACAGTGCAGTTGTGCAACAATCAGACATTCTGAAATATAAAATATAGAATGAGAGGGGACTTCCACTACCACATCACTGAAGTGTTTAGCAAAATGAGCTGACATTTTGTCCTCGCTTAAATGGAATAAATCTGAAAAAATTTAAGACAATCATTTTGACCACTGGGTGCCACTCTTGTTCTCTGTGAAAACAAACTGCCCAGCCTTAACTCATTTTTGGTTTGTTTTTTTTTTTTTCCCTTGCATATGTGCTTTTTGTGTTCTAAAGTGAAAGACACAAAAATTCTAGAGCAATTTACATAGAACACTTCTTTTTAAAACATTTTAACTTGTTTCTAGCCCCAATAATGTAATTTTTTTTGAAGTCCAGTGCACATGGATCCTCACTGAGTACAAAGGGGTTGTTTTTATTTATTTTAGTTGCTCATGGGGTTTGTTTTGTTTGTTTGTTTGTTTTTTTGGGGGAGGAGTCTTTATGAAAGGAATAGTTGTTTAGTGCGTAGCCCTGTAACACTTACTGTCATTGCTATTAGCAGGCCACTATTCTGTGTATTTATTTATTGTTTTTTAAAAAATTCCTTATCAAACTGCATTGCAGACATATGTATGTTACATCCCTACTGCTTAATACCATTCCTGCATTTCACAGATATGAACCTGAGGTACAGACCCATCGCTCCAGCTGAGAAAACAAGATCAGAACAAGGAAACGGTGAACTGAATACTACCCACTATCCACCCAAGTGAGTTTTAAAATGCATCAGGTATTTTTCCACTGTATGGTGGCCTCAAAGTACTACAGTCACAGAAACAAACATTAGACAGACCAAAGAATTCCCTGAAGTTGGATAAATGTGTGACTGATTGCATAATGCACTAAATTACTTACAGTCATAGCCTACCTTCTTAAAGATATTATCATCACACTTCCTATTCTTACTGAACAAATATCAAAATGTAGACTTTCATGTCATTTATTTATTTAATTTGGATTTATTTAATTTGGATTCAGTCTGGAGAAGAGGAGGCTCAGGGGAGACCTTATTGCTGTCTATAACTACCTGAAGGGAAGTTGTAGTGAGCTGGGGTTTGGCCTCTTCTCTCGCGTAACTGGTGATACGACTAGAGGGAATGGCTTCAAGCTGCGCCAGGGGAGATTTAGGCTGAACGTTAGGAAATACTACTTCTCTGAAAGAGTGGTCAGGCACTGGAATGGGCTGCCCAGGGAGGTGGTGGAGTCACCA
>JAOWBP010000001.1:25153860-25164471 GCA_028571105.1 Tragopan temminckii | reverse complement strand
GTCTCAGTTTAAAACCATTCCCCCTTGTCCTATCACTATCCACCCTTGTAAACAGCTGTTCCCCCTCCTGTTTATACTCTCCCTTCAAGTACTGGAAGGCCACAATGAGGTCTCCCCAGAACCTTCTCTTCTCCAAGCTGAACAAGCCCAGTTCCCTCAACCTTTCCTCACAGGAGAGGTGCTCCAGCCCTCTGACCATCTCAGTGGCCCTCCTCTGGACCTGCTCCAAGAGCTCCACGTCCTTGCGGTACTAGGGGCCCCAGGCCTGGACGCAGTACTGCAGATGGGGCCGCACAAGAGCTGAGTAGAGGGGGACAATCACCTCCCTCTCCCTGCTGGTCACCCATTTTTTAATGCAGTCCAGAACACAGATCATTGGATCACGCCAAATTGACAGTGGAATAAGTTGTCATCTGGACACCAGCCAGATGCAATCCTTAAGTACTGCAAGTTTAACCACAAAGGGAAAGTTCTCAACACAGTTTAAGTTTATCCTGAAATTTTAAAGTAGTCAACTAAATTTTCTAAGCATTTACTATACATATTTCTCCAACTTCTACATTAAAGTTACATCTGTTATGCCTTTAAAATAGAGAGCCTATTTGAAAACAATTAATTTCCTTAACATCAATAACATTTTCTACACAATAGAGATTATAGTGAAGACTGCCCTTGTTTCATGATCTCATTAGATAAGCGTCCTCTCACTATAACGCAGTGTGTGACCCAATGATTCAAGTGACAGACAGTTTTTATCACTCTGAGGTTTATTCTCAAACAGGTTTTGGATGGCTTTTTGCTAGAAATCAATGCATTACATTTTCAAGTAAAGTATCATACACCATTTACCAATTAAATAGATTTTTTGCTTATTAAGGCCAAATTGCACAATTACAAAAGATTCAAATTCAATTCTCTAGAACTGAGTATTATGTAAACCCACTGAGATAAAAAGCAAATGGAAACATGAATTGAAGACTTTGTCTTTTAAATCTTTTTCCTTTAGCAAGTCATCTTTTCCATGGGCCTTAGAAACAAGTTATAAATGCAGAGACTTAATGCACGGGTACAATTCAGAGGGAGGGGAAAGAGACCCAAACTGCCTTCTTTTCCTAACAGTGTAAGTCACAAGATAATGAATGCACCAACAGTTTTCGCAGAAAACTACATTCAGTTCACAAATTACAAAATATGATCATGAAAAACAAACAAACAAACAAAAAAAACAATATTATTCTGATTTCAGAGACCAAGCAACAGATTCACTAGAGGGCAATCCAAAACCAGCTTACCACCATACTAATGCAAATCATTACACGCTATACACACATTACCATGTAGTCACAATGCTTGATCTACCATTACCTCATTGGCAACCTTCACATACATTTTTTCAGAGAAGATATGCTCTGAAGCTAAGATAAAACTGTTGTGTGCTTTTATCTCCTACAGTAGTCCCCATCACAGCAGGACAGTTACAGAAGAGCATACCCATTGTTTCTTGATTTTGTGATGTGCTCCTAACTTATTGCTGTTAACCAGCCTCTGAAAGCATGTGTTCCTACAGCAATCCAAGTTTGTATAATAAACATCCAGGTTTGGATTAGGACAATCTCCTCCTCTCTCAAACAAGTGCAACTTCTTTCCTTATCAGTTGCACGTCCCAATTCCAATACCTAACCACGAGCAAATACTAAGAGTTTTCATATGGTTGAGGAATAATAACATAATTCCACTTCACTTGCCTAGCAAGAATTAGGTCAGACCTCTGCATGTGAACGCAGATAAATGGCATAGGCTTGCATGGACAGAAACTGCCTGCTAGTTCTCTTGAACCAGCAGATCTGTATGAGAAGGAGCTTTTGATCTATCTTCCACAAAGAAAATGATTCAGATCTTGGTTTGCCTAACACGCTATGGGGCAGCTCTCTGTCCCTTCTCATAAAGGCCAACTCTTCAAGCCCCCGCTACAAAAATCTCGCCACATAAGCTGTGTAAGCAAAAGAATGCATCTTTTTAAACTTTTAAAGTAAAATTCCACAGTATATACATCATAATTTGGTCCCTATAGAGCTCGAAAGATTAGAAAAATTCAGGAACGTTGCTGCCACAACAGTTAGCAACTAGCTATTCATTAGTCAAGCCAAATATCAATTAATTAAAAAAAAAAAAAGCAAGTATACAGAGAAACAAAGTGTGAAGACACATTCTGGCTTTTCTTGTATTTCATTGCTGATACATATACTGCAGAAGCAACTGACTAACCCACATAAGCAAACACAACCTGATTTCCAGCTTGCTGAAAAAGTACATATATTGTTGTGTTGCCTGTAAAAAGCACTAAAACCATCACAGAGTAGCCAACCCCTAGTGCATTAATTGACCAAAAAGACCATGTAACTAGTTATCTACAGCAGTACGCTTCTAGAAAAGAAGTTGAAAACATGAGAGAGAACCCAGAAGTATGTTAGTATGTAAGTATCATAATAGAAGACTACATTGGTGACAAGAACAGTACTGAAAGTAGTCTGAAGTGGTTTGAGACGTATGAACATACAAGAAAATTCCTGGGGAAAAGACAATATAGTGGGACCTCTGATTCTCCACAAATTATTTTAAAAAGAACATGTTTAATTACACTGAAAAATCCCTTCAGCCAGTCAACTGTCCTAATTCTGTTCCTCCCAGCTCCTTGGGCCCTTCACACAGAATCACAGAATGGCCTGGGTTGCAAAGGGACCTCAAAGATCATGAATCTCCCGCCCCCCCCCCACCCCAGGCAGGGCCACCAATCTCCACATTTAATACCAGACCAGGCTTCACTGTGGCCTTGACTTAATGGGCACCTATATAGATTAGAGCATTATCAACTTTGTTTTTCTTCTAGAACTAAAGTATAGCATCATACCTGACGCTCTGAAGAAAACAATACTGTCCCACTGAAGCTAAGACAAAGAGGAAGATGTAAAAGCAGGCGTGTCCAACTCATGCATGCAACCCTGGACAGACAGTTAGTAATGCAGCCCCACAGGATCATAAGCTTTTCATATTGATAAAAATCACACAGTAATGTGTTTCATTAGTCAACTGCAAACTGTACAGGCAACAAGAAAATACTGGGGAGGGCACAGTGCATTGCTAACTCCATCTCTTGCGCCCATCACACACACACACACACACACACAAACTGAAACCCATTATAACATACAATGACATGTTATAATGTCATCAAAGCTGTGAATTTCATAAAGTCCAAGGCATTGATTCATCACCAGTTCCAGGACTTCCTTAAAAGTATGGATGTTGATTATGGGGACATTGTTGTTTTTTTTTCCTTATTTTCTGAAGTAAGGTGGGTAAGTTAGGCTAAAACGCTAGAAGTTTTTACAATTTGTAAAATAAAATCAAGTCATTTATGGAGTTAGAAGGAAAACTGGTGCCAGAATGCGAAGATGCAAAATGGCTACAGATTTAGCGTTCTGGGTGGAATTGATGAATTAAACACACATCTTTTGAGATCAAAATCAATTATCTGCGCTGCATTTCAAATCATAACAACGTTCAAAATGAAACAAATTATAGCAAGCTCAGGTTATGGCAAATAATTTTATGCATTTTGATACAACAATCCTGTGAACAGTGAAAAATATGCAGCTGTGTTCTGCATTTTGATCAAGGAAACTGAGAATGGATTTCAAGATTTCTGAAACTTATTTTTTTAATATTTGGGACTTCATTTTCAGCCAACATAAATACACCACCTGTAAATTTTCAAATGGAGGGTATAGAGTTGTATTCAGATGCACAACTCAAAGAAAAATTTGATCACACCTCTTTACCAGACTTTCCTAAGACATAACAGAGAAAAGTATCCCTCGCTTCACATTCACACCTTATTCATGTCATCACTTTTTGGCAGCACGTACATGTGTGAACAACTATTTTCAAGGATGAACAACTGGAAGAGTAAAATTAGAACAGTTGTCTCTTATGAGCACCTTGAGAGCTCATTAAGAATTGCAGCCACTGCCATCAAACCAGAAGCTGATGCATAAGTTTCACAAAAACAAAGTCCAACGTCGCACCAGTTTTATGTTTTTGTTGCCTTTCTTAGAATTATATATGTTATATATATATATAATTTATTTTATTTATAAAAACCTTAAACATTAACTATTACATTATATTTTTTATATACAGCCCGAGACAATTCCTTTTCACTAAGCGTGGACCAGGTGAGCCAAAAGGTTGGACAACCATGATGTAAGGGTTTGACAGGAACTTCAGAACTGACAAAAAATCCTGCTCTTGTGGTACAGGTCACAATATGAAGGTGTAGTAGAGTGGTATAACACTAAAGAAACAAAGTACAGACATACATCAGGATGAAACCTTGGAGGAAGGCGTTCTCTTGGAAGTCTTTCATAGTCATATCGTCCTTCAGACCACATTTCATCTCTCCGATACGCCACTGATGACAATAAGAAAACAATGAGTCAAAACCAGATTTGTTATGAATAGATGAGAGGATACTAAGCATAGAAATAAAGCTTCTTTGGCTTCTCCCAAGGTAATATATTATGCATAAGCTCTGTACACTATTTTTTTTTAATGAGGTCCTTATAAAATCTGTCTATTTATATAAACTAATTAATAAGTAATTAATTTAAGGCAAAAAACACTAGAAATAAAAATTCTGACAACAGCGTTGTTCAAAACTTCTTCAGTACCAACAACCAACGTAAACTTCCTCTCCGTGATGACAGATATAGTTTAAAATAGTCAGAATTTGTAGTCATGAAAAAAGCATTTGCATTCTCCATCATGAAATATAAGCTGGAGCAGTGATAGTTTATACACAGTCTGAAAATGGTTTTAAATAAAGCTGAGATCTGTGGCAAACTCATACTTAAGTTTACTCACTTTTAAAAAAAAATAACTGACACTGTGTAAGAACTGGAAATTAGTGCAGTATAATCAGAATAAATCCAGGATTTACAGATACTATAAACAGTCCTAGTGACATTTGTACATACTCTACTATCAACTGTAGAAATAAACTCATACACAAAAACCTTACAACAATTTTGTTATCGCTGTTTTTTAAAGAAACTTTTTTTTTTAATGAATTTAACTCATCTTTATTAGATTGAAGAATTCATATTTTCTTATATAAAACTTTTATTTTATCATCTTGGCCTTTTGGAAACAGGATAAGGCACAATGATAATCAGTTAACACAAAACTCTGTTCTGAATACATGAATTAAATGCATTCTTCACATGAAGATTTTTTGTTTTAAATTGTGAGCCAGCAGATCATGGAGATTCCTCTTTCAAAACACAGTGACTTCCAAAGTCAAAATTAATAAATTAATAAAAGGTGAAAATAAACCAACATCATAAATGATTCTAGTCACACTGTGCTAGACAGCACAAGTTCAAGGAGCTGAAACCTTTCTGATGATTATATAGGCAAAAAAGTGTAAAACACACATGGCTGAAAATCATTACGAAATTGCTAGAATTACATTTCTCAAAGTTTCCTTTCACAATGGGTTCTAGCAATTAAGAATAATCTACAGGAAGAAGAAATAGCAGGATATATTCAGGAGAGATTAACAGTAGCTATTTTTCTTTTCTGAAAGTAGATACCTGGAGATAGATTTATGAGGCTATATAAAAATGACAATTATTCAAGTTGTCAAGAATCAACAAGATAAGGGGTTTATCAACTGTAATCAGAGGTAGCACTAAGTCACCTATATATTCTTAAGAAAAACAACAATCACTGGCATACTCACTTTTCTGTTAGTCTTAGAGACTTTGCCTCTGAAGACCCATTACCTGGAAAAAAAAAAAGCAACTGAAATTAGTGAAAAATGCATATAAATTTATAAATTAATTTTTTGTAAGTAAACCAGACATTTAAAATCTAAAACCCTTTGCTGCCCATCCCTCTTAATCTGTCTGGATTAGTACAGGGTAATTCACTACACTCAGTTCAGAAAGAATATGAATGTCAGCTAAATTCAGAATACCAAAAACCTTTATATGAAAAAAATATTGTAGGTATATTTTCTGAAACAAAAAATAGTAATACCCAGAGCTTTGTTTTCCTATTATGACCTTTTTCCAGGTAGCAGTCACCCACATTCATGTACATGTCCATTACAGATTATGAAATAGCACAGCCCACACTTCCATTTCTATCACTGTTTTAGAAAAATACTGAAACTTGCAAGAATTATTAGTATTTGGACCCCCCAAAAATGGAAAAAAGGTAGAACATAGTATGACAAACACCAATGGACTGAAGGAAAAAAAAACAGTCACAATTTTATAGACAAGAAGAAAGAATGGAAAGGCACAGAGGGATGAAAAAAAAATCTCATAAGTGAGAAGATTTTCAATTAGAAAATGGTGACAATTAATAAGACAACCAATTATCAAGTATGTTGTCCAAAACACTGGCAAGAAAAAAAGGGAAAAAAAAAACTTTTATATAGAGAACTAAATTGACAGTTTTAAGTCAATGAAAGTGAGGATGCTTCTCAAAATACAAGAAGAATATATATATATATACACACACACGCACACATATACTTAAAGGGAGAAAAGCACATTTCTCAGCATTTTGAACACATCTCATCTGTTTCTATAGTAAAAATTTCTTAGACAATGTGACCTAATCAGAATACAGCTTCAATAATACTGATGACGTGCCAAAACATTTCAAATCAATTTGAGAAGATTCCATTAACAAGGTTTCAGGGTAGCAAAACTCAAGCTTTCTGTGCTACAATACCTGTTCTCTCAGGATAATCTTGTTTCAAAACAAAGATTTAAAATAAATACTTATTTTTGTTTCATACCTTTATTTCCCTGTGACACCATTTTCTATTAGCACATACACTGAAGACAGTTGATATTTTTTCACTACCATGAAATGTAATGACGGATTAATTTAATCCGCTTTCTCCTCATTCTTGGTCAAAGGTGACTGTTTTTGCTATAACAAGTTCTTTATTTTCTCAAATGCTGCTACATTATTGTACACAGAAGCTATTGTATGGATGCAGCACAAGCTGCTCTGTGGCGGCCTGCTGCCAAGGTTGGCTTGGCTCCACTTATCACAGGGCTGCATCTTGCTATGCACTGCTATAGCAGAGCTAACACTAATAGGTTTTCTTCATCATGAAGATTACACGGGTCACTTAAATGAAAGATTTTTACACAAGTGAGTTTTCTTCATCAATCAACAGTTAATTTTTCTTTTCTTCCTAATGAACATTAACAAGCTAAAAAAAAGCTGACGTTTGTGAAAACACCCCATTACTCTGCAATATTTTGCACACCATTCTTGTCTGTTTACACTTTCTTGAGACATCGATTTTAATCACTGCTAGAAATATCAACTTCACCAGGGTTTGGAATATTTCAGTGTATGCTATCAACTTTCTACAGAATCTATACTGCTGCTCCAAAAACACGCAACTTATACCCCAGATGGCTACATCTTGCCATATGTGAAGAGAGCATAAAAACAAGACCGTGCTCTAAACCCAGAGGCAAGGCAGCTGTACTGTTCTTGCTGCTACTGGAACATATCTGGCTTTGTACTGTTACTGTGTCAAACTCTGGCAATTGACAAACATGGACTAGTTTTGCCCCTCCTATGTTTTGGAAAGTTCTCAAAACATAAAAAAAAAACAAAAACAACAACAACAACAACAAAAAAACCAACATGATCCTGTATAAGTAAGACATAGGAAAGATGCTGAAGACTCTGGTCTTCTCATGGTCAATTTCACAACAGCCAGCTATTGTCTCTTTGAGGACAGACACACTGAAAATGCAGCTTTTTCTTGCAGCAGTGAAAATCAGAGAATGGTTTGGGTTGGAAGGGACCCTTAAAACCACCCAGTTCCAGCCCCCCTGCTATAGGTAGGGACACCTCCCACTAGACCAGGTTGCTCAAAGCCCTATCCAGCCTGGCCTTGAGTGCTTCCAGGGAGGGGGAATCCACAGCCTCACAGGGCAACCTGTTCCAGTGTCTCACCACTCTCACAGTAAAGAACTTCTTTATAATATCTAATCAAAATCTACCCTCTTCCAGTTTAAAGCCA
The DNA here is from genome assembly GCA_028571105.1 of Tragopan temminckii. NCBI lineage: Eukaryota > Metazoa > Chordata > Aves > Galliformes > Phasianidae > Tragopan > Tragopan temminckii. Next base: position 25,156,343 of record JAOWBP010000001.1, on the reverse strand, counting down.
TTTGCCCTCCTCCTGACACTACCTGCCCTTATAAAAAGTCCATCTCCTGCTCTCCTGTAGCTCCCCTTCAGGTACTGGAAGGTTGCTATAAGGTCTCCCCAGAGCCTTCTCTTCTCCATTCTGAAGAGCCCCAACTCCTTCAGCCTGTCCTCATAGGGGAGGTGCTTCAACCCTCTGATCATCTTCATGGCCCTCCTCTGGACCTGCTTCAACAACTCCATGAATGCAGATTTGATAATTCTTCAAATATACTCTGGCATTCCTAGTTAGACAGGAAGCAAAATGGATAAACTGGAGTTTGGGGCAGGCTGAGAGCACTGAGCAGACACAGTTCTCCATTATAACTCAAAGCATCAGAACTGTGAGAGAAAAGTATTGGTAAAAACAAAACAAAACAAAACAAACAAACAAAAAAAAAAAAACAGAACAGAAATGCAGAGAGAATCCATCTCTTCCTAACAGGAATGAATGCCTTGGGAGCTAATATTAACACTGATCTTTACATCTTTCTGTGAACACCTACAGTTACCAATACCCCATCCTTCATCACTATCAATGCCATGAAAAGAATATCCTGCCAATCTGCAATGGTACTGCTCCACTATTGGTGTTAATACAACATCTGCACGGAGCACCACCTCTGCAATGCCGTTCCACTTTGCAGCATGAACAGCTGGACAACAAAATACGTCAGCTCACCATGTCATTGTCATAACAGGTCAAAATTGTAATGCTTTCAGCATTTATGCTTGAAGGTACCAAGAAATGCTGAGTATTTCAGCAAGAGGAATTAATACCTCCAACTCTACTCAGCATTTCTAGATCTCTTTGTATCCCTCCTACAAACTCTTTGCTCTCTTGAAGTCCCAAATACCTAGACTTAAAAACTAATCACAATACTTTGCATCACAACTCTAATCTAGAGCAAAGAGCCTACTCAGATGCTGTCAAAGAGCAGACTTCAAGTGCAGAAACACGTAGGTTGCTACTACAGTAACACCTCCTATTTATTTCCATGGAAACTACAACAGATACAAAGAGCACAATAACACTATTTGTTAGAGGAAATTCTCAGCTACAAAACACTATTTTTGAATGCATACCACAATCAGCTGTGCATTTCTGTCAGCAACGAACAAGAGCCTGCATGCTGCATTCATAAAAACAGACACCAGTGGAGGTGACCCACTGTTGCTGTCACTACTGCTGAAATGCAGCACCTTATTGTGCTCATGTCCACTGGTTGGTCTCCAGAAACGTGCAGCAAGCATTGATGAGTGGCAATGGGTACAATTCTTTTCTATATAGAGGAATTCAAGGACACACATTTGCTTTGTATGAACTTCCATGTCAGACGCCACTGTCAGACTGCCCCTCTGCTGCCATCACTTGCACGGCAACAGAATGTAACGGAATACTGATGGGAAGGCTCAGCCTCTACTGTCGTACCACCAACACCTACCTCTGATGTTGTGGACCAACGTAACAAAAAAGGAGGCACTACATTTTGAGCAGCCCTCGTGCAAAGACTCTGAGTTAGAGGACACTCCACTGTTAAGCAGGGCATCAAGCTGTATTTTAGGACATCCAAGGAGGTCGGACAGGTGACGTGGGTCTCGGGCCGCCCCGCAGAGGCAGCCAGGTACTGTGCCTGCACCACAAGGAGCCGCACTGAAGGCACCTGCAATGGGTTCGCACCGCCTCCGAGGGCTAACTCGCGTAACTACACGAGTAAACTCTTCCTGTCAGAACAAAACGATCAAACTGAGAACGGAAATATCTCGTCACCCGCGGGCTTAAAGAATGAAAATAAAGTTTGAGAAGTGAGGTTCGCGCCTCCTGCTTCCCAGGCTCACGCAGGCTGCCGACGCCGCCCGTGCCGAGCAGCAGCAGGCTGCGCAGGAGGAAATTTCTAGCATCAAACCTACACTCCTGCTGGGCCCCATGTATTTTAGAGCTCTGTCAAGAGAGTCTGGGAATGAACAGCTGTGATTTTTCATCCAGGTAGGGAGAGAGGGAGACAGGAATGGCAAGACAGAGAGGAAGTGCGAGGCCTCAGTAGGAGACAGCCGAGCCCCGCCCGCCGGCCCCAGGCCGGCCTTCAGGGCCGCCGCGACCTGCTTCAGGCACTCGTCGCCAGCCTGATGGCCGTAATGGTCGTTATAGGCCTTGAACGAATCGATATCCATCAGCAGCAGCGACAACTGGCCGTCCGAACGCTGCGCGCGGCGCAGCTCGCGGTCAAGCGCGACATCACCATGCTCCGGCGCATCGTCGTCGTCGTCGGGCATGATGATCTTGGCCATCAGGATGCCGCCTGGAGCGGACATGAAGGCTGCGGCGAGGAGATAGGGCAGATAGGCCTCGCCCAGCAGGCTCGCGTAAGCGGCGAGGATGGTGCCGGCGACACCCGCCATGCCGACGGTCATCACCGTGAACAGGCGGGAAGGGGGCAAGGCGGCGAGATAGGGACGCACGACGAG
>JAOWBP010000001.1:25135803-25147145 GCA_028571105.1 Tragopan temminckii | reverse complement strand
TCGTAACATTCATTGGCTGCTGTAATCATTTCTCATATATAGAGCTATTCAAAGTTTGTCAAGTCTCAGCAGCGTGTTTCAGTGGACAAAATAGCAGGAAATGCCAATCAGGCTGTTAGACAAACATACAGAAGAGGAAAGCCCTTATGTGGGGTTCTGACAGACGTGCAGTGACCAGTACAACTGGGCAGCTTCAGTCTTTCTTTCCAGGTTTGGGGTACTTGACCTGTTTTAGTTGATTGCTGAACAACTGACTTAGAAAAAACCTGTTGTAGTAACATTGATGTTTAATAACTGTTGATGAACCTGTTCTTCATAAATTTGTCACTTCTGACCTCCCTGCTATCCTTTGGTAAGGAGTTCCACAATCTATAAGTATGTATGTGGTGTGTCTGTGTTGGGAGTAGGGGTCTTCTACTACTTTGGCTTTTGAACTCATTTGGATACTTAACTGTATGAAGTAATGACTGTATGATACGTTGCTTATTTTAAAGGTGCTATAGCAGCCTGCTTTCTCTTTTCTGTTAATAGTTTCTCATGGTTTTGCCTAACATATGCCGTAGAAATGGTGTTTTCAGATGCCTGTACTGAAGAAATCCTGTTCTGCATTGTTTGAGAAACCGAGTAACTTAGAAGTCACAGCTCATTTGCATGGTTTCTGTTTTCCTCACCTGTGTATTACTTCACAAAAAAAGAATCGCTTCTTAATACCTAATTTTTCCTGATGTTTTGCCTATTTACTGTCAGAAATGAAACTAACTGCAGACTCACAGAATAGCATGTGTAAAATACTATTGTGGAACAACTTTTTGTTTAGCAAAGTTTGCTACCTCTTTGTCCCTTTGCAAGCTGACCTGACTCTCAACAGTGCAGATAGAATGGGATTTTACTGGCTTTTCAGCTTCACGATGAAAAGTGATCCTTGTTAGTGTTAGTTTCCTATTTGTAGCTAATTATTAATTCCTAAGAAAAGTCTTTGCAAAAGTTAGCTTGTTTTCTGGAGAGTCTTTGTTCAGGGACGTTAAACACTCCATTTCACAGAGAGTTTTATAGTTTCAATTGAATCAGTTCTAACTTAATTGAAGAAGCTTTAATTGGCTTTTTTTGAGGTGTGACTTGACTCAGCAAAATCATACTGACTTCTCCTTCTTACTACACTTTTCACCTCAGTTTATGCTGATGATTATGAGTTCAGCTCAGTTTTTTCAGAAGTCAGACTTCCTAGGGTTCCAAGAAGCTGCTGGCTTAGTAAAGGTTTGTCATGTATATATTTTTCTATTGTATTATTAATTGGTGCATTAACATCCCAATCAGAAGTCTGACAGTCACTGGAACTCTTGGGAGAATATCTTGTCAAAAGAACTAATAGAATTGGTCTAAACTCTGTTTTATTGACTCTTCAACACATTGTTGGGTGCATCCTTGTCGAAGAGGCTTTGATACAAAGCCTGTTCTATGCTCTGTCTATACTTGCATTTGGGGAAAACTGAATGTTTTTACTGAGCTTTTGTCTTACACTTTTTACTATGTAGATCATCTGTTATACTTTTTTTTTTTTCTAGTAGGCTTTCTGTTTTTGAACTGTTGAGAGTTCATTGGTTGGTTGGTTTGGTTGGATTTAGATTATTTATTGGTCTTACTTCTTATGATTTTATATTGCCTTATGGCTGAACCTTGTTCTACCTGCTAAGTGAGACACAGGCAGGAGTTTATTCTTTTAGCTTTGAGCATATATTTTTACATACATGCAGATTGCCGTCCTGTTTCCCATTGATGTTTTCTAGGACTAAATGCAATTGACATAAGAGTGAAAGAATCGAGGTTGGGTGGTTTTCATTCTTTTTCTTTATGTTTGCTGGGTAGAAGTCTTAAATTTGCTACTGTCTCTGTTGCTCCCATTGTCAGACTGAAGATTTGGCTTTGTGTCACGTAAATTAACACGTGTATCCATAACCTGCCTGGATTCCAGTTGGAGAAACTTGTAGAAGAATACTGCAAAATACCTATCATTTTCCATTGTGTACCTGTTCGGCTGGGTAGTCCTGCAAAAATACATACTCTGTTTGGATGCAGTTCAATACACTGCTTCTTCAGCGATTGTAGCAGTGGTTGTCAAGATTACTCCTAAATTGTAATTTCACCTTCAGTATATATTATTCCCTCCAGTTACACTGTCTGCAAATCTGAAGTGTATGTTCTTCATTCTGAAGCCATTCAGGAGAATAAGGCATGGTAGTGGACTAGAATGATGTGGAGAGACTCCTCAGACTATTTTCAAATCGTCTCCAGTGTACCTGCAAGCACAAAGTGTGGTTAGCTGTCCCTTTGAATTTTATCTTTCTATTGTTAAGTATGCTTTTTTTCCTTTTTGCTGCCTGGCTAAGATTCTATTGAGATCTTTCTGGAGAACTTGCCTCTAAAACAATTCTAGCATATCAGTAATGTGGTTATATGTTTTCAGAGTTACTATTATGAAAGACAAAGACACCAGGAAGAGCAAAGGAGTTGCCTTTATTTTGTTTTTGGATAAAGAATCTGCACAAAACTGTTCCCGGGCACTCAATAACAAACAGGTACGTTATGAAAAGTTGTTGTGGTGGAAGGGTAGGGTTTGCACTTCCAAAACTTTACGTTTTTCTCCTATTTGTTGTAGCTGTTTGGAAGAGTAATAAAAGCAAGTATTGCCATTGATAATGGAAGAGCAGCAGAATTCATTCGCAGGCGGAACTACTTTGATAAGTCGAAATGTTATGAATGTGGGGTGAGTAAAACCAAAAATAAAGCAACATATTCCATAGTTTGACTTTCAGCTTATTTCTTCAGTTTCACCATTAATAATATTATAGTGTTAAAATATGTTTGCTGTTGTTGTTACCAATTTGCATAGCAGTTTTACCATTGTCCAGAATGACAAAACCTTTTGGGGGATTTTTGGGGGGTGGGGAAAAAATGTTCTTACAACAACTGCTTAACATGCTGATGAGCAAGACAAAGCATCACTGTTATAATGTTATATGAGAAGGAACAGCTCCTAATCTTTGCTTCAGAATATTCCTATTTGTAACATTTTTGAGACCAAAAATGTCGACTCACTCATATTTCTTAAACTGTTAACACTGAAGTTTGTGTCTCATTGTGAGTATAAACCATGCTGTCCTGTATTCTGATGTTGCAGCAGCAGCTAAAGTTAGTCTGGCTCGCACATAGTTGTTCTGAATTTGCAATTAAACATGCATATCACCACCAATCTCTTTGTTTCCATGGCAAGCTTATAAAGAGTTTGTCTTCTGTGTGCTAATTCAGCATTCCATTTATCTTATTAATTGCTTCAATTTTTTTTCCCCTGTGAACTGTCTTCCATTAACTTCCCTCATTATATGTTTCAACATGTAGTGGTTGGTAATGATTTTTGTTAATTAATATTTCTTTTCCTACAAGGAAGCAGGACACTTAAGTTATGCTTGTCCTAAAAATATGCTGGGAGAGCGGGAGCCACCAAAGAAGAAAGAAAAGAAGAAGAGAAAGAAAGTTGTTGAACCAGAAGAAATGTATGTACATTTATTTACGTGTTACTACTTTGTTTAAGGAGCTTTCTCATATGGAACACTTAAAGATCTCTGTGTTTTTCTCTCTCTGCACAATGAAGTGAGGAAGAAGAAGAAAGTGAAGAGGAAGGAGAAGATCCTGCTCTAGACAGCCTCAGCCAGGCTATAGCTGTTCAGGTACAAAATTGAAGTGCTGCATATTTATTTCTAAATGGAATTCTGCCTCCTTCTTTTAGCTATATTAGATACATGCGTTGCTTTATCTAATAGAGCTTTCCTCTCAAAACATGTTTATAGCAGTTTTTGTTACATAGATAGTAATACAGCTGTCAGACTATCTGTCTTTAATATTTCCTTACAGGCTCTTACTTTACTACACAGTGCAAGCCTGAACTGGTGTTCAGATGTCATGACTTTCCAGTCCCCAGCTGTCCCCTGTGTACCCCCACTGCCCAAAAAAGTTCTCAGACTTTTTTTGAGATAACTTTGTCCCAAATATGACTTTATTGATGTGCAACAGATTTACAGGACGTAGTCTGAAAAAAATTGTGCGGATATGCACAATTATACCCCCACTTGCATCCCGAAAAACCCTCCATGGTTAGAAATAAAACCAGTAAGCGTAAAAAAAAAAAACCAGACAATATTTCCATTTCTCTCAATCCAAAGAATTTAACCAGGGTAGTATGTTTTCTAATAAAAATAGGAGACATCTATTTTAACATTTAGCTGAATTACTTTCGTATCCCTGAAGAATTGAATTACCTGAATGAATGACTAGAAAAGGCAACAGATAGACTTGTTAGTGGAACAAATCTGACTCAACATCAGGCTCAAATGCAGTGTGCATCCCTGGCTTCAAATCTCGGTTGCTCTATAGCTCTGGAAGTTCACTGTATTCATATAGGTCCTTCCTTTGAAAACAGAGAGTAGTCCATCTGCATTGGTGCAGAGCACTCCTACTGTTCGAATGTGATAACTACTTTCAGAAGTGTTTTCTGAAATGCATTCATAACACAATTTATCTGGAAATTGAGATAAATCCTCAAAATTCTTTAACTTGCTAAATATCTCATTGCCTATTAATAATTAGCATTATTATTTGTAATGCATCTTAATTTTTTCTTAGTGCTAGCTAATACTGCTCCTTCTGTTGTAGCAAGCCAAAATTGAGGAAGAGCAACAAAGGTGGACTGCAGGGGAATCTTCAATTTCAGATGACTCAAAACGTCCACGGATTAAGAAAAGTGCTTATTTCAGTGATGAAGAAGAACTTAGTGATTGAAGTAATAGTGTTTTATATGTGTATATATAATATATGTGGTGTACATTTTGTAAAGTGGTACAAAGTTGTCTGTAATACAGGTTTTTCTTGGTGTTGAAGGCACAGAAAATCATGTTCAAGGGGAAGGGTAGAACTGAAATATCTTATTTTTTGATCTCTCTGTCTCTATTCTCTCTCCATGTCTCCTTCACAACCCCCTCTTTTGCCTTAAAGGCAGCTTTTTACAAAAGTAGTGTGTTTCTATACTTAAATCCAGATAAATACCTGTGAGAATACTTCTTGCAGGTAGTATCTCAACCTGAACCCTGGGAGTAAAATCTTTCATTAAAGGAGTTTTCCTAAGAGGACTTCCTCTCAGGATCGCTGTTAACACCTCAGATGTTTTATTAGTCTGTTTATTGTCTGTTTGGAAGCAGTGCTTTAGTAGTACTTCAGTGTTACATGATTGTTGCAGTAGCTTTTCTGCATGGGGTTGTATTTCAGCTTTAACCATTGTACTAGTCTTTTAACACTTCATGCAGTAGTATAATAAATTACTGTTATATAAACTTGGTCTGTGAAATCATTTTAGAGTATACCTCTGTCTGTTCTCCAGAAGGATATTGAGATGCTGTTCTCCTGTTTTATGTGCCATTTGAGTCATTTGCTGTACATCTTTACAGCATTATATAGTCATATGCAATATAGGTGTTGTAAGAGATGCAAGTTAAAAGTGATGTGGTGATTAGGTCGCTCTTAAAATCAAGTCTCCATATAGTTAAAAAAGAGAATAGCCATATATTTTAAAAGTGGGAGGGTTCGTATGTTTTAATATACTCTACTCTGATATTTGAAGTCTTCTGCTATGGTAAGAGCTTATAGTGCACTTCTTTTCCTGGCTGCAGTTTTGGATGCCTAAGACGTTAATTATGGTTACGCATTGATTTATAAATGTAGTTGTATCTAGTGTGGTTAACAAGTACTGAGCATAGTTCAGTCCTGTCTATATTCTTAGGTATCTGAATCTGCTGTTAAAACCCAAAGGCCACAAAGATCCCTCTGTGCCTGAAAATCAACTTTATTTTGTCCTTGGAACTGTCATGGTCTAAGCAAAGTATGTTGGCACCTATTTTGCACTGAAAGCTGTTCAAATCTTCTAAAAAGAGTATCCTGCTTAAATCAGTGTAGGGTTCTGGTCTTCTTCTCATGACTAAGGCTAAAGAGCATCGTGGAACATCAGGATCAGTACAAAGGCCTGCACCAATGATCATTCCCCAAACCACAGACACATGATGATGGTAATAACCTTTCTATGTCAGCCACTTTCTGTAGTCAGACTTTTCATTTTTAGGACCCACAATATAAAACACATTTACACTTTCACACTTGAAAGAAGAGACCATCTGGCCTCTGTTTCTATTTTCAGCTCTTCCTGTTACTCATCAGGACTTGGTTTTCTTCCAAATATAGAAAATATAAATCTAAGTATACCATTACATATTTTTGGTTAATGCCAATTTACATTCAGATATGTAACTGACTGTTCTAGCTTGTGCAAACAAACCAACCACAACTACGTACACCCTTTAAGCAAATACACAGCAGCGTTCAGATAGTCATTTTAGGGTCTTCTGCTAATAATTTCAAAGAAGTTCAGGAATGAAAATAAGGTAATGAGCTGGAAGATTTTTCTGCATGAAAAAAAAACAAAAAAACAGGGTTTGTCTACTTCTCAAGTATTCTTCAATGCTGTTTTCCAGAAAAATTAGAAAACCAAAACACAGCAGAGGACCTGGTTGACATAATCTATGGCTTTGATTTGGGAATAAAGATTAGAACAGGATCATTCAGTTGGAAAGGGCCTTCAAAGATCATTTAGTCCAACTGCAAAGTTTGGCAGCTTGTAAGAATTCAGCAGTCAAGGAAGTGATCAGGCAGCCAATTCCAATGAATTCACTACACTGCGCAGTCTACTAATGGAACTCATTGCTGTGGGACTTTTTTCAGGGTCAGAGGGTCAAAAAGACTCGTATGTAGAAGGTGATAGCTAATTAAAAATGTTAGCTTAAATGTGATCTCCATTCAGAAATACCCTACATTACTGACTATGGTTATAAAATTTATAGAGAGATTAACAGCCTGGGAGTGCTTCATTCTTACACACTTTTCTGTTTCTTTTTTCCTACAGGAGTCTTGTCAGAAAAAATAAAACAAAACTGACCTTTGTTCTGACCCGATGCAGAGCATTTTCAGAATTTCCAGTAGCTGGAGCACGTTGTTATATACTCTGCTCCTTCTGCCTCACTACTTTCCCCATAGGATCTGCATTTGTCAGCACGAAGCAGTAGCTCAGTCCAGGCTATTAGAACTGACCTGGTGTCACTCTTCCATGCTCTTTTGTACCAAGCATAAAGTCACTTAAGAGGCAGCTGCCATTGCAAAAGAAGCAGTTAGAAATGATCCTGCTTCTGTGCAGAGCTGGCGTCTAGAATTCCTTACCTTAAATCATAATTAACCAGATATTTAAATTCCGTTTGGACTTATTGTTTAATGGTACTTACAGGTTTTGTCTTAGAGTCAGGGTAAGGAAGAAAGCACCCAGTCCCTAAAATGGGACCTAGAGGGACTTCAGAGAAGTGAGATTTTGCACTTTGGTCTCATGAATTATTTGAAGTTTCTGTTCTTTGTTGGCAAAAGGATGAAGCATCTCTACGTGAGGAATTAGGGATACCAGCATTAGGTAATTACTGTTTATTAACACCGAGGGATTTGCCCAAGGTCACCCACTTCATGCAGCATGGCTTCAGTTTTCCATCAGAATCTGATCAGTGTGGATAAGCTCAGTGGAGTGTGAACCAACCTCCTAATTTAGATCAGGTCAGTAGGATACCACTTTATAAAACAGAAGTGGTAGAGTGTTTCTTTTGTCGTAGTTTGGAATCTTAAAGCAGCAGTTCAGGAAGCAGAAAACAGCTGCGGTGGCTGCATGGCTCTGGGCCAGATAGGTGACGCTATGGAGGCATATTATGGAAAGAGAGAAGAATAAAAACTGCCTTGTAAAACACCTTCCTGCCTTCCTGTTGCTGTCAGAAAAGCCACAGCATTTTGTGAGTGGTTTTTGTTGGTTTTTTTTTTTTCCTTTTTATAAAATACTTTGAGGACATAGCTTACGCAAGCAAGCTGAATGCTGCTGTTAGAGTATGTGCAGTATGGCTATGATTAGAGAGAATATGATACAAGTGGCAGACCTCTAAAACATTAAAAACTGAGATCTTTGTACAAATACCAATTTACTACATTTTGTCCTTCGTATTTTCAGAACAGTTTGAAAATTGTTGAAATAATTCATTCCAGGTGTTGGAACCTCTTTTTGCCTATTGAACTGGCTCACAGAGTAATGTCCCAAAAGCCACTGGAGGATGACTTTTATCTGTCCTTGGGGAAGAAAGGACTGTGTAAAGGGGGATAAGGATGATTAGCTTAACTGATTATAAATTATATTGCTCAAATTGTGCCCATGCAGCACTTGTTAAACCACTGTAGCTATGAGGCATTGGAGTAATTCAGTCCATGTTTAGCAGGCTCCCACTATGTTCTTGGCATATTCAGGTTACTACTCTCAGCAGAGCAATAGATGGGGCTGTAAATATAAAGAACTATGTCTAGCTAAATAGGTGATGTCTGGAACAAATTGTAAACACTTTATCTTTGGTTTCTGGGTCACCACGTTCTCTGGGATAGCCCTTTGTTAGTCTGCAGGGATGGCTTACCATTGCACAAGAAGGTGAGCATTGCATGGTCTTTTAGCTGTAGTGTTCTGTTGAAGAAAATATTGAACTGCTTAGAAAAGCTGGATGTAAAGCTTATTTGATATTTAGAAATGGGATTTATTAAGTGCTACTGTGAACATTCAAAGATATTGGTATAGAGACTTCATAGTTTCCAGTTTCTATTCTGTTTGGCATCTGCAGCATCAATAAGATAATATATATGTCACAATGCCACCATTGCTCCTCTATAGAAGTATTTCAGATACGCTCTTCCATACGTGTTACATTAAATTAACTGGTGTTGGACAGCTGTTTGCTTGTTTTTAGTATAGATTGCAAAACTGATGTTAGGTGTTCTTAAAATGTTCCTGTGAAACAGTTTTGTTTGTCTTGCAGATCATAACAGGGTGAGTTTTTTTCTGTAGCTGTGGAAGGCAATATTAAAAATTCCTGCACTACACCTCCTTTAGAGAACAAGGTGTAAACTGAAGAGCTGAGTTACTCTCAGAGTGGATGACCTTGTTTTTTCTACCTTGGTGTAAGATAGGCAAAAAGCCTAGAAAGGGTAAGTCTGTATGTGAAAGAAAGGAGTATTTCTGAAGTTGAGGAATAGCACAGGTTTGTGAAATAATGTGGGGGTTTTTTTGGTGCCAGACCAGTTCTGACCCTGCTGTGCAATCAAACAGATGAGATGTGTGCTTATACATGTACTTAATGGATATAGATAATCCAGCAACTAGAGTTACAGAAATTGTAAAATGTGATAAAAGCATGTGCAAAAAACCTGGTGAGGCAATGTAGGGTACAGTGGCTTGAAGAAATACCACTGCTAATAGTACGAGGACTTCCCTGTCTGATTACTAAGATGCTCCAGAGAAGCAAATGCAGCTCTGAGATGATGTCCGTCAAAGAGCCGCAAGCTTGTGTCAAGATGAGCTGATCCATGAAAATTCAATTGTATCAATAGGCAGCTGAAAAAAAAATTAAAAGGCATCTAAATTTAGATACTGCATCAAGCTTGGTACAGTACAGCAAAAACTGTCACTTGGCTGCAGAAGTAAAGATGCATTACTGTAACTGTGTGTGATGGCAGAGGGCATGTACGTGAACAGATGCAGCTAGAGCAGAAGGAGGGACCCAAAATATAACCAAAATGAATGTGAAGGAAAGTGTGTGTATGCTGTGAATTTCCAAAGCACTGAAATATATTTTTAGAGTGAATGGACTGGAACTGCATATATTGCTTCATGTTTAATTAAAAAAGTGAGTGTGTTACATCTGAAAATGATGAACCTTTCTAGTGGTACAAGCTTGTGGTGATGTGCAAATGTTCAAGGAAAGGAGAGAAAGGAAAGGAGGATGCAGTTCTGCAAAGGACCTCACTTGGGATGCCCTTGATGTGTGAATTTGATTAGATGGCAAGGAGCCATCTGCCCATGAAGCCTGGAGCCAGGAGGGTGCATAAAAAATGAAATGACTTAGTAGCATATGGCAGTTAGAAAAGATGAGAACATACAGTACGTGGACGTGATGGCTTTGAGTTCATGAACCGTGTATTTGGAATGAGTGATTATAGTCCTTGAAATTATGTTCTTTCAAAGAAAGTTTTTAAAAATACAACGGCTAGATTTATTTTCATCTGTTGCAGCACTGCGTTTTGGACAAGCGTTTTTACTGTGGGAGGCTTTCACAGGAAAAGCTTAAATATGGAAACTCAGTTAATTAAAATCTGGAACACAGTTCTGCAGCAAGGGTGGATCGTCTGAGTCCCGTGCCTGTGGCATCCCAGAGAATGCAGGGCCCCGGGGCATTATTTGTGTTCATATTTAATGTAGCTGAAGCTGCTGGAGAACATCCAGCACCCTGTCCATTTGCTGCACAATGTAGGTCAAGCCCACGCTGGAGTGTGTGAGCTCAGGACAAAGTCGCCCTTTGCAAAACTTCTTTGCCTTTTTTTCTACCCTTGTCTTTGGTTGGTGTATTTTTTACTCCATTGCACCCACGTTGTATGCTCGCTAAACTGTGCACATATTGTGCAAGCTACAAGATGTTATTATTACTCTTACCATCTTTCTGCTGGCACATTTGGTGTGGTGCTTTTGCTCAGGATTTCGTATGCATGCAAGCACTATGTAAACCTTTGAAATGGGAAGGCTGGTTGGTCTACATGTGCTGGGAGCTCTGCACACCAATGGCTCTACACCTCTGAGCAAGGGGCAATCAGTGCTTGTGGGGCTGGGAGGCAGGCAGAGCAATGAGTGGGCCAAATGTCCATCCAGAATGAGCATATGGCAATTATACTAAATATTTTCAGCTCTCTTTCTGCAGATTCCACTCTTGGCAGTACTTCAGATCAGGTTTTCTGACAGTTAAATTTAAGTAGCAATCTGGGGTATCTAGGTGTCAGTTCAAACTGCCGAGATTTGATTTCAGTCTTGTGACGGTTAAAAAAGTACAGCAAAAGCACTGTGAGGGTTATATGAATGCAAATTGGACTCACTATGTCTGCATTGTTATCTTCATGCCTTACCTGACCTTTTGTTGGGACCCATTTCTCTTAGTAGAACTATTTTTCACCTAAGAGTTACTTCTAAATAGATTCTGACTTCAGAGACATAAATGAAGATAGGACAGTGACTTTTTGGAAATAAAGAGAGTGAATTACACTTGGGAGGAGAGCTGGGAGAACTTTTCTCTCAGAGTGGTCAGGCACTGGAATGGCCTGCCCAGGGAGGTGGTGGAGTCGCCATCCCTGGCAGTGTT
>JAOWBP010000001.1:25111901-25127863 GCA_028571105.1 Tragopan temminckii | reverse complement strand
GGCAGGGGGGTTGGAGATTCATGATCCTTGAGGTCCCTTCCAACCCTGGCCATTCTGTGATTCTGTGATTCTGTGACCTCAGCTTAGAATCAGCCAGGCCTTTTCAAGATACTATGCAAATGTATTTAGACAGCATAGACAGAGTAATTGCTCACAGTAAGACAAACTGAAATGCCATCTCCCAAATCATGTTGTCCTCATCCCCAATCTCCTAGGAGAGGGAGAGAGGTGAAGAGGGACACTACAGTTTCATCCATGTATCCTGCTCCACACCTGGCATTACCCATGACAACAAAAATCGCAAGGGGAAAAACGCTGAAGATGCACTTCTAAGAGATGGATGCCCTGCAGCTAGAGAAACACAAAGCAGCTCCCATAAGAGAAGAGCTGGATTAACAACCTTGATTGTTTTATAATGACCTCTGGTATGTTTCTCCTGTTATGAGGCAGAAAAAAGATATTTGCTACACACAAAATACGTAGAGCCTACCTGCTGCTAACAGGCAAAGAATGGAGTATAAATAAGTCAGAATTGAGAAGATGAGTAGGGAAGGAGCCCTGCATATGTTTACCCAGGCATGTGTTAGCAGTAGATTAATAAAAAAACAAAGCATCAACAAAAACCTGAGTTCAAAGGAATTTTTAAATGTATATCATTTCTGAAGCACATAAATTTCTTTAAATATTAAAGAGAACTGAGATTCCAGCTCCAAAGACGGGCAAGTCAATGAAAGCGAACTAAAAAACTTAAATTAAAAAGGCCAAAAAGAGTTGGAGATATATATTGTGTAACACGGTACTTTCCCCTGTGTATAGATTGTGGTCAACATATTCTTCTCCAGGAGCTGCTCATGCTGCACCTAATCTGATAGTGTTGTGGGCTGCCACTGAAGATAACAGCCTTCCTCTCTTCCCTTCCCACGTCTCTTCTTGTTCTCCTTATCTCCTTGCATCTCTTGCAACTCCGGGGTGAATCAGCTCCACTGATCCTACAGAAAATGAGCATGGTTTTGGTGGGGCAGTTTTCTTTGGGTTGACCCAAGAGAAGGAAGCTGGAGGTAGGTGGGGAGGAAGGGGAAGAAGCTGATGAGCATGTGGGGCAGTGACCTCTTTACTTCTATGAGTGATAGGCAGAGCAACACTTCTGTCCATAGCCTTAGTTTCAAAACTGGAAAAGCACACAAGGAGAGCCATTCTCCATCAATATTCTGCCAGAACAACAGCAAAGATCTGGGGGAGGAGGAGGAGGTGACAACAAAATGTAACAGGAGAGGCAGAATTCTGAGGGATTTGAATGCTAAAAGATATGGAATATTTGGGGAATGGTAAACTGCCGTCTTGGCTCTTTGTGAAAGCAGGAGGACGTAGACTCATGCATCTTCTGTAACCTAATGACTGAAGAGAGTTTTACCAAGGAAATTAAAATCTCACTTAGCCAAGAAATATTAATTGTTTTCTCCTCTGCTGCTGTTCATATATTTCTGCTGATCACAATCTGGCAGATGATGTGCTGTGAAAGGTGGAGGCAGTATGAAATGCCTTGCTGAATAATTGATCGCCAGTGCTCCAGGCTATGTCCATGGATGAATGCATATGCCAGATAGGATGGCTGTGTCCCCAGTTAATGCTCTTAATTGACAAACACTTGATCTGAATTATAATTGTATGTTTAAAGACATCTTATTTATGTCAGAAGGGTTTTCATATTTTACAATTTTTCTTTTTTGCATGTCTTTTTGATTAAATGCACTTTTGTTCTATGGACACTGAAAAACTGATGTATTTTTCATAAACAGTGGTGTAAATCTTGATCATGCTAAATCAATGAGAAAGCTCCTGCTCACCTTCCTGCTACACTTTTTCATCCAGTGTGTGTTGCCACTAACATGTCAGAATTCCTCAATTTTCTTAATAGGAATTAGGGGACCAAACTAAAGCCAGTATATCAGTGCTCTGCATCTTATCCACAAAGGCAACACAAAGCAGCAAAGGGTGAGAGGGATTCTGAACTCTGCAGGGAGAAAAAAGCAGAGATTTCCCACCTTTGAGCCCAGTCTGTAGATTTCCTGCCCCTTCATAAGGATCACATGAGTGTTAGAAGTTTCACCTGGAAATAGTTCTAAATCCTAAGCACCCTGAAATTTTAATGTGTGATGCTATGCACGTATTATATTCTGGAATTTACTTCAGACTCTGAAAGGAAAAAAGATAAGAAAAGCTGGAGCAAGTAAGATTGAAAAAAGTCAGCATTTGTGGCACCAAATGATGTCATTCTATGTGAGCTCTGCTCTCCCATTCTGCCTCATCCCAGCTCCCTCAGTACTGCTCCTCCTGAAACGTGCTGGCTCCAGTTCTCAGAGGCCCGAGGCCATTCTCTTGGCTGCTGCCTTGGGGAGGATTAATAGTTATTTGGAGCCAGCTGCCTGGATTTTCTCCCCACGTGACTGTTCACACAGACATCCAAACTCAGTCGTATTTGTTTTACGTTTGCTATGATAAGCTGATTTATTATTTCCTATAAGAATTGCTAAACGTGACCTCTCATGTCCAAAATTAACATGAATTGCAAAAGGGGATAAAATCAAAACTCATCCTTGATAACTTCATTTTTCAGTCCTTTAAGAGGCATTTTAACTTTTCTTTCAGGTCAAAACCTGGTGCAATGTGTATACAGGTGTGGTCTACGCACATCGTACCTCCTGCACGTAACCCTCTACATTGCTGGAATATTAATTGGGATATAGGATCCAAGGTGAAGCTTTTAACGTTAGAAAGTGGCAAGTTTAAGATCCCCTTATTGCTCCCTTTTCATCTGTATTCTGTGCTGAGCAAGAGAGAGATCCTGTGGAGGAGCCACGCGTGCTGGTACTGCATAATGCACCTGCATAGGGGACCAAGTCAAGGTCATGTAGGCAGCTGTAACTCAGGCATTGCCTAACTTTTGGGTAGCTGACTTTGCTGACTGTGTAATACTCTTCTAATGAAGCTTCCTTACTTCCTTGTTTCCTTTTAAAAAAAAAGATCAAGTTTATTTTAAGGAAGAAAACAACCATTCATGGTGTATCTCAGACTGGCTTCAAAGCTGCTCCTGCTTTGAGCAGGAAGTTGGACAACAGATCCCCTGAGGTCCCTTCCAAACTCAGTAATCCTATGATCCTGTGATTTTTTAAAGTAAAAAATGACCAGGTAGAGGTTTGCTGTCCTTAGAATTATAAGGCCAGTGCAAACCATTAGCACCTTGGGGAGCTGTTGGGAGGGTTCTGGTTATGGCGGAGACACGCAGGGGTCTGGCTGCAGTGAGGGACACCTTCTGCTCTGCCTGTCTGCTCTACACCACTGCTCACACATCACTACAGCCTGTCAGACCCATCAGGATGCTGAGCCAGATCAGCAGGCCCACCGGGCTCAGCAGTGGGCACGGTGCTGGAGGCAGTGACATGGGACGCTCGACCAGGTAGTTAACCTTGGGAAAGCAGCCCCTCAGCTCCTCAGGTCAGCCAGCTGTGGGAGCAGCACAGCTTTATTCTAGTCAGTTAATGCATATGTGTTGTGTCACTGTGCCAGATCTCCCTCCCACTATGATATCTGATTTAATATAGGGCATGATCCTTTTATATGGCAGTCCCATGGCACAGACTGGTCTCTGCGCCTCCACCTTGCTGCACACAGGGCAAGGGCTCAGCCTGTTTGTGACAGGGATGGAGTCCTGCAGTTGGAGGTACCTCTTACACCATTAAACACACGACAAATCTCCAAAGAGCTCCTCTGCTGCCCAGACTGGTGACTGTCTGCAGACTTCTCCATCTTCTGTTGTGGCTCAGATTCATGTTCTCTGTGATGATGTTAGGATTAGGAGAAAACCACTTTCTTCAGTGATTTTCAGTGCCTTTCTGCTTGGCCTGCCCTATTGTATTCCCTTTCCTCAAACAAATGTAACAGAAAAGAGTGATTATTTAAAATGCTTTATTTCTCCTGGCAAAGAACAAGAGCAAGCTGGAGAATGTTTTATATCTCACCATCTAGATATTTACAATAGTGAAGCGAAGCGATGGTTTTCTGTTTTAGCTTCCAGCAGCACATGTAGGACTGTGCGGTGATTAGCTGTACATGAAATCAGTGAAGGAACAACAGTATTTTACGGAGCTGTCAGTGGCTTATCTCACAGCTGGCACCTATTAATACAGTGAGTAATTTCTGCAAACCCAGATAGGCTCCAAAATTAACACTATCCATTAAGGAAGACCATGGAGTGCTATAATTGTGTCAGAATACTTTGGCTGGCAATAAACAAATCATTTTAATATTGTATTAGCATCCATTAACAGAGGTTTCTAACCAGAAAAAACTGTAAACTTTTTTGTTTATAATGCAACTTAATCCATAAATGGTTTAACATCATCAAGAAAAATAACATTTTTTCTATTATTTGCAAATCGACCTTTTTTTTTCTTTTTTTTTTCTTTTTCTTTTTTTTTGTGGGAGGAACTCACCCATTTGACATTACACTTTTATTTCTAGCAGTACCCCCATGTCAGTATGTGCTTTCACCCATCCTTCTTAGGCTGTTCAGCAGTGACACAATTACTTCAGACTCAGCAGTGCAGCAATAAATGACAAATTGTCCTCTATCTTGTTATTGCACACCCACAGAAAACTTCTTCCCTGCAGTTGATCTCAGAAGACTTGAGATTCCATCTGCTTATTTTATTTCCCAGGCGGAAAAGAAAGGAAAAAAAAAAACCACAAACAAGATAAAACCGAAAATTCTGCATCCATTTAAACCTCTTCAAAACCCGGAGGGAATGCTTTGATTCGAACAGAGTCACTGAAGATTTACAGTGACAGACAGTCAAGAACTCAAACTCCTAGTCAAAGGCTGAGTTGGGATCACATGCAAACAGCCTGGAAGCAGCTCAGCAAGAAGGAGCTTGAGCCAACGCTTATTTCAGTGCAAACATACAATACTATCTCGAAATTAATTCTGTCAGTCAATTCAGGCAGTAAATCTGACTCCGTTAGCTACCGGGTTGGTTCTTCAGCTGAAACACTGGAGGAGTATTGACTCCTAAGCCCCAGTGCTCAGTTAGGTAGGAATGCAGGCTGGAGAAAAAGGGAATGTTGCCACAGTTCTGGGGATTTGGGTGTTGTAAGGGAGGCCTCCAAAAAATGCCTCACTAATGGCTGACAGCACCAAGAGGGGATAACTGCAAGTTACTGCACATGTAACAGCTAGCAACGATGACTTCTGAAAACATACCTATTTAATCTTTCTACAGAGACTTTAATGGAAGTGGTATTCTGGAGTGACATACCCGGGCATCTCAGTGGAAGAACATTTTTTTTCCTCAGCACAGCAATGCTGTTGAAAAGCACAATGTTTAACTGGCTTTTCTGAATGCTCTGACTCTGATTTCAAACACAGAAAATGAATGAGTGAATGAGCACTCACATGTGCCTGTGCAATAGGAAAAACAGCTGACAGCTGTTACGAGGTTGGCTACCCTACCTGTAATGTTTGGTTGCTTTAAAAAAGATAAAAAAGAGAGAGAGAAAAAAGGGAAAAAAGAAAGAAAAATGTGTATCTACTAAAGCAAATAAAGAAACTTACTATTGTATAGTTGTTCAGATGTATTTGTGTGGCATTTCTTGATTCTGATTCCTGGAATCAGAATATGACCCCTCTTCCTCACCAATTAAAAATGAAATAAACCAGCAGACCACAAAAGGAAGATTTCATGCAGACCATCTCCTGGAACTGTCTCTTTCTTTTAACTCCCTGGCTTCCCTTCTGCCCGGTGCAGCTGCAGCACGCTCACATTGTTGCTGATGTTCCTGCTGTTCATGTAGTAACATCGGCTCTGCAATACTTCCCATCTTTGATAGCCCAGGAACCAGGCATTTCATGGTTGCTTCTGAACTCAGAGGTTTTATGTAGCAGCACCATCCATCAGCGCATGTAGGACAGCCATTGGGCTCACCAGAAATAATTCCTCCAGGCTCTTTGCTAAGGACTTCAAACCACAGTGGTAACACACCGTGAGGGATCATCCTGCCTATGCCTGCTACGCCAACCCTTCCTATACCTTCTGAACATCAGAAAAAGCTTGTATAATCTGTATTAACATCACCATGGGTGACTTCTTTGTCGCATTTGCAGACCTTGGCTGTGCTGTGAGGAACACAGAGCAGTGGTGTGTTTGTGGTGTGTGCCTTCTTATGGAGATCTGTGTGAATGGTTCTGTACTTACGATTTCTTTGCTTCATACACATCAAAGATTCAGGATCCATTCTTATGGGTTGTATCGCATCACCTATGCTTAAGATACAGCAATCTTTGTGAAAACTTGCAGATACAAGGATTAAATGCATTTTTATAAGAAATTTAAAGCAATTTAAAAAACAGTGAAATCTGCCTTTTGCCATTCTTATGTTCCACATCTCCATGCAATAATGCAGAGGAATGTTCAAATTTTCCGTAGAGTCAAAGCTCCCAAAATGTCACATTTAGTCACTGACAGTAAGTTATTAACGACTGGTATGGACTTTTCCTTAGGCGAAAGCAGGTGCAGATCTATACCTGGATGTACAACATCAGAAATAGCAAAGCCAAGTGCCATCCTTCCTCACACCCTGATTTCCATGATTCAGCTTAACTGGGAAAAGTCAGCTGGGCACACTGGCATTGTCTGGTAATAGCTCTTCCTGGCAGTGCACACAATTACCAGCTGGTCCCCAGTGTCACCCTTCTGAAGGACCTCTGTGCCTGGCTGCTGGTCAGTTAACAGTCAGGCTTACTCTCTGGCCAGTGCTAGCTCTTCCAGTAATGCAAAGCAGCTGTAAGCCTGGCCTAGCTTATGGCTATGTCATGTTTGCTTTGCATTACCATGTAGCAGCATAAAGCAACCAGTGTATGTTGATAAATCTGTCTTAAAATGTCAAATTCTACTTCAGTTGAGTCAAGATTCCTCATATGTATCTTTAGCTTATGGTAGATATTTATGACAGATACTGCCTTTGGTTTATCTTTATTGGGTTCCATCTCTGGTTTTATTGTTAGATGTTAGTATGTAAAAGCATTTTTACGAAATTCTCAGACAAAGATAAATGTTAAATAGGAGTTGATACTGAGAATGTGCACCACTGATTTCACTGAAAGTACCCCCAGAGCAGATATTAACTGCACCTAAGCAATGGCTACCAGCACCCAAATCTAGGTTCCCCTTTATCAGAGGTTTTGGTCTTACCTGCCACTGGTTAATTGAATATCAGGTCTTGAGTGGACACTACCAAAGAGACTGGGTGTAAATCTGTATTCTCACAGTGAAGTCTGCTAGCTGCTCTATTATTGTGAGCTGATAACTCAAAGTCAGGTTGCTTTGCATTATAAATGGGATAGCCCATTTCATTTCTATACTATCATATACTCTGATCTACGGATTACAGCACTTCTTAAGAAGTACAGATCTGCTGCATACGTAGGCACAGAGAGAAAAACTCTTAGAAGGCATTAGTCTTTTTTATTACTGTTGATGAAAGTGGGTGGTTTGCTGCCAATTACAAAACGTTTAGTTTATAAAACCTCATATTCAGACTATCAATTAGTCACACATACCAAGATAATCTGATAATTGAAGACTTCTGTATGTCCATCCCTTGTCCCAGACAAGCCAACTAAAAACTCCCAGTGGTTGGTCCATTACCAGCAATGCTGAATTTCAAACTATGCTCTGTTGCTCTTTGAAGCCATATCTTCCTTTGACTGCTATAGTATCTGAAATGAAAACTGGGAGAATGATACTTACTGTGTTACTCAACCAATCTATAGCTTCAAAGATTAAACATTAAATAGGTTTTCTTTGGAAAATTAGCCTATGAATGATGCCTATATCATTGAAAATGACATCCTTCTCGCTTTCTTCCAGGACTGGTCTTTTTCCTCCTATCTCAGACGAAGTTTTCAAACATTAAGAATTCTGTATTCCAAGTTCCATTGAAATAACTTATGGAACTAGTTTGAATGCTTGTTTTTTGAATGTTCCTCATTTTCCCTGCCTTGTAAGAATGTTACCATGTCCTTTATTCTTTCAGGGTAATCCAAAGAGCTCTATCTCCTCCATTCTGTCAGAATGATACGTTATACTGGCAAATGTCCATCTGATATTTCATTTAAACAATAGAAACTTTCATGATTTTGAACTCCCTTCTCTCAGCTCTCATCACACAAACCCAGATTTGTAACCCAGCTCAAACCTGACCTTCCCACAACACTGTTTGAAATCGAGGGATAGTTAGCTTTTGGACATGGCATCAAATTATAAACTGCAATTTATCTTAAAGCTACAACTTGAATAAACCTCAGTTTGGCAGACTGGGGAGATTATGATTCATGCTTTAATTTTATCTGCCAGGTGCTATTGCAAAGCTATTCTGGCTAGCATCCTAGGCAAGTTCTTAAGAAGACAGAAGACGGCTCTTCGAACATGTACACTTCTTAGACTTCTAAGCTCTACAACCTCTCTTGTATTTGACCTCCTGAGGTTACTAACTGAACCCAAAGTCAATCAATAATTTCCTGTCACTGTCTTGTTGAGGTGCTTTTTTCCTGTGTCTACCAAATCATTTGTTATCTTCTTCTTCTACTTACACAGGGACAGATCTCATCTGGAATTAATTGTAAGTTCAAACAGCTTGCATAAAGCTACACTGTCTAACTCAAGCAGAGCATCTCGCTCATTTTGGTGTGCTTAATGACACACATGGCTAAGGAGTTTCTGCCACATTTCTCCCTTCTCTCCCTGTGAAATAGCTTTTTTTCAACAAATAAATCCAGTGATAAGATTTGTTTCTTCTTTCGAAGAATTGAACTACAGATAGAACTCCTGAATTTATTTGAAATCTCCTTACATGTGCAGCTTACAAATATTCTGTTATTACTATATAAACTAGGAACTCACATTATTAATTACTTTATCTGCTTAAGTACTTCCCCAAGGATAAGGGAAATTGTCAGAAGCCTTTACTCTATGTTCTACTAGTATCATAAAAAAGATGTCTAACACTTCATTCTTTGCAATATTTATCAGTGTTTATATGAAAACTGTAGTGGTTAAACAGACTTACTTATGACAAATTTGGTCATTAAAGTTGCCTAGAATACTACAGACATTGTAATTAATTAAAAACAGAAGCTTCTAGATAGTCTTTCCATAAATCCAGTCTTCAGGAAAACATAATTCTTCTCCAAACCATGTAATTCAATAGAGAAAATATAAGGACTTTGTACTTCTGGGAGAGGTATATTAAGGCATTACATGCCCTTATGTACTTTGCAAGCGGTAGCTAACAAACTGTGGCAGAGATTTGTCATTTTTAAAACTTCCTTTTATGTAACTCCATTTCCTCTTCCTTTTTAGCAGCCAGAGAGCAGAAGTTTAGCTGGTGAGCTCTTGCAACAGTGATGTGCCTCTGCGGTGCCAGCCAGCCAGCTCCACAACATGTGGGAGACTGGGCAGTGCTGCTGCTTTCTAAGGAAGCTTGACCTCAATGTTCCACTTCCAGCACTGGTGATCTGTGATAATTTATAATCTTCATAATTGCAATTTTATTTTCCAGTTTTTTTTTTTTTTAAGGTTTAAATCAGCTTAAAAATAGCAGCACTGCAGGGCTATATGGTCTTTTATTGAAAAATTATTCTTGAATCTCAAAGCATTTGAAAACTTCTACTTGTCCGTTTACTTAACAGGAGGAATTGGCACCACTTCGTGCTGACTGACAGGTTCCTCTGGGACGCATCTCCTCTGCCAGCCCCAGACCACCTGTCAATGCAATGGGCTCACTGCAGCGCTCCTCACCTACAGGCAAAGCCTGAGGGTATGCTCCATGTTAATTAAAAAACTTCATTGCTCCTCCTGCTCGGTTATATATTTATTCATTTTGAAAAAGAACCACCATAAAGAGCTTCCACCAAATACTGAATTCCTACACAACACAGTCCCACACCTGGAAGCACCACAGGTCCAGCCAAAAATATGGAGAGATGAAGGAAGGGGCAGTAAGAGGCAGAGGCGGTGTGTGGTCATTTAGGGATGCTGGCATTGCAATAACTTTAGCACAGCAACAAGGAATCTCGTCTTCTCCTCAGGGGAGAGATATCCTCGCCTGACCTTGGTTCTGAACCTACACTGTGATGTGTTCTAGTAATTGCATCCAATCCCTATGCTCTTTTTTGTTCCTTTTTCTTGTTTAAATGCTACATTTTATACTCATTTTATACTCATTTAATTAAAAGGGTGAAAAGGAAAAACAGAAAGTGTAACACTGGGGCTGGAGGTAGAGGATACTGACATGGATTATGTCAAGGATAAAATCTTCTGCCAAAATGAGAAATGAGACCAAGTCAGTGATTCCAAGCCAAAAAAAAAAAAAAGCAAAACACAGCCAAAACACAACCAAAACCAACCAACCAATTGGATCTCTGGCCATCACTCCTGTGCAGCACTTCATCAAACTCATTTTCTCATTTTTCTCTTCCTTATCTAGAACAGCGTGGAATTTGGGAAATGGGGGGAGATGATGGAGATCTCTCTCTACAGAGTATGCTGTAATGAAAAAGTAATGGCCTGGCTTTTAATACATTTTAAGATAAATTTTCAGTTGGTTTGAATATTTGTTATGTACCCATGTGTCTGTCTGTGTGTACATACAGCTATGAGCAGTGAAATGCACTTTTTATTACAGACAGAGAAGGCATTCATTTTAACAAGTCATCACCTTTCTGTTTTTTTCTGACAGAAGGTTGGTTTGCTCATTCACCACATTTGACTA
The DNA here is from genome assembly GCA_028571105.1 of Tragopan temminckii. Classification (NCBI taxonomy): domain Eukaryota; kingdom Metazoa; phylum Chordata; class Aves; order Galliformes; family Phasianidae; genus Tragopan; species Tragopan temminckii. Next base: position 25,117,039 of record JAOWBP010000001.1, on the reverse strand, counting down.
CACACAAAAAAAGCAGTACATTTGCAACATCCCTTTCTTTCCCCTCCTGGTGCCCCAGTGCTATGCATTCACCCTTTTCCTTTCGTTTGTCAGACAAATGCCTGTAAGTCAAATTTTGATCTCAAAGTAAATTGGGAGGAATTTATAAGAAGATTTACAGGGAGGAGAATTGAAGGGCACTTTTGATCCAAAGGTGTCTCAATGGCACGTCTGAGGGCAGCCAGGAAGGTGTCTGTGTGCTGAGTGATACTAGGTTGAGTACTGAACTGAAGAAGGAACTTGCTTAGGGGCTTCAGGTCCAGCATTTCCTTTTTGCTCTGACAGCTTTTGAAAAATGCTGTGTAGGATCAGGAAGCTGTGTGACTTTCATCCAGATCCCCTAATCAGATTCAGAATGCTTTAAATATTGCTGTAAAGTATGAAATCTCCTTTGGGCTGCTGTTCTTCCTTTGGCACTATTTCCACTGGAAGGCTGCCACCTGCATGACACACAAATAGGAACCTCAACCCCTGGGCAGATTTTAACGCTTTAAAATATCTTATAGAAGATATCAGTGAAGGTGAAAAGCAAGTAAAAGAAGAGTGGAGCAGATGACAGAAAGGGGAATTGGAGGATGGAGCAGGCAGAATGAGCAGCACAAAACCAGAGAGAGATAAAGAAGGAAGGAAGAAAGGAAAACAGGGAAAAAAAATGAAGGAACACATAAAGAATGGGAGGAAAAAGGAGAAAAATAGGAAGATGGCAAGTAACATAGAAGGGCAGAGGGAGTGAAGTAGGAGGGATTAAGGCAAATGGTGGAATCAGGGAGCAGACCTGAGCTGACAGCAACGAGAGTGGACTATTTTCCTCTCTCTCATAGCTCCAGGGCACGTTGGCTCCCTGACTGAGGTATGCCTTCGCCTCATCACCAGCTAGATCTTATTCTGATGTCAGCAAGAACTGGCAGCTAAATGTGGAGATTGTTGTAGCTTAAAGGAGTCTATACAGTGCATGCCCATTCTTCCTCTGTGGGCTCTGGCTTTGTCTGGATGAATCCCCCTTAGTGGAGGACATGCTGGACACCACCTCAGTTCATCCAGGTGGGAGCCACCACGGAAGGATTAGTCCCAGATTTCAGTCATGGGTAATGCCAGCTTCACTCCAGTCCATTTAGCCCCAGCAGTCCAAAATCACAACTTCTCACAGGGTCCAGGAAGACTTGTTTCCCCCTGCTTACAGCTGGCTCAGAGCAAGACCCCCCCTTGAAGCCATTTGCCCCAGAGAAGACAATTGCTCACCCTTTGTTATAAGGAAAATTCCACTGGGTTCCCAAGTCCAAATGTAGGCTGTGTGAAGATGTTTCCAATGCCTGCAATATCTTAAATCTAGCATAACAGGCAGTTGTTAGCACATCTCTCCTGTGAGGGGTGTGGTAGAAGAATTAAATACTATTATTATTTATAAACAATCTTTAGTGATCTATCTGAAATGAATTATCATCTTCTGTGTAAGAGACTGTCCCTTGCACCAACATGCCTGGAAACCTCAGTAAAAGGACCAGAAATATTTAATGAGCATTAAGAATGTTCTTTTATTCCTAGAAGTGATCCCTTACGCCATGGATTACCTCTAAGAAAGAGTGAATGGAAAAAATAGGCTTACTTCTAATGTAGCTGTTGTCTGTGATGAAGTAGAGGGCTAACAGAGACTACAGAGCTGAAAATCTGTCACCTTTTAAATTCACTACAAAATCTGCAAAGACAAAAGTTGAGCCCAAACTGGTAGCATAAATGAGGCAGCAATTTAAATCATTATTTAATAATTATCATGTATCTAAAATTAAGTGGTTTGATAGTTTCATTCCAGTTACAGAGGACAGATATAAAAAATTACTGCTACAGTTGAACTGTAATTGATCTTCAAATGATCACAGACAACTATATGCTGCCACAGTATAGCCTGCAAGTGTTCTGTGTCCAGCACTCTTTGGTGTATACGTTTGGAGCCAAGTTCTCACAACCATATTATACAGCCCAGTTCTGGCAAGTCTTCATGCAGATTTACAGAGCAATAGCCCATTGTTAAACAACCTCACATGTGAACGCTTTTCTCAGAAACAACCGTAATTCTCTCTGCAGCAAGGTTTTTCACGCAGAAAGATATTTAGAAGTAGCTGCTCTCCCCTTTCATGCTGTCTATATATGAATTTTTAACTGAGATGTCATGCACACCAGACCATTTATACCATAAGACAGTGAAAATATTATTAGATCTTTAACTTCCACAAAGCTATCAGTGTAATATCATATTCAATATCATAATCGTACCATAAGCATTCCCCTAATGCAATGCTATAAATAAGTCAGTTTTAAGAGATCTAACTCTAGCTGGAGAGAGAAAGAGACTGATGCACGAAAGAAACAGATATACTGCCCAAACATTCTGTCTTACAGATGAATTTATGTCACATCAGCTGAACTAAAATAGAGTGCAAATGACTATTCTGGAGTAAGGTTACTTTTCAACAATGTAAAACCTAAAATTAGGGGAACTTAACGTGAAAATTCACTCTTATTCCTTCATTCCCTGGAACATTTCTGAAGACTGCTAGTACTGACTGTCATCCAAATGACTTACTTATGCAGTGATATCCTGCACAAATATTTAGCAGAAGACAGATAAGTTTTCTGGTTCATGTGGGTATAATTAGATGACATAATGTCTGCTTAAGGAATTCTCAACTTTGTCAGTTCACAGCGAAGTCCTAGCATTACAGCCTCTGTGAAATATTCTGTTGTTTAAGCATCTGCATATTATGTACACCTTTGCCATGTGTTTTCCTGCATTATAGTTAGAAAATGGAATCATTGGTTCAAATAGTCTCTTAGGAATGAAATGTGATTCCACAAATGGACAAAAGTCAGTACAGAGAAGAAACATACTTCTCCAAGGAACCCAGGTTCTCCCACCCACACTTGTTGGGTGCACTTTTGTCCATCCTAGGGTAACATTACAGGACTAAGTTCAGAATTTGCTTGGTGTTGTTTAGCCCAGTTTTCCTGTGAACTGAACACTGCATGTAGCAGCTGCCACCTCTCCCCAGTTGGTCCTATAGGGACCACCACCGCTCCCGTTGTAGGTATGGACTTGGGACAGCCTGGTACATTCACCGGGGTTTTCTCATACTCCTACTCGTAGGCAGAACAGGGTGTGAGGAAACTGTCTTCCCTTCCTCTTCAGTACTTTTCAAGAAGAGGACTCACTTTCCCACAGAGAGGGCACCGTGACTCATCCAGTGAACTCTTGAATGCCCCAACCTGAATTGCTGTGAAGCTCCTGAAATGGAGATTAGCTGGGAGCTCGGTGGGAAACAGGCCCAATGCTGCTGGGAAAACAATCACAATATTTAAGCACAGTGGTTTGGGAGACTTCCGTGCAGCAGAAGGTCTGGAACGTGACAACTGGAAAGATTACTCGGCTGTTAGGAATAACATTTGTGGCCACAGTTGTGACTCTCCCTGCTGAGACTGGGAACGCTTCTCTCCAAGAATAGCTCCTGTGGGATTACAGCATATCCCAGTCTTTTGTAACCATCAATGGCAGTGTTGCATTGTTTCTTATAATTGGTATGGAAATAGAGGACGGAGGAAAGGTCAAGAGAAAGAGCTTATTTCAAAATCATTGCCTTCTGAAAGTGGGGAAATAATGTTTACTGCTACAGTAAGAAGAATGCACTGTGTAAGAGGGCACAAGCAGACAGGTTTCTCCACTCCTTCCTGTCTAGAAAATTCTATTTTGAGGGAGATTCAAGCAAGAACAACATCAGTTAACCGCTTCTATAATTATACAGGGTAGATGTCCAATTCTGAACTATTAATGCAAAGCTCTCTCCACAGCCAACAGAAGGAAACAGTCCCCATATGCAAGAAAATCCTGTCTTAGCATCAAATGGTTCACCTGGAAAAGCTCACATCTCCCCATGGTCTGGGTTCACACAGAAATCTAACTACATACCAACGAATCCAGGCCAGCTGCCTGTGCAGAGCCTGGCCTATCCCCAGATGTGCAATCCATACATTTTATTCATAATTTATGATAGCCTCTGTGAGTAACATACAAATAAAAGAAAGAAATTGCAATAGAGGAAGAAAGGAACAGGCAAGGCAGATTCAGAGAAAAAAAACAAAGGAGTGGAAAATGACAACACTTTTAACAGGATGCAAATGCAGGAGGAAACGAGGATTAACAACCAAACACAAGTAGGAAATACTACACAGACTTCATATTGCTTGCATCCAGAATTACGGGAGTGATGCACAAAACTGTGCATCCTGTACAAGCATTAGTACTTTTACATATATGTAAATGTTCCACACAACGGATCATACATTGCTTCCATAGGAAGATGTCAAGCCCTTTACCCACATTTCCCATTTCTTCATCATTTCTCGTTATTTCTAGCTGAAAACTTCGCTTTCAGAAATGAGAAGTTTCTCTATTATCCGCTGGCTAAATTTTCAAAGGTGCAACAACTCCAGCTGTGCTTGTTCACACAGTTGGGTGAAGCTCCCCTAGGGCACGTTTTGTTCTCAAAACCCCGCTGTTCCTTGACAAAGGCAATGCAGCAAAACCAGCTTCGGCCACTGAGATGCCGACCACCTCATCGCCTGCTCGCACTCTGCCATCTACCTGCACCTAACCGCCGTCTTTGTTACACACTTCGGACATGTGCTCTTTGTTCTGTTTGCGCAGCATCCCGCAAAATGGCACCCTGCCCCGCGCCCGGGGCTGCTGCGTGCAGGGACAGCGCAGGTACACAACGGCCGTGCGCCGCGCCGCCCGCGAGCCGCGCTGGAGCTGCGTGCTTTGAGCGCAGCATCGCGCACGGACACCGGCAGCGCCAACGCCTCCCGGCTCTGCCCGGGGCGGACGGGCCGGCTCAGACGGCAGGTTCCTAAGCACAGCCCCGCCGAGCGCTCAGCTCGCTCTGCGCAGCTCGGCCTGCACGGTACCTCTGGGAGCAGAGCGAGGCAGAGTTACCACAAACAGCCCTTTCCAAGGGGAGAGCGCAAACACCCCACCCCTCTCTCGGTGGCCGTGCCCCGGGCCCGGGCTGCGCTGCGCGCCTACTGACGGCGGCCCGGCCCCGCGGCCCGCA
>JAOWBP010000001.1:25091707-25111612 GCA_028571105.1 Tragopan temminckii | reverse complement strand
CGCCCGGGGGGGCCGGTGTCGGGCGGCGCGCCCCGCGCTGCCCCGCGTGCTGTGTCTCCGCAGGCCGAAGCGGCAGCCGAAACCCTCCTCGGACGAGGGCTACTGGGACTGCAGCGTCTGCACCTTCCGCAACAGCGCCGAGGCCTTCAAGTGCATGATGTGCGACGTGAGGAAGGGCACCTCCACACGGTGAGTCCCCGCCGCCGGCCCCCGGTTCGCGAGGCGGCGGCCCTGACAGCGGCGGGGCCGCGTTCGGCGGGGGAAGCCGGGCCGGGGGGTTCCCCCCACCCCCTCCCCGCTAAGCGTGCCCCGGGCGGAACTGCGGCGTCCCACGAGGACCTGTTCTCTGCGAACCGTCAGAAGGCGCGCGGTGACCTACCTGGTTCCTGCCCCTCCTGACGCGCCGCGCGCTGTGACACCGGGGCAGTGGGGGCTTTGTACAGCCGGCGGGAGTGCTGGCCGGGGGGAGCGTTACTGAAGGATCCTTTGTTAGGGTATCCAGCTTACGGCTTTGTACCGGCAGCCGGAGAAGTTTGAGTGACAATAAAAGTTGCGATCCTTCGGTGAGCGGCAATTGCGTTTTAGATAGCGTTCAAAACAGCGCTGAATATGACTTGCAACAAATGTTACACGTTTGAATTTGTAAGTGCAGATGCGTGGTGAGAACGATGCGTCTCTGTTTCTGAAGTTGATTTCCTGGAGTTCTGCAAACTGGAGCGCGTGTCGGAAGTACTCTCGTAGCTTCAGCTTCGAATATGTATATATATATCATAAATAAGGCAATCAGTGAGGTAAATGTGCTGAGAGGAATTGCATCTGTCACGTACAGCGTGCTTTCCAGCGATGAGCGTGGCGTTCTGTTGTATCGCAGGTAGATGTGCTCCGACTGGTAACGTTCAGCGAAATAAGGGGGTGAATGTAAGCTCAGGAAGGCAGCACGGCTGAAAGCTGCAGCCGTTCTCAGCCTCCGGCCAGTTTGATAGACAAAGTGACTTCAAAATTATGTTCTGCTGACCCGGAAACTCAGTTGGATGAAAGCACTAAGACGAAACAAACAAAACAAGCAGTCCTCAGATACCTGTGTCACCGTTGCTTTTTTTCCCCTCCTTCTTGAATATTTTATAGGTTTTGAACTATGACACATTTTGAACGTATTTTAGGAACAATGATTTTCCCTTTCTGCTTTCTCCCTCACAGTGTTCTGATATGCAGAGTTTTTGCTGATACCTTCATTTTTATTTCTCTGCTTAAACTCTGAAACGATGCGTGGCTGACTGACATGGTTTGTGGATGTCATTTTCCCATTCAGTTTAAATGGGTCGTGTGTTCATGTGGGTGTGAGGGCTGGGATGCAGGGGGAGATTCTAGACCAGGCAGCTTTAGGTCCAGCTCTGAGCTGAGATGTGAACTGGTAAGTAGACCTTTGTATCTATGGAGAGAGGAATCCTTAGGGTGCCAAGGAGACACAAAAGGCTGTTTGGGTGGATTTATTTATTTATTTAAAGGAAGTGAAGTCCAAGACACCAAATTGGGGCCCTATTAAACCATTCACTCATACCACCCTTAGAATTAGACATTTTTGTCAGTGTTGTTCAGAATAACAATACCATGGAGTTCTGATGGCACTGGGAATGTTGTTTTTTTTTTTTTGTCTTCCATTTTGAATCTTAATGTTTGTATGGATGAAGCTGATGCCTCAGCACAGTTCTTAAGTGTGCATTGGTTCTTACTTCCCAATTTCTGCTTTTTTTTTTTAATTAATGAAATCTATGTCTACTAGGCATAGTAATGCCTCTGTGATGTAAGCAGTGATGTAAATCACCTTTTTTTAGTTCAGAGAAATCTGTTTCTTTGTGATGAACTGTTTGATGTCTGCTTCTGAGTGTTAAAATTCACTAAATGTGAACAGATTTGCAGATGGAAAACCAGGCAATCACAGTTAAGTGTAATGCTTTTGAAGGCCACTGGAAATTAGGTTAAGTTGATTAAAACTCGCATGTTTTTATACTAATTGTGTACAATTAATTTCACAGAATCATACTCAGGTGCAGAGTCAGATTTATGTGTGTTTTCACTGTTGAACCATTTTCCACTCTCCAGAAGAATTACCTTTTATGCTAAGGGCTAGGTATGGATTATGATCTTTAAAACCGGTGGCACTGTTAAGATTAGTGGAATAATTCTTACAATTCCTCAATCATATTTTATTATACTTCTAAAGGGAACTCTCAATTATGGACCTGAATTAACTTTTTCCATGGTATTGTCACCGTGGATGATTAAATGTGTTGTTCTTGGACAGGGGACATCCAAGAGAAATCCTGGGTGCAGCAAGAAGGGGCGTAACAGACTCCCAAGGTGGCACTCTTTTCTTTGGGTTTGTAATGAACCAGTGCCCAGCGTGGAGCCAGTTAGATGTGCTGTGAGTCAGATGGAAAGCTGACATCCTATTTGCTGGTTGGAAATCCCTGTAAGTTTTACTGGAGAACTGTTGCTCGACTGAGGATCTAAATTTTCCTGTAGACATGGCTTTCTTATTTACTTTCTAGCCTAAATTGTTCTGTATCGTTGCTTGGGTACTGATAAATTACTGTGTTCCTCTTGATAGGAGGCTGTGCTGAGTATAGTAATTTTCTATATGTGACCTTTAAAACATTTTGAAGTCTTTCTAGGTGAAAGATGTGGTACAAGTGTAAGGAACCTAGAGCTGTAATAATCCTTCATTTCTTAGACAAATCTCCTGCTGAAGTTCATTAGAGGTATCAGTAAGGAAAGCTGAATAGAACTCTTAACACGCTGTGTTGAAGAGGGCACTGGTAACCGTCTCTATATTTAGGTTGCCTAATAGTTTCCATTAAAAAGAATTTGTATGATCTCTTTGTGAAGCCCTATTGTTTGCAAAAGCCATTGAAGTTTGGCAAGAGCAAGAGTCCTCAGGCTAAATAAGTGGTTTGATTTCTCTGCCCCATGAAATTAAGTTTTCCTGAGACATAAACACTTGAAAATCATCATTTCCCCTCTGTCACTTGTGTTGTACAGAAAAGTAAAGTAATTGCTGGAACACTGAGAAAGCCCAGACCTCTGCAAAAGCACCAGTGGCAATGATATTGTGCTGAAAAGCCAGAAATGAATTATTTGGCTCCCAAGGAGGTTATAGCGGGGTTGCTGAATTTGGTCCAGCCCTTACAACTGCTGCTTTCCCAAAAGAAAGCTGTTTTAGTGGGCTTGCTACCACTCCATTTCCTTCTGTGCTTCATGGTACTGTCTGAAAGAGGAGCACTCCGGTACAGCTTCAAGAACGGTCCTTGGACAAACCATACTGCAGCAAGTGTTAGCTCCCAGTTTGTTCTTCAGTAAGATGGTTTTTGTTTTTCTTGCCAGCTAACATGCTTAGTTCTTGTCATTTAGGCATGTTGCAAGCTACCAAAGGTTCAGAATTCCAATCTTGCTGGGAAGAAGCAGTTAAGAGGATTGGCATTTTCTGTAAGGGGATGTACATCTCGTGTCTTCTAAGAGGCTGAAATACCCCTCCATCACATCTCTACTTCTTCTTTCTCATATCCTATTAACGCACTTGTTACTCAGTGGCAGCATCCAGATCTAAACTTACCTGTCATATTGCTTTCCTTAGTTTGATTCCTATGCATGTGTATTGTGATCTGGTCTCTACTTGCATGATCCCATTCTTTTTTCTATGCCATGACAAACTGCTTGTCCATTCAGTGTAAAGGACAAGCATCCAGGGGAATGTGAGGAGTGCCACGGGAGGAACTGCAAATCTGGTTTTTTAACCTTTGAAATGCTCAATGTGATACTCTGCTGTGCACATGAAGGAAAACAGGGGAGTAAGGTACATGATCAGTTTTCTCTTTCTAAACTAAAACAAAACTAAGATAAAATTGTGTGATTTTTTTTTTTATTATTTTTAATTAGGAAAAAGAGCAGACTACCAGGGGATATTTTTACTAATTGCATTCCCTGTGCTACTAAAAGGAGAAGGATTGCTGTACAAATATATAGCTACTTAATGCTTGTTATGCTTTTATTTCATTTTATTTTTAAAGCTACTTTTTCTTGCTTGCTTTGAGTCCAGTAAAACTTCATAGCCTTAACTGAATCTGTGAGTCTAGCACACACAGTTCTGAAGTATTTTTCTTTTGATAAGGAGAAAGAGAGAGAGAATAAGGAGATAAAACAGGTACAAGTGACTTCTGTGAAAAAGATATTCTTCTGCGATACACATGTTGGTCCAGCTGCTATATACATCATTTACGTAAAATAACCTCTGAAATTTGCAGCCAGAACGAAGTCATCTCAGGTCAAGGTGAATTTCTGTGGAATCAGGATGCCTGCATTTAACGCCTTGTGCTTCTGAAGCGGGGACATATATAACAGCTGAATAGGGCATGGCTTCCACATCCTGAGCTCTATTGATCTCCCTTACTGAATCGTTTTCTCAGCCTAACATACAAAAAGCCAGCTTTAAATCATGACAGACAAAAGCGTTAATCTGAGATAGAAAGAACTCGAATGCCATCTTTGTATGCTTTCTTGATATTTGTGCATGCTCCTTGACTGTGCCTTAGAGTGTGACCATTCGGTACGTGCATTTTCCGTGTCTGACAGTCTCCTAACTATGAGATTCAGGTCTTTACTTGAAGCTGTCATTAGTTTGTTTTACGCCTTGAGAAGCATAAATAAAGTGCTTAATTTTTTAACTTGGATATCAAGGTCATTTTTCTTCAGAAAATATGTGCAATTTGTTTAGTCGTGTGCCATCTGGATGTTTATAAGCACAAATCAGTTACATTTAACCAAAGCTGGTATTTGTATTTCTGTTGAAGTGCCGTGCTGCTGAGGACGAGGAATTGGTTCTTATCTGGTGTATCTGGTTTAACATGTCTGTTTTACAACAGCTTGTTAAGGACTCTCCTCTGCCTTCCAGCATGCAGCCTCAGTGCGTATGCGCATGCGCGTGTCATGGGGAAGGTTGTGAAGGAGAAAAAGAGGAAGAACCGCCTGTCGTGCTGATTTTACAAATACACGACTGAACTGAGCTTAAACTGGAGAGCATTTCATTGCTTGTGGTAGTTAGAGGAGAAAATATTTGCAGCTGTGAAGTGAGTGGAAAAGTCCTATGTAATCCATGCTTTACTGAGCTCTGTATTACAAGTCTTATATTTTAGCTTGAATATGAGGAAAAGCATGAATAAATATTTCTCTTTTATTTGTAGATAGCAATCAGATTATCTGGTCGTTCTGGGTTTCAATTCTTATTTTTAAGAAGAGTCTTTGAAAGGAACCTTTGCAATTCTTTAGAAATTCATTTAGAAATGATTTTCCCTGAAAAATATGTTTTGTTTCTTCATATAAAATAAGTAATTTTTATTGATTGGAGCGGCTCTTTTAAATGCACTTCATGGGCATAGATTGTATGAGGAACAGACAATATAATGGACAGCCAAAAAATAATATGTTTTTGAAAGAGTACATAAGCTATCACTTCTGTTTTACTTTGGGCTTTTTTATTTCTTCCTTCCCGTTTTTAAAGCAGTCTTCTCATAACGAAACAAACAGTATTTCATGTGGTGTGCAATCATAATGATCAGAGGGCTGGAGCACCTCTCCTATGAAGACAGCCTGAGGGGGCTGGGCTTGTTCTGCCTGGAGAAGAGTAGGCTCTGGGGAGACTTGATAGTTGCCTTCCAGTAGTTGAAAGGAACTTATAAGCAGGAGGGAAGTGAGCTTTGTTATGCGGGTAGATAGTGACAGAACAAGGGTAAACAATTTTAAACTAAAACAAGGGAGAGTTAGATTAGATGTCAGGGAAAAAATTTTCACTGAGAGGTGGTGAGGCACTGGCACAGACTGCCCCTGAGAAGCTGTGGGTTCCCCATCCCTGGAGATGTTCAAGGCCAGACTGGATGGGGCCCTGGGCGGCCTGATCTGGTGGATGGCAACCTGCCCCCAGGAACTGGATGATCTTTGAGGTCTCTTCCAACCCAAGCCTTTCTATGATTCTGTATTAGGCTAAGACTGAGTAGAGCCTGTTTCATGTAACTTTGACAGTTAATTTAAACCTTATTTAGTTGTTTCTTCTTGCATGATATTGAAAATGGTAGTTAGATGAGAGGTCATCTTTGGTCAAAAATGTAGGTGACTGTTATTGTGTGCCTTCTATGTTTATATACTTTATGTAATTAAAGATTTAACAGAAGAAAATCTATGCCTTTGTGTAAACTATCTCTATCTCCTATGACAGTTAATTTTAGAGCTCTTGGACAGGAGGAGAAACTCATTAAATATTTTCAAGATCTCAGCTCTCAGAATGGAGTTAGCAGACATGACTTCCAGAAGGCCATCTTGGTTCATGGGCACTACAGGATCACAGTTAAGAATGGCTTGTTCAGCTCAACTGCAGCAAAGCCAAGAAAAATAGATTTGTTTTTGTCTTCCACAGTTCCTAAAGCAGTAATAGCTCTGAAGAAGTTCGGATTCATTTTAAGGATAGTTCTAAGAAGGCTAACATGTCTCCTAGTGATCATTTGGCTTATCCATGTTGCTCTAAGAGTACAGGAATGATCTGTGAGCTAAATGGAAATGATCTGTGAGCTAAACCCTTCCACTGAACTGAAAGAGGATCAGTAAACCTGGGCAACCTGTAACATTTTTTTGTCATAACAAGTCTCCAGTAAAGCAGACAAACCCAACAGCTTGTTTCTAGTGCTTTTTTACTTCTCATGTTTTTCTGGATTCCTGACCTTTCTGTTCAGTAAGATAAGTTGATTTGTACTCCCCCTATTCCCACTGAATTTCCCAATGTATTTCTAGTTCTTTGCTTATTGAGTTATGGTTTCCCTGTTCATTCATTTGCTCTTGCCAAATCTTTCTCAGACAAACAAGATTGTGGCAAACCTTTCAGATAAGTAACAGTTTTCTTCTGTTTATATTACGATTTTCTTTCTTCATTCTTCAGTTTGCACGTCCATTTCTTACTGTGGCAGCCCAGATCGATGACAGACCTTCAAGTTTAATGCTTAGTTGGATTATTTCTTTCCAAATATCCACTAAGTTATGAAGCTTGGTATTGGTTCTTCCTTTTTTTCTTTTGTTCAGTGTCATGATGTTAGCTTATCTGTGCTTTGTGATCTGTTTGCTCCGCTACATTTTCCTGTCCTTTCCTATCGCATTCTTTCTAGAGCAGTTTTGTTCTTATGCAACTGTGGGTCTTGTGGTGCTTTATGCTGTCCTGCTTGTGATTTCATCTTTTTGATTTTTGATTTGTCTTAACTCAGAATGGGTTTGGCAGATGGTTCCCAGCACCTTTCAGCGTGGTGCTGTTTGCTTCTTCTGTTTCTTACTCTTTTGCCCAAATCATGGTTAAGTATATTAAATAGTTACCTATAGAACCTTAGTATAAATGCTGTCCTACATCTGTAATTGGTGGTTGAGAAGTATGAAAAACAAACCTAATTTTGGACTTCCTTCCGGACAGCTTCATCCCAGTCTTACTCTAGCTGGAGTGACAGAATGTATTTTTGATGGCATTACAAATCAAGACTCGAGGTTTTGTGTTGCTTCTCTTCTGGTCACTCAGACAATTACTCTGTTAGAGAAACTAGAGTGTTTCAAGCCATTCAGGTTTATCCTTCATATGCTCCTAGCTGTTAAGTAATTTTCTTTTAGTACCGTTTTGAAATTTGAGTTAGGCTGAGTCATTTGTTATTTCCTGCATTTTTATTTACCGATCTTGTGACTTCTCTTTCCCTTTTTTGGCTCAATTTGATTTCAAGAGTGCATTTCATTAGCTGTTGTTGACTGCCACATACAATATTCAGTAGCCTGATCTGTTTCTTATTGTAATTAGTACTCCTGTCCCCTTATTTAATTTGGTTATATGAAATTAATCTTCCCTGTGGAGATTGAAGCGAAGAAGCCTTTTTGCTTTTCTGGTGTTTTCTTTCTTTCCATGTTTGATAATAGATATACTACTTCCTTTCCATTTTCATGAGGAAATACTTTCCTTTTGAGTGTGAGGAGTGTGTACTTTGGTATGGTTGGTTGGTTGGTTGTGGTTGTTTTTATTTATTTAATTAATTATTAGTTGAAATGTCATTTTTTGTTTTAGGGCCATCAGTGGTATTCTTGCTTGCTGTGTCTTTCCTTGCAAAAATAATTAACTGTCCTGGTCTGAAAGATACTGACTTTTGAATAAATACTTTCAATAAGACTAAAGACTAAATGCATGAAAAGAGAAGTCTTGCTGATGAAAAGGATGCTCATGAATCACTTGCAAAGTGGTCAGAAGTTGCATTTTCTGACCCACAGCGTTTTGTAATCATTCATCCTTCACTGCTGTGACTGTCTCTATGCTTATTCCTGTTTAATAAAACTTGATTCATGTATCTGTACCTCTCACTTTGAAAGTCACATTAGGATAGTATGCTTCACAGAAAAATTTCTCGTAGTATCGGATGTCTTCTCTACTTGGTCGGTACAGCCAAACAATAAAAGAAAATACTTTAAATTTAGGCTAGTGGGATAAAATATTAAGTGTTCATTGTACATGCTTTCATACAGTTGCTTATCGTGATTTAAGTAGGACAGGGAGATCCTGAAAATTATCTGTTCTCTCTGATGTGCATTCCACTGATATGTGGTGTGTTGATGTAGAGCAGGCTTGAACTTGGAGAGTTCAGCTGCAGAATGTTGTTGGAAGGCTTTTGTCTGGCAAACCTTCCACCAGAAGTCAGACGGAAGACTACAAGATATAACCTTGAAGCCTGCTACAAGTTTTTTTCTTGTTTTTTTTTTTAATTTTTTTTGGAAGTTGGGGAAAAAATAAAAGTGAACAGTGGAAACTTTTCCCATCCTATCTTGCTGAAACTGGACTGGGATTTATCTTTAAACTTTTCCATGATGCTTGAATATGCAATATCTGAATGGCATAATTCAAATGACAATGCTTAGTAGAAAAAAAATGTGTGAATGAGTAAAGGTTTTAAAATTAACTTTATAAATAAAGTTCCTGACTCCAAAAGCAGGAACAAGTTGGTTTAACGCATTCACTGAAAGTTGTTTTGTACAAATACTGTTGAATTCTGTGATTAGTATCATGAGCTAGAATTTCTGTAATTAGATGAGAAAGGAAAAAGGCAAGGACTGATGATTATGGCCTTATTTTCTGTTAATATGCATCTTTCCTGAAAAACATTACAGAGACTTGGTGTTAGGGAAAGTGCATAGTTTCTTCCCCTCCGTAAGATGGGCATCTTTGTGGGGCTTGCTCTGAGTGGAGGAAGTGTGTAGAATGCTACAGCCTTCTGGAAAGATCAGACATGCCAATGGTATAGAACGAATAAGATGGGTCAGAAACAAGCTCCTTCCTGCTTGGTCACAAAGTTATGCCAAGTACTGACCCTGTTTTGTCCAACATCAGCATGTCTCATGTTTTAAGTGCGTTTTTTTTTTTTTTGCATGGGTATGAGAAGCATCGCAGTTTCTACTGAAAGGGAATGGAGAAGCAGCCTGGCGGATCCAATCCTTTGTGGTATTGGGAAATGTGATTATCCCTTCCCCATGAGTCCCAAGGATCTAGGGGTCTAAAAGACCTTATCTGCCACTTTCTCTGTAGATTCACAGATACTGCCTCCCCAGGGGATGTTGTTAAGGAAATTGAGCTTCTGCATAGCACATTGTCATCTAGGAAACACAAATTGGTTGATACCCATATGTTTCTCAAATGGGATATTTTCAGTGTAGTTATCACTTGCACTGAACGTCAGTAAACCACGGTTTGTAGCATATGGGAAAGAATTTCTAATGCATGTAAGAGGTTGAAGCATAAAAACTGTTTTTTTGGAAAAATAACATTTGATGGCTGACTTAGAAAGTATCCATGAAGACGAATTTGGTCTTTCTAAATGTCTTGATATGAATATTTCTTCCAAGGGCAGACAGTTGTGCAGTGTACCGATTGTCTTCAGGAGACTTGCTGGCCTCATCTGTTAAATGTCATCTGGAAAATAGGGCATTCCCTTTAAGGGAATGATTAAATAGGGACACTGCCTCAAGGGGTAGTTTTCTGCACATTTATACAGTGACTGATAAAACCATATGGGTCTTGTAAGTCTATTCTAATTGAATCAGCTTTTATTGAAAGATAGAATTGCTAGAAATGCACTGAATGGATGAATTCCAAGTAAATGATTCGCATGGTAAAACAGCTAGGAATTTAAAAGTGCTGGAAATCTGAGCTGTCTGGAAGTTAGAATTCAAATATATATATAGTATGTGTAGAAATTGCATTGTACTCTGCGATACACAGATGGATCTGCATTATGTTTTCCCATACAGACCACTAGTTCCATTGTTTACATGGTCATAATTATGCATTTATCTTATTTGTAGAGGCAGTGTTCTGTACTGTTAACACTCTAGGATATGTCAGAAGCGATGGTAATGAGAAAAAATAATTTTGGGTAACAGTAAATTATCGACATTGAAGATGCATTTAATCATGAACTACTTCAGTGTTGAAATAAACACTGGTTTCTCACAAGATGACTTGGTGTGGTGATTAGCACAAGCATATTCCTTTGGCAGAGCAAGCTAAACATCTTTTAATCTGATGGTCTTTATTCTGTGAATGGCTTAATAGAGTGCTGATGACTTGAGGGTGAGCTGATCTGTGTCAGTCCAAGGGCCGCTTCTGCTAGTAGTGTGGTTTAATTGCTAGCAACTATTGTATCTGCAGTACAGGAAACAGCTATAGGAAATACTTTTTGCTTTTCATAATGTGATTTTAACTGCTGAAAATGTAAAGTGGCATCATTACATGCACTGCTAGCTTCTGCATAGACCACAGGTAGTGTTCTAATTGGCCATAGTGTTTGCAGTGCTGCTCAGCATGCACAATATTTCTGGTTCTTTGCCTTTTGTTTTGAATAATACCACCAATTAATTTATGCAGCAATGAATTCTCTCCCATCCCCTTCTTCATAGTAGGTGGTAAGTTGTCATCTGCACGTGCTTGATTATGGAAAACTCCAGTGGCAGTGGGATACAGATTTGTTCTGGGTTTTTAGTGAAGTTGAAAAGGTAGCTTTCTTACTTCTGGAATATTGTATAGTCAAGTATTTTGGGAGGACTTGGAAGGTCTTGTGGCCCAAGGTTCTACTCAGAGAGCTTGCGGAGTAGACATGATGATCAAGTAACAGATAAAGGTGACATATAAAGTAAATTTTTCTTGTGTATTCAACCTAGAAAAATCAGAGTGTTAGTTGGAAAATTGAAGAAAATAAAGTCTCAAAACTTTGTAGCTACTAATTTGTGAGGATGTGGAAGAATGTATTAAAAGCCGGCCTGTGTTTTGTGTATGGAAATGTGCAGAAGTTCTGTTTAGTTATTTGGGAATGCGTTTTTTGTGTTTGGCAGAAACAAGTCAGTACTCCCCTTCTGAAAAACATTTCTGGATATACTGCTTTAGATGTTTATTGTCAAACTAGTACCTGAAAAATTAATTATCTTATTGAGGCACGAGAGATCAATGAAGAACATGAAGTTAGTGACCTTTTTTCATCTCATCTGCACTGCCAGACTGTGTGTCCTTACACCTCACTGATACAGTTTGTGCAAAAGCTGGAGTAAATGGATTAAAATATAAAGCTGAAAACTTCCGCTTTCTCACTTGAAGTTTTTGAAGATTCTACCATTCAGTATGTGTTAAATGCAGTTCAGTTGTTGTTGATTTTCATGTTATTACATAAGGAAAATTACTGCAATGACGTAATGCATGTTTGTATGTTTTGGTTCTATTGATTTCTGTATGTATTACAGGGAACCTAAGTAACAGCAAGTTATGACACTAAATTCAATTTAGATCCATTTGTTGTATGGAAAACTGTTGAAGCCATTGGAAACTCAAGGGGTGTAGATGCAAGAATCTCTAGCCATAGTGTAACATGTTTTGCAGAAACTCTTCTGAAAAAGTAAAAGCATACCTGAGAAAGTGCCAAAGTTCATTACCTGCTATTTGCAGTGTAGCTGGTTATCACTGTACGAAGGTGGATGGAGGGGTATAACTGAATTACAGGGAATTCAGCAGCTGGTAGGAGGAAAGGTAGTTTATTTCTTAGTGCCTTCTGCTTCGGAAAGCTGCTGTATTACTTGCTACAGAAAACCGGATTCTGAAATATATATGTATCTCCTTTTGGAGACATTTAGACTTTCTGGCGCCTGAAACTGCATCGTTGGTCTGTGATGGAAAAGTCACGTTCCAAAGCTGCTGGTTGTAACCTGTCCTGTGATCTCCGGAGTTGAGAAAAGCTTTCTGAGCTGTATTACAAAGTTACAGTTAGAATGTTGCATAATTAATATAATTTTGAAAAGGGGCAGGAAGTTTGTCTTACTGTAATATTGCTACAGTATTTAACTATGGATGTGCACTCTAGAAGTTGCTTAAACTGATGCCATAAGAATCGCTCAAAACATTCATATCTAAGTGAAGATATTCTCCTGATAATATGCATTACATGAGCACTTCTTCACCTAGAAAATTTACCTGAAACCACTTTCTCATATCCTCACTTTTGTCTACTTGTTTGAAAAGTTGTTTACTGTAAAATAACAGTACAGGCATCTTCCAGCTGACTCCAGCTATGCATCTGCTTGCCCCAGAGGTTGGGAATAACTTTTAATTTTTAAATTAATTACTCTAATTACTATGTTAAGATATATTTGAGGATTTGGACCTGAGTAGTGAGAGAAACGAGGACATGCAGGGAAGATGATT
Organism: Tragopan temminckii; assembly: GCA_028571105.1. Classification (NCBI taxonomy): domain Eukaryota; kingdom Metazoa; phylum Chordata; class Aves; order Galliformes; family Phasianidae; genus Tragopan; species Tragopan temminckii. The sequence goes on along the minus strand of JAOWBP010000001.1, from coordinate 25,098,819 downwards.
TGACTAGGGACTAGCAAGAATATGGTGATTAAGTAGGAAGTATGCAAAGATAAGCTTTTCTTGAGATTTCAGTAATGACTGTGAACTAAAAAAATGGAGATTAGAGTATTACAGTGGATATCAGATTTCTATTAGCTTCTTGAGACATTAATATTCAGGATAGATGTGAGTGGAAAATGATCTTCAAATAAATTATAAGATATTTAAAGCCTGTACATTTGTATTGAGGAATGATTCAGTCTAGTAATGAAAGAACGGGGTAGGATTTGAATTGTTTGACTTTGTTCTCAACAAGATTTTAATACACTTGAATGTATTCTACTTAGACTTTTGAAAGACATGTGTGATACAAACATCAGCAGAACAAGATTCTTACTAGGCTCTAGCTAAACCCAACCTTGTTGCCGACAGTAGCTTTCTGTAGTTTACAACAGCATGTTGTGAACTGAGTTTCTTAAAATTGAGTAGCCGCCATAATGTTTTTTTTCTTGTTCAAGATGAGTTATTTAAGAAAAAAAACCAACAAACAAGCTGTCTAATATTAGTTCTTCTGGAGCTTGTCTTTTATGTTTGATGACAGTTCTGGGAAGTGCTGAGAGGGCGAGCTGTAGCCTTCTGAAGTGTGTGGCTCTGTGGAATGAAAATATGTGCAGTTCTTGGTGAGCTGAGCCAACAGATCTGGTACTGTCTTGCAGATGCATTCTAGAAACTCTTGTGGAAATGCTCTAAATTATCTGTTTTTCTGTTGTTGCTTTTTTAAAGGTATTTTTTGCAGAATCGTAGTTTTGAACTAGCTGGGATGTGAGTCTTGCAACATCTTTGTGAAATCATTTGTACAAGTGGCATTTAGGAAGGGATATTTGTGAAATGTTTGGTTAGGTGTCTAATGGCAAGATTTGATATCCCGAATTGAGAAGAGACAGAAGAGACTGAAATAATCATCACTTGGCTGGCTTTCTTTGTGTTGCCCAGAGATGAGGAAAATATGATAGAGGTTATAAAACTAAAGATGCTGAGTGATAAAGAATATTGACTACAACAGCTATGTGCAGTTCTCTGTACAAATATCTGAAATGTATTCAGGATGCTGTACCAGAAGCAGTACGTCATGTGCTTTTAGTATATGAAATTGTACCTTTTCCAAGAGTGTACTGACTTACGTGATGTAAAATATGTTTGCTGTTAGCAAATGGGTTGCACACTGAAAAAATGGTTGTTGGAAATGGCCTCATATACCATGTGTATAAAGCACACAACCTGGCTATTTCTTTACCCCATCAGTGTCTTTATAAAGGCTGAAGCGATGAGGAGGAGAAGGCTGAACTTAGTCTTTTCTAAGACCTGTTCGTCTTTATCAGGGATTACTCTTTTTTTTCCAGTGACAGTGTGCTACAAAATGCAGACAAGTAAAGGTTTTCAGTCTACATCCTGCCAGAAGAATTAAACTCATTATTAAATTCTAAGAGATTTGAAGACTACAAAACCCCAGACATCTTAACAAGGCACTTCTGAAATCCTCTCAAGATGAGGGAACAGCAAAGCCTAGCGGAGGAGGAGTAGTGATAGAATGATTGAAATTAGAATTCCGTTTGAAAAAAATGTTGAGTAACTTAACTCAGCTTAGTCAGAATCACACAGAAGTCCCACAGTAGCAGATGGAAAGGAGATTATCAGGTCTGCAGGGCACTAGAGAGAGAGAGGGAGAGAGGAATGGAGTTGTTTTCATAGTGATGTCAATCTAGAGTAGCTTCTAGGCGAACAAATACACAAAAGTCTTTTGATAAGAAGTGAAGAATTTTAAATTTGGTGGAGGGTAAACCTAGAAGAGTTCGACAGCAGCCTCTAAAAGCTTGTGTTTCAAAAAGGGAGACAGACCCCTGGAAGGGGGTGAGTGGGAGGGAGGACAGTGAGATACAGTTGAAGTAGGAGTAGTAGTTTCTCTGTGCTTCTGCTGATAAATAGCTGTAGGGTTAGCAGTACTGCTCTCCCATGATGGAATATTGTGAGGGCTAATATATTAAAGATTGAGACCCTCTGATTGCAGTGAATGTCAGCAGAGATGGATGGCCGTGACGGTAGAAAGTTCATGCTAAAGGATGATCCATGGGACACGTTTTATATGGAATTCACAGGACAGCAGATCTGTCAAAGGAAGAAACAAGTGGTGTGATTATAGGCAAATGAAAGAAAAGCTTCTGTGACTAAAGCAAATATGAGTGCTTGAACAAACATATTTGGCTATCCATGTCGTCTGAATTAAGGTACGACAAAGGAGAATTTGAATAAGCTTGTAAATGCAGCATAAGATGGAAGGAAAAATAAAAGGATTATTAATCAGATAGAAAGTGGAGGTATTGTCATGATGGTGCTGTTATAGCCATATTTCTTTGTAATTGGCAGAAATGTGTAGCTTGGGGAAGGCTGTTTTTCAAATGGTCTTCCTTCACAAGTAGTAAGCAAAGGAACTGTTGGACTTCTGTTTATAGCTAGATGAATTTTAGGTATTTTTTCCTAGAAGCTGGCAGAGCTTTTTCCATTATGCTTTATGTGAAGATATTTCATTGGGAACCCCTGACTTTATTTTTAGAGTTCCTGCTACCTTTGTCAGAACTATGACAAGCTTTCTGGGCTTTAATCCTTAGTGCTTCAGCATAGCTATACTGCATCTTCTAGAACAAACTTCAAGACTTTTCCAAGAAAACATCATAAAGAGAATGTGTGTGTAGTGTGTGTAATGGCCAAAGCATTTATTTCCTGTGCTGGTCCCATTCTGTTACCATTCAGCATTGCAAAAGTTTGACTGAAGATGACTTGTCTAAGTGGATTAGTTACTGCTTGTAAGACCTTTTGGCAATAATTTATTCTTGAAAATCTCCGGAGAATGAAATTCAGGGCATTAATTGACTAAGGTTACTGATTTCCAAGACAGTTCTGCTGTTCCTTGCTGGTGAGGCAGAGCAGATTGCGGAACTGTGCATGAAGCTGATGTCCAGAAACATGTTGGATTCCTGGCTTGAGTCTTTGTGGTAAGAGCCATCAGGCAGGCTGTGACCAAGAGGCAGATGATCTGGAAGTTCTCTTCAACTTGGAAGCCCTTGTCCAGTACTCCTGAATTACCTGAAAGTGAAGAATATTTTGTTCTTGAAGAATAATGTGGATTTTTCATTTTTTGAGGACAGGATTCTGTGACCAGGGGCTAGAAGAAATCAGTAAGGATTCTTGCTCCAGATACTTCTAAGCTTTCTTTCTTGAGCGATGAATCTGCTGTCTTGAACAAAAGGTCAGAGCCTCCCTGAAGGGAAGAGAAGTTCAGATAAATGGTACTGCTTAGGGATTAGGGGTACCTTTAAATAAAACCTCCTTAAGTCTCTGAAACATGCCTTTTGAAAAATTTGTTTATTTATTTTAAGAAGTAAAGATATTTTCAAGCAGAGGAACGAAGAGTGAAAATTATAGAAAGTGTGGAATGCTATGTAGAAATTCTACATAAAAACGGGTTAGAGCTTTGAAGAAAAAACACAAGCTTTGTTTTGCTCCGGAGTGAAACATATCCTGGGAATAAAAATATGGTAGTAGATATTACTGATAAATCTGAAAACTCAAATTCTTCTGTTGAATAAATGATTCTTGGTGTATAGCAGTTATCTGTTCTGCGTGGTGGCATGAACATCTCATCTGTCCATGAACCAAACACTGACCACTACTATACTGGGCAGCTACAACATAACATCCTGCTGTAGGAATAGCACTTCACAGGCAACTCTTTCTGATATCTAGAGTGGGGTAAGATGTGAATAGCTTTATAGGAAAGCTGGGAAGATGAATTTGAAAGCTGAATTGTACTGTCAGGCAAATAAAACTGGGCTAGAATATTGCCACATTTGTTAGAGGAAAAATGTGGAGAGTAAACTGACCAAGGTTCAGCAGCAGACAAATGTCTGCTCTAATGTGTGGTATTCTAAAAACCTGTAGGTACATTGTGCACATGGCACTTCTGCTTTACAAAACAGATAATTTGCCACTTGGGACCAAAAAAGCTTCCAGCAAGGGCTTTTTGTCTGATTTGGAACCAGGAGATGGATGGATCTGAGAAGAGGAAAGAGAATGAAAGGACCATATTAGTATGGATCCAGGTCATCCGTTGAAGGCCATCTTTCAGCTTGATTGAAGAGGAGGTTGGCAGCATTTCCAAAATTCCATTCTGTTAATATTGAGAATTAAAACTTCTAATACATTTGTAGTTGTAAAATATGCAGAGGATAGGAGATACAGCTTTGAGAAAGAGTGTGCATTTGAATATGTTCTGTATGATATATTCTTCAGAATACCTGAACTATCTAAACTGTATATTATAGATGTTAGTGCACTTCTTCCACAACAGGTTGGAAAGGTATATGAGTTAGCGGTGAGATATAATTACATCATCTAACTTTCCACATGAAAATTTCTAAGTTCTGAAATCTATGGGTACTGGCAGAATAGGAGTACTAGGTCTGTATAAACTAGTTCAAGTCCATCATGACACACACTGAATCAAAGCTGCTCTGTTGGACTTTCGATGCCTGCACCCTGCTGCTTGGCAGTTTAATTTGGTGGGCTCTGTTTGTTCAGGTTGTGCAGCACCAAATGGAAGAATGTTCACCTAGCCCTGCAGCCAGGGCTGCATGGGAGCTGCTGGAGACCCAGGTAGATATGGGGTTGGTTCGTGGAAAAACTGTTGCAATTTGTCCATTCTAGAGCTAATTTGAGAAGTACCTCAGGTCTCTCAGAATTGGAGTTGTGCTCTGAGTAGTGCCAGAGGCTGCTTTATGGACTCACAATGGCTGTAGAAGCAGCGCTGTGCAAGTGTGCTTGTGCTGTGACTGAAATAAATTTGTAGAATCATAGAATAACCTGAGTTGGAAGGGACCTACAAGGATCATCAAGTCCAACAGCTGTCTCCACCCAGGACCATCCAAAAATCAAACCCTATATCTGAGAGCGTTGCCCAAATATTCCTTAAATTCCAGCAGCTAAGTTCCATCTCCGCTGCCCTGGGGAGCCTGCTCCAGGGTCGGACAACCTTCTAGTGCAGACCCTGTCCCTAACCTCCAGCTGCCCCTCTTGACACAGCTCCACGCCGTTCCCTCGGGCCCTGTTGCTGTCACATAGAGCAGAGCTCAGCACAGCCCTCTGCTCCCTGTGAGGAGCTGCAGCTGCCGTCAGGCCTCCCCTTAGCTCCTCTGCTCTGGGCTGAGCAAACCCAGGGACCTCAGCCACATACATCTTGCCCTTTGGAACCTTCGCCATCACTATAGCCCTCCTTTGGATGCTCGCTAATGGTTTTGTGTTATTCTTATATTGTGGTACCGCAAACTGCACAAAGTGCTTGAGGTGAGATTGCACGGACCCCAAGATACTTCAGCATTAAACCAGCATTGTCCTTTTGCATGGTTGATGTACAACCTAGATGACTTAGAGTTTACTGTACTCTGCTGCAGAAGTTATTATATACAATAGTATAGAGCTATTGTTCAATTAGTTTTCAAAGCTGACCTGCTTTGCTGTACTTGGACCAAGTTGCTCGCCATTTCCAAAGGGTCAGCATTCTTTTTTCACAGATTATTGATGGCTGTCAGATGAGAGAGATTAAGGAAGATGTCCCAAATGACTAACAAGCGGCGAGGCATTGTGTTGCGCCCTGGGAAGGGAAATGACTTGGGGCAAGAGTTTTAGATATGATGTGGGTCTAATGTGCTGTGTGTGTTTTTGGATGAACACTTTTCATCTCTAGGCATGTGAGCTCTATGGTACAAAGCACTGTGTTTTTTTTCCCCTTTGTTTTTCTTTTAAGTATGCCAGTAGCAGAAATTAGCCCATCCTTCATACTGTTAAGTATTTCCTGCCTTTGGGAGAATCCGTGTTGAATACATTTCTGTACAGAAATCCTAAAGAGACAATTCTCTGCAGCTTCTGTAAATGTATCACCTAAAACAGCAGCAAAATCAAATCCTGTAAAATGAAATGTAGTCACCATGAAGTTCACCTCCGCTGGAAAGGACTGTTAGCTCTCAGCATTTTGTAACAGTGTATGCCTCTGTTGATGAGTGTTCCACATACAACAACCAAAATGAATTATTAAATAAAAATGCACCATTTTGAGGGGCTGACTGTATATCTAAATAAACAAGATGCATTGTATTTATGAACGCCTTTGCCTGTGGTTTTGGATTGTTCACTTATGAAGTTGCTCCCAGTGGGAGAAGCAAAAACGTGATAATCTTAATACATAAGTTTATAGAGCTTCTTTATGAAAGCTGGTTAGCTCAGGTGCTCTTGAACATGCTCAAAAAGCAAATTACCATAAATGTATTGATAGTTTAAAAGGCAGACTTAGCACTTAGCTGTAGCAGCTTATTACAAGGAGTCCTAACTGTTTTTGAAATCTAGTAATTGAAATTGTTGTATTTTGGCAAATTATCAAAATCAATTTCCTGTTACAGGAATAGATTTTCATATATTTGACCTCTCTGCAAGAAACCCTTTGTCAGTGTAAGTTCTTTCATGTTTGAATGACATGGTTCAGCTACAGCTCAATCACAAACAGTTCTATTGGTTTGAAATTCCATGAGTGGTGAGGTTACTTGCTGAAGCCTGCGTGCCTTGCGTTGCTCAGCTGCAGTTCAGTGGCTCCTCTTTGAGTACCTAAGGAGGGGGAAGGGAGGGAAGAAGCCTTGAAAGACTAAATCACTGTTGAGAGATGTGAATCTGTTCTTTTTCTTAGTCATTTTATCTTTTTTATTATGATTTTTTGTCTCAGTTGACTTCTGTTCCTTGTGGCAAACATCTTCTTTTTAATTCTTTTTTCTCTCTGTATCGTTTTATGGTACTAGGCACTAGATAAACGAACTTCTATACTGAACTTCCCAACTGTACTCAGAAATATTTTATGTAGGTTGCTCTCAAAGTAATGCTTTCTATTTATTTCCATGGAAAGTGCAACAGATACAAACTGCACAATAACACTACTTGGTAGAGCAAATTCTCAGCTACAAAATACTGTTTTTCAACATAGTCACCACCATTAGCTATGTGTTTTTGCCATAATTAACAAGAGTCTGCATACTGTGCTC
>JAOWBP010000001.1:25065889-25091607 GCA_028571105.1 Tragopan temminckii | reverse complement strand
ATACTGTGCTCATAAAAAGCATGGCCATCTGGAACATGGCTTGTCTTTCACATTACTGTTGCCATTGCTGAAATGCACCACCCACCACCTCACTGTGCTCACATCCACTGGTTGGTCTCCATAAACATTCGGGAAGTCAGTGAAATTCACTGTGCCATTTTTTCCACATCGAGGGATTCAGTGACATACCTCTGCTTCATCCACACTTCCACGTCAGACTCCATTCTGTCAGACTGCCCCTCAGCTGCCATCTGTCACACGGCAACAACGTGGAATGAAATATTGGTGGGAAGATTCTACCTCTACTGCCATACCACCAACATCTGCCTCTGACTTTGTAAGCCAACATAATAAAAAAGGAGGGATTACTTTCAGAGCGGCCCTCGTAATTTGCCCTCTGGAATTCAAATTATTCCAAATTGAGAACTTGTGGAATAGATTTTTTTTTCTCATCCCTGCTCTTTATGAAGTTTCTCTGGTCATGGTGTTGTCCACAACTATGGGCAACAAATCTGCATCAAGAAATTCACTACTGTCTTACTTTGGTAACATGTCAGATTATTCCTTCAGGTAACTGCAGAATCGGTGTGATTGTCACCTGGCCATCACGAGACGTAGTGATTAATTCATCCATCTCTTGGAGCAATCTTTCAATCAAGAGAGATGATAATTTTGCTTCTATATCACAAGTGTTTTTCACCTGAAATGATAAGTTTGTGCATCAGCTTCACTTCTGTTCTTCCTATTTTCTTATGAATTACTATGACAGAAGTTGAAACAGTTCTGAGGCAAATTTTCATGAAAATATCCTGTGTGCTTACTTGTTACAGCCCATTGAGTCACTTCACTGATTTTGGTCTCAATACAGTGGGTATTTCTCAAGGTACCGCTTACAGTACTCACCTTTATTCACCTGAAAAGCATATACTCTTATGTTTGCTAGGTGATGTAAGCTGGGTTTTTGTTATTAAGTAATCCATTGCTCATCTTTTTCTCTCTGTGAGTTAGTGTGGACTTAGCTCATGAGTGGGTATTTAGTTGAATTCTAAGAACTAGAAGGTTTCATTTCAGATTAGAATTTTCATGTTCAAGAAACCTGTGTTGTGTGTCCTGATGGAATGTGGTCAGATGCTTCTAATGCCAGCTTTTAGAGTATATGTGTTCTGACAGCTGTATTCTATTAGTACTGCAGTACATGTTTCTTTCTTTCTTTTTTTTTTTCTATGAAGAATACACAACAGGATTTGTCGTTACCTTCAGGGAATTTGTTTGAGTTAAAACACTGTAAGGCCAACAGTGGGTTTAGCTGTGATACCTGAAAGGTCATCTTTTTGCTTTTTGAGATATGGATTGTGTGCTTCAGTACTGCAGTACACTTAAAATGTACTTCCTCTTTATGTGAGGGGACTGGCAGCGGGTGATGAAGTATTCTTCCAGGAGGCTTCGTGGTTTGGAGCTCATTCTATGCAAGTCTGGATACAGCACTTAGGAGAAGAGAACACATTGTAAATTCTTGTCTCCAAAAACTTAAAAAACAAAAACAAGACAAAGCAAACCTCAACTGTTGTATTTATTGATAATGCAAGCGAATCAAAAGGCCGCAATGGGTTTAATTTTGATATGCTATTTTAATGAAGTACTCTCAGCTATATATATATATATATGTATATATAATTTTGTTGGTGGTGGTGGTTTATTTTTTTGAATCGAGTGTTAATATTACTAACTGCTGTATAGAAAGTTTTAGACTATTGCTGTAAAGCCTAAGCTTTATGTGTATATACATACGTTGTATATATATGTGCACACAGGAAACCTCGACCCGTCTCTCAGCTGGTTGCACAGCAGGTTCCTCAGCAATTCGTGCCCCCTACACAGTCAAAGAAAGAGAAAAAAGACAAAGTAGAAAAGGAAAAAAGTGAAAAGGAAACAACTAGCAAAAAGAACAGTCATAAGAAAACCAGGTAAAAACTTTAGCAATTTTTGCTGTGTTGGTAAAACATAATTAGAAAAGAAAATATGAAAAAAAAATGTTCTGTGATTTTACTGCTTTGTGAGTCCTGTGGCATACTCTTTCAACAATAATGCTAAATATTTGAAGTTCCATTGTTGTAGGATGCCTATTATGCACAATGAAAAGTTGCAGTTTGTTATTTTAACCAGAAGATGGAGACTGGCTGAATTTAGAAAGAGTTGGATATTTTTGTTAAGGGATTCAACTGTGTTTTTCACGCTACGTAAAATTGTAGATACGCAAAACATGATTGCTAGGCTCAGGAAAAGAGAGGGAACTGGAGGGACTAATTATCATGCAGAATATTGCTGGGAGAGGCAGGAAGAGTGGAGAAGAAATGGGGGTAAAAGGAGACAGGGAAGAGAGATGAAGGGAGAGAATGTATCTCATTACAAGAGAGTGGGAAGGTGACATAGTTACAAAGAGATTTTGAAAGGCTGAACTAGGGTAGAAATTAATGTGACAGGGTAAGATATGTATGTTACCTAGTGATAAAAGTCCCAGTGCTATTTGGGATGCTGAATGAAAGTCTTGGACTCTTGGAATGGAAATCATGACACATTACAGGACAAGCAAGCCATTGTAAAAGCCTCGTTCTTGAGCAGAAGAAAGCTCCAAAACAAAGGCAGCAAATCCAGCCCCCAAACCATCACAGCCTAAGCATAACATTATTGCAGCAGAAATGTGGTGCCAGAAAGCTCAGCAGTATACAAGACATGTAGTCTAATCAAAAGTGGGAGGAACTATTGATTTTTTTTGGAAGCGTTCCAGAATAGTCCAGCCAAGGAAGATCCTTTGGGATTAGTTATGCAGAGAAGTAGCAGATGCTTCTCTTGTGCCTGAAATAGGATCATCAGGATCAGAAGCTGGGAGAGATTTTGAGTCAGGAGAGAACAGTCTTTAAAATAGTTACGGTTGGGATTAGGGAGACTAGATGTTCCAGCAAGAAAAATGCATTTACATTTTTCTCTAATACTCAGATGTACTATCTGTCTTACCACATGCAATTGAAGCACTTCAGTTAAGAAGTACCTAAAGTTAAAATAGTAAGTATTTATGAAGCTAATTAAATATTATAAATGGAAATAATCATTATTGGATTGCAGTAGTATATTAAAAATGCAAAAGAGAGGTAGTGAAGAAGAGCAAACACTTAAAAAAAAAAAACTAAAAAATCTTGGATGAAATGCTGGTATTGAGATTTGCATTAAGAATGGCTATTGGAAAAATACTTAAGCACTTCAAACAATTTTTCACAGATTTGATTCACTGGATACAAATGCTTAGTTAGTTTAAGCAGATTCCTTCAATATCCTCTTGGGAAGAGGATATCCTTTTCTCATTGCCTGAAAACTGGTATATTATTGCTGGAGACAATCATAAAATCTGAATGCACACTGAATATGATTAACAAGCTTTAGGCATACCACTTATGCAGGTTGATAATGCTGAACTTTTCTCTGTGTTCCCATGCTATAGAGCAGCAGCTTTTCAGTTCTTTTAGATTCTTCAGCCGCACTACTTCAGCCCCAAGGGAACAAGATGTCAAATCCTTGTTCTATTCTAGCAAAGGAAAAGCAGGAGGTGTTTCAGCTGAAGTGGCTGGGAACCAATTCTACTTCAAACAAAGTCAGATGATAGGGTAAAGGTTAGGACTTCGCTGTTAGCACACCTGCTAACATATGATGTCATATGAATTTATTTTATTGCAGCTTGAGCTGGTGAAAGCTGTGGAATCAGTTAAGTGCACAAAGCTATGCCATTCAAAATTGCTTGTATAAATTCACTTGTCTCATGACAGTTTGCCGTGGTAGTCAAAGGAAAATTCTGAATTTAAAGTCCTTTATGCTCATCACTAGCAAAAATGTGATGGCAGAATATCAGTCAGTGTTCTTTTATGAGTCTTCACATTGTGAAAATCAAACAAATGAAAGAATTAGATGAAGAGACTTAATTTATCTGTGCTATATGATTACTGAGCTCTTTGCTTATCTTAAATCACAGCATGTGTTAGGAATGCCAGAATTATTCTGTGAAGGGCAATATAAATACTGCACTAGCAGTCTTATTGAGATTTTTAAATGAAATACAACTGCTGCACTTTTGTGTGGAATTTGTAGCTAAAACTGCATTGTTGAATTCAGAAGGCAAAGGTGAGCTTTTGGGACACCAACATCCTCATTATTGAACACCATTTGCTACCGAGAATTGTTGCTTAAGGCTGCTGCAGGGACGCATCCTTTCCTGGGTCAGATTTATAACTTCTTCTAGCCACAGTAATGAAAACCATAATTAAATAATAATTTCAATAAAAGTAAATGAGTTGCACATGTGAAGGTTTGTAATGTAACACAGTTAAAATATTCACGTGATAAATTTTCACATAATCTTAGTCGAAGGTGGAAAAGGTGTTATTGTCACCTATTTTTAAACTTATGGGAAATACTCTATCATAAACACTTGTGCTACATTGTCATCTTATGTATTACATGTTCCACAAAGCAGTATTATGCAGATGTACTTGTACGTTCTCCAGAGCTCCTAGTAAGAGGGAGAAAGACAAGATAATGAGATGGTGTGTGTGTGTTTCTAATATGATTCATTATGCTTTATTTAGGCCACGATTGAAAAATGTGGATCGAAGTAGTGCTCAGCATTTGGAAGTTACCGTTGGAGATCTGACGGTCATAATTACAGACTTTAAGGAGAAAACTAAGTCACCACCTGCTTCCAGTGCTGCTTCTGCAGATCAACACAGTCAGAGCGGCTCTAGCTCTGATAACACAGAGAGGGGAATGTCCAGGTCATCTTCACCCAGAGGAGAAGCGTCTTCACTGAATGGGGAATCTCATTAAAGTTTATTTCCTCCAGTTTCTTTAGTCTCTTCTCTTTAAAACATGCAAATACGTAACTTCTGCCTCCTGTTACCACATTTTCATGACAGATTATCCATGCACAATTGGTATGTTTACTGAAACATAATTTATGCAGTTTAGAAAGAAGAAAAAAAGTACAGTGGTAGAAATAATTTAAATGCAATCTAAAAATGCTTACGAAGCATTTTCAGACCAACTGTTTAATCTTTGTGTGTAAAGGTGCCATGAAAATGTGGTTTGAATGTTCATACACAGTGTTACTGGTAAGTCCATCTTCACTTTTAGTTTAGTGAATTCTAACAACTCTTGGAGTCTCTACTATTGGCATGTACTGAATTTAAATTTTTATAACATAGTTCAAGCTGCCTAAATATGTATTATCTGAGAATTGTGAAACATAGTTATATGTATGCAAGTCAAAGATCAACTTAATCAACTATTGCTGCAACAGAATTTTCATAATAATTATCTTAAAAACACCTGCTGGTACTTGGTGTGGTTAAATAGGAAAATGTTATTAAATAAAACATTTGTATGAATTTTTGCCAATGTTTGACACATTTTACTAGATTACTGTTAATGAATTATGTTAATGGTTTTACCAATATTTTTTCACACTTAAAACACTTATTGAAATGTTTACAAGCAAATACAAAAAAAAAAAATAGTAAATCCATTCTAAACATCGATTGGTTAACTCTACAATTCAGGAAGAGTCACTGTCACTATACACTGGTATTCTACGTTTAACCTCAGATGACAGCATTTGGCAAAACTAACATTGGGAAATACAAAAGTTTGGTAAAGCTTTAAAAATTACTGAAGTACAGTTTTTGTTTCTGCTTGGTGCTGTTCCCTTGCCCCAGATTTACCTAGCATCATATAATCAGTTATCATTTCATTACAGAAATACCAGATGTTGCACAAGAATAAGGAAATAACAATACTATTACTATTTTTTTTTAATTTTGAATCAACTTCTTTTTATTTTGATTTGGCCTATTAGAAAATATTATGTCATAAATGATGTATAAAAACCCCACAGTATCCTACTTTATGGCATAAACTGTCAATATTTTATGCACTTAGCAATATACTGATACAGAGCAAAACTATTTACAGTCCCATCTGGTATTATGTAAAATTACCAATAAAATATTTTTGTGAATACAGATTTTTGCATTTTTGTTTACAGCCAATAAGTGTTTTGATAGACACACATCCAATCCATGTATAGATTTAAATTACAGATTTGGGTTGAGTACAAAAGTCCATTTAACTCCTTTCAGTGAGATGGTCCACTTACACTCCTATGATCCTTTTTTTTTTTTTTTTTTTTTTTACATTCAAAATATATAAGTTTAAGCCCATGTAAAAGTTGAATGGACCTTTTTGGTAGTGAATCCTAAATTATTCCCAACATGTGGTACATCTTCATAACAGCTAAAAGAATGGATTTTTGTAGCCCCTGACAATTGTGATGTTTGGTGGTTTCTTGTAGTAATGTATTTTTCTGTTTTTAATGCAGTACTTCTACAGGCACAATAGTACTGTTCTATTTTGTAAGATGCTAGTTGTGAAATACAGTTAGTTGCATAAAATGAAAGTCTGATGTGATATCTGAGAACATACATACCTCATTCCTTGGTGTTGCTATTTAAACTTTTTAGACATCAAATGTTAATTATAGGCTATTTCAGGTAGATAACTACTGACCTGTTTATTATGTATTCTGCTTTATCTTACTAAATAGGATGTCTGTTCATTGCAATTACTTGGCCAAATCTTAGTATCTGTGAAAAAAAAAAAAAAGAAAAAAAAGAAAAAAAGAAAAAAAAAAGCATTTCAGGATTCTTAAATGTTTTTGGGGCTGGGCTGTTGTTCTGAATAACATATACTAGTTTTTAGAAAAGAAAATACATGCTTCTCAAATTTATTTTTTTATGTTTTATTTTTAGGTGGGACTATTTGCAGAGTATACTGGTGTAATGGATTACAAGAGAGCTGAGACTGTTTAAAGTAAGCAGTTTAATGGCAGAATCACATAGCAAGATGTTTCATGAAATGTGTTTCTAGTTTAAAGTGTAATGAATGCTAACACATTTCAGTATTCCTTGCAAACTAATAATAATCTATTACCAGTAGTTCACTAAATGGGATATTTATTTTCATTTAACATTATGTGAATAGACCACCCAGCACTACCAACAAGAGGTCTCTTTGTATCTTCAGAAATAAGTAGCCATTTGGTTTGGAAGTAAGGGAGGATGGAGGGGACTTACTACGTTTCAACTGTCTCTAGAGAATAATCGCATGAATGTGGTACAAGTATAGTTATAGTCAAAAAGAATGCAGAAAAGTCTTATGGAAATCACTGTCCTTTATGAAGTAAGATGTAGAAATGCAATTTCTGACTACAGATATAACAGATAAAAGGCAGGACAGCTAGGATCTAAAATTTGAGCTGTGGTGGTTCTAACTGAAATACTGCGTAGCCAGTGTTTATGTTGGCAATGATGCCTGTTTTGGCATTAAACAAAGTTAAGATAATTTTTGTCTGTTTGTGATTAAAGGGATGTGACAATACTGACAGCAGAGTAGACAAAATTCTAAGTAGAATATGGTGATTTGTTCATAATGTTCTAATTTAAATGAACTTCACTTTCATAATTTCTAAGTAATTTTGACTTGCAGTAATCCTAAGATTTTTTTTTAAAGTGTAAATATATTTAAAAGCATCTTTACTCCATTTATAAAAAGTGAAAATTTAATGTTGTAATGTATTTTGATTAGCTATTTTACTCTGTGACTGTTCTCTCCATAAGAATTGTTGTTTGTAAAAATCTGTATATGCACCAGTCTTCAACAGCCATACATTCTGGGTTGCTTATGAGGTGATGATGCAACAAAGGCAAGCATGATAAATGAGTTCCTTTATGTGCTGATTGTCTGGCTTCAGTAAGGAAAAGGGGAAGGAAATGGGGAAAAATGGCCTATAATTAATTCACTGACAAAGTGTATAATAGTTTGGTCCTTTATCTTCCTAACTTTACCGCTAACTGTAGGTGGTGTAAGGAAAAGATACACTGTTAATAGACAGATCTTTTAATTTTTTCTGAAGTTATGTTTGCATCTTGGAAAGAAACAAAACTTGTTCTGCTTAGTTAGCAGGTTCAAGTATGCTGTATAAAGTCTTGATTCTAACAGCAGTTAAAACTAAACAAAGAGAACCCTTCACCTCTCAAAGATTGTCAGTATTAAGTCTCTAAATTAAGCCTGAAGTTTTAAATTGAAGTTTAAAACTATTTAAAGCTTCTCTAGATGTTTCCTGTTTTGTGGCAGATTGCAAAATCTCAAAAAATGTTTGGGGTTTATAATCTGTGCACTTTTTAAAATATGATGGATAGGATATTTTTCAGTAGCCACATAAGACAGAATACTTTATAAAGAGTATTTGTTTCCACAAGTTCTTTACTGTGGTCAGTCAAGTCTTCTATACTAGATATGCATATGGCTCTGCATCTTATGTTCTCCGGTTTTTCTCTCTTCTGTCTCAAAAGCACGATGGTTTTCCACATGCTGATTGACTATTGCTTTGTTACACAGGAGGAATTTGCCATTGAATTGTCTATTGTGTACTTCTATGCACATCCAGCGTTCTTTAACCATATCTGCATCTTTCTCTCTGTCACATGCCTTTAGTTGACTCTGCTGCCATTAGGGAGTCTTCCCTTCAAATATCAGAAATCATGTGGAAAAGGAAGTGTGGAGAGTTTCTTCTCCAGCAGCAGCAAGCACTATATTTGTAAGCTTGTCCTGTGCTAACTCAGGAATAAGATAGATAAGATAGAAAGTGAATGCTGTTTTTGGTGGTGGACCACTCGAGCATATTTTGCAAACACATTCTTCTATTTTAATGTTAAGATTTGGGTGTGCTGGAAATACCATTTGAGCTTTTGAAGGTTTTTCTTAACTGAATTATGCCCCCAACTTGTGACAGTGTTAGCTTCGAGGAGTGTAACCTCATAAACGGGCAAAAGCTGTACCATAAAATCAGTCGAATTGAGGAGAACTTTGATGATTTTCTTTAGTACTGCCAAAATTCTAACCAGGTAATGGAGATTTAAGAGATATTTCTGAGACCGATACTGAGTTTAGTTTGGTGTAAAAAAAAAAATTAAAAAAAAATCATGCTTCAATAAGAATTTGCAGGATTTAACTATTAAAATAAAAATGTACTTCACAAGTTAATCACATATCAATACTTCACAAAAATTATTGTAACTTCCTGTCTAGATGGATATGAATGGAGTAAATGGTGCAACAGCAAAGAATGGTTCTATCCTTGCTAGTAAATGGTACTATCCAACAGAAAGTGACTTGCCTTAGACTTTGTGCAGGAAGACTGTGTTGTGTCTGCATACAAAGCCTAGGAGTCCATGTATACCCCTCTTTGCCATTGGTTTCAAACAGTGAAAGAAAATGCATCCAACAGAATAAATTAGCTGCACATCCTAGAGTCTTATTTATGCAGGAGCTGTGTACAGTTGCTGTTTGACCATATAGGTGAAAAATACCTCCCTTGTATAATACTTAATCCCTTGGAAGTTGATTTCCATCCTAATCTTGCCCCTTTTATTGTGAGAAATAAATGAATGTCATCCAAAATAACTTGTTCTGTCCACTGACACAGGGAATTGTTAAGAGTAGACAGTTTAATGTGCACGAGAAGTTTTAGCTTTACTTTTAAGGAATTAAATATGAAAGATGAACATCAAAAGCACCATGGCTCAAATTAGTATTCGTAAATGTAGTCACGATTGATTGCTGTGTCATTTTGTGTTTGTAAAAGACAAAATGATAATCTAACCTAATCACTCCTTTTTCCCATATGTTTGAAAAGAGAATGACCACCAGAAATGATACTTTTCTGATAACAAAAATTTAACGAATTTTTCCAAGATCCTGTTTGTTTGTTTTTCTTTTTTTTCTTTTTTTTTTTCTTTTGGAGGATAGTCTGGTATATCTTGATGGAGATAGGAATTTCCAAGCAAGAAATCCTTCAGGAATATGTTTTCAGGATCTGGCCCAGGTGGAAAAGATACATCTTTAATTACACCATTCTCTGTTTATAAATATTGATTGTAGTCGAAGTGCTTGCAAAGTGAACAAGCTCCCTTAAACTTAAAATCTTCACTGTTGTTTGAGGCCAACTGATCTCTAATTTGCAGAGGACATACTGAGAAAATGACTAAGGAAAAGAGCACGCTGATCTGTTTTTGCATAACCTGCTAACTGTGTGCTCTTAATGTACCTTGTGTGAAGAAGCAAAAGTGTACTCGAGCAGAATGTATGTAAGCAGCACTGATGGAATCTGGCTCTCTACTCCCTTCTCAAATGCACCAGTCTACAAGCTGCAAATTCTTCTGGTTCATAGGTAGTCATGGGTGCTTGGTTGGTCACTAAAGCATCAGTTAGTTAAGCCAAATCAGTGGTCAGGCCAAGATTCTACTTACTGAACATCCACTTTGGGACTACAGGGATCTAAATTGTAATTGATCTACAATCAATACACAACTGCCATCCCTGAGCATGAAATAATCTACGTCAAGCTGATGCTTCCTTGCAGAGAATAAATCAGAATGCTTCAATGTGAAGCCCAGTTCTCTTACTGTAACAGCTTTCAGCTGTGAATTAATCTGACCAAGGAAAATCTCTTAAGATTACATATGTTTGTTGAGTCTTGTTAGTCTCACCTCTGAAGGGAATGCAGAATTCTGATTTCTTCTGTCTTTATTTTTATTGAGGTACATCTACAGGGTAACTGGATGCAGTGATTTTGAAATAATTTAATATGCTGACTTTTCTAAATAGGAAATTTACTGCTATTCACAGTTTTTCAGCTGTATCTTGGTTTCTGTAAGACTGTCAGTGCTATGTGGAGCTTGGAGATCATCTATCAGTATTGTCAGTCATCCATTTCTCTACATTATTGACTTACTGAAGATATTCTTGCTGAACAAACTTAGTCTAATCCTATACCATTCAAGCATTCTGGTAGAGGTAGCTGGTGTTCTGGGTTGCCAATTACTGGTCTTCACACCTATATTTCTGCAAAGGGTCTGATTCTGTTGTGGGGCTTCCAAATGCAAAGGTATAAGCTAAATGCTTTCCCACTGATGGAGGTGTAATGCTGCTATGTAACTAGATCTGAAGGTTTTTTTGCAAGGTTCAAGAAAATACTCTTGATGCTGGCTGGAGATAGGGATCCCTGGAGGAGCATGTGCAGACACTGAGGACTACATTTCCTACAGAAATTGAGTAGGCAGCATCAGTTTCTAAAATGTAAACAACTTCTAACAGAAAGACTGAAAGTAATAGGAAAAATGAAAAAAAAAAAAAAAGTTCAGGACAATACCTAGAAAAGCTACTACATAATGACTTCTTCTTTAGTACAGTGTTTTCTTCTGTGTACAGTATTGGAGGTTGGGAGTGTCTCACACTTTGTGTGTTTTCTGTATAGCTCTTTATACCTGTTCGCTCAGTGACTTTCAGCCAAAAGACAGATATAGGTTTTTATGAATTTCATGATAATTTCTCTCTTGGGTATAGATCATGTATTGAAAGGGCAGTTGTTCTGGTTGAAGAGAACAAAATAGCTTCCTCTTCTACATTTAGATACTGCACAGTTTTAGTGGGTTTGATTCCTGGGCTACTAGAAAAGGGATAACTTTGTGTTGGAAAGGTAGTAAGGATCCAGACTAGAATGGATGTGGCTCCTGAAAAGAGTTTTGTGGCTGGTAGTTCATATGGCTGTTTTCAGTGATTAATCTACACTTTAGCCAGTTAATCTTGACGTGTTAATAGGGCACCGTCACAGGCAGATCAAAACTACCAACAACACTGTCGGATGCTCTTAAAATTTATTAAGTGCCTTATACAGAGCATCAAAGAGGCTATGATTCAATTGGAACGAAGTTTGTTAAGAGATTTACTCCTCTGGATGGAGTTACAAGTTGTTGGTTGTAACAAAGGTGATGTTCCTGGTTATAAAGCTAGAATCTTATGTTTTATTGCTCATACAAATACATAATAAGAAACAGTTCAGAAATTTCAGAGGCTTTCAATTCGTAAAACATATGTTCTTTGGAGGAGATTTTTTTTTCCTTGTAGTCAGCTGTGATAGCCTGCTTGGAATATCACGGAAGTGAATAAAACTTGAGTACTTCTGGATGCTTTCACACTTCTCAATTTCCCAATCAACAGTAGTACTACCATTCTTGAGAAGGGGTACATAAGTTGGTTTTATTCGTAGGATTTATGTTTATCTAATATAGTTTTTAAGGATTTTATCGTCAGAAAAAGGGCTTGTTATTTTGAAAATAAAAATCTTACCTGCCAGGTGTCTTCCCCAAAATGAGTAAGTGCCTTTTCTGTTCTGACTCTTAGAAGTATTTATGTTGTCAGATTGAATCTGAATGTCCTGGATAAACCAAGAACTAAGTACCAAGTGTTACCAATGGTTTGAAATCCTTTCACTGAAAGAACAAGAGACAGAATGTAAGCCACTTGAATTATTTTGAGATCTGATGTTACCAGAAGTTTTATAACTGCATATGAATAGTATACTTCTAAGAACAATATAACATTTCAGGAACTTGATATTGATTAGGAAATAAATATTTATTAAAGTAAGTATATTAAATAAATATTTATTTACCAATATAAGTAAGAGAAAATTTTACACCATGGGGGCAACAGTCTTGCTGTGAGCAGTCCTGACTACTTAATTGAAAGTAAACTGAGGCCCTGAACTCCGACTGTGAAAGAGTGCATTTGGTGAGATATTGGGACTGTGAACCTTAGGTCTACATTCTAACAAAGTAATTCTTCCCACCTAAGTTTTGACCAATTCTCAAGCAGGAAAGAAGGCATGAGCAGATGTCAGTAAGAGGCCCTCTGGTATTATTGGTGCTGCTTCCTATCTCTAGAGGATTGTTTTTGTTTTTTTTTTTTTAATCTTTGCTCAGGACTGGTACAGCTGAAAGTATATTTTCCCTTCATTCTTAAGCCTAGATTTTGAATGGAGTTTCTCTGAGACACTTTTGTAGTGAAATCGTATTCCCTACGAACATTGAAGACAAAAATAAACATCTCTGTGAACAAAAAGATTGTGTGTGGTTGTAATTCTTTAAAATACATAATTTTACGATAAAAATTTTAAAGGTGCTCTAAGCCAAATGTAACCATTATAATGGTCTGCACTTAGAAGGTAGCAGTCAGAAAATACAGCGTATATCCTGAGATGCCACAGAATTTCTGTCTGGTAATCTAAGTTCAGTCCCAGTGAAATGCTCCTTTAAATAAACAAGACAATGCAGTGCATTTAGCCAAAGCGTGTGTGTAGTAACACAGTAAGATACTGCCTTAAACTGACCTCTTCCTGACTTCAGTTCAAAGACACATTATTAAATGAGTTAAAATTCTGCAAGCTGAGGGGAAGGGGCTTGAAAGAAAGAAATGGTAGGAATCAGTGCAAAGATGATTTTCCAGAATAAGTGCCACACAGTCAGTGATAGTAGAGTTGTTTAAAAGCGAATCGTTCTATCATTATTTCACAGCTTTTGATAAACATACAATTAGTTTGAAGTGAGCATAAATAGATGTGTTTGAAGCCCAATGTAGTGATAAACATTTAATTGACTTCCGCAGGAATAAATACTTCTTACCTGTGAAGAACCTAACAAGAAGGTACGTTCAGTGAAAATTTTTCTGCATGCACTGTATTCAGTTTTGACTGGCAGTAGTGATGCTTAGGGTATGTCATGATAAATAATGAATTGTACAGAACGCTTCTCTGAAAGTGTTGCTTGAACTGGCTCAGAAGTAGCGCAAGAAATCTAAGTGGGCAACTTGGGGATAAGTTGTAGCAGCTTGTCTGATAGTGAATCTACTTCCAAAAGGCCAGGTGGGTTCTGCTAACTTACTGGCATGGGTGATTAATTAGCTCTTGGAGCTGTGATGGAAATTGAGATACTCCACTGAGTGCTCCTTCCAAGGCAAGGAACTATGAAAGCATTATTTGTATATACGGCTATTTTGTTTTTAAGGGAATTCTAAGAAAAAATTCAGTGCTGAATTGTCTGAACTGTTTGTCGTTTCTGTTGCTTTGCAACGTGAGGCTGAGATCCTACAAGCCACTGCTGAAAGAAGCTGGTTCCCTCATAAATGGTGTCCCAGTTGTGTAGCAGTTGATGGAGTTGTTGGCCCTGAATATATACGCTCATCCTCACTCTGTGTAGGCAATATGTGGAGCTGATGCATCCTCAGGTGCAGAACACTTCTAGTGTTATCTTGAGAGTTCTGGGTATAATCCCAAAGTGCAGGCAGCATGTGGTAGCAAAAATAAATGCCAAGCTTTGTATTAGTAAAAATATCAACTTACACAAAGAACAGCAATCTTCAATGCATTTGAGATGAAATTGGTGTTGGAAATCAGAATAGGGGCTATTGTCACTAATTAAAGGACTCTAATTTAGTCCATTTACTTGTCTATTTTAGAAGAACGGGAGGCATTCAAAAGAGGAGACCAGTTCTAAAGCCCTTCTATTCAGTTTTGTTCCCTCTGTTGACTGTTTAGTAAGGCCACTACACCATTATGGGTCTGAGGATCAAAACAAATTTCATGAATTCCACACACGTGTTTTGGCAGCCATGGGAGATCACAGCATTCTGTTTGTGCCTGGAGATCGCTTAGTACAGTCTCCAGTTTTATTTTACCCTTTCTTGACTTGAAGGAATGTAAAAGTAGAAGAAATATATCTTTCTAAAGTTGCAGATAAAAGATGGGCAAAAGCTGAGCGATTTCTTAGTGCCATTATGAGTCAGCAGTGCTTGAAGGGCCTTTGGCTGTTTGGGACTGGGCCATGCGGTACTGCTGCTGCTCGCAGGTTTGGCTGCCCCATGTGCAGTGGGACAGTCTGTAATTCCAGTTCCAGTGACACTGGAGATACAGCAGTCCGTGAACTTCAGTGGAGTGGCATATGGCTGTAATAGGCAAGCTGTCTGCTTACCACAACTGCTGCTTTGGGCTTCAGACACAACAATTTACTGACAAAGTATGAGGGTATTTGGTACCTAAGCCTGCTATGTAGCTTAGGCATTGGTCTGCCGTGTAGCTGTACTAGCAGTTTTAGAAGGGGCAGCCAGTATAAAAGGAAGTAGTTTAACTTCTTCCTAGTAGTTCAAGCACTAAGTATTTTAAACAGATAGTACTTCTGGCTGGTCTAATCTGGCTTTGAATTACAAATGTTAGCAATAAAGCAACCCCTGGTGAACAGAATGTGAAGAGAGAGGACCATTAGGAATTTACTGGCATGTCTCTCCATTAATTTCAGTGTTAAACTCTACTTGCGGAGGAACAGGATATGGACCAAAAAAAAAAAAAAAGATAAAACAAGAAGTTGGCTTGGCCAGAAATTGACTTGATTTTTGAGCAGGGGCAAACGGCTACCCTATCTGCCTCACTGCTTCACGTGTATCTGGCTTGCAGTGCTGGCTGACTTTCAGAGCCCCTGGCAACAATCCTAAGCCTCTTTTCTCTTCCTAGAGCAGCTGGTGGTTGCAATCTAACCTTTTTTTCATATTAGCTGTTTGCTAGATGCAGTTTTATTCTTCTAGCCACGGCCATGCAGGCTTTTTGTACTTGGGAATTAGTATGTCACTAAAATGCATAAAATATATCAGATATGAAAAAATAAGCTAAATAAAAAAGCAGTGGTTTCCTGTCATTAGTCCAAGGATCTCACAAGTTCATATGTTCCTTCTATGAAGGAGCCTTCAAAAAAATGAGTAGGATGAGCGTGCTTATTATAAGTGGCATTAAATTCACTGTGTAGAGTCTGCACTGTTCAGTCAAGTGGAAAATGTGGAAAATATCTTTCAAGATTAATTTCAAATTAGTTGATGTACTTCATCTTCAAAATTGAGCCATAAAGCCATAATACAAAGTTATTACTGCGTGCAATTAGTTAGTAAATATTTATTCCATTGCAAGAAAAAAAAGATGGTGGATTTTAGAAGACACTGATGGAGGGAAGAGACTCAGAGCACTTGATGTGTCATCAAACCATAGCAAGACAAGTTAAGGACTTTTAAACTGGAATATTTTTACATAAACAAACAAACACAGCCATAAAGCCAGGCCAACCTGCCTTATTACTGTATTTTCGTACATGGTACTTAAGTAGGTACGACTCCTTCCAGGAGAATTTTAAACACAGATAACTGTGCCAGATGGTTCTTGGAGAATTTTAGATTTGACAAAAGCCCAACAGTGAGAATCCTCTTTGGACGGATCTCTTGGAGTTCCCTATTTGGAAAACATTACAGAGAAAAAAATCTTCAACATTGAAAAATACATAAAAAGCAAATTATATCTACACTTTTAGAAAGTATTCTTTCTGCTTTTGTAATGTAGGAGAGCACTAAAAATTGTACTAGGTTACGTATATAGATGCATGCTTATTTATTTCAAACAAGGAAATTGAGTTTCTTTAGGACAAGCAATACAAGTACTTTATCACCTGCAACTTCTCCCAGAAGACTCCACATAAATTGTAATATTGATAAAGTAATAATTATTTATTGAAATTAGAAGAAACCAGGAAATTTTATAAAATATCACACCACTTCACAATTTGCTTACAGTGCAGTTTACTTAATTTTGTGTACTGTTGTCCTCAGGTATGTATAATTCTGATACCAAAAGTATTGTAAGTTTCTTCTTATAGGATAAGTTGGTTAAATGGACTGCAATACAAAATAAGGAGAACTAAAAAGAGACAGAATGGGTGAACACAGTAATATTCTAGCAATCAATGAAAATTAATTTTGAGAAATTGTATTGACTTTTTTTTTTTTTTTTTTTTTTTTTTTTTTTAAATTAGAGCTGCTGTAGGGAAATTTGAACAGTAGGAACAGTAAGGGTGGAAGGCAGCTGTACCAAACTAAATCCTTGCCTTAAAAATGAATTTGAAGGAAAGAAAAACAATGTCTGGCAGCAACAGACAAGGAACGCTGCACCAAGAAGTCTGCTGATGCCATATGCACAACACGTGGCAGAAAGCAGTTCCTCCTTGCTCACCAGCCTTACAATCCATCATAGCAAAGTGTTGACACTGCAGGTTGTACAAAAGGGCATGTGAACATCAAAGAAAATGTCTTTGCCTTTGAAAAACCCTCAACTGGTCTGCACTCTTGGCAGCACTGACACGAATCTGTCAGCACAAAATCTTATTACTTTGCCAACTTAAGTAATGTTTTAACTTCCTGAAAGTACAAAACCAGAAGAAATGCTACAAGTGCATCTGATTAGGACTGGGCTTTTTAATTAGCAGAAAGTTTGTGTGGAAATTGATGTCTCTCTTTGTTCTCTCAGTTGCATCAGATAATCCCCTTCCATAATTCTGAATTATATCTGTATTTTAGATGATCTAATGAATCTCTTGATCTGATGCATAGCTAGGATTTTGGTTTAATTTTATGGCTGGTACTGACTGACTGCCCTTTCGGCCTCTGAACACACTAAAGAGAAACACAAGGTATTTATTCTTTTTAAAAATGAATTATTCTAAGTACTTAACATCTGTAGTTTGCTAAGCTCTCTGTTTTCTGGATTTCAGTTATTTTCTGGACATAATAAATAGAAACCTGAAGAAAAAACGTTATCGTGGCAAAGTAAGTTTCAATTCCATTCAAGAAAAGGATTTAAAGATTTAGAAGTGGTAATAAATGGAGAGAACCTTGTATTTAATTGTGTTTTTTCTTGTTTTAACTATTAAAGACTAGTAAATGTTATAGCAAAGTGTTTTATATTGTTCATTAATTACAATGAGTAATAAAGGTACATAAATATTTATGCTTAAAGAATTTTGGAGGCTACATTAGCTAATTGGATAACTATCAACACTGCTTTTTCTTAGTGACAGAGCCTAGGTATGACATTTCAGTCTTTTTGGCTTATCTTTGGTATTCACAAGGCTGAGTTTGTAGCAAGAAGCATTTTGCCTTTTAGCAGACCAACTGATAGTTAGATTAAATGGAGAGATTCTGCAGCATGAAAAGGGATTTTGTGGAAGTTTATGTCTTCTTGTTTTTTTTCTACCCAGCTGCATCAG
The DNA here is from genome assembly GCA_028571105.1 of Tragopan temminckii. NCBI lineage: Eukaryota > Metazoa > Chordata > Aves > Galliformes > Phasianidae > Tragopan > Tragopan temminckii. Next base: position 25,073,539 of record JAOWBP010000001.1, on the reverse strand, counting down.
ATACCTTGACAAAAGATACCAACTTTCTCCCTGACTTTGCCTCAACTATATTTTTTGACCACAGAGATACATTCTCTCTCATTTATTATTCAAGTGTTCCCGGACAGCATGAAATGAAGAGAGTCCTATAAATTCTTATTTGTGAAATTGTATGATTGATAATCCAAAAGGACTATCTCATCTCTCTCCTCAGCACTACTTATTTTCTCTTTTCTTGTCTAAAATACACTTTCTTCTTCCAACACATGAAAGCAGTGCTGCTGCCCAGCTGCTGTGTTCATTCTCAGTCCCTTTGTAACACCCCATAGACCTCATTTTTCCTGACTGGAACACTCCTCAATTCAGAAGACGAGTGTCACACTGTAGTGGAGACTGACCCGTCTTCTCTTTTGTGCTCACTGCCAGCAAAGGCTCCTTTGTATCTCCCACTCTGACTCACACACTGCTATGAATTTGCCTTTAAAATTGCCCACCGCCCACCATGTATCTCAGATTTCAGGTTATTTTCTTCAACTATCTGTGAAATATAGCATCATCCCCCTCTTTTTTCCTTTCTTATGCATACTTTGATCTCTTGTTTTAAACAGCAAAGCTCTCCTCAGCATTAAGGGCAAGAAGTCAGGGCTTTGTTTATCCATGAAAAATGTTATTTATGACCTGCCATAGGGACTTGTTCGTATGTGCAGGGGGTTGTGAAATGGGACAGTGGCTGAATTCATGACACCAGTCAGCATCCAGATATGCAGTGAGAGTAGTGAGCCAGGTTTAGATCACAAGCACACACAGAGAGAACTGGCAGAATGGCTGAGTTCATCACCCACGATAGTAAGCCTGGAGGGACAGAAAATGGGAAAGCCCAGCTGCAACTTCAAGTGGCACATTCAGAACTCGATTTTTTCCTGCTGTGCATGATAGCACATGAACATCAGTAGCATAAATTTCCCTTAGTTTGTTCAGCAAATTCTTTTTAGAGAGTCCTTTTTACAACTTCTTCCTCATTTTGTCAATGACTTTCCCAATGAGTCCATCCTTCTTGAGGTCCCCACCACCATTCCGCCATTTTGGCCCTGGATTTTGCCATTGTGCCCTTGCTGCACAGAAGGCCAATGGCATCCTGGCACGTTATCTCCAGCAGACTGAGGGATTCATCCTTCCCCTCTGCTCCGCACTGGTGAGGCCACATCTGGGGAGCTAGATCCAGTTCTGGCCCCTCACACCAATACAAGGGAGACCTAGGCATACTGAAGAGAATCCGGTGAAGGGCTATGAGGATGAGGAAGGGCCTGGAGTACCTCTCCTGTGAGGAAAGGCTGAAAAAGCTTGTTGCTTAGCCTAGAGGAGGCTCAGGGGAGTCTCGACAATGTCCATAAATACCTGAAGGGAGGGTGTAAAGATGGAGCCAGGCTCTTGTCAGCAGTGCTCAGTGCGGGACAGGAGGCAGCGGGCACAAACAGGAACACAGGGGGTTCCTTCTGAGCACCAGGCAGCACTGCTGTGCTGTGCAGTGATGGAGCACTGGCAGAGGCTGCCCACAAGCTGTGGGGTGCCCTCCTTGGAGACCTTCTGCAGCCACCTGGATGAGGCACCACGCTCTGCGTGTCCCTGCTGAGCAGAGGCTGGGGCAGACAGACCCAGCACTGCCTTCAGCCTCAACCGCTCCACGTCCTCATGAGTTCCCATCACTGATTCCCCCTCCCTGGATCTTTACTTATCTCAGGTTCTACTTCTTCCCAGTCCCCATTTCCCTCCTTGCATTTCCTAGTGACCCTCCTAGCATTTGTACTCAAAACACAGCAGAGTATCCACTATTTCATGAGGGCCACCCTTTTTCCTCACACCTTGTTTTCTGGGGCTGAAGACAGGCAGGACGGTTTTGGCACGAGAGTTGCCATCTGATTTTCTCCTTTCAAACGGAGCCAACCGCCCTCCGAGCCGCAGCCGAGGTAGCACGGACACCGGCCGGGACGCAGGCCGGGAGCGCAGCGCTTCCTCCTCCCGCCTCGCGGCTCTCCCCGCCCCTCAAGCCCCGCCCCCCGCACGCCGGGCTCAGCCCCGCGCACCGCTCCCGCGCCGCCCCGCCCGGCGGGTCCCGGAGCGCAGCACTAAGAGGCCTTTCGGTGCCGACCACGCGGGTTTTGTTCGAGGATACGGGGCTGTCGAGCTCCGTCGGGACGGCTGAGAACGAGGCGAAAGCGGCACAAATCCGCGTCGCCGCAGCGGGGCTGAGCGCGGTCCTGGGGCGAAAGGCGGATGTCAGACGGGGAAAATTCTATCAGACTACGAAATAAACGTGCGGATAAATAAAACCGAAGTACTGCAGACCACGTACCTTGCGCAAGGGCGCACGTCCCAGCCAAGAGCTCGCCGAGCTCCCTCCGAGTCGGAGCCGCCTTTCCACTGCCATATCCCCCCGTTCTAGAATGTTTCCTTCGGGTTACACCGTTTCCCGCAGCGGTCCCGGCCCCGCAGCCCGCCACAGTAAACAAACGGTTCTGATGTGCTTATTATTATTGCTCAAGTTCTGCTTGGGTAGAGAATTAACGCTCATTATTGCACCGCGTGCCGCGGATCGCCCCATCCCTGCGAGCGCGGGGCTTCGGGGCACCTCGGGAAGCACCTCGGGAAGGGGGATTAAAAGAAGGCGCAACTCCGCGTCGCGGTGTAAATCAAAGACGTAAGGAGTTTATCAGTGTGCGACGCTCCGCGGAGCACTACCCGGAGGGGGCACGGAGGTCCTCGCGTCCATCGCCCCACCAGGGACACCCCGCGCGGGGCAATGGGGCGCAGCGCGCAGGTTGCGCGCAGGGGCGGCCCCGTGCAGTCGCGCCGCCGCGGCCCCGCGTGCTTCGGGCGCAGCGCTCTGCAGATTCCCCCCTCCCTTATCCTATTTATTTTTATGATTTTTATTATTATCCTTTTTCTGCGGCCTCTGCGGCGCTCCTCAGGCACACACGGCCCGCTCTCTTCCTCCTCCTCCCGCCCCGCTCCGCTCCGCGCGGATTTTTCCGAGGAGATAAAAGCGCAAACAGAGCGCGGCGGTGCTGCGGGCACCGCGTGGCCGGCCCAGCGCTCCGCTTTACGCCTCAGCGGCTTCTGGAGAGCGGCGCGGCGCGGGGCGGCAGCACCTGGCCCTGCTGCGGGAGCCGTCTCCCGCTGTTGACAGGCGGATAAACGGGCGGGAGCCGCGGCGTTCCCGTCGCTCCCCTCCCTCGAGGGCCCCGCCGGGTCGCGGGGATCCGCGGCCCCTTCGTGGCAGCTGCTCCGAACGCGCTGCGAAAGCCCCGCACGGCCGCAGCCCGGGGCCGGGGTCACCCCGCGGGGCCATACCTCGAGGGGGCGGCGGAGGGACGGGCCTCGCAGCCCCCCCCGGCTCATCGGCTGCTCCGCCAACACCGAGTACAGTCCCACGGAGCCGTCGGCCGGGGGGGTGCCTCTGCGCCCATACATTCGTTACCCTCTGACACGTGGGCGCCGGTCGTAGCCCCTCTCTGCGGGCGGGGACCCACGTCGGGGCCGGCCACGGCGGCCGCAGCCCTAAACGTGGGCCCGGGCCGGGGCAGCGCGGGGAGCAGCGAAGTGGTTAATCAATAGCAGGGCTGCAGGCAGGGGAGGGGCGGGCTGCGGGGGGATAAAAAATGCAGAAAGGAAGGAAATGGAGGGAGTGAGAATTAGACTCACTATAAAACCTCCTCGTTGTGATTTACAAAAGGGAAGGGGAGCGCTGGGGGGAGAGGCGAGCAGAGCCGCTCCGCACAAAGCCCCTCTGCTGCGGGCCCGGGGCAAAGCCGCCGAGAACGGTCTGTGGAACGACACGGATTTTGGCACGAGCTGTGCAGCCGTGTATCCACTCGTTTTTCTTTCTTTTCTTTCTCTCTCTTTTCTTCCTTTTCTTTCTTCTTTTTTTTTTTCTTTTTTTTTTCCCATCCAATCCCTCATTCACAACTCGCATTTACTGACCAGCTTTCCAATTCATGTTCCCCTCTGCTCCGCCAATGTCAACGAGCACAGAGTGTGCTTTGTGGGCTCTGATCGGCGGGGATGGGAGATCTCTGTCCGCGTGTTGGTTACGTTCAGTCACTTTGAAGCAATCGATGGGACACGTTTATGGAAACACAGAAGGTATTTCTGGCCATCTGCTAGCTAGGGAACAATTCCGATTATTTCTGTCTATCGAAAGGAACGCGGGGATTCTCTGGCTTTCTTGTTTTCAGTCCTGCAGATAGGAAAATGCCGTTAAGAAAATACTGAGTTTTTATCTCATTAAAACGATTGCTCAGCCTAAATAAAGGCGTGTTTGGGGAGGGTGAGTGAGGGTGGACTTCAAACTTCTAAAAATAGTTTGTGACAACTTCGATATCCCCACGTGTCCGAGGTTGACTTTCTGTTGTGAATCATTTTTTTGTTTATGTTGTTCACCTAAAAATCCTTTAAGCAACTGCATTCATTGAAAGAGAAAATAAAAGAAAAAAAAAAAAGGCTATGAACTGCAGTGATACACAGATACATATGTGGATGGGGGTACACATACAGAGTAATTTTAAACAGTTCGATTCTGCTGTGGTGGAATCAAAGCCCAAAACAAAACTCTTCTGTAAACTACGTGGGCCAAAGTATGGGAATGGTGAAATGTCACCCATTCAGTGGCAGCCTGAGGGACCATTCAGGTCGGTGTCTGAAGGAATGGTGCACTTCATATTTCACGTTTGTGTGTTTTGAAAGAAGAAAAGAGGCACTAGTCGTGCATCATTGGAAGCAAGTTGGGATTTTAGAGGAGCCGGGGGTGGCTCTGACTCCCAGCTCACGTGGGGGGGGTGCAGGGATTTTTTTGATGCTGAGGCAAACCAAAAGCCCAAGCTGTTCAGGTTAAACATTACTAGGCAGCGCTGCCCTGTGAACAGTTTATGAATCCATTTGTTCCTGTCTCCCATGGAGTTTTACCAATTCATTTTGGACCCAGCTGTACAGGAGCAAATGTTTGCAGCCTGGGAGCTGGAAATAAAAGAGAAAACACAAAAATCAAATCTATTCTTCACAAACTTAGCAGCCTTCCCCAAGGATGGATTTTAAAGTTAATTTGTAACAGCCTCTGTAAATATCTTTGGAAACTTCTGTGAAATTTCCCTTGCCCCACTCTTTCCTCTTTGTTTCTGCCCGTCACCCACATTCACAAAGCATATGTATGTTGGAGCCCTAATTAGGAGGGTTTTATACGAGTTTGTACATGTGTTTTCACACAGATGGTACCGGTGGTGCTCATGTGAGACTGCACTAACCTTGCAGATGGGAAGAATGTTGTTAAAGAAATCATAATTGATAGCATTAAGAAGCTGATTAGAATAAAAAACGCATTACTGCAGCGGGGGTCTCATTAAGAAATAGTCATGCCTGTCTGCCACAGATTTAAGAACTTTCAGCCACGAGGCCTTGAACCGAGGCAGCTCCGGTTTGAGCAAACGCAGTGCAGACTCCACCCCCAGTGACATCAGATTGAGTTACACCGCAAAACACCCCAAGATATGGGGGGAAAAAATCAGTTTTCTCCCTCCCCTCCTTGATGTTTGATAAAAACGCCGTTCTCCAGCATCGGTCATTTAGCGAGGAGCACTTCTTTAAAGCAAACACGCATCAGAACGGACGCTTTATGTCAGCCTTCCTTTCCAAAGGGAGGAAAGAGCACAACCGCGCATTGTCAGCAAAACAACAGCAAAACATTGCAAAGAACTCCCCGATGTCCGCCAGCCCCGAACGCTCAGAGCGCACCGCAGCGGAGCAGCGCTCAGCCCGAGGGGCAGAGCACCGGGCCGGGGCTGGGAATGGTCCTGCGCTTCACTGACGGGGTGGCCAAAACGAACCTGAGAAACCTTCTCGGAACGGGCTGCACAGTTACACATTTTTCACGTGAACATCCAAGGCAGCTCCCTTTCTCTTGGATGTGTCATTTCCTGTGTAGCTGGAATAATACGTGAAGTAAGAGGATCTCAGTGAATTTACGTATTTGTGTACGTGTAGATGCTGTGAGTTGGAAAGAAAGAAAACCAGAAATCACCACAAAGCGTTTTGTTAAAAGCTTTGTTAAAAGCACTGAAACAGGAAAGGTGTTTTCGAATATTCTTAGCGTTTGGGACGAGGTTGGTGATGAGAAATTACATGAGCCAGAGTGTGACAGGAAAGCTCCCGTGCCTACAGCCTCGGGGAGCTGGGTGTCATACCCAGGGCGCAGGTCACCACCAGGAGCTGCCAAACCAACTTGGTTCTTACCTGATCCCCACAGTCTTTTTCTTAGAGTGAACTGTTCAGTGCTAAACACTAAGCAGAACGGCGTAAGGAGACACTCTGGAGAGCGATAGCAAGCTGAAGATATTAGCTGTAGGGATGTAGGGGCTCACCTTTGCTCCAGGAAAGACATCTTTCTGTTTTGCTGTAAGATATCTATTTTTTTTTCTTTTTTTCGGTTTCCTCAGCAGTAAAGTGTCAAACCCACAAAGAAAGCGATATAATTAGTGCTGGTACCCACTACAAACCCGGATATCTGACGAAAGACCAGCACAGCTTTTCAAACGCCTACCATTTTGAAATCAGGAAAAAAAAAATTCTAACAGACACAAGAATCCCTCTTGAATCCCTCCTGGCCCTTTTGAATTCACGCCCTGCCTTACATCAAACGCTTTTTTGCTGATTAACTGCACAATCAGGTCCCTGCAGATCAGGGGAAGAATGGAGAAGAGAAAAGCAACCTCTTTTCCAGAGAACAATACCATTATTTCAGCTCCATTGGACAGGAATGTGTGATTTCACAGCCCACTGCCCTTCTCTCCCATCTCCAAAAACACTGCCAGAGATCCACTGCTCCAATCCCCACCCATTAGTACCCAGACCCAGCGCTCACAGCTCTCGGGTTCAATATCTGTGCGTGGGGGCTATGCAGACATGTACATAAATATATGGAGAAAACATCCAAATCAGAACCACCTCCCAAGCCCAAGAATAGGCACAAAGGAAGCTTCGTTTAATAATAATAATAATAATAATAATAATAATAATAAATAATAATAATAATAGTAATAAAAGCGAATATCCTTCTTGCATATTGTAAAATTCTACTTCCCGTGTCCATGGGTTGTGTTTTAGCGAGGTTGAGTACAAAGGTAGTTAACAAAAGAAAGGAAAAGAGATTTTTAAACACAATCGTCCAACGGTTTAGAGAGAAACACCTTTTTAAACGCTGACTACTTAATAAAATGCTAGCAAAGTGGGGGAAAAAACCGAAACCACTTTTTACCTACAAAAGGGTACCACTTTCTTGAAGCCCTTACAGTTCATTTGCTCCCAAGTTGGCCTCATTTGAGCTTTAAAACCATTTTATTTAAAAACATCTGTTGAAACCAATTGCTGAATAGCTGATTCCACGGGGGGAGCTATTTATTTCAGAGATGAAAGCAACTGCACTAACCGAGTTTCTTGCTTAACAATACAGCAGAAATCTTTCCAAAACCAGAAACTCACCAAGACACGTCTCTGACAGAGAGACCGCGCCTCAACTACTCTCCCGGCCCCTCCACTCGTTTTTTGCAGGAAATCCTCCGTTTCACCGTTCGCAGTGAAGAGCCCCACCAGGCACCCCCCGCCCCCAGCCCCCGGACCGCCGCGGCC
>JAOWBP010000001.1:25049239-25065789 GCA_028571105.1 Tragopan temminckii | reverse complement strand
GGCCGGGAGCGGCCTGCCGAGGGTTGCGGGGAGGGGCGGGCCGTTCCGCGATCCGAGCTCGGCTGCTGCGAGGGGTTATCGGGCTCTGGCGGCGAGTAACTCTGCGAATAGTTGTGGCCGGCTTCAAGCTTCAGTACCAGCTCTCCTGTCTCACCTCTGTGCTCGGTGTTAGCGTGAACGGGATCGTGAAAGTGTACGAAAACTCCTGTTTTCCCTTTCCGCGCTCTCCCACCCCGTCTGGCCGCACGGAGGTCCCTGCGGGACGGCGGCGGAACCGTGCGGAGTGCGAGCAGCCCTGGCGCACAGCGCGGGTACTGAGCGCACGAGAAGAGTGAGCTTAGGAAAGCTTTCGTAAAGTCTCTGCGAGGCTGAAGCTGCAGGAGAAATTCGGACCGAGATTTTCTGGGCCAGCTTGACCTAACGAAGTCCCAGGCAGCTCGAGGCAGCGCGATTCGGTGTGCTGAGGCTGCCCGCCCTCCTCTTCCGACGCCCCACACACCTGGCTGCTTGGAACTGTGCCAGCGCTAAAGATCGTGGTGACTGCAAAGAAAAGCTAGCTGTAGCAGTTCTACGTAACATTTAATAACTTTAATAAATCAGTTCTAAGTAGAAATAGGAGGGAAGAAGCGTTTGATGTAACGGATTAGTAAACTTCGACGTTACTTTCAGGTGTGTCGTGGTCCTGCTTAGCAGAAGAACCAAATCTATTTGAAAGTGATACTTATTTCTTTGTTAGTATTTGTACTAATTCAGAGATACTGATGGAGGAGAGCTCCAGTGAGGTGGAACTTCTTACTTGCTGCATTAGGGTGGAATGAGTTGCAGTGCCGAAAAGCCTCACAGACTGAGTAGTTATCTTCCAAAGTGCCATAGGTAATTCACAGGCATATGCTTTCATGGAGACATACCTTTCTGTAAAATTGGGTGACATCTGTGGGAATTCTTTGCCTATTAACTGATGTCAGAGTAAAGGCTCCTGATGAGCACCTTCCCATTGTGAACTGTTGGAAGTTCATGTGCTGTGTCTGCAGAGCTCGGGGCAAGTCAGTGCCTTAGCACTTAAACTATCTTATTGCAGGCCTTCAGTGGACTAAGTGACTCTTCAAGGAAAAATTCCATCCTGTGGCAGTTACGGAATGCCTCACTGAATCTTCCTTTAGGTGCTTGTTTCAGTTATTCCCACATATTGAATCGTGTCGTGTTCTGGTGTGTAATCGATGAACACATCTTCATGAATGTCTTAATGGTGGTCAGATGTCATACTTCAGCTGTTTCTGTAGTGGAGGTGGAGCTTGATAGCCACAAAGCTGCTTGCTGCCCGTTACTGCTGTCTTGCGATCATGCCCTATACTAAGGGTTGTAATAGCCTTATGGAACAAATTACATTCAGAGGACCTTTTAATCCTTCCTGAAGTTTAATGTTTCTTATGCATTTGTGAGAACTCTCAGCAGTGAGATGCTTCAGCTGTTTTTACTGTTAGCTGTAAAATGCAGTTTAGCGAAGCAAATATATCATCTGAAGGCATTCATGGACTCAGTGGTGCTTTCTCCTTCTCTAAGCTGAATAGTTTTCTTTTCCCAAATAAGCTGATTTAGTGTATGACATAAAAGCAGAAGGAGTTTGGTCATATTTTGTGGTGGAAGGAAGAAATTAAAGATTTCTGGTGGTTTTCAGAAGCATGCGAACATGAGAAGTGCAAGCTTTGAATAAAGCTTCAGAGTACCACACCTGCCAGAATTTCGCAATAGTGCTGATGCTTCTCAGTAGAGGATCTTTAATTAGAAAGGAAGTACTATGTTGAAACTTGAATGACAAGCTGAGGCAAGGTCCTTCAATAAACATAATAATTCAAGGGAGATTGCTGGGTAATCACTTCGGTAATGAGGTGTTTGTTTCAGAGGCTACATTAGCCCGAGGAACAAGATGACTACAGACTAAAAGCAGTGTCTTGAAACTGGGTATAAATTGCTGCAAAGATTTTTATGGAAAAACAAACAAACAAAAAAAAAACAGTGAGGTTGTGGATGCCCCCTCCCTGAAAGTTCTCAAGGCCAGGCTGCATGGGGCTTTGAATAACCTGGTTTAATGGGAGGCATCCCTGCCTACAGCAGAGGGGTTGGAACCAGATGATCTTAAAGGTCCCTTCTGTGATTCTAAAGCGTTTTGAGAGTTTTAGATAGAGCCTGAAACTCGGGCTTAGGTGTGAAGAAAGATCAACACTGATGGTAAATTGTCCTCCTGATTCTCCATTGCAGTGTAAATGCTGGCATATGTAACAGCTAAGTGAGCAACAGATCTGAACCTGAAGAAAGGGAGTTTTGAAGTGACCACATTCAGAAGATACAAAGTTGGTCAAAAGCCACTATATGAAATCAGCCTTTTTTAATTTGCTGTTATGATTTATGGGTGAGGATGAAGGCTGTGGAAAAAAATGAAAAAAAAAAAAAAAACACAACAAACCAACAACAGTGGATAAGTGCACATTTGCAACGTGTGTCATTATTATTATTTGCTGTCTGTGGAATATCCTTTCAAGTTAGTTCTTCTGCATGTGCTTTTCACAGAATCACCAAGGTTGGAAAAGACCTTCAAGATCACCCAGTCCAACCATCCCCTATCACCAACAGTTCTCACTAAACCATGTCCCTCAACACAAAATCCAACTGTTCCTTGAACACCTTCAGGGTCGGTGACTCCACCACCTCCCATTCCAGTGCCTGACAGCTCTTTCAGAAAAGTAGTATTTCCTAATGTCCAGCCTAAATCTCCCCTGGCACAGCTCAAAGCTTTTGGATCATCTACTCAGCAGATTATAACTGTGCTTATGAGAAGCGAATCTTCAGTTAATTTTCTCAATATTGCCACTTCAGTTAAGCAGATAATCTTCATCTTTCCATTCAGGTCCAAAAGGAGTGCTGTTCTGAAGGCAGGTTTGTGGAAAAAAAGCAGGAAAGCATCAGTAATTAGCTCCATGAATTCTGCTAGGTCAATGAACTTGACCCTATTAAAAAAAAAATAAAAAATTAAACATTTTTCCATTGTACTCTAGTTTAGCATTTTCATGCAGGTGGCAGTATTATATCTATGTATGTAACTGTCACTGTTCTGTGGTATGTAACTGATACTGGACTAGATCTGTTTCTAGACTGACAAAGGGAGAGATGAGTGGATTTAGTGCATGGAGAAGCATAAGAGGTATACCCACAAGCTTTGGCAGCAGAGTAGGATGGTGGCAGTACGTGGGCCGATACTTTGGTTCATGTGAGAACTTAGCCAGCAGTTTTACCACAATGCTTCTCAGCTACTCTTGTGCCCTAAGGAATTGTTTCGTCTAGAAACATTACAAAATGTGAGTGAAACTTTTAAAAGGTGAAGCATGGAATAGTTTGAAGTTGAATCTTCATTTCAGAAATAAAAATTCAGCTGAGTTTGTGATATGGCAAAGTTGATTAATGAATGTTATGTTACACAGGCATGTTATAAATTAATGGAGTATCGCCAGGATTGTCCTGTGTTGCACGTTTAACATTAAATTTAGGATCTGCTGTCTCCTGTTGAATAAAGCTATTGCTTTTCAGTTAAAACACGTTGAAACAAAGAATCAGTTCAGGAAAAGTTATTCAGAAGAATCAGGTCTTCTCAGTGTGTTTCAGTGTTGAATTGGGAAACTCATATTATTTCCTAACTTTTTGCTCCTGTATGTATGAGCAGGAAGGAAATAAAAACATGGCCTTCCTGTTTTGCTGCAGCAGTCTCTCTGGGTTAGTTGATGCTTGCTGTTGATTAGATTTAGCTTGTTAGTGCAGTGCTGACAGCAGTACAGCAGTCATGACCCATGTTAGGTGACTGCAACCCTGAGTGTACGTGCTGCTAAGCTTTGTGAAGTTACAGTAGTATAAAAGACAGCATCTGGACTGGAAAACATGGATGAAAGCTATGATCTCCCTTAACAGTAAGCTCACTGGTGTACTTAACAACAGGATTTTTTTTTAATCACTTATTTCTAGGAGACTCCTTATGGTTGGAACTTAGCTTGCTTAAGTGCAGGGCCTCAGTCTTGGTGTGAGTAAAGCATTGCTATATATTTTCATATAAATTTAGAATTGTCCCAAATCCTTCTTCTCGGTCATAATATAGACACTTTCACTGTGTCTGTAAGACTGAGGTTTTTATTACCCATTTTTTGTTGAAGCTAAATTATCCGCTAGAGGTCTTAAATGGCTTGCTGTTTAAAGGAGAGATACCTTTACATACCTTGAATTGACATGGATTCAATGTTTTTTAAAACTGTCTTTTTCTTTGTTTTGGTATTTTTGGCAGTGGTCGATGTTAGAACTTGTCTAGCATGGCTGTCTGATGGAGGGGCGGCTGCTGCACCTCCCATCCCTTGGGGCAGCCAGTGGCAGAGCTCAGCACTTATTCCTAGTAGGGACGCAAGCCCACACTACCTGTGTATGCACATGGCTGGCCAGAGGCATCAACATGGAGAAGAGAGCACTTGTGGAAGCACAAACAGCACAGGTGGCCTGATCCTGTTTCCTTTTCTGGCTGATGAGCATGAAAGCCTTTTAGTAAAAACCATATAAATGTACTCAGTGTAGGTCCTTCCAGTAACTGGCCTTAGATGATTGATCTGTGCAGGAGCTGATCCTGACCCTCTGGTCTCCTCCCTGCTGCTGGTCTGGGTGTGCACACCCATAAGGCTTGCAGCTCTGCTTTGGTTGCTGGTATTCAGAGCTCTTCGATACACATATGCATGCACATGTGGGGCTGAGGATCCCTCGTCTCTGGCCTTAGACTGTCTGGCAGCTGGGCCACCTGGTCTCCCAGTTGTTTCATGAAGATGGGTGTTTCGCTTGGCTGGTTCTAGGTATAAGGCCGTATCATCTGTCAACCTTTAAACCTCCAGACACGAAGACTTTTGGAGCTGGCTGGGACCTCCTGGTTCTTTCAGCAGCTCACACTTTGAGATTTCTGCAGTGTGACTCAGCCTTACAGCCCCTCTGTTACCTGGCTGACAAGCCTATGGCCCTCTTTGTTGGTGAATCCAGCTTGGAACTTGCTAGTAACAGTGCCCCAGTGTGCACACCCACATGCTGTGTGCACTCAGGTCAGGGCTCTCCAGTTCCTGGCACTGCAGACAAGTGGGCCCCTGTGATTTGAGGTTGCCTCTTGGACTTCCACGCATGCATGTGCACACAAAATAGAGCACCCCTTCACCCAGGAATACAGAAATAGTGTTTATTGAGGAGACTGGTGATCAGGCTTGCAACACAGCCAGTCCTACTGACAGCCTGTTTATGTATCACTGAACCCTTTTCCTTCTGTGTTTTCATTCTCACTTCTCTCCGGCTTGCCTTGATGCTTTGCTTTCCTTGCCTTTGGTCATTTCCCTGAAACTTCCCAGCTCCTTACTGCAGTCTGTTTGGCACAACCCCAGAATACTCTTCCTCAGGGAACCTGGAACGCTGCCTTTGTGCTGTGTAAGCGGCAGGGTTCCTTGAGCTGTCTGTCTTTTCTCTTTTAATTAGCCTTTAACCACATAACCTTTAATAGATGGGAGCAAGCTATGTCCTGGTGCTGAAGGTAAGTATTCCTGCCTGACCAGTACTCTCGGGCAACTTGTTTGATTAACAGGCAGAATGCACCTCCTTAGCTTTGTAAATCACTTGGGACGCCTTATTTGTCATCCAAGCTTTTCTCATGTATTATTCTAGCTCTTAATTAAAAAAAAAATAAAATCAAAAACAAAACTTGATGAATATAATTTCTGAGTGATCTTTTGTGAATAACAAAAAATGTACTCTGTCAATGTCTGTCTATTAATCTACTGTGTGTGGAAGCTGTAGGAACACGGCAGTATGCGATCAGCTGAGAGAGGCTTCTGTTTGCAGGAAACAAGTCTGATTTACATGTTTGGTAAACCATGCGTGCATCTCAGTAACGCTTCTGTTTCAAACAAACACAATTTGTGAATGAAATCCAAGCCTGACAACCTTGTCATAATATGAAATGGGGTATTGGAAAGGGCTAATGTGGCAGAGAAAGCACTTTGGCATTAATTCTAGTTTTTGGTATGGGAATCTGGATAAGAAAGTAGCTCAGGGTAGCTAAGAAAAACACAGTGCTTGTGACAGCTGGAAGAAGAATCCTTGTAATAATACAATAATCTTCCAAACCAGAATGCTTTTTTTGGGAGTCTGTTAAGTTGTCCTCAGAATAATGAGAAGCAGATACTACAAAAAGGTGTGCACTGAAGATCATAAAGATTGTTCTTCAGATATGTGCCATGAAATTGTTACTGTTGTGTTGTTTTTTTTTAAAACTTCAAAAGCCCCGAGGATGAGTCTAGGCAGGGAGAATTTATAGCTTTATACCACTGACTTTCTGCAGTAATATTCAAAAATAAGGAAGTGGCAGTCTATGTTACCCTGTTTTGTACAGAGATATTTCTTTGTGGAGATCATTCTATTGTCATGAGATAGAATGATTCCAGTGATGTTGCCAACACGTGTATCCACAGGATGTGAGGATTTCCTGTGATCTCTACCAAAGAACTCAGCCCCGCCAACAGTTAATGAGGCTTTATGTAACACTTCTGTGTGTTTATCAGGTCATTTTTCTGTAGCATCAAGAAAAAAAGATAATACATTTTGCCAATTTTTTGTTATTGCAATAATCTTTTAAGTGTGATTTTCACAAAGCATATATGGCCTATGTAGGTATCAGATAACCCAGCCAAGGTAGTGCTGATTCATTTCAAACTCATAAAACAAACTTCCAGTACAGCTTTGAGCTGTAGTCTTTCAGCTTTCCATCATCAGCTTTTTCCATAGTTTTCCTTCTTGCATGTCTTTCCTTCATGAGTGCTGGCTGTCAACAAAGATAGATACCATTTGCATTGTGTTAACAGGGCATAATGATGAAGCATAGAATCATAGAATGGGTTGGATTGAAAAGGACCACAATGATCATCTAGTTTCAACCCCCCTGCTATGTGCAGGGTTGCCAACCACCCGACCAGGCTGCCCAGAGCCACAACACAACCAGCCTGGCCTTGAATGCCTCCAGGGATGGGGCATCCACAACCTCCTTCGGCAACCAAGTGTGTCACCACCCTCTATGTGAAAAACTTCCTTCTAATATCTAACCTAAACCTGCCCTGTCTCAGTTTAAAACCATTCCCCTTTGTCCTATCACTATCCACCCTCGTAAACAGTCATTCCCCCTCCTGTTTATACTCTCCCTTCAAATACTGGAAGGCCACAATGAGGTCTTCCCAGAACCTTCTCTTCTCCAAGCTGAACAAGCCCAGTTCCCTCAACCTTTCCTCACAGGGAGGTGCTCCAGCCATCATCTGTGTCATTGATGAAGATGTTGAAGAGCACTAATAGGAAGTCACTCAAGAGCACGCACCTCTTGCTTTGCAGTATTCCACATTCTCATTTAAGATTTTAAATCTCATTGTTGATTCCCTCACCAGAACCTTAGAACATGCACTTATATTGCTCTTTTAAAATATTTCCTATGATATTCTCACGTAAAATTTCATAGCAGACTGGCACACCTTTTTAGCTGTTAGTGTAACACAAGTAAACAAATGACTGCTCTTGATATTAGTACAGAGAAGGAGAACTTGTCAGATGGGGTGATTATTTCTGTATTGCAGTAACCTTTTGTAATGAAGCAGTTGAATTAGTTGGTGCTAAAAGTTCTATTATTTTTTTTTCTTTTAAATAAGTTTTGCAGGTTTGCACTGAATAGTAATGGGTTAATAGGGATTGTGTTTAAATGGATAATATACACTTGAAAATGAAGTGTTCCAACTTCACTGCTGTGATAGATAAAGACACTGCAGTGGTGAGAGATCTTTCCAGCTTTAAGTGTAGCTTTTCACTCTGTCACCTATAGATTTGCACTAAGCAGGGACCATAGAATGGCCTTCAGAAATCCCACCCCCTTTGTTTCTCTCACTCTGAAAATAAAAGGAAATGCTGATGGGAATGGGACCGTACGTCCTTAAAGGAATCCTTCCTGATTGGCACCTCTTGTATTATCCAAGCTCCGCTATGTAGTGAATTTTCTGTCAGGTCATTAACTGATCAAATTATGTTTGAGCTACGAAATAATCCTATTAACTTTGCCATATAATCAGTAACATTTATATAGGTTATTTTTGTCTTATCCTGTTAGGTGTCAGAATTTGTCTGTATCTTTCTGGAATTCCTATTGGATGCTGCCCTCTGATGTTTGTGGAGTGAACTGCTTTTGGGAAGCTGCTTTTAGGTAGGATCTATTATTAAATAGTTCTTTATCTTTTGATTGCAGACAAGTGCAGCTAATATAATAACATTTGTGGCTATTTAGCAAGGTGACAAAGCAAAATGTTTTGATTGCTTCACATTTCACATGTTTATGTTACAGCTGTCTTTGGACTTTGTCCTTCTATTATATTTTTAAACTACACATTGAAGAATTACAAAGAATTTTCAGGTTTTTTTCAATTATGTTGCTTTCTTAAATAAAGACTTGTTAACATTGGTAAAAAGTCTATCTGAAAATAATCTTAAAAATGATTGGTGAGCACTCGTGATATAACTTGCAGTAAAAACTGGCAGGTATGTTTAATAAAATCCTGAGTTTTTTATTAAAATTCCATATTATCAAGAATATGAAGAAGGTATTTCATCCAAAACTACTGAAACAGCTACTTTAGAATGTAATTTAAAATACATTACATTGAAGCATATACCATGTCCTTGAAGTTTTATCTTTACCAAGACTTTTAAATGTTTTGATGTGGTTGTTCACATGCTTTAAAGTTGTCAGATTACAATAGTAGCTTGGAAAGAAACTGAAGAAGCCTTAAGCTACTTGACAGGTATCTTCTCTAAGCCACATAGTTCTCCTCGCTATGTTGATATGATTTTAAGTTAATTTTTCTTAGAATTGAAATGAACAGTCACTGAGATGGTTCTCTCCCTTTTTGTGTAAAAGCCTGTCAGTGGTTTGGGGGCTGGTTTGACCCCGTTCTGTGACTAGCGGGGTGGAGGGATTGTGCCAAATCTGCACCTCCGGAAGAGGGAAACAGGGGACCCCAAAATAATTAAATACAGCAGCAACGATCTGAGGAGAAACAAACTAATTTACTAAATATGGTATCAGAGTGCAAGATAACACACTATAATACAATGTAGTTAGAATTGAAGCTAGTAAATCAAATATAATGAGAGTGTGTCTGAAAGGTGGATAGGCCTCACCATAACAGTGAGGTGAGATGTGCAGTCTGGTTGAGAGCAGGGAGGAGAGCCTGACGAAGAAGAGCACATCAGGTGACCTTGCCAGGGTTATATCTCCTCTCTGACCACAAAGCCCCCTGGGGTATGTAGTTCTTCTCTTCCGGACAGGTGCCCAGAGCTGGAGCATTAACACTTTAACTCCCAGTGCACTACATGATGTTATGATGTGGAATACCGAAACCCAAAAATCATACAACTGTGACAAAGCCCTATTCTTTTTTTTCTAGAGAAGCAAAAGGAAAAAAAAATGTTTAGCTTCACAAGGTTTAAATGCTATTGAACATTATGATAGCGGGAAAGATTTCATGTAGGTCTCTCCAAAAGTAATGCCTCTTGTTTATTTCCATGGAAACTACAACAGATACAAAGAGCACAATAACACTATAACTACTGACAGAGCAAATTCTCAGCTGTTTTTTCAACATAGTCACCACCGTTAGCTGTGTATTTTCACCAGCAATGAAAAGAGCCTGCGTGCCACACTCATAAAAGTCAGAAGTGACTCACTGTTGCCACTGCTGAAACGCACCACCCACCTCACTGTGCTCACATTCACTTGTCTTCATAAACTTTCAGCAAGAGTTGATGAATGTCAGTGGGTGCATTTTCTTCCTGCTTGGAGGAGTTCAGTGACACACCGTTGCTTTGTAGGAACTTCCGTGTCAGACCCCGTTGTGTCAGACTGCCCTCTGCTGCCATCTGTTGCATAGCAACAAAATTAAGTGGAGTATTGGTGGGAAGGTTTCAAGTCTGCTGCTGCACCAACACCGCTATCTGCCTCTGACATCGTGGGTCAAGGAAATAAATTAGGAGGCATTACTTTCAGAGCAGCCCTCCTTGATCTGTTCCCATTCCCTTTTGCTTGTGTCCTTTCGGTACTTTTTAAGCTCATCAGTTGCCAAGAATTTAATTGAAGATATGGCCTAGATTGATTTTTTTTAGGCTGCTAATGAGGTGCCCACATAAACTGGGACTGCTGAATCTCTCCCTCTGCCATAAACTGCCAATGTATATCATCTTCCTTTGGCACATTTGAGTTTCCTTTAGCTGTCTGGATGAACTCAGTTCACATATTTTCCCCTTCAGGTTAGCTTTTTGGGAGTTTAGCATCACGAAGTTTAGCACTAGGTGATGTCAGTGCTGTTGTGGTGGGGTGTAGGGGCTTAGCTTTTGCTTTCTGGAGAGACGGGATGTAATTGTAAACTTCATTGATCCAGTCTAACTGTTGTGCGCTGCTAAAATAGGAGAGTGCCCCACTGCCTTCTGACCCCTTTGCCCATTGTGATACCCACAAACTCTCTACAAGACATTCCAGCACATAGAAGTGCAAAAAACTTCCAGATCTTCTGCCAGGCTCAAGTTAAGTAGTGGGAACTTGGAACCAGAGAAACAGTATGCAATTCCTTTGTGTGTACGTTAAGCTACAGTGTATATTAGTCAATTAATAATGCTGTATGTGGCTGAGAAGGCACTTCTGTGAAGGTATGCATTGATTATGGCCTCATGGGGATAGTGCAGTTTCTTTCACAGTGAATCCTAATACGTGCAAAGTCTCATGTTGATTGATTTTTTTGAAGCGGAAAGAAAATGTGTTGCTTAAATGTGGAAAGATCGTGATGATGTTCAAATTAATCATTTCATATTAATGAAATACAATTATTTAATCAATACATTAAGTGAATCCCCGTATGTAGTGCTGATGCTGGTGCTTATTGAATTCCTCAGTGAATCAGTCCTAACTTCAGAGGACCCCCTCACTTCCCCAAACCGTTACTACTACTGTGTTTTAGTGAGTGCAGTTTCTTTCAGGGAGCTGCAGTGAGTGCCAGAGTTTTGGCTTACCTGCGACAGAGGTGGGGAAGATGGCAGAGAGGAGAGGAAAATGCTCCCTCTTTGGATGACAGCAAGTTATTACAGTGGCTCAGCACAGCCTGCTGCATAAGTCTCATTGCCTTGTATGTGTTGGGACATCACAGAAAGTAGCTGCAGTTCAGTTTCAGCTTTGGATATGAGTTGTAGTTTTGTTTCTTTCTCAGACAAAATAGGTGCATTATCTGAAGTGCCAGAGCACTGATAAGTTGGAGAGTTCAGACCTTTGATACCATTAGCAGTTTTTTTTAACATCAGATCTGAGGGTGGCAGATATTTCCGTGAGAGAAGGAACTTGGTGTAGGCATTTTTGAAATGTAGCTTGCTAGCTATATCATTTTCCTTTGAGTTACTGCATGTGTTCAAAGCAAGGGGTGACAACAAATGTTGTGTGGATTTATAAGACTCATGTTTGTACAACAGAAGCATTGGAGACTCATATAGGTTTGGAAATTCTGAGGAATGGTATTCACAGAGAGCTCAGTCTGATTCACGCTATGGCTCATTCAACCTTGCTTGCCACCAGTGAGCTCTGAGCAGTTCATAGAATCACCAAGGTTGGAAAAGGCTTCCCAGATCATTCAGTCCAACTGTCCACCTACCACCAATATTTCCCACTAAACCTTGTCCTTTAGTACAACATCCAAATGTTTCTTGAGCACCTCCAGGGATGCTGACTCCAGCACCTCCCAGGGCAGCCCATTCCAGCACCTGACCACTCATGATCAGTTGATGGTTCTAGTGATGTTTTATATGGATGTTGTCTCAGTTAATCTGTTTAAGATTTGTTACCTCTGCTGCATGTGGGAAGGATTGTGGAGCTCTTCTGTACCCATGTTTTATATCAATGTTCTGATTATTAACACTGTTACAGACAGAATGTTTTGTGTAGTGCTTTTGATAGAGAATATTTATTGTTAGCTTTTGCTTTGATAGAGGAAGCACGAGTTCATTTTTTTTTTAACAGACAGTACGGGTTTTATCCAAAATTTTAACAATGCTGCTAAAGACATGAGGCTCAGGTTTTGCATGATCTTGGTGGCATACTTTTCTGGTAGAGTTTTCATGGTGCTCAGTATCATCCAGTACGTGCGATTGCTCAGCTCTGCCTGAGACCAAATAAGAAAAAGATCTTAGAGATTATTCCTACTGTTATCTGTCTGATAACAGTCTGTCTGATTTCACTTGTTGGATGTTGCTTCTAAGTGTGCTTTAACTTACATTGCCTATTTAACTTACATTGTCGTTTTTGGGGTGCATTGAGGTCCTGGTGGTGTGGATATATTAAGCTGAATTATGACAGTCCTGAAAAACAGGATTTTTTTTAACTACTTAGCTCATTGCAAGATGAGACTTCCAACTCCTGTAATAGATTTTTGAATGACTAATATATTGTAACTTCAAACTTAATCTACCAATTGAGTTTGTAATTGAACAGATGACATTTAGACATTATATGCAGTGGTATCATTAGCATACTTCAGCTGTAATCAGAGCTTATTTTGTGTTGTTAATTCAGTGCTGTAGTAGAAAATTAAGCTGAGTAAAAACTAAAATTTTCATCACTTCCGAATGCAGATAATTTTAGTAGTTACCTTGATCCTACTTTTTGTAATTGTGGGAACGATTTCCCAATTGCATTTTAATCAGTGTGGGCTTTACTGCCTTCTCACTCTGCTTTTTGGTTTTTTTTTTTCCCTACTGAGTAAAGGCTGCCGGCTCTGCCTCCTTAATGTTCCATTGATTTAGATCAAGGACAAAGCTTTCAAAGAAGAAAAAGTGTGATAAGTAAACCATCTGTATTCTATTTACATATCTACCATTTGATCTTCTGAGACATGTTAAAGTGGCAGATTTAAAATGATACTGGTCACTTATGTGAAAACATTTGTCCCGCAGATCCTAAAAAACACAGTTTCCATTTTCATAGAATCATAGAATCCTTAGAGTTGGAAGGGACCTCTGAAGGCCATCTAGTCCCACTCCCCTGCGATGAACAACTAGATCAGGTTGCCCAGGGATGGGACATCAACCACATCACTGGGCAACCTGTTCCAGTGCCTCACCACCCTCACTGTGAAAGATCTTTTTTTAATATCTAACCTAAATCGACCTCCTTGAACTTTTCCATGTTAATTATCAGAGAACTTATATAGGGAATATTTTTGCACTGATACTGTTGCTTGCTGACTTTTCATACTGAAAATGAAAACAAATTTTCACTAGGCTCGTTTGTTCTTTTTCTAAGTGTAAGTGGCTTTCACTTTTTCACACAATTTTTTCGGAGTTGAAAAAATCATTTTTAAACGGAGATTTAAGAAAATTGAACTGATGAGCTCATAAGCTCATGGAACAGATTAGATGTGGGCAAAGTGACTGCGAAAACATTACAGCAAACATTTTTTTGTGGTGTGGCTTGAAGTGTTCTTTTATTTGCAATGTGACTAGATGTAGAAAAATAGTCTTTGAATCTCAGCGTTGTGTTTAAGGGCTGATTTGGTGTAATATTCATCATACTTTATTCATGGAAAGCTGTGTTCCATGTGGTTCAGGAACTTGGCTTTCAGCTATGCAGTTTGTATAGGTAGTGCCATTATTTATCACATGACCTTGCAATATCAGTGTAGGCTCTCATGACTTCAGGGCTTAATTATTGTAATTCCCTTTACAGTGGATTAGTGATGAGGCTAATCTGCTGCTTGCAGCTTGTTCAGACTGCAGTGGTGTATTTATTTGTGGATTTCAGCTACCCTCATCACATTCAGCTTGCTTTGCACCAGCTGCTTACTACATGGTGTAATGTTTAGATTAGTTTTAGGTAAAAAGGTCTGAATGTTCATGCCTTATATTTAAAGGTTATGCTTTTTTTTTTTTCTCTCTCTTTTAAACTGAACTAATGTTTCAGGTTTTGCTGCAGGACATCTGAAAGGATTTAGTCTGTGGATTGAATCTTCCAAATGTCTGTGTTTATGTGTTTGTGCCAAGTGGGTTTAAACTGTCATTAAAATTGAAAGAGAATAGCGTGACCCAGGTGACCAGCCAGTAAGTTGCTAAGAAATAAATGGCTAATGTTAATAGAGAAGCACTAGGATATCTTTGACATCTACGTAGGGCTAACAGATATAACACAATCTTTGGGATGCCTTGTCCTTCAGGACTGGCACCTGGAGGTCAGGGTGAGCTATTCTGGAACATATGAAGTGACACTGTGTTAAACAATTGAATCAAGCCCTAGGTATTTACTTTGAAGTAAGATGAATTGTTGTCTGAATTCCATTGCCTTCCCATCAGGTCTCTGTTAGTTTGAATGGGAGACACAATCTCATATGCCAGCATCTTCATTTAGATGTCCAGTTTTGGATCTAAATACTACCTGTCTTTTGTCCATGCGATTTTGAATACAGTTTCAAACCTTGACTTAATGTTGACTATATGTTCTAATTGAAGTTTTATCCCTCTTATATCCCTGGGTTGTTGGATTTTAGTAGTTTCAGGACTTTTGAACCATTTCAAAGCTTGGAATGTTTTGTTTTGTTTTAAATGCAAACGTTATTTATGGTACCAAACTTATACAGTTTTACAGCAATGTTGTTGCTTGTATTTTGCTTCATGGAACTCAAAATAATGTATGTTGATCTTCCATAATTTAAAGAAAAAAGACATATTTACATGGTATATTTTGCTGATTTATAGGAAAGGATGTATACATTTAAATATGTTTTAGTTGTGTAAATTAGGTAGAGATTATGCGCTAAGAATGAGATCTGCTCATTTGTATTTTGGAGTGTGTCTGTCTTTGGCAGGTGTCTGAGAATGGGTGAGCATTTCTCTGCTGTCTAGTTTGGCAAAGTCTTTTCTGACTTTTGAGAATTCTTTGTTTTCATAACTTGGAAATCTGTGAGAGCTTCAGATGCTCTTAGTTTTATTAGCTCTTCCCTTCCCTTAGTATGATATGAATAGCTCAAGTGTAGAATATTGTTACAAAGGTTGGCTTTGAGCTGACATACACTTAAAACCTTTGAAAGCTTTTCTTATTGGTTAAGTATATGAAATCCAAACAAAAGAAAACAGTTGTAGATCTAGTATGCCTGCAGTGTTTGCTACCAAGCTACTGCTATTTACTTGATGGTAATTCTAGCCCGTTGTGTTAAAGTAATATAGAGAGAAATAATATACCCTGCCTAACATGTAGCAGGCACTTCTCACTATAACTGTTGAACAAGGGAGAAATGACTTCAAAGCCCTGCACCTTGCAGTGCTTTAGCCCCAGAGATGCGAGCACTGCATGCGATTGGGATGTCTGAGGGATTTGTTGGCACCACGGGGAGCACCAGGACATCCCACGCAGTCTCTTGAGCTCTTAGCTTTCTCGCTTTCCAAACCATGTTGCACACCTGCAGGATGGGAGAAATCTTTCTGCATTCTGCCAGTGCCTGGGAGAAGATCTGAAGCATGGTTTTGACATAAGTATCTACTGGAGCAGAGAATGGACAAAATACAAGTGGATCACTCAAAAACATTTGTTAATGAAACTTTTTAAAAATAGTGGTAGTTCACTTTTGTTATTAACTCTACTGTGTATATCTTATTTACCTGTCTGTACTAAGAGTGCAGGGAAAAGGGAAAAAATTACTAACATGTGTATAGACCTGAGGTGATGACAGCCTGTTGCATTTTGATGCAACTTAATGCAATCTTTCTTTTAATCTGGCTGTTTCGGTGGAATTCTTTGCTAGTAAAGAACAGTAAGATTATTAAGGAAAATTTTTTGTTTTGTTTTGGTCTAGTTTCTGTGAGTTTCTGTGTAGCTCTTCCATCCTCATGGGCTGGCATGGTAGGAATGGGTAAGAAAATAATTCAGTTTTAACTTAAGTGTGAAGCGTAGTGCAGTTGTTTTTTATGTTCTGTTTTATCTGTCCATTATTGGTTAGTTTGTTAAATTACATTCTGCAAAAAATAGAGCTTTTGTTTAAGCCTGTGAAAGGAATAATGTCAAATGAAAAATCTTTTTTGTGTTAGATACAATTATATGAAAACACAGCCTTCTGAGACAGTGCATCTCGCAGTGGTTGCCTGCGGTGAAAGACTGGAGGAGACCGTTACTATGTTGAGATCAGCCATTATTTTCAGCATCAAACCTCTCCAGTTCCATATTTTTGCTGAGGATCAATTACATGAGAGCTTCAAAGACATAGTAAGTACCCAAAACATTTGTTTAACAAATTTGTAGTAGAATTGGAGTAATACTTAAACATTTCTCAGCTACTTGGGTGGTAGTTGAATGTAGTGGCAGAAATAAAGAAGAGTGAGGTAACATGCAAGTCTTTCCTAGGACAGGGATTTTTAAGGTTTTTTTTTACTTTTGAAGAATGCTGGTTTCT
>JAOWBP010000001.1:25027621-25049229 GCA_028571105.1 Tragopan temminckii | reverse complement strand
AGACAGACCCAAACTTCATGATTTGTCACCTTGAATTTGTTAAATAGAAACCTGATGTTCTGACCACAAACCTGTTTTATCGTGTGAGCTTGAATGCAGTTGATTTTACAAGAAGAAAACTGTCCTTTTTTATCCCTCTGTTTACTTTCTGAGTCAGCTTTATTTTGTCTAAGCAAAAGGAAACCTCATTCTGTGAAAATGTTGGATGTGGTTACATCTAATTTTAGCAGCTTCCAGTTTATGGATATAACATTGGCTGGAATGACAGTATTAGAAGCTGACTGGTATATACCTTTGGAGAGTTTTACTATTTTTGTGCTCAAAATGTCATACTTTACGTAACTGTGGCAAAGTTAGATAAGCTTATTTTAAATTGGAAAAGACTTCACTGATGGTTTTCCTGTGGAAATTAGTTAAGGGGAGAAAATTTCTGGATTTACTTCCCGTAAATACTGATGGATTTTACTTGCTCTTTTGTATGTGACCTGATATGATGTGTTTTCTTCATTGTGTCCTGCAGGTGCCACTTTTTGCTTAAGTATTTTGAGTAGCTGACAGATTTTTGCAGTTCAGGAAACATTTCTGCTTTGGAAAAGAGGTGTTGCAGTTGTGTTCAATTATTAATTTAAATAAGATAAGAAGATTAAACTTAAGATTGAACTCATGTAATTTTTTGTGATCTTTTCTTTTCATCTAGCTTGATGACTTCCCATATGAAGGAAAAGTTAATTACACATTGTATCCAATAACATTTCCATCGGAGGGTGCGAAGGAATGGAAGAAGTTGTTTAAACCATGTGCTTCACAAAGGCTATTCTTGCCAGTAAGTTTGTTGTGTTACAAGACAAGACAGAAACATCGAGCATTTCGCTGATCTTATTTCTGCTTAGTTTTAAATCAAGAACCGCTACTCCTAAAAGTCACTTATGGCATCCTAAAAAACCTCTAAGTTTACTGGTAATACACCCTGGTATACAATTTCTCAGTTGCTGCATAATGTAATTATATCCCCGGTGTTTACTGAAGATTGCTTATGTCACCCTCTCAGAGATAAGGATTTATCATTCATCTCATTTATTTGTAAAGTTTCCTGCTTACGTGGGTCTAAGAGGAATGAAACAAGAAGTAGCCTGTTGTTACCAGTGTTTTCTGTGGCCTTTTATTTGCTCATCTAAGACTTCAGTAATCATGCTTCATGCCAGATGAGTTGTAGCAGTGGCAGCCATCTCCCAAATACTGTCACTTGTGGGGTTTCCTTACACTTGCCTCATTGTTTGATTAGTTGCGTATCAAAGCAAGGGAAAGGGCAGAAGTTAGAAGGTTCTGTTATTGCAGTGTTTCACTTGGCCTACTGCATTCTCCCAAGGAGACCCAGGATATAAAGTACAAACGTTGGCATTGTTCTGTTGTGTTAATGTTGTACATCAAACCTGTTTCAATCTGCAGAAATTCTCAAAAAGAAGAGGAAATAAGTTTTTTTTGCTTACAAACTGACTAAGTCTAAGCTGAATTTATTTGTATGTAAAATATATTAAAAGTACAAATTGCAAGTTTGTTTTATTAAGAGAAGCTGAATTAAGTTTGATTTTAAACTTTTCCCTCACAGTTAATCCTCAAAGACGTGGATTCGCTGTTGTATGTTGATACTGACATACTGTTTTTGAGACCCGTTGATGATATTTGGTCTTTTCTGAGAAAGTTCAACTCCACACAAATTGCTGCAATGGCACCAGAACATGAAGAGCCTCGTATTGGGTGGTATAATCGCTTTGCTCGGCATCCCTATTATGGAGTGACTGGAATAAACTCTGGAGTCATGTTAATGAATATGACACGTATCAGAAGAAAGTATTTCAAGGTATGTATAATGTGTTTATTACAGTTTGTTTTCATACATCTTTTAATTCCAATCCTGTTTCTAATTCATCTGGGACAGTATTTTTCATCGCAAATTCATCTGGGACAAATATTTTTCTTATAACTGGAACAGTGATCTAAAAATAAGCTGTATTTAAAGTGGTATCTAAAGATAAATTTCTAAGTCTGCTTGATTGTTTTAATTTTTTTTCTGGAATATCATGTGACAGGATACGATCTGTTGCTTTAAATTATGTTTGTCAGTAGATAGTTTACTGTTTTTCATCAGTTCAAAGCTTTCAGAAAACAGTTTATGTGTATTGTTAACTAACTTTAAGAATGTGTGTATGTAGTAATATGACCAGGAGGTGGTGCTAAAACATTTAGTAAGTTATTTTAACTGTAGTGTTTCTAAATTTTGATCTTTGAAAGCTTAACCAGCTGATAATCAACTTAAGTACCTTGATTTACTTCGCATTCTTAGTTTCTGTAGAGAAATAACTACGTCATGTAAATACTTAGTAAAGCAACACGTCCAGTACAAGAAGTGTTCATTGCTTCACAGATTTTTTTCCTGTATACTTGACAAGTACAAAAGCAGTGTTGCATAATTATGCTACTGTCTTTACACTTAAAAAAAAAAACAACCAACAAACACACAACAAACCACACAAGAAACTGAAAACAACCACAAAAAGAAAACTGCATGAAAATGGGAAGAGGTCTGATTAGGGAAAACAGTCATGCAGTCAAAAACTAGGGGAAGGTACACCTTAAGAGTGACAACATACATTCAGAATCATTTTAGAATCAATTGTTAAAGTTGGAGAAGACCTCTAAGATCATCTAGTCAGTGGTTGCCCAACCATTTGGCTAGCCTGGGCCACACTGAGTAAAGAGGAATTGTCTTGGGCTGCATATACATACGTCACTCCAAAAGTAATGCCTCCTATTTAATTCCATGGGAACTGCAACAGATACAATAAATACAATAACTCTGCTTGATAGAGCAAATTCTCAGCAATAGAACATTGTTTTATAACACAGTCACCACCATTAGCTATGCATTTTCACCAGTGATGAGCAAGAGGCTGCATACCATGCTCACCAAAACCTGCACCAGTGGAAGAGACCCACTGGCACTGTCACCACTGCTAAAATGCACCACTGTGCTCACATCCACTGTTTGGTCTTCATAAATGTTCGGCAAGTGTTGATGAATGTCAGTGGACACAATTTTTTTCTTTTTCTTTTTTTTTTTTTGCATGGAGGAATTAAATGACACACCTTTATTTCACATGCACATCCATGTCAGATACCATTTGGTCAGACAGCTCCTCTGCTGCCATCTGTCTCATGGCAACAAAATGCAATGGGATATTGGCAGGAAGGTTCAACCTTTACTGCTGCGCCACCAACATTTGCCTGTGATGTTGTGGGCCAACAGAATAGAGTATGAGACATTACTTTTGGAGCAACTGTTGTAAAATATATAGAGAGAGCTACAAAAACATAAAACTGCTGTGATATTTGGCCTTGTTTTTGTGAAACTAATGCATCACCTTCTGATTTGATGACAGTGGTTGCAATTCTTATTGAGTTCTCAAAGTGCTCATCGAAGATCTTTTATGAAGTTTTACTTCTCCTGTACTTCATCCTTGAAAACATTTGTTCATAAATGTACGTACTGCCAAAGAGTGATGACATGACTAAGGTGTGTCTGTGAACAGAAGGATATTTTTTTGTAAAGAGAGGTCTTATAAAAGTGTAATAAGGAGACACGATCAAATTTTTGAGTTGAATATCTGATTGCAACTCTGTACATTCAATTTGAAAATTTGCAGATTTATGTCGACTAAAAATGGTGTTGCAAGCATAAACTGATGATTTTTTTTTGTGACCTTGAAGCCAATTCTCAAATTCCTCTATCAAAACTGAAAGCACAGCTGCTTGCTTTTTTTGCTGTTCACAGGACTGTGTTTAGCCAGTGTATCAAAATGTAGACAATTATTTGTCATAACTTGAGTTAGCACTGCACTGCGCCTTCCTTGTGCCCTGATTTCAGCCCAGTCAGTGCTGATATCACACCAGTGTTTGGGTGTTATGAGTGATGGGTGTGCACCTGGCCACTCAGTGGGGAAGAGCCACCAATGGGGGCAGGCCACATTATGATCTGTGCCAGGTTGAGTGTGGTCCACAGGCTGCAGGTTGGACATGCCTGCTTTAGTCCAACCATTCACCTATCATTAGTGTTGCCCACTAAATCATTTTCCTTAGTACTGCATCTACACATTTCTTGAACACTCCAGGTATAGTGACTCAACGACTTCCCTGGGCAGTCCATTCCAGTGCCTGACTACTCTTCAGGAGCTTTTCCTAATATCCAGCCTGAATCTCCCCTGGCACAACTTGAGGCTATTCCCTCTCATCCTATTGCTAGTTAAAAGTGATGTCAGAAGTGGGATTTACATCCATGCCTCCATTAGGAGACCAGAATATGCAACTGACACAGGAAGATGTGGAACATTTCAGTCTGGCACCTTAGGCCACTCAGACATCCTGACGCTGCACATTTGCTGTCGTTGTTACTTTTTTCCCCATGTCCAGTTTAAGAAATATTTAGCTTCCATCGTAAAGTGCTTTTAATGCCTTTTGGTTTTGAAACTACTGAGAATATAAGAAAAATAAAGAACAGTTTAATTCAAGTATAAAGTTAACAGTAGGTGTAATATGTAGCTGTAACATAGCTGTAACTTTCCTGTGCTGTAACTGTAGCTACTGTACCTCTTGCTTGATACAGAAGTAAAAGGAAGAAGAAGTGTTTTCTGAACCTTTTCGGTATGAAGCTTTAACATGGTTGCTGAGAACTTGTTTCTTGCATTAAATCTTTTATCTTCCATTTCTATGTCTTTTTTCCCCTGCTTTTCTCACTCTTTTTTTTTTTTTTTTTTTTTTTTTTTTGAGTCTGATTGTCTTGAGCAAGAAACAGATCTAATTCTTGAATCCGTGATGTAACATACACAGATTTTATGGCTCAGCAGGAGTATTTTGATATGCCTTCCTTGATTTAGAATGTTGTCTGTATCATTCAGATTCCTGTATAAAAAATGAATATCTGTTGATATTCATTCCAGGTGTTTTACCTTTGTTGTACGTGCCTGACAAGTGTAATACTTGCTATTTGTTCAAGCTGTGAATTTGTAGGGATAGCTCTTCTCTCCAAAGTGGCTGACTTGCTAAGACTTTACTTCAGACCTAATTGCTGATGGCCAACTTACATATCAGTGGATATTTTTTGGTGCTGGAAGGCTTAGAATTGTTCCAGGAGGAACACTGCCTCATGATCTCTAACCTGTACTGCTTAGTGCTACCTCTTGTGGAGCACACTGGAGAAGTGTCTTGTGGTATCAGACTTGATGTAGGCATGCTCAGCCCAGTAGGAATGGTTTGAAGATACCTAGAGAGAGGGCTACATCTGAAACTTAAGTATTACAGTGCTCAGTCATTTTCCTTTCTTGTCAATGGCAGTGAAGCCTGGGAAACATCTGAGCAGGAAATGAGTTTCTCTTATAGAGTATTGATGATTGAGATCTTGGCAGAGAGACCATTCAGATCTGGGACCATTAAGCTTATGCTCCCCTACTATGTACAGCGTGGTGCAGCAAGCTTGTGGAGTATTACAGAGCCTTGAGATACAGAGGCTTTCTTACAGACACTGCTGTTCTCAGTGCTTTATAGAAGATCTGTTTTCATCTTCAGGTACCTTGAACATCTTATAAGGAGAATTGCTTGGTCTGAAAAATAGTAGGCTGTGCAGCAAAACTTTGAAAAGGATTTAGTGGAGTTGAGACTATACACAGTAGGCCTGAGTGTATGGCTTCACTTGATACTGACAGCAAAGTGCTTCTAGTCTTGAACCTTTAGAAGAGAGGGAAACTAAATTCAGGAGTAAGATCTGTACTAATACCCCTGGCCAGCAACAACAGCATGTGCAAGTGTGAGGTGTTGCATTTGGATCGAGGCAATCCTAGATATGAGCACAGACTGGGAGAACTCAGTGAGAGCAGCCCTGCGGAGAAGGACTTATGGGGTCTGGTGGATGAAAAGCTGGACGTGAGCCAACAGTGTGTGCTTGCAGCCCAGAGAGCAAACTGTATCCTGGACTGCATCGAAACAGGAGTAGCCAGCATGGAGAGGGAGGTGATTGTCCCACTCCACTCTGCCCTTGTGAGGCCCCATCTGGAGTACAGCATGCAGGCCAGGGGCCTCCAGCTCAAGAAAAAGCGGAGCTGTTGGAGTGGGTCCAGGGGTAGGCCACGAAGATGAACAGAGAGCTGGAGCACCTCTCCTGTGAAAGAAAGGTTGGGCAAGCTGGGCTTGTTCAGCCTGGAGAAGAGAAGGCTCTGTGGAGACCTCATTGTGGCCTTCCAGTACTTAGAAGGAGTTTGTGAATGGAAGGCAGGCCAACTTTTTTGCATGGTCAGATAGCAGTAGAACAAGGGGTACAGTTCTAAAGAAGAGAGATTTAGGTTAGATGCTAGGGGGAATTTTTTTTTCCACGGAGGGTGGTAAAGCACCAGAACAGATTTCCAGGAGAAGCTGTGGATGCCCCATCCCTGGAGGCATTCAAGGCCAGTTGGATGGGGCCCTGGGAAGCCTGAGCTGGTGATTGATAACCTTGCCTAGGACAGGAGGTTAGAAGCGGTGATTGTGAAGGTTCCTTCCAGTCCACGCCATTCTAGGATTTCTTGCTTTTGAACCTTACAAGTACTGACCCATATCATGTCTCATTTCTTACCTACTCTAGTTAGGTAACATCAGAACTAGAAAATGCTTTGTTTTCTTATAGGATGGTCATTCAGAAGAATCAACAAATACCTTAAGTAGACGTAATATTTTGGAAGTTTTGTGTCTTCAAAAATCTGCCTTAGACTTTTTTCACATCTGAAGAGTGGAAGTTCTGGGTCAGGATATCTCTCCAGTATGATAGATTTGAATATGTGGCTTCCTTCTTTATTGTAGTTTCTTTGGACTAAAATTGAAGACTTTGTTGCTTGAGACCTTTAAGATTCTTGCTTGATTAGTAGAAGTTATAAGGAACCAGAAAACGAGTAACAAAAAAAGAACTGTACACATTAGCTGTGGTGCTGGAAGATTTTCTGCTATTCAGTGCTCACCTAGGTAGCAGAGAAGATGTAGCTTAACGTCTCAGTCCAGGATTAAGTCATCTTTTATTCACTTAGTTATCTTAGTTATTCTAAACTCAGTCTTCTTAGAACTCTCCATTTTAGACAAACATCCTAGTTACTTGCATATGGTGTCTAATAGTTCCTAGTTCTACAATCTTATTTCTCTTTTGTGTATTTTATGAGACTGTGTGGATACATAAAAATAAATGCACTGCTTATATACACGTGCATACATGTGAATGTAGTGTGATTATTTTACATTTGCAAAGCAGAAGTTGAGAATGGGAATGTAAAATATGCAAGAATATTTAGGAGGTGGAAGAATTAATATCATGTGACTTTTAATATTTCTGTATACGTAGTAGATTTGTATATGTTTGGTGAATGTAATCTCCTTTGGGCAGATTGTCCAACTCTGAGATGAATAGTTAGCGCTGCACTGGGTGATAAAATGTTGAAATGACGGAGTTCAAAGGGTTGTGGTAAATGGGCTTTCATCTGGCTGTCAGGTGTTCACCAGTGGTGTTCTCCAGGATCAGTTTTGTTCAACATTTTTGTCAATGATCTGGATGCAGAAGTGGAATACATTTGTAGCAAGTTTGCTAATGATACTGAACAGGGAGGTGCTGTTGATTTACTGGAGGGATGGAATGATCATCGAAAGTCGCTTGCAACTGAACCATTCTATAGACATAGACACTTTTAAACTGGAAGGGACATAGCAAATAACACAGCAATGTGGTGCTTTAACAGAAAGTCCTAGACAAGTGAGGCTGCATGAAAAGAGAACAGTGGTCTTTTTCAAATACATAAGGAAACTTAGGCATTGCTATACTTAATGTTATATATAATGCTTGAGACATCACCCATAGAAAGGAACAAACATACAAAATCAAACAAGCCTCAAGCAGAGTAACTCTAGATAATGTATAGAAAGGCAAGGTTCATGGGTATGCTTTAAACAAACTGTTTGAGGCAAGAACAGGATGGAGTCATGCAGTTCTCATGCAGGAGAACTTCCTCTCATATGCCATTAATGAAATTATAAATTGGTCAGTGATTTGTGGATCTGCAGCTTCAGTTTCTTTAGATAATACTGTATGATTTGAGTATGTTTCCTCAACTTTATGTTCTCCTAGAAGTATTAAGAGGAAGTTTAATAATAGATTGCTGCCAACTGAGTATGACAGCTTTACTGACATCAGCTTTAGCTAGACAGAAGTACTCTGGGAGCCTTTCTACATCAGCCATGACCAAGCGATGAAAGCAAAGCATCTAACTCCAAAATACTCAAAAGAACATCTTAGTGTTCTTTGGTATATTTTGTTCGTAAGTACCATGGAATCACAGAATGTTCTGAGTTGGAAGGGACCCACAAGGATCATGGAGTCCCAGTTTGTGGCTCCACACAGGACCACTCAAAATTCGTAATCGTTTTGTTCCATTCAAAAAAGCTGAGATCTGGAGGGGTTATAGAACCTGTCTGTAACAGCTTGATGTCATTTTAAGATACCACAGAATGTTTTCTGTGCTGCTTCTTAAATCTCTTTAACCTCCTTGGTAATTTTTTGGATATTGGAAATGTAGTTTATATTTTAGAATCTTTTAATGATAACGATGGTTACTTCTTTCATATTCACCTGAGTAACTTTTGAAAGGTAATTCTTCTGTCGGTTTGGATTGAACTCGAGGATTCTGTTTCTCACTCTGACCTCGCTACAAGTGGAGGTTTGCAGAATGACGTTATAAAATTCAATTCAAGAAATTCAAGCAATTTTTCTTACACAGTGATTCCTACACTGGCTTCACTGTACATCAGTGCTAATAGCTTAATATATAACTTCTTTATTTATGCAAAGGTTATTGAAATATTAGAATTTCCAATTCCTAAATCTAATAGCACTATTTGTCAAGTACTGTTGCTTCTGGACATCTGGCAATGTGATGTATGCTGTTACCTGCTTTTTATCTCCTTGGGATATACTCTGTATTTCAGTATTATTAAATAACTATGCAAGCTAAATGAAAATTATATGAATTAATTGTTTTGACAATTTAAAGTAATATATTTATGGGTTGCTCTAAGTCTTTTAAAAATTATTTTTATTTTTTAGTTCTTTATACTCTCCTGGTATAATTAACATAATGACAAAATTAAATTAGCTCACTGTTCCTGATTCTTAGCATCGAGTACAAGTTCAAACCTTTGATCAATATTTTGTGGATGGCAAAATCCAAGTGAGGCAGTAATGTTTATACATGGTGCTTCAGTCTAATAGATTTGCTTTTTGGAAGGTTTTAACCTGTATCTTCTTCTGTTTAATCACATTGCACAGAGCCTAATTATTATTCTTGCTAGAGAAGAATTCTCTTGTGCATTTCTTATGCCTGATCTCGTCAAATACTTGGAAGCAGCCATAGTCATAAATTTTTAAGGCCAGAAGGGACCATGGTATCATTCAGTTTGGCTTCTTACATAACAGAAACTATAGATCTTTTTTTTTTTATTAATTTCTGTCTGAAAATTGATTGTATTTCGTCTTTTTTTTTTTTTTAATCTTCCATTCCAAAAGCTTTCCATATTTGATGGCTGACTCAATTTGAAGAAAGACTAAAAACAGAACTGTTGCTGTATCTGCTTTCTAGTTTCTTAGAAGAAAGCTTGTAGGGGAAAGCCTTTGATGCTGTGGTTCTAAAACTGAATATTGTACCCCGGGTAATCTTTTCTGTTTTCTAACATGGTGTTTTTGTATACAAATCCCAAACAATGCTGAAGTTCAATTTTTTAAAAAATTGTCAACTTGGTTAATAAGAATCATGAGGCTAATCCTATGCTTGCTCCGGATTTTTCTGTCTTTAGGATGTCTTGTTATTGCATTCTCTCTCTCTCTGAACTAAAATAGAAGGCACAGAGTGAGCAACCTTGTTCCTTTTCTGTTCTAGTTGAGCTTAAATGTGGTATAAAGATAAGAAAATAGCTTTAGAATATATGTGACTTGTTATGATGCATGTAATAACCTCTTTTTGGTAATGTGGAGTTCAGCACAGGCCAGCTTACTCCAAACAGCATCTCCTCACCCAAGCCTTAGAAGAATCTCTCTTTATCCTCTGAACTGTAATTAATCAACAATTTGGGAAATAAGTAACAGCTGTTGGTTTAGTCATGCTGCATTTTGCTGGTGAAAAGTTGTGCCTTTGGTGTGGAAGTAAAAAATAAATAAATAAATAGATTCAACTCAAGGAAAATTCTTTTGAAAACTTTTGAAGAATGTATGTGTTTTTATGCCTTACTTTACAGCTAATCCTTCTGTCTATGTGTGTTTGGGAATATTAAATAATTAATTTTATATTGATCCATTTTGAAATTCTTAAAGTTAACTATAAAATCTATGTATGCTCTCAGTTTTTTGATAAAGAACAAGAAATTGCTTGAAGTGTGGAAGTTTCAGCAGTGCCAAAGTACTTGGCACACATCGATTGAAATCTGGTTTTGTATTGAATTCTACTGCTGTACAAGCCTGTAAGACGAAAAACAACTTGATATTTCTTAGAAGACGTTTTAAAAGGAAATCTTGAGAACAACTCATCAAGGCAGGAGTGGGAGATGCATATAATTTTGCTTATAGTAAGATAATAAAAAATAAAGTATATTTGGAAGTGTCTATAGCTGTGTTTTCTCTCAGTGCAGTCATTTCTTCAGTAGGTGTAAATATATAAACATGTGCAAACCATTTGAGATTTGTGGCTTTGAGAAGCAAATTATGTGATTCTGTAGGGCATTTCCTTCTTTGTAAGCATAGCTAACCTGAATGGATGAATCTTTTGCCTTGTTCTGTCTAATAGAATGACATGACAACAGTCCGGTTACGGTGGGGAGAAATTCTTATGCCTCTGCTGAAGAAGTACAAGTTGAACATAACGTGGGGTGATCAGGATCTGTTGAACATAATGTTTTTCCACAATCCAGGTAAATCCACATTGATTTTAAGTCTAACGTGACCAAAGTTGATGTTTTGTATGATCAGAAATCCAGAAAAATGATTTAGAAAACTTTTCAGTGGAAGAATTCAGTAGATTTTTTTATGGTTGTTTTCTTTTCCTTTTCTAAGAAACAGCTTTTGCATTGATAAGCAAAATTGAAGTGTCCTAGAGTTTGATTTGTTGTTAGGTTTTAGAGAAATTTGTGAAGCAGTATTAATGTAAAATGAGAAATATGAATGTGTCTCCAGAAACAATTCCAATACTTAATCGAATTTTTGTGTTTTTTTTTTCTGCACAGAAAGTCTGTACATCTTTCCTTGCCAATGGAATTATCGGCCTGACCACTGCATTTATGGAAGCAATTGTAAGGAAGCTGAAGAAGAGGGTATATTTATTCTTCATGGAAACAGGGGTGTTTACCATGATGATAAACAACCAACTTTTAGGGCCGTGTATGAAGCAATAAAAAATGTAAGTGTGTTCAGCATTTAGTTGTGCAAAATTCGTCTTTATTATAACAAAGTAATTTCTTTCCCTTTGAAGTAAGTTTTAGGCATTTCACCAATTTTTCCAGTTTATTCATTTTGTGACTAACATCCCCTGTAATGTTGTATAGGCTGTATGTAGGTTATGATTCTAAAACGTTGCCTGTACCTGCATCGTGTTTATTTGAAAGACTGTTCCCATCCTCTTAATAAGTACATCCTGTCAACTTTATTTGTATGGACATATGGAGACCACTGAAGCTTAACTTTTCTGGAGGTTTTAAAATGAAGAAGAAAAAATGTGTTTCCTCCCAAATTTTGCATATACTTATTGCAACGT
Organism: Tragopan temminckii; assembly: GCA_028571105.1. Lineage (NCBI taxonomy): Eukaryota > Metazoa > Chordata > Aves > Galliformes > Phasianidae > Tragopan > Tragopan temminckii. The sequence continues at coordinate 25,037,377 of JAOWBP010000001.1, read as the reverse complement.
TTTAACGTTTGATGGTAGCTAGATTTGGAGGATAGAGAATACTTTTTATGCAGTGTTTTGAACTTTGTTAGAGATTCAGGGTATAAATATGTTGCTGTTCACTTAAATGCTAAGTACAGAGGCTTCATTCTGCAAATAAGTCATCTCATAAACTATTTATCACTGCATTGGTACGCTCACTGAAGTGCTGTAAAATTTAGCACTGATGCACATTTTAATGTAGCAGGCTATTGTATGCATATAACCTTCAAAAATCAATAGTATATTTTAATGGTGCTTTATTATGTGTTGTCACATGGATATAAAAATGAGAAAAAGTACTTTTGGGGGTCTGAGAATACACTGCAGGGAAAGTGAATGTGTTTCCATAAAAGTACAATTTCTTTGTTTCCTTTGAGCGTTGTCAAAAACAGAGGAAAAAATTACTTCTTTTTATTTACGTTCCCATTTGCTTTATGTATATGTCAGAGAAAGAGTATGAAACACTGCTGATCCAGTGGTAATAAGGTGAACAAAATTAGGTTACTTTGAAGTACTGTTTAGCTTTTCATTTGTTTATAACAATATTGCAGTGTAGCGTTAATGACTTCTTTATTTCATGTCCATGTTAAACACAGTATGTGCTTGACCATCATTCAGTTTAATGAAGGTTTCTGCTTTTGGTAGTACTACTTACTCCTCATACTGTTATTTTATTGTACAGATGGAAAAGAGTTGTATTCCTTGAAAGTTGTATGTCATTCAGGAAAGTTACTGGTCAAGAAAGAAATAACCAGAAACCATTTAAAATTGGTATTTTTTTACTTTAAATATATAATTTTAAATTTCCCACATGCTTCTTTGGGTATATTCATGTGCTTATTTGAAAACAAGCAAAAATTTGCATGTTTGGCATACTATTGAAAGTGTTTGAGTATGTTGTGTAGTTTAGTGATTACTTTCTTGAAAACATTCACTAGTGTATAAAACCAAATATGATGCTCAAAGCCATTTTTACAAAATTCTTTAGTAACTCTGAGTAATAATGTATGTCAATCTTGTATTATTGACATTAAATCTTTTCTTATGCTCTTTACAGTATTCATTTGGAGATGATCTGGTTCGTTCACTGTTGCAGCCCCTAGAACTGGAACTACAGAAAACAGTGCATACGTACTGTGGGAGAGTATACGAAGTGTTCATAAAGCAGCTAAAAAAAAGCATAAGAGACTTGTCTGTCAGAAGATCAAAGGGAAGTTGATTAAAACTGCAAGCTCTTAAGTCAAGAGACTGAGTTAATGTACTGGTCAGAAAGTGCAACAGTATGGCTTGAATTGGCTCTTAATGTGCCCAGATAAAAGTTTACTAGCATACATAAAAATGAAGAAAATATTCACATAATGAAGAACAGGAACTCCTTTTTCCTGCAAGGGTGACCTTTTTCTCTTTTGAAGGTTAATCACTGCTACTGTTGGGTCTGATGATTTAGATGCTACTGATTTCTATGGTCAGTGGGTTTAGTCTACATAATTCAGTTATCTCTAATGATGAAACAAATAAGGGAGAAATGAAGATGGCTCTGTTTGGAAGTGTACCTCAATGTCTAAAATTCATTTAAACTGTGAATGTAGCAATAACTGAGTCAGCAGCACTAACCTCACTTTAAAGGTGTGATCACAAAGTTGTTTACAAGTGCAGAAAATACTCTATTTTCAAGGAAATACGATATAATCATTGACAATCTGTATGTGCCTTTATATATTCATCTCTTATACGTATTAGGTTACTGTTTTGACAATCTTGCTGTGCTTATCTTTGATATAAACTGCACACTATAAATACAGTTTTCTTATAAATGAATAGCTAATATGAGATACTAGTTTTCTGCCTGTAGATAGTGGGAATTTGTTTCAATATTGTTGAGCCCTCTTGCCCAGATGATATAGCTGAATTGAGAGGTTCTGTATTTTTGCAACAATATGAAGATATTTTTCATGGAATACTTAAAAAAAAAAAAATGTTTTGCAGCTTTATAGGGTGTTTTGGAAGTAGGAAAAAAAAAAAAAAAGGTGGATGGTGGAAAGCTGGCTCTGTATTTTCTTACTAAGAATCATTACATGATGATTATTATGGAGTATTTAGTACCTAAAATTGAAGAGCTATGGTAAAAGTTCTGATGTTTCATCAGACTGTATATTAGATGTTTTCTTTAGAGAATATATCCTGTCACCATGTTTTGTTTTGTTTTTTAAATAACGTGGGTTTAAAATAGTTTTGGGCCAGACCCTTGACTGCATGATTGTATTAATATTGAATAGGGTGTTAGTGGTTTACAACAGTTAAGGATTAAGCTTTCTGTAGGTATCTTGATGGAAAAAAAAAATGTTTATGTAAGGCAAATTTTAAAAGAGAAAAACATAGGAAAAGAAGATTGACTTCTAGCGTTGTGGTAAAATACTATTTAAACATGCACGGTATTAAATGTATTTGTAAGTGTACTTGAATTGAACTCATAACCTGAGATGAAGCCTTTATAAAGTGAGTTTTTTTGGATTCCAGAAAAGCTCCTGTGTGATGAACCTTGGAGGATCTACTTGCTGACTTGCGCCTTCATTTTAACTCCATTTTAGAAGCTTAATGTTTGTGGCTCTTTCTTTGACAAAGGCAGACTGGTTTGGAATCTCAGATCCACATAAACTTTAGCAGTACAGAAGCGCACTCCACTATAAGCAGAGTTTGTGTTCTGCATCTAATCTCCCTGCTGGCTCAGGGTGTAAATCTGTGGAATGCTAAATAGAAAGTCTGCCTCATACGTTATTTGTTTTCCTTGTTATGTGTAAACTTTTGAAGTCTGAGAATCTAGAAATCTCTTTGAAGGTGAATACTGTTACTGACTGATAAAACAGTATGCAATGTCTTATTTTTTTTTACATAAATACAAATTTTATATCAATTTGTCATAAGGGTGGTTTTTTTTTTTTTACTTACACCTTCTGTGTTTACAAATTCTTTCACTTGGCTTGTTTCTTTTCTGCTTGTCTTGAGAAAATTACTGTTTGGCAAGGGCACTATTTGAAACCCAATGAACCGTTTTGGAAAATAAACATAACATGAACATTAGCAGCAACCCTTCCAATTACATTTCAGTTTGTGGGATTAGAGTAAAAAAGTTAATAATGAAACTAACCGTAGAATAAAAATTCTTATTTGCTTATTTCAAGAGGCATTTATCTAGCATATTATAAACACCAGAATATACTATGTTATGCCATAGTCCTCTTTAAATGTTCAGAATATAAATTTTCATGCCTCTCACCCTCAACACTCTGTTTCCAAATAACAAGTGAACACTCTAGAAAACATCAAAAAAGACCAGAAGTGCTGAGTAGCTTACATTAAGTAACTCTCCAGAGTATTTGCTGTTTTTCAATTTTATTTCAATTCTATCACAACTTTTTCTTAAGTTTCAGAAGATGACCTGCATTGAAAAACCTTTGGAGACAGTTAAGGGGACTGGAAAATGGATTACTGTGCAGAAACCAGTTATACTCTGAAGCATTTCAGTACTTGCTTTTTACACTTCTGTCTGTGATATTTCCATAACAGGTGACTGAGAAATCAGTCGTCTTTCTTTTCTTGCACCCAAATTAAACTTCCTACCTAGATAGCACAGAAGGAGAAATAACTGCAAGGAGAAAGGAGGGATCTATTTGGATTGTTTAGAAACAGAGTATATGAGGCAAAGATAGCGTAATGAAATACCTGTATGTGATTGGGCTCCTTTGTTTGCGACGAAAACAGGATAGAACTAAAGCTGGTTATACACTGCCATTTACAGATGTGGTGGTATTTGTCATGGAATTTGTCATGGCCTGAAACCAAGGGATAAAATCGATCTTCCACTTTCTGTCTTACTTGTAGGAAAACATTAGGCTTATAAGGGGATCTCCAAACATAGACATATCTAAAACCTCCATTCCATAGTAGTCTTAAATTCTTTTTCATTGTCTACTTTCTGCTTCAAATTAAAAGATTTTCAACTATCAAGGAGTTTTAACAATATTTGTCTAACTATATAAAATATTTTTGACACAGGTGGTATACTCTTGTAAATTATTTATAGGCCACTTGTCTCCAATTATTTATTCCAAATGGATAATTTATTCTAAAAAATAGTATGTTCACTTCCTCTGCTGTGGTATCTGATGTGATGATCATAGTGGGCTTTCCTGCCCACTTCGCTGCTTTCTAAAAGGACAGAACTTGGAACAGGTCCAGTTATTTTCTGTATTAAAATAAGTTGCTGAGAACTATAACGTGAGGGTATGGCTTTTCTTTAGTAGTATGAAGTACATTCTTTTGTAGCATAGCACAAGTACAAAGGAAAGGGAAGATATATATAGATATATATATATATTTACCACGCGTCTTGGAACAGATCTAAGATGTTTGGACTTTCTGTCACTATCAACTTCAGCACTTCTTCCTGTGCACAGAAAAACTTAGATGTTATGTCATAACTCATTTTCAAAAGGAACTTTATGTATGTTTCTAATCTCTTTGGATATCATTTTATTTTTCCAGGTGCTGTTTTAAGAGTGCCCGACTTCTAAGATACAGGCACATTTTTTCCCTAAGTTTTCATGGCTGCAGTTGCACCAATAATCTCAAATTCCCCCTTCTTCCCTCTGTGCTATTTTCCACAGATTATTTATTGATTTGTTTGTCATTGTACTTGTGATCATTTTGTGCTGTAGGCTTTTGTGAGGTCATGGAATACAAACACAACATGCCTTCATCTCCCTCACCTCTTCTGTCATCAAACAGTAATTTCTAAAAAACTACTTTGTATTAATAAAAATGTAAAAACATCTGAGATGGGCAATTTATTAGAATGGTCTAATGCATTTTCTATTCCTTTCATATGATGGAAGGTCACTTTCTCCCCATTTTTATTTTAGGTCTTTTAATATCACAGAATTATAATCTGGGTACAACAGGTTCAATTCTTTTTAATGTCCATATCTTATGAATCTTAATGTTCTACCAGTCATGTGTGGACATATTTTACTAGAGCAATTCACATTAAATCAATTTCTAATGTTCATTCGAATTGCTTTAAATGTAAAAATAGATGTAGAAGTTATCCTGAAATGCAAACCTTTGTGGTTGAGTTAACGAGTATTTAGGGCATGTTTTTTCAGGCTTCCAAGTAAATGAAAGCAATATAACCAGTTTTAACTTCTGATTTGAAACAAGGAAATTTAAAGCTGATGTCTTAACCTATTAATGCTAACCTACTGTATCTCACTGAGCATCTGATGCGTAGGGGATGCAACACTTCCCTGTTGGATACTGTGAAACTTACGCATGAGGCATTGCAGTTTCTGAGTAGTTCCTAGTTCTCATATTTGGTCATTTACAAGTGTTCCCTTATGTTTTATTTGACTGTTCTTTATTTTTGTGCCACAGTTAATGTTGCCCAAGGTGAGCCAGGATCGCAAATGTGAACTTAAGAAATAAAACCTATTTTTGCTACCTAGTGTCAGGGTGCTATGCTCTGTATTTGCCTTCTGGTTTATTACTCTAGTAAGGAAATTTGACATTTTGCAGGGTTTATTGCCTGTCATGAGCAATCAGCTTTCCTGTTTGCTGCTCTTGGCCTGCCTCCTGCCTCCACTGCCTGTTTAGTGACTTGGTGTCACCCTGTGTGTTCTCATAATTATCTTTCTGGATCTTGGGAACTGGGCATGAGGTTGTGTTAATGACTCAGTGCAGGTTTCAAACAGTGTTGTATATTCCCTGGCTGTATCTATAAGAATAAGCTTAGTTTTCCCTTTAACATTACATCAGCTACTACCAAATTTGTTTTGTCTTCATTTTTTCTCAACGGATAGAGACTCTTCACTGGAGACATGTTTCAGGAAGAAAGCGTGACCAATGCTGCTGGTACAATTAAAGTGAATTGATCAGAGCTGTTCTGCTTGCCTGAGGTGGATGGGCTCTGTGGGGCTTTGGAGCACTGACTGAACAAAAGAGAAGTGCTGGGGAACCAGTGTGCAGCGGGGTGATGGATTCTATCCTATTGTGGGTGCTGGACAGCCTCTGAGGGCATGGGGCTAAAGAAGGTGATAGCTGTGTCTTTTACTGAGATGCAAGTGCTATGGAGCAAAAGAAAATGACAAAGAAGAAAAAATAGCTCACGTCATCCAATGGGGGTTCAAGAGGAGAGTAATCTCTATCCGGACAGAGAGGTATGGCTCCCTTGGCTGCCAGCCCTTAAATGAGGGTGAGGAGGGGTGAACCCTGGGTCCACTCCTTCCGGTCATTCAGGTGCATTGCTTGCAGCTGAGCTCCCTGGTTAGCCACGCCTTCTCACCTGGAGCTCAGCCTTTGGTTCAGGCTGTGACCTGGCAATTCCACTGCAGAGGAAAACAGCAGTCGTCTTTCTCTTCTCTGTGCATATACAGAGAAAGAAAATGGACTTCTGATTCCAGAAATCCCAAACAAAATTTTAGAGAGATTACAGAGCAGAATAGAGCGTGCACATTATTTAAAACTCTTGTAGCTGAAAATGTAACAGCTACAAATAGCCCACTGAAATGTAAAGGCTTTTGAGAAGTACCTTCTTCACTGATCCGTATAGACAGTGGGTAAAACTTCTTCCAAACTTTTTTTTTTTGTTAGTATCAGCAAATCAAATCAACTCTCTGATATTCTAAACAACTTTTGAAGTTTTTTTCACTGGCACATTTGTGAGCATTTGAGGGCACAAACATAACTGCATCTTTTAAACAGAACCATTTGGCAGAACCATTTCTGACTGAAATACTGAGAACGCTGCTTTAAAAATTTATACAAGCACAAAGGAAGTGCAGCAACATGCAACCTGTAATGAGAAGAGGAAGTACAGAACTTCTGACCTCCTCTAGAAAACCTCAAAAATATTTGTTTAGTTTTTCCTCATAAAGTTCCACAAGCGTCTGAAGTCCACCAGGGATTTCGCTATCACTATTGATTTAATATGGAAGTGCTCAGATACTGTAGTGGTGGATGGCAGCATAAACCACTGATACATCGATTAATAGAGCTTAGCCTGGGGGTGTATATTAATTCATTGAGTCTGATCTCTCGTATCACAAGCCATTAAATTTTACCGTTACCTCTGCACTGAACCCAGTAATTTGTTTGACTGCAACATAACTTGTGTTCAGCTAAATCACACCTTTCAGAAAAACACCCAGTCTCGGTTTCAAGGCATGAAGAGTCGAACTGCTTTCCTTTGCCAGTTTGTTGCAAGGTTTCATCCCTCTCAGGGTCATGAGTGTGGCTCACTTCTCGTTTGAATTTCTCTGACAGTGGCTTCCAGCCATTGATTCTTTTTATGTTTCTCTCTCCTGGGTTAAAGAGGTCCTTAATATCCTGCAGTTCCCCCTCATGGAGGTACTTAGACATTGTAATCAAATCACTTCCCCGCTTCCTTTTGGATGAGTCAAACAAATTGAGAGCATGAACTCTTGCTAAAACGTGTGTCGTTCAAATTCTGTGCTTCTTTTTTCTACCTTCATCAGTTTTCCAGACTCCTCCTTAAAATAAGGGCAATAGGGTGGGGTATGGGATGTCAGTATAGTGAAGGTAAGCAGAGGTAAAATCTTCCTGACTTTGTATACCCAGTGCTCATGTTAGCTAACTTCTCATTCCTGGGGTGTGATCTGCGTCTCTAGATGGGCTGGTATTGGTCTTTGTTGAATTGTGCTATGGTGCCATTTCACCACAGTAATGCAGATTTGTCTGTGTGACTGATGATGTTATCACAGTTTATCATCTTGCAAGATGTTGTCTTCTGCAAACTTGGTCAGCCGTGAGTTAATATTTAATTCCAAACCAACAGCAAAAGCTTTTAATAGCGTTACGCCCTTTGTAACATCACTGACCACAATTCTCTGATAATGCTTTCCTGTCAAAGCTTATTTGTCAGGAGTGGTCAGTTCATCTTGAAAGATTTTGATGCTTCTGTCTTTTCTCTGCATGGCAGATCTTCAACTCTGGGGAGTAAAAGAATATCCAGGAATAAAAGTCAGGTTTATTTTCCTGAGAACCACGTTGATTACTTCTTATTTTCAGTTTCCATTCAATTTACTGTTAATTATTTTGCAACTTTTATAATAATTTTTATGTTGGAATAGTCTCACGGTCTGACTAAAGGTAATGCAATCACTACCCATTTTGTATAGAAATAAAATTACTTAGTTTATCTTCCAGACTTTTCTGAGAATGTAAAGATTTATTGAAACTATTAGCAACAGCATTATTCAGGGTTTTCTTTTATATTTTCTTACTGTAAAAGGCCTGGATCTGCTGGTTTCAAAATATTTATCACTGGTCAGTGTTTGCTTACAGTGTTTGGCTTGCAAAGGGACTAGAAAGTAATTTCAACATTCTCATGTGATGCAAGTATGTTTTGTCTCTGAATGCAGAAGATATAATTGAGTGCTTTTGCATTATCAGCAACATTATCACCAGCAATAAAAACACTTTTATTTCTTCTGTTCTTACGCATTCCAAAAAACCCCAACATTGTATCCTTAATTTGTGCTTTGTCCTTAACACGGTCATCTGTATGTTGAGGGATCTCCTATATCATTTAGTCAGTTCTACTTTTTGTTACTTTTAGCTGAAACTTCATTTGGAACCATCGTCTTTGTGCCACTCTGTAAGAGGCTTGTCTGTTAAATGGAGTACTGGGCAAAGATGAATCATCTGCAGTCTTTTCACCTCCAGGTCTGTTGAAACTCTCATTAGCCCTTCTTTAGGTTCTGACCTTTGTGTGTTCACACGGAGAATAAGAAGCAGACTAACCAAATTGGTATAGGAGATTTTCTGCAAGAGAATCAACAGATTTCGGATCTGCTACTGTCAGTGCACAGAAAGCAGGGAGATGTGATGGAGGGTAGAAGTATTGCCTTGAAAAACAGTCATTTCTAGTCAGTTTATATTGATAAGCACAAATGCTATAGTATCATCATAGAGCTAACCACTTGCAAATGTACTGGGATGATGTACTGTTGAAAACAACAGGACGTACCCCAGACCTTTGTTCTCTTTGGGATCGTACTATGAGGTGCAGAAAGGCTGTGATACAGTATTAACTAAGGCAAAAAAAATGAGTGTTCCTTCCCCCATCCTCTTAAATTTTGTGGAAAAGAAACAGTTGCACATACACAAGTGGGATGGTCAATACAAAGATGCAATAGAAGCAGGACACTGCATCTCAGCTTACCTTTCAACATCCTGATGGAGCACAGGTGTAACAGAGGAAAAAGTAACTTCTGAAACTCAAATGCCTGATGTTACCAAATGCTGCAAGATGTGAGATAGCTGGTCAGCTGAATAGGAGGAAATAGATCCTAGAGCCTAAGCAGCAGAGACTATATTAGTACAGCAGCTGTTAGAACTTATAAAGCACCACATCCTGATAATAGTACAGTCTGAATTTTGGCGTGCCCTGGTTTTCCCTGCATTGCCATTATGGTCTGCTAGAAGACTATTTCTCACTGAGCGATCTCCTAAGTTGCAACTTTAATACAGAGGTAAGTGATTACTCCTGATGGTCCATGTATTGTTACAATGCATGACGTGTTCTGCAGTTATGTATAGTTATCTCTGTTCTTACCATGTAAAACTGAGCTACTGCTCAATTCTTTTTTTTTCTCATTTCAGTTATATTAATCTGACACTCAACATTTTGTAGTGGAAGGGGACCTTTTTTTGGCTGCT
>JAOWBP010000001.1:25007204-25024853 GCA_028571105.1 Tragopan temminckii | reverse complement strand
AACATCCAACCTAAATCTTCCCTCCCTCAACTTAAAACCATTTCCCCTTGTCCTGCTGTTATCTACCCTTTCAAAGAATCAATTCCCCTCCATAATGTGGAAACTTATTTTAGATGGTCCGGAGTGGTTTTGTTCACTTACAGTAAGAGATGGCTGTGTCAACCACAAGAAAGATACTATATGGTACACGTATATAAGAATCTGTCTGAGTTTGGGGGTTAGTGTATGGGCTGGGGCCTGTTGTCCCCAGAGAAAGAGTCACCATATCAATTTAGGATATAGGCCAAATCTAAAAGATTGGAACTTAAAAAAATTATTTGGCAGTCATTTTTGTCTTCATGTCTGTGTGTAGGAATGTTGGTTTTTTTTTTTTTAATTTTCCATGGTTCTGTAGTCCATTTGCTTAAAGGCATCTGCTCTTGCACTTCAAAATCCAGTACAATGAAATCTGAATTCCAGGTCTGAGTTAAAAATCTATAAGGGGACTTGTGGCTAATCTCATATGCTAGATTTTTCTCAGGTAAGATTTCAGGATAAACCCTTTACTGATCATTGTTTGAGTACCGTTTGTCCTAAAGAATGGTCCTTCTGTGTTCCTTAGAATCACAAAATCACCAAGGGTGGAAAAGACCTCCAGATCATCCTGTCCAACTGTCCACCTGCCACCAGTATTTCCCACTAAACCACGTCCTTTAGTACAACATCTAAGTGTTTCTTGAACACCTCCAGGGACGGTGACTCCACCACCTTACTGGGCAGCCCCTTCCAGCGCCTGACCACTCTTTCAGAGAAGAATTATTTCTTAATGTCCAACCTGATGGTGGTATTTCCCACCAATTTGTACCATGAGAGAATTACATTTTGTGCAAGGAGGATGAGGTGCTGAAAAGCCTTGGTGCTTAAGCATGGCCATATTTTTGCCACAGTGTGAATGTGAATAGAGGTTAAAACTAAGTCTGATTTGGAGATTAGAATAAAACACCTTGTGTTAGTTAGTTTGTTTTCTTGGGAATATGAAACACATTTCATTTGCCTGGAATGCCCATTCGGGTCTCTTTCTATGAGTCTGTCATGTGTCAGACTGGCTTTTAGTCACAGTTTCTGGCTTGGTGTCTTGCTGCTTTTAATAACAGGATTTGCTTGCTTTGTATTTGTCGATGACAAAGTAGTCAAAGGTCACCTTTGGTACTTTTCTTAAAAGTAACTAATGTTTGGATGCTCTGGGCCTTTGAATCAATGGTTTTAAATCAATATTCTCTATATAAAGTTATTGTTTCTCCTCACCCTACACATTGTGGACTGGAAATCAATGGATTTATTTGTGTATTTTACACAGCATTGCATAGGCAGAGATTAGGTGTTATGCCCTTTTGGGAAATGCACAAAGGAAATGAAGTGGCACTCTTCTTAATAAAACCTCAAGTAACTATTACCATTTTCATACAGTTTTGTTCTTAAATATCTCTTGGGCACTAATTGAAAAGGAAACAGCATTTTATTTTTCAGGATGCAGTGAAATCTTGAACACCAATTAAAATACGGAATGTTTTGGTGGTCTTTAATAATGTAATTGGTTCTGAGGACAGAAAGAGTTCACAAACTGCTTTGCATTTCTTTCACATTCAGCCTTAATTTTAAGAGACCATTACTGCTTACAGTAATCTAGGAGTCCTAGATTCAACAGAATCTCAGGGGAGAGAGAGCGCAACAGTGCGACTTTAATGGCTTCAGATGTATTTTTCTCCCAGGGATTTTGTTTTGCTTCTTAAATTTGTTATATTAAGAGTACTACTACGAGCTGTGTTCTTTGAACTCCATTTCATCTGTACTTTTAAAGAGATGTTTCTTGGCCTGAAACTGAGTTTTCTAAGAAAATACATATTAATTTTACATAGCATTAGTTTCTTTTATTTCATGAAATTAACATATTCCTGTGGTTTGCAGTAAAATAGGAGGAACCTGAGCAAATCTTTTGTTGTCTAAAGTCTTTACTTCATTAAGAAAGGTTTTCACAGTGGTGGTTTTTGTTTTGTTTTTCTGAAAACATTTAGTAAAATGGTGTGCAATATCATCTCATCAGCCATTCCAGTAAAGTGATGCAAACCAAGAAAAATGCAAACAACAGCAATTCAGTCTGTGAGAAACAGCAGGTCTCTAGCCCACTGAATGAAGTTTGCTTTGAGAGAAAGTAGTGAACAAAAACCAACGCAGATATTAATGTTTTGTCAGTGTGTCTTTTGAAGAAGAACCATAGAATCATAGAATTGCTCAGGTTCAAAAAGAACTTAAAGATCATCAAGTTCAACCACAACCTAACCAAGTCGATGGTAACTTTACCCGTATCTTCTTTTGGAAAGGATATTCTTGGGTAATTGTAAAGGGTGGCAAGTAATTTCTATTCAAAACCCAACAGTAAGAAAACAGCTTCTCTGTTTACATGTCAGTAAGTAAAATAATAATGTCTTTCACTCTGTGTTAGTACAAATTTAGGCCGAATACCAGGAATAGAAATCCTCTGAATTAAGAAACCCAGGGAAGTCTCCCTATGAAGATGGAGAGACAGAGGAGTGCTGCAGTATTCTGCTTCTGTGTTATGGCGTGGCTCTCAGTTTTAGGGTGAAATGACTGATTTTTTTTATTTTTATTTTTATTTTTTTTTAAATCCTGGCTATGTCTTTACTACATCCGCTGACAGTTGACTGTCAGTCTCCTCTGGACTGTCTCTTGGGCTGCTCTGCCCTTTGGTCTCCTTTCAGATGCAGCTGCCCACTTTCCTGTCCCTGCTGATGGCCTTGGGGTGCTGCTGACACCCACACTCAGGATGGGCTCTTGGTGGGCTCCTCCTGGACTTTCAGAGGTGACTGTCTGCACCCAGTGCTCTCAACCAGCTCTTCTCCGCCATATACCCATGGTTACCACTCTTCAGTTGTTCCAGCCTCTCCTCGTGCCTTCTGCTGCTGCCCGTCCTTCATGGCAACAACCAACATGTAAATAGCATCTTGAGACAGCAGCAGCCTACACAGTCCAAAATAATAGGTACTGATGTGAAAGCAGCTGTATCCAAAATGGGCTGCTGCTAGCAGCTACCTCCAGTGCAGGCTTCTCTCCAAACCAGGCTGGGACTGCTTTTGATTCTGGGGTTTACCCAGACGATTTGTAAACTGGACTGAGCTGTGAGTTGTGGGTCTCCTCGGGCTTGTATTAGCGCTACCTGTTTTGCTGATGGTTGATGTAAAATGAGTTATGCGAGGAATTTGTATTTCTTGTCAGAGGCCTGTAGAGGGACACAGGCAGTGATAAAGTACAGCTTTTTCCTCAGAGAGCTGGAGTCAGAAACACCATGTACTCCCTTTGGCTGGCCAGTGCCATAAACTACCCGTACCCATCAAAGACCCAATTTAGTGCTCAGTGAAATCAATCCAGCATCTCCACTGCTCTGAAGAGTAGAGAGAGGTTGAAGCAGCCTCTCTGGGAGGATTGCCGAAAGCAGTCTGAATGGGTTGGAGGAGTACAGTGAGCATAGGGCTGCCAGGGATGTGACAGAGGCAGAGCAGCAACAAAATGAGCTTGTATATGATATGCACATCAAGTTTCCCGCGTTCTCTGGCTCTGCAGAATGCTTGCAGTGGATTTCCCCAGCTTTTCACGGGCAATCCAATTTTTCTTAATAGCAACAGTAAAACAGTAATAATTAAGCAAATTTATTCAGTGCAGGTTGTTTTTGAGGTTTTTTTTCAATCAGCCAGCAGTGCTGACATCAATCCCCATGTGCTGGATATCGGCTTCCTGGGCAGGGTGAGTGGACAAATGACATTTCACAGATAGGTTTGTAGTTGTAGTTCTGCTACTCTCCTCCCTCAGATTGATGGGCTACTGCATGCTCAAAGCTGATACTCCTGACACGTCTGAATAGCCTGTTCACATATGATTTATTTCTGGATTCATCTCCTGATAAAGGATCTGCTACTTTTGGTCTCAGTGCTTTTTACACCCTCTGAATGTGTAGCACTTTTCTGGCTCATTTTTTGAAAGTGCATCTGCCCGGGCCAGCCCACGCTCTGAGTACCATTGCTGCACTGCTGCTCTTGCAGCCTGAAGGTCCTGAGCTGCTGCCTTCAAGCAAGAGCTGTCTGAAGGTCTGTGGCAAAGCTCAGGAAGCTCAGCTTGTGCACTCAGAGTGCCTCCTTCCCCTGCTGCAGGCAGAAACACTGAGCAGGCTGCAACAGCTGCTAGGCTCGTGCCTCACATCCACTACTAGTTCTTGGTCTCAGAGCTGCTGTGGATGGCAACATTAGTGCTCATCTGGGCAGCCCTTAGTGGTTGAGCCTTAGTGGCTCTTCTGAGAGACAGGTAAAGGCAGATGTTGCTGTCTCAGGATGTTAGGCTTATGGACCGCCTTCATGCTCTTCAGGTCTGAGGAAGGGACATCGTGATCCTTGTGTGAATTTTGGGTTGGTGGCTTCAAACACTACAGTCCTCAGAAGTACCTTTTCTCTATCTGCTGGGGTGACATTCTAAATTTTGGCAGCTGCTAATCTGAAAAGTGATTTTTTCTTTTCTAGTTCTAGGACGGAGACTAATCACTTTCTGTCACTCTCATCCTCGCCAGGAGCTCATGCTGGACTTGTAAGATGGCAGGTCACCCTCAGACTTACTGGGCTCCTGTGGATCCCTTTCCTAACTCTCTCTGCCTCTGCAGAATGTGATGAGCACGCCCAAGCCTTTGAGACCCCAACAAAGAAGAGGAACTTTCCCAAACAAAATCCTTCCCAGCAGAGTCTCATCTTCAAATGACTACCAGTCCCTTATAAAACATGAGGAAATAATTACACAAAGATATCTGCAGTGGCCTCTCAGCACAATCATTTTCCTTTTGCCTGAGGTGTAGGCATCCAAACACAATTTCTAGGCATATTTTTATTGACAGTGCTTCAGCCTGGGCTAGTGAGTCTGCAAAGTAGGATATCAGTACTGTGGCATAGTGTACAATTACTGACAGATAGTGTACTCCCTGTCCTATAACTTCCGGTAAAATTGCCCGTGTGGAGAAAGACTTACAGACTCTCTTAGTAGAAATAAAATAGAGGTAACATTTCCTTAGCAGCTTGATTTTGCCTGTAAGGTTGAGGCAGTCAGATTCCGTAGTTCTAAGAATCACAGCCATGCCTGCCACTCCAAAGAATGTGTCTTGTTTTATTTCCTCCCTGTAGCTTTTGATGACTAACTGAAGTTTGGCCCTTCACACCTCTCTCTAATTTTAGCCCGTGTCCATCTCCAGCTCACAGCGCTGTATGACAGCAGCCTTCCATATGTCCTATCTGTTTGGGAACCTTGGGGTTTGCTCTGCAGTTTTCATTCCCGCTGTGTTCTGAAACGTCTGCACGGCTGTACAGCAGATGGTGCTCTGTTTCCCTTTCTTCTCGCACAGACTCCCATCATTAGCAAAACTTTTCAAAAGCAGACAGAGGATTATTAATAATCTTCTCTGCGCTGGCTGAGCAATTGGAGTTGCTTATTTTCAGAGATGCTTTACTTTGCCGTAAACTGATTTTGTTTCGAGGAGCATGAAAGCAGAAACTCTGTTTGTGGGCTAATATACAACACTAATTTATTTTCCCCATGCAGTTAGAGCAGAACACTGACTTATTAAGGGATACTTTCCACGTATGCAAAACAGTATCTGTTTCAAATGGGTGATTCTTTACTAAAATGAATGAATGAATGATAAAAGAAAACGTAGGATGAATTTAAGTAACGCGCACAGTGAAACCAGCAGAACCTCTAAAAGCGAGGAGTTTCACAGCTTAATTAAACCAAAATGTTTACCCAGCTACCTAAGGTAGATGAAGTAAAAACACGTTCAGTGGCTTAATGCTGAATTGTTGGATTCCTGTGTTAGCTTTTTTGGCAAACGGAACGCTATTTTCTGACACTTACACAGTTAGGCCAGGCTTTCAGCGGGTTGTTTCACAAGTGATAGCTCTCAGACAACCAGAAGTGGTGTTGTAGAAGTCAAATCCATTTCAAGGATTTGGTGAGAAACACTGCTGTAAGCTTTGAAATATTGCAGACTGCAGTAATACCATAGTAATCTTCAACAGTATTAACAGCTTAAACAGACAAGCCTATATAAATTGGCTTAAAACCAATCAGGGAGCAGAACTTCACTAATTCAAACTAATAACTCTGTGAGCTGTATTGTGGATTATTGGATGTTGCAAATTAGGAAGTAAAAGCATGATGCAATGCTCATAGAAATCAAAGCAAAACTTCCATTGACGTTACTGTGCTTGCATTATCCCCTTATATGTATTTCCATAACAAAGATACCAAGGATACAGAAGCACAATAGGTAACTTATTTATTTTGACAATTTAGCTTTATTTTCTGTCATTTATAATACTACCTATTTCGCTGTGGGTTATTGTGCTTGATAAAAATGTGTTGCTCTTTATGTGATAGTAGATCTAAGAACATCAGGCACTGATCTGAGCCCATGGTTGATGCTGTACAAAGACATACCAAAAGGACAATCCCTGACCTTAGTGCTCGGCACCTTTGCCAGTGTGAGGCTGTCATATGAGCAGTCTGCTGCTATCAATTCTTTTCTGATGTGATGTGAGTTTGTGTATGGTGTTTCTGATAGGAATCTCCATATTTGTAATTCAAAATGAAAAAAAATAACAATCTATGCCCTTACTGAGATAATTGATAGTTTTATTCATTCAGAATCATGGAGTGGGTTAACAATGAAAACATAATGGAAAACTCTAGTTCTGTGACAATTCTTGATATGTACTCTTCAGCATACCACTGTTTTTAAATATATCCACAGTAAATATCTCCCATAGAAGATTTCATTTTTAAAAATAAATGTATTCTTTCATCTTTCCTTTGAGGTGGGAGTAAAGTTGATATGAAGATCATCAGTAAGAAAGTGAATGAAGCTCAATTTTTTCTCTTCAAGACTCTGAAACAAATTAGAATTTCTGGCTTGGAAAGTGATTTTTCTCAAGGAGATAACTGTAAGAAGTAAGAAAAAAAAGAGAGAGACTTCTCCATTTTCATATGGTTTTCGTATGTGGACTATTAATAATGAATTAAATGTTGCATCTGTGTATGATTTCCATAGTCTGGGGAGACAGACATCTAGCGTGGGCAACTCTGCTTAAGGTGAGGTCAGTCTGGATCAGCAGCAATGGGAACACGGGGAAATAAATGAGGCATTTCAGAATGAGGTAGGTGGCAGGAATGAACTGGGCATCAGGTTCACTGAAGGGTGTTCTAAACTAGAAGTGAAAGGGCCCTACCCCCCTGCCTTGTCTTCACTGAAACTGGCTGAAATACAGAACAGTGTTACTATATATATTTCACATATATGAGCTCTTCCACTGCAGCACTCGAAGAACGAAGTGAGTGGCTTCTTTGCCTCCCAGCAAAGAAATTTTTGTGGTTATAGAGAACAGAAATCTGACTCCCTTTGAGGCCCCACCAAATATAATGTGAATAGGTTTCAATCCAGTGCAAAGTGCTGATAACTCTATTCCTCCCTCCTTCGTTGATTTGATGGAAATTAACTTTCAGCATTCACATCTTATCAAATCATGAGCTGGAGTTATGTGGAAGCAGGTGACACCTTACTGTATAAATACACACTTGGTAGTAACTTACAGATTATGCTAGCTGAGTTCACACAGTGTTAGTCAAATCCCTGTCATTAAGAAACGGTACCATATGAGAAAGCTGATAATAGGATACAAAGATCCTAATATGATTAGGTGATGACTTGTTAATGGGAATTTTTTTTTTTTTTGTCTCAACCAGTGCCTTTCAGTTTAGTCTAAAAGAGATGATCTCTCTGAAGGTGGATAATAATGTAATGAAAAGTTAGGAATGGCATAAAAAAATTAATAGAAGATACAGCAGTACAATCAGTAACTTTGTAGATCCAGGTTGATTCCGTTTTAAATATGTCGTTTGGAAAAAAAAGGAAGGCAATTGTAAGGCAGAGTCCACAGACCTGCCATGACAACAAAATCACTGCTCACTGCCTACCTATTAAAGTCCCACTTGGTTCCTATGGGCTTGCAATGGCTTCCTTCCAAAGCACTGCTAAAATCAAATCAGGGCTTTACACTGGAAGCTTTGTGCCCTTCGGAACAAGAGTAGGGCTGGCAGCCTGACCGCACTTCTGGCAGTGGCGAAGTGTCAGAGACCGAACTGGAGAGTTTTATAGTTGATGAGAAAAATATGGAAGTGTTAAGATTTTTTATTATTTTCCTTTCCTGTGGATTGAAAGGCATTTTCCCACCAAGTCTGTTTATCTGAGCTGACCAATATGTCAGCATACGTCTTATCACTGTTTTCATGTTACCTAAATGAGAATTCCTCAGTGTTTCTCCTGCCTTTGTTTCAAAAAAATAAAATAAAATAAAATAAAAAAAACACCAAAAGGACAGATTTTATTAGCAATTTTCATGCATGTTTGTGAAATGGAAACATAATGTTTGTGAGAGTGTAAAAAATGTACCTTTAAATTGCCTTAGGAATGCTTGCCATTCTCTCTTATCTCCCACTCCAGCACTGACCAGGGCTCAAGCTACGGACTGATTAAGAAAAGATTTTTTCCTTATAGACCATGCACGCAAATTGTGTTGGTACGTCAGCCTTCACCTATGGAATGCAGTTGCACTTAGGATACTGTGTTCACAAACTGGCTTTAATGATGGAAAAGGAGTGTCACCTAAATGATTTGGGATCCAGAGTGAAGACCTTTATGATTTTTAAAAGAAAAATGCTGCAGCCACTGAATGCCAAGGCTGTGATTAGAGAGGAAAAATCTGACACGGATACCACTGTAATAAGGTATATCTCAGTGGGAGCCCACTGCCACCATCAGCTTTGTTACAATTTTTGTATTGCTAATATGACACGAAATGCACCGCTAGGAATACTGTCACACGTCAGACTATTATGTCATAAATTATCACTGTATTACCCTCTAAATGTCCCAATGAGCATAGAAGCACAAAAATATGATGTTAAAAAAATAAGACCACGCAAACAGCAATTATTGAACCGTTAGATGCATGCAACACCTTTTTTCGACAGTTTTTTCCTTATTTCTGTCTTGAATAAATAAACAGTTTGCAACTGATAGGGTCAATCAACCACCTCTGAGATGCCATTACTTCTAAATTGGAACAGGGTAGCTAATTAGTGCTGGGAATGCAATGTGACAGGTTTTAAGCATGGGTAAACTGGAGAATGACTTTTGATATTCAAATTTGCTCTCATCTTTTTCCATATTCTGCTGCTGGCACTAATGAAGGAAGATGTGAAGTGTGTCTCATTGTGCCTATGGAAGGCCTGGGAACTCACACATTGCCTTCTCAGTGCTCCCTCCGAGAAAGAGTTGGAGCAAAGAGAACTTTGCACATGAAAAAAACTAGCATGGATCAGGAGGATGTTTTTATATTCTTCCACATTTTGGGGAAGTTGCAGAGGGCAGTACTGCAGAGCCATCACCTCTGAGGGAGAGAGAAGTATCATCGTTCAGTGCTGGTGTCCTTAGCCTGGTCGAACCCATAAAAACTGCCTACTCTATTTTGTGGGAAACACTGCAATTCCAGACCAATTCCCATTTTGAGCAAACACATCAAAAAGCATTTTTAGACTTCATTAGTGTGAAATGAAAATATAATCAAAATTCTGAAAAATGTGTTTTGGAATTGCTTCTCCCATCATCTTCCTTCATATTGTGATTCACTGGGAATATTTTAAAAATAGTTGCTTGTTTTTAAAAGAAAGATGAAATACCCCCTTTCAAAAAAGTATCTGAAATGCTCTGTTGTTTCTTACCAGAAAATATTTTTCAATGGAAATTAGAGTGAGGTTTTGTTGATAAAAAAAAAAAAAGCAATTTCACCATTGCAAAACAGCATTTTCCAGTGAGAAATGCTTTTATCACAAGATTTATGACTGCATCGTTCGTTCAGAATAATTTTAATAACAATAGGAAGTTTAAGATTGATATGATTTGTCTGAAGGTGAGAAGTTCTACTTAAAACTGTGTCAAAGTTCACTTGGGAGATACTGACTCATCTTTAGAGATAACCCAGCATATAAATAATGTCCTGGCAAACAGTATTAATAATGCGTTTTAGAAAGATATCATTAATAATTATGGCTTATGTAGCTAAGACTCCAAGAAGAGGTTCTTACACTGCAATAAACCAAAGGAAGCTCAACTAGTTTATGACTTCATTAAAACTGTGAACTATAATTGTAACCTTGCAATCAGCAAATGCAAATGCTATATTTGTAGCGCTGCTGGTTTCATTTTATTGGTAACTTTCTCTTCATAGAAAGAGAGCTTATCCTATTTCTTTTATTTTTTTTATTTTCTGTGCACTGAAAGTTGGTTCTTTAGAAATAAACTAATAGCACAGAAATGGAATTGGGATTGTGGAAAGTATCTGATGCCCCTTTTCTACATTTATGCTGTGCCTCGAGCAATACACTGGTTGAAAAATACAAAAGGGTTAAATGAATGTAGTTGTCATGAGAGTATATATGCCCAGACTGCAAGCCAGAAAACTGTCACTGACAGTTGGGGTATAATTGACCAGAGTATATGATAAGCACCGCGTTGATTGATTAATGTGACCTAGTTGTATTTGAAATGTCAAAGAGGAAAACTGAGTTGTCATTTTATATCATGTTCTTTCTCAAGTAACAGATAAATATTATAATTAATGACTTTCTATCAAGGTTATCTAAAAAGTTTAGGGAATATTAAACATCACATTATTCACAGTCATCATAGGTGAATATATGAGGGCTGCTCCAAAAGTAATGCCCCCTATTTTACTAGTTGGCTCATGACATCAGAGGTGGATGATGGTGGTATGGCAGCAGAGGTTGAGCAATCCTATCTATATTCCATTACTTTTTGTTACTGTGTGACAGATAGCAGAGAAGGGCAGTCTGATAAAGTGGCATCTGACATGGAAGTGTGGATGAAACAAAGGTGTGGAATTGAATTTCTCCATGCAGAAAAAAAATGGCACCCATTGACATTCATTGATAATTACTGAATGGAGTTCAAACAGTAAATGTGAGCATAGTGAGGTAGTGGGTGATGAATTTCAGCAGTGGTGACAGTAGCATGAAACACATGTCTAGATGGCCACACACCACTGTCACACCATGAAATGAAGAGCATCGTGATAAGCTCATCTGTATCAATCATTGGATTACGATTACTGGTTTCAATGTCAGGACCTACTGAAAAGTATGAGGCTGAAGGTGACAGTTTTCTGGACTGCACCATTATTGATGACAAGATGTGGTGTTACCACTACAAGCCAGACTCAAAACAGCCATCCATGGGGTGATGACATGAATTCCTCATTGAAGAAAAATTTCAAGGCACAGCCCTCAGTGGGTAAAGTGATGTGCACTGTATTTTGGGATAGGAAAGGAATGATCCTTCTGGATTTCCTGAAATCCAGACAAACCATTAACGCTGACCTCTACATCACAGCACTGACTAAGATGAAGGCTCAAACTTGCAGTAGGCCAGAGGAAAAGATAACTTTTCTCTTGCAATACTGTAACACCAGGCCCCAAACCAAATTGAAGATTGTTGAGCACATGTTCAATCTTGTCTGGATTGTACTGGACCCACTGTACAGTTCAGATTTGGCTCCTTCTGACTTCCATCTGTTTGGACCAACGAAAGATGGACTGTGTGGTCCACTTTTTCCTAGTAATGACACTGTCATAGCAGCTGTGAAACAGTGGGTCATCTCTGCTGGTGCAGATTTTTATGTGCATGGCATGCAGGCTCTTCTTCGTTACTTATGAAAGTGCCTAGCTAATGGTGGTGACACATTGAAAAATAATGTTTCATAGCTGAGAATTTGCTTTATCAAACTGTTACTGTGCTCTTTGTATCTGTTGTAGTTTCTATGAAAATAAATAGGAGGCATTACTTTCAGAATGACCTGTGTATTACTTACCAATATTGATAAATCTTTGCTTATATGAAACATGGCTGGCTATAGGCAGAAATTAATGGTATATTAGCTGTTGTTCTTAACCCTTCTTGCACATGGGGCCAGGAGATAAGGAAGAGAGGAGTTGTTATGGCCCAGAAATTATGCTGTCCAGTAGAATAAGACCATACACCTTTTCTTAGTCCATATAATGCCCAAAACACAGCCTACCATCCAGAGTATGACGACTGTGCTTTTTCTGGCTTTCTGTTGGCAGCACTGCAACTTCAGTGCAGCAATAACTCTGATCACCAGATCTGTTATTTTTATTTAACTCTGAACCATCTGCAGCAGTAAGGGGAACTGCCTCAGGATATTCTCTGAAACACCTGACTGCATTTTTACTTCTTCCTTTTCCCCAGAAGAAGGATGTTTGCATGCAAGCCTAGATACATAGAGGCGAGTGATGAAGAGGATGTAGGATCCATCTGGTAGGAGGGGACACTGAGAAGACACCTCTCATAGTCTCTTCCTGCTTGGGCAGGTGAAACAAGTAGTGGGAACAAGCAGGTGCTGACCCTGCCTCTGAGTGCAGTCATTAGAAACCCACTCACCCCAAAGCTTCCTGATCTTCTCAAGAGCTGGAAAACAAAATCATATCTTTCTAAATAAGGGGCAACCAGTTGTCTGACACAGTTGAGCACTCTGGGTAATGTTTTGAGCAAATGTTTAATTACAAAAGGATGGTGCCTAAATTGTCATAATTAATCTGAACCTGTGCTAGAGTTCACAGCAGCCAAGACTTTTTACACTGGCGAATCACTCTCATTGAAATACTCTGTGCTTAAATAGCAGGAAAAGCTGCTATTAGAAATCTCCATAATAGCTTTTATGAAAGCTCTGGCTAATTTAGAGCCCAATTAAACCCAGAAATCCAATTATTTCAGAATAACATAATTGCAAGAAAGTAACTAGCATTGTAAGTATGCACTAGCTATTATGGAAGATGTTTTAATAAAAGAAAATAAGTTCTGAGCCACTGATAAGAAGTGTTCGTTATCGTAAGGATGGCTGGCAATTTCAGAATTCTTCTGTATTTACTGCTCTACATCAAGAGAAAGTAAACGCTTTTCTTGGTGCTCTGTAACCAGCGCAATGTGCATTTCATGAGTACAGTTGAGAGCAGATAACAAACTGGAGTAGAACCATTTATACAAGACTGTATTTCTTGAATGAGACCCTTTCCAGTCAGAAAAATCAAACTCCTTCCAAGCTTCTCTCCTCTTCCTCGCCACAAAAAGCAAAGTAAGATTACTGTGACCTCAACATTAAAATGGAGACAATATGACATAAAATTGATCTAATCAATTTTTTGATGTAAAGTAACAAGAAGGGCAACAATGGGGATGGAAGACCTCAATGTAAAGGAGAAGCAGTTTGATAACATGCGCCTGGACATGTCAAATGGAAAGGGGAACCACATTCAGCCAGTAGCTATGGATAGATATTAACTAATTATTAATTATCTGTGGGTGTAACTGTTAACTTTGCTATCTAAATGTGCAAAAAAGTCAGAGATATAAAGCATGCTAAGCTCCTGCTACAGATTCTCTCTCTCTCTCTCTCTCTTTTTTTTCCCCGTTAAGTAAACTGGAATTTCACTTAAGTGATTTGCTATGTTGAAAGTTAGCTTACTGATTTCATAACAGTGTGGGTCCTGAAAGATGACAAGAGTAAAGCACTGACCCTGAGGGAAGGTGGAAAGAGGAGAAGGAATGGCCTATTGAACGAGTAAGGACCTTTCAATTGTTATATCTGATTTTGTCTTGTCAGCCACACCCAACAGAAATATTCAGTGAGATAGTTGGATTCCATTACAAAAATATGTGCTAAACAAACAAATCCCTTCAACTGATTGTGCTAGCGCAACAAGGTTATCACCCAGTGCATCTCTGCTGTACATAGAGCTTTGTGCATAGTATCTCCAAGTTTGATGAAGACGAAGGTCATTCAAGCTAAAAAAATGGTCTGTTTTATTGATTTTTTTTTTTGTTTTGTTTGTTTGTTTTTAAGAGACATTTGAATTATGAGCACTTAAAAACTATTTGTACAGAGTTGACAGAAGGGATTTATGATTTCAGTTCTGGAAACATGGTAAAAGAAATGAAATAAAATCTAACGCAAGAGAGTAAATTAAGAGAAGAAAGTGCTCATCTTCTAGTAACATACAAACTCCTGTCAGTTTGGCTTGCTCAGGCATTGTAAGTTTGTTTAATGTGTTTGGAAATAATTGTCCTGAAAGGAATCAAACACATAAAATGTAGGGTACTGGTTTTACATTTTCTTTTTAGAAGATTTGCAGACCTTTAGGATTTACAAGAATAGCATATTGTGTACTATTTAGGAACAAATCTCATGATTCCAGTTTGAGACCACTATGGTGCTAGAAAAATATTTCTTTATTAATAATGCTTTTAGCATGAGGAAATGTTTGAAAACTGACCCTGAAGATATGAAGGCTACATGAAGGATTTGTCCAAGGATGATCCAATCAATGATCAAGAGAAGGTTATACAGTGGAATGCATTAACGTTGTCTCCGTGGTAAAGCAAACCCAAGAAAGTGTCTCAGAGAAGTTTAATGGTTTTACTAGGGCAAAGCGTAATGCTTTGTGTGGTTGGAGGAACTCAGCCAGCATCTAGTTTCAGTGAATTATACGTCTTTAGAACCAAGTGCTTAGTTTATATTTTTATTTTTTTAATGTGGTGTTGGCATCATGTCAAATTTACATGTTTGAGGTATAATTAGCCAGTGTAATTAAAAAAAAAAAAAAAAAAAATCAGCTGCAATTTAAAAATATAAATCAACATAAAATGACAAGCATTAAAAGTTAATATCAGCTCAATGTTTATTCTTTTGCATTCAAATGAGTTTTATTAAGTTATTAAGTCCATCTAAATATCAGTATAATTTTCAACTAATATGCTACCAGTTCCATAATCTTCCCCTTTCCCTTCCCTCCATTAGCTCTACTGTTTCTCTTCAGTTTGTGATTTCAATAAAGCATTTTAGAATTACATTATTTCATTTTTCATGTGAAGCACATAACTTGAGTTCAGAGAAACAATTCTCTTGCAGGCTAGACCTTGGGTGACCAAATGCAGTGTTGATTCTAAACACATTGTTACAGCCCATCGCTTCTCTTTGAAATGCACAGAAAGAAGCAATATCTGAATTTAAACAACCAAATCAAGCCAATTGGCTTAGAATTATGATGGTTGGCTTTCTAATGCATATTCAGAGTGGTAGAAAAGAAAGTATGAAATTTAATTGTACCATAAAACTGTCAGGAGAAAATATATACTGAATATCAAGCAGCGTTGCATTTCTTCAGTAGTGATAATCTGTGGAAAACTTTTTGTTTAAGGAACTGCTACATTTTTTAATGTTATATTTCTGGATAAGGAAAAGTTTTAAGAGTGCCATCTCTGAAAAAAAAAGTAACAAAACAAAATATAATGCATTTTGTATGTTCTGTAGAGCAAGACACAGAATGTTTCCATGTACAAATATAGTTGCCACTATCTGTTGGGTACAAAAGGCAAGGCAGCCAAAGGGTAAAGCATCTCATGTCAAATTTTCTGTTTTTACAGTACTACCACAGAACATATAGCTGTCTGCTAGCTACAAAACTATCAACTGATATCTGCAAAGCCCTTTAGAGAATTTTTATTATGTTCCAAGAAGCATAATCATAAAGTTTACACTATACTCCATTACATAACTTATTACAATTTCTATTACACTGCCACCAATTTGTTTTGTGTACACATATGAGCTCATCCATTGAAACTGCTTTTTACCTCCATACTGCCTTTAGAACGAAAAATAATGGCAACACGATTCCTTTATAGACACCAAGACACATGTAAACAAACATTTTCACCAAGACATCTCTGAAATCCTGCATGAATCTGACTGAAAATTTCTGCAGACCAAGGAAATGATCCTGAGTGGATTCGGATGGGCTTTCAGTGGAGTCCTGCCTGCTGCTACTGATTTTACAAAGCTAAAGGCATAAGTGAACCCATTAGGGAATCAGTAAGTTAAATTTACTGATCATGCTTCTAGTCACATACATTTAAGTGCATAGCTAGTTACTATAATCAACTATGATGACAACTAATGATCCAAAACCATTAAAGGGAAATAATAATGATATCGTGTCTTGTCACTGCACAAGCACTAAGTCTAAAGGAAAGAAAATATTGTACTCCTCACCATTTTCAACGGCAGCTTTTTCAAAAGAGGCTCTATTGTCAGCATTTCTAGGATTCTTGCATTTTTTTTCTTAAGAGACGGTACCATTCGTGTAGCATTTATGTGGACAGGAATCTTAAAAGAGGTTCTTTCCAACCAGTGCCTTAATCTTAACAGCACGGAACTCGGTTTGAAAATCTGTCCATATACATTTTGGTGGCCACTATGTGAAGCCTTTCTCCTCTTTCCTGTATGGAGGAGCAGCTGTGAAGGAGTTGTGTCCATTCTGTTCACATCTCCTTCCAGTGCTGATTTAAAGTGGGAGGTGCAGGGATACATGGAAGCAGCCAGTCCATTGTGGTCACAAAGAAGAAGACCTCTGAGTGGAGTCTTTGGTCTCTGAGTCTTTGGTACAGGTGGTGCTGACTTGGTGCAGTTTTCCTCAGGTATAAAGAAAAATCCCATATGGAATGCCCAAATTTGGAGGAAGAGACTTAGAAGGCACTCTGGGGTCTGCCCCCAGCCACTTATCTCCTAGCCTGCTGGTAATGCCATGGATGGCCCCTGTGAGCTGTGGGAGATGTAGTGGGTGTACCTAAAGAAGCAAAGCCTGCTGTCAAATCCAGAATAATGTAATCAGTGATGATGATCTGGAACTCTGACAGAGATCAGCATTTTCAGAATAAGGGACTTACTAGTTTGCATAATTTTCTCCTTGTAAAGATTTGGATTATTTGCACTGGCTTACAAGCCATTCCCCAGTCTTGGTTGTTTTGGCTAGTGTGGGATGTATTCAAGGGTTAAACTTATAGTGTGGTCTTTTGCTTTTTAGTATGCCAGAACAGTCTCCCTGTCAAATCAATGAGAAATCATACCGAAAGATGGGATGCACAGGTGCTTCCACCCTCAGGCCACTGGTCCAAATTCGGCACAGCATCCAGTCCTGTTCAGCTCCAAAGGCTGTTACTGACAGGTGTTTGCTGCCCCAGGCTTATGAGTAAGTTGTATCAGCCCTTTTGTACTGGAAAGGGACTCATGTGGCTACTGACTGATGAAACCTTTCCCACAGCAGAACCATGGAGTGCTTAAACACACACAGAGATTAAAATCCTGTTTTATACCCAAAGCAATTCCTTTTATAGCATTTATTAGTCTAACACCTTTACTGAAGAATAACAGGATTATCTACCAGACTTTTCATGAAAACACTGAACGTATCTGAAATAAAGTACTTACATTTTTCCAACAAGTACTGAGAAAATAATATATTATTACCTTTATGTATTTCAACTTTAATCTCTTTATACATATCTTTTTCTTTTTCTTTTTCTTTTTCTTTTTCTTTTTCTTTTTCTTTTTCTTTTTCTTTTTCTTTTTCTTTTTCTTT
>JAOWBP010000001.1:24938621-25007104 GCA_028571105.1 Tragopan temminckii | reverse complement strand
TCTTTTTCTTTTTCTTTTTCTTTTTCTTTTTCTTTTTCTTTTTCTTTTTCTTTTTCTTTTTCTTTTTCTTTCTCTTTTTGCACTAACTCCTCTTGGTCTTTCAAGGAGGTGAGAATCTGAGAGTTGCATAAGACACCATGGGAGAGATGGAGAGACACAAGAACTGGATGAAATAATCAGGACATGGTGATCCATGTTCTCTGTTTCCTTTGAGTTTCATATTTTTTTAAAAAACATAGACTGTTAAAAAAAATATGCCTGTCCCTAACCTTAGACGTGGAGGCTGCAGCTGGGAAAAGATGGGAAGAGATACGAATGTAAAAGGCTTTAGTTGCATTACGTGAGATAAGAGCATACCAAGCGTTCATGCTGACAGGACAGTCTGAGAACATGCTCAGCACCTCCACAAAGAAATCCATTATTGCAGACCATCTACAGACTATCTTCCATTTCTCATCTCAGTGAGAGAGGACACACAAATATTGTTTTCTCTTCCCATGTTTGGAGCTGTAGGTAATCTGTCCCGAGAGTTTCAACAGACTCACTGCAGCATGAACCCACCCACACTGGTGAGCTGGGAAAGGACTCCTCTTAACTTCTTTAAAAGAGAAACACAGATCTTACCCAGTACAATAGAGATATGGAAACCGCCTTGTTTATTAAAAGCGTGGTAGCGTGCTTGATTACATTTACATTTATAGTTAACTCCCAGCACTGCTGAACATATGAGGAGATAATTATGACAATGGTGCCAGTTATTTTTAAATGGCTATATGAATATACATTTTTTAAACGACAATGTTAAGTGCATGTCTTTATCAGATGAAAAATGTATGTCTGATATTCATTCGTTAACACAAATTTGCATACAGAGTAAAATATTTGGCTTTGGCTGAAAGAAATTTTGTCACACCTCTAAAGCAGAATGAAGGGGAGATATTCTGTGAGTTTTTGTTGGCAGTGTGCTAAAACTGTGAGCAACACAGCCAAGAGTGCTGAGGACTCTGAAGGTTCCCATTGCCCACAACCCAGATGTTATTCATGCCTCTGCTACTCCTGTTAGCAGAAGGTAAACGTGTTTGTGTAAGAAAGGGGCAAGCAGACCACTACAAGTGTACTGAATTTTTAAAAAACGTGTAATTGAAAATGTACATTGAGATCCAGTTCAAAGCATAACTCTTTTCAAAGCAAAGTTATGTTCTGAGACCCTCTAGTTAAGCTTCTGATCTCTTAATCTGCTGTCAGAAAGATTACTGATTTTTCTGCCAATGCAATGCAAAGTTAGAAGGTTGAGTGATACAATTTCTGACCTCTCTGTCATAGATGAAGCCACTTATTCAGAGGGAAAAAGCTTGTGGGTGTACTTAGCTTATGGGAACTTCACTGTCCAGCAAAAAGCACTGAAGAAATCCCAGTTTGCAAATATGCCAAAAGTGTAATTGAAATTTTTGTGATGCTCATGCTGGCAGATAAATTGTCAAAAGAGGAAAGGTGAACTCCATGTGTAGTACAGGGGAACGCCTTACTGGCATGTGTGATGGAAGGATCTCCAGCAGTGTAGTTGCTATTGGCAATGCTAGTTTCTTATCCTGGACTCTCTGAGAAGCAGCGACTTCAAATCTTTTGTTTGGTGATTTCCTCCCCTGGACTCCTATTCACTCCTATGAATTACCTGACGTTGCAGCAAGACACTAACCTTGGAAATGTGGGTTTAACTAGACAACTTCAGGGGTGAACCTTTCCTACATGCTGTCACTAAGCCTTCTTTGTGGCATTTTATTGATGTAGAACTGCATCAATTCCTGGTAGTTATATTCCAATCCTTTTGAAATCAGAGAACATTAATAGACACACCGGTGGCAGAAGATGCTGTCCCTTAAAATAGCAGCTGGCAAAACACTTCTGAAGCCATTTCTCTGTGTTTGACTGAAAACTGAAACTACTTCAGGTTGGGTAAGAGTACAGAGAGAACACTTTTTTTCTCAGAAGTTCTTCAGAATTCATTTATTTATGATACAATATCTTAGTTTCAGCTGGGAAGAAATTGTTTTCTTCAGTGTCTGATATAATGCTATGCTTTTGTTCTAGAAGAAAAACAATATTGATAATATACCAGTGCTTAAAGTTGCCTGCTAAGCAGTGCTACACAGAGCCAAGGCAATTCGCAGCAAAGGGCTCAAGAAGTTGGGAGGGAACAGAATTAGGACACACGACTTTAAACTGGCCAAAGGGATACTCCATACCATATGACATAAAGAGGAAGGAATTTTAAAG
Organism: Tragopan temminckii; assembly: GCA_028571105.1. NCBI lineage: Eukaryota > Metazoa > Chordata > Aves > Galliformes > Phasianidae > Tragopan > Tragopan temminckii. The sequence continues at coordinate 25,004,830 of JAOWBP010000001.1, read as the reverse complement.
GGAAATGGGAGTTCATCTCTCTCTCTTCTGCTGGTTGGGGGGCTAATGGGGCATCGGTTGGGGCGTGGTGAGCAATTGCTTATGCACCACTTGTTAAATACATTTATATGTATAGATACAGTCATAACTGTTTTCCTTCTCCTTTTCTCTGTCTTAGTAAACAGTTTTATCTCAACCCACCAGTTCTACTTTGTTTTTTTCAATTCTCTCCCCCATTCCACTGGGAAGCAGAGAAGTACGTGAACAACTGTATAGTGCTGAGCCACCTGCTGGGTTAAATCACAACATATAATTAGAAAAATAATAATCTTCCAGTGTATTTCAACTTGCAGGTCAGTGGCAGTTCTGCTAGCAACGTTCAATGGCGATTGGATCAGTTTCACTGTGAGGGAAACGTTTATAAGAGTAGCTAAAGAAAATGAGAGGAAAAAAACATTTTGCTCCATAAAGACTTTAAGTCCTCCAAACATTTGCTTTATCCCTATTCTCTTTTTGGGACTGAGAGAAATTCATCCTTGTTCCTGGACTTGAAGTAGAGCTCAGCTTCTTGGGTGATTGCACAGGGGATTTGGAGATCAATCAGAATCCAAACTCAATGCTCCGTTCCTCAGTTCCTCTCCACAGTAAGTGATTCTTTTGTATGGAAAGGCAGAAAGCTGTATCATTGAAATCAATGACGAAACTCCTGCAGCTCTCAGAGAGGCTGAATTTCATTCTAAAATGAGCAGGTATGTTTAATGCTGCTGAAACTAAGAGTTTCAGTAAGAACCTCCTAGTAAACTGCATTTGGACTGATCCTGGACAGCACCTCAAATAAAAATCAGTTTCATTACTCTAATCACATGCACACACACACACACACACACACACACACAAAGAAAAAAAAGGAAAAAAAAGAAAAAAGAGATGAGCTTAAAAATTCTGGGACCTATAAAACAAAAGAATTATCTGCTTTAGAAAAAGTCACCTTCTGGCACAAGAACTATTCAGATTCACTTGGTTACCTGCTCAGAATTCCCCCCTCATCCTAGAGTGCTATTAATGAGCTTGTCCTACTACAGACATGAGAAATTCACTTTTGATCAGCTACTTGAAGATCTAAGATTTTAAAACTAGTGACAAAATCGTGATGGCTTACAGGTCATGGGCCTATTGGTCAGTCACTTAACACTTGCTTTCAGTCATGTTTCCAGGCACAGGAAGAGGGCTGGAGCATTTCCTTTCTGTGCTCAGTGCTGATATTTGGGGTGGAGTGCTATGTGGTAGGATGGGGGAACCAGACGGAATGACTGTAAGGTAGGGCAAGGAAAATAGTGACTAGGTACGATCTAGGACAAGTAGACAATAGCAGGAGAGTGACGTGCTTGTGAGGGTCTGGGGAACCATGGGCTGAAAGCTGCCAGGGGTCCAGGACCCTTCTCCGAATGTTACAAGAGAACAAACATCGATGACAAACCAGTGGTTAAAACCAACACAGGTGGTGGGTGAAGAGGGAGACAAGCAGCAAGTACAAGTCTGGGCTGGAGGCTGCTCATATAAACCCACCTAAAAGGCCAGAAATAAGATTACTGACACTAGCTGTATTGCTCCAGTCAATATGCAGTGTGCACACATTGTTATATGGTGTGGCTTCTCCTTGCACAGCAGCCAAGCACAGACAAAACTGCTCGCTCATACCCCTCTCCCAGAAAGGCAGGAGAAAGAATAGGAAAAGCAAAAGAAGAAAACTCACAGGTCAAGATAAGGACGGATTAACAAATGAAGGAAAGAAAAAAACAAGTGATATAGAGGCAGTCACTCATCATCTCCCAGCCAATCCCCCATCTTAGAAGCCAAACCCTTAGCATTCTACTTCATTTATCTCAGGTTTATCACTGAGCATGAAGTTATATGGGATGTCTCTTCGGGCAGTTGGGATCAGCTGTCCTAGCTGTGTGCCATCCCAAATTCTTGCCCACCCCCCGCCTGCTACCTGTAGAGAAGGTGGGAGGCAGAGTGGGAAAGAGAGCCAGCTTTGGCACTGTGAGTGATGCTCAGTAACGGATCAACAGTGATGAATTATCAGCACCGTTGTAAGAACAAATCCAAAACATAGCACCACACAAAGGAATTTAACTTCATCCTGGCCAGACCCACAACAGTATGACATGGTATTTAATAGCATGACACTGGGAGTGAAGCTTTATTAATTCAGAATAACTAGTAAATGGATCTTGTTCCTTTACGCATCTGAATGCTCAATTCTACCTTCAAACCTGGTACTGACCCTGAGCCAGGTGATCTCAGGTGATGTTTCTGTGGGATTTCATGGACTATCTCTGTGCACAGCTATTCTGACACTTCCAGTTCACATCACACTTCCTGTGTGTGCATGAGCCATCTGTGTACCACACATGTAGCCTGGGGCTGCCAGGTTTCTGAGTAGTCAGATGAAGCTACTGAATAGGTGCTCCCACAAATTGCCATGTGTCTGGAAGACCAGTCAGTGCAACATTCTCTCTCCTCCCACAGATTCTTCTCTGTTGAAATTTCCAGAAAATAGCCACACTTACTGCAGGCTGTCTGATCTGTAGTAGCTGTGCTTTCAAAAGCATTTTCAGTTTCATGGTTTAATGTCTCAGGGACGTGGGTGTATGAGAGAAGAGGAAGCAAGTTGTTTGCTTTATACATAGAAAGTGATTATTCTAGCACTTTTTAGTTGATGTAGCCTATTTTCTCAACAGAAGATTTTGTAGTAGACTTTTGTGAATGGGTGCGTGCTTATAGTGGGTAACTGAGAGGACAATATAATGCAATGTGAGAATGGATACATTATGGATAGATTATCCGTTGCAAGGATAGTAGTAAGAAGATGAGGCCATCAGAGCAAATAGCAAGTTGGGAGAGCCTTCCAATTTTCTTCCGTGCTGCTTTTTGGGTACCCTGTGTCCATTTCTGTGAGTTCAGGTAGCAGGCAACATACCTTGGGGACTTCTGCCCGGACACGCAAGTGCATATCTGCACTATAACACATTTCCTTAACTTTCTGATCACTGTGAAAGATCTACATCATTCAGAATCAGTGTGAAGGAGAGTGGAAGCACTCAATGGCATCAAAAATTCCCACCACTCACTTTGCCAACAAAAGAACAGGACAGCCAGAATCCTGGAAATTACTTTCTCTCATGCACTGCTTTTCCTGTTTGTGTTCTCTCATGCCTGCCTAAGTAACTCTTAGGGGGGCAGGGGGAAGACACACCAAGGATGGCTCTGAAGATGCCATACACTTTCTGCTATCATGTGCTGTGATGGTGGCTCTCCCTGCTCAGCAAAAAGGGGCACTGAGTTTGTCTCAACTTCAACTCAAGTCTTTTTCTGCACAGGTTTGTCAATGGATGTAAGGCTGCTGCAAGGACACCACACCCAATGTAAGAAATGCTTTGTATTAAAAAAAAGAAAAGACAATTTCAAGCCAGCAAGTAAAACACTATGTGACCCTGGTATGGAATTTAGGTGATTTTGTGGGGACTTTTCACATAGTGAAAAAGAAGACTGGAATAGGTATTTGAACCCGTATGTGTTCATAGAAATAGGAAAATCTGCGATTATTTTTTCTCCTAAAGAAACTCAGTTCGCACAAACATCTAGTTCTCTCTTCAGCTTCTTCTACTTCTTCTAACAGAAATAACCCACCAAGCCTTTGAAACATGGCTGCCTGCTTGGGTTAACAATGACACAGTCAGAGGCATTTTTTTTCCCCAGAGGACCCAGGGTTCATGCAGTGCAGAGAATAATAGTGAATCAAAGCAAGAACAAATAGAGAGCTTCCCTAAAAAGAATGTAGTTCATTCATCAGTCTGGGCATGCAAGGCATCCTGTGTTGCAGGCATGATCCTCACCATCAGCTTCAGCACCTCATCTGCACTCACTGGGGGTTGGTTCGTAAGATCCCCTCCTCTCATCTTCCGGAAGTTTGAGGGTTTTTGTAAAAATCTATGTCCAGCCTTGCAGCTGAAGCTTGAGACACGAGGCACAGGCAGGAGGGAGAAGAAACTGAGGTTGCATAGAAGAATCTTTCATTTTGTAATTTTTACCATAGTTTTATTATCATTTCTGTAGTGTTTTAACAATGTTTTAATTGAGGGGATGGCCAGGAAAGGGAGAAATGACGGTCTAAGTGAATCCAAATGTTTGGAAGGCCAGATAGAAAAAACTCTTTTCCAAATACTGTTTATTTAACATTGTTGGGAGTGGGCAGAGGGGCAGCAGGGGACAGCATTTTTCCTTGTGGGTGGAAGCCAATAAACAATACTCATGCAGAAACCAGTGCTTTACCAGCTGTGCTGTACAGTCATTTGCGTTCTTTATACCGCTCATGAAAGTCCCATTTGAAAGTACTTCTCAAAAGGATTAAAGCCCATGGCCATGGATTACTACTGTTTCATACCCAAAGAGAAGAGGTTATTGATTCAGAAAAACAGAGCTTTTGATTCCACCAAATGTGAATATGTGTTTATTAATATTTATATGCTCCTCTGGAGGTGTGTGGTGCTGTGCAGACTACTGAGATGACGAAGCCTCTGCCCTAAGATGCTTACAAGACAGATGACACAATGAATTATGACACAGGCTAAGAAGGGTCAGAGAGGAGGTGAAAGAGGAAAGGAAATGACAGAAAGCAAAAGAAAGCAAATTTGTTTCATGAAAGAACCATTATTTATAAAGCACAGACATCAGGTAATTTGATTCCCTTTGGCTGTTATTTTGGATTTGTTTTTCACTTTGTTTTATTATGTTTAATAATTGGGCATGGGTGAGATAGTGCATAACACCAGAGCTGAGATTAACGATGAAAGGCTGAGAGAAAGCTGTGGCTCTTGAGGAGGGATTTGAGGAAGAAAAGCATTTGTTTTTTCACTCATTAGAAGGAGAGAAGCTCAGGCACAGAAGAGTTTCACACTTGTGCTAAACTTTAAATTAACCACATGTGTAAGTCTTTGTGGGAATAGGGGACTAATTGGATAGATTAGAATACAATTAACTGTGAAGTTGGGTTAGCACTAGCTGATAGTGTTTAAAGAGTGAAAAAGATGATAAAATCCTGTGTAGCTAAAAAAAACCCACAGAACTATAAAGATATTCTAGGTGAGAAGGGAAAGAATCCTTAACTGTTATCAGAAGGATACTAACTTCAGAAACACAGGTGAGTTTGGTGCTCTCTATTGTTGCTACATACCTTACTTGGCTGTACTAATTTTTCACTCCTAGATCCATTTCAATTAACTCCTCTGTAATAAGCTCATTGCTGACCCCAGAGACCTTCATTCTGGGACATCACAAATAGAAAGGCTCATACTCCTCTGTAACTGGAAGCTGGATCAGCTACCAAATGTGTCCTCCAAATGGCAGCATATCTCTTGAGAAGTCCTGGTTGCTTTTATCTAGTTTGGGAAATAACCATAGTTATCCAAGCGTTAGAGCTTTGTGTGAATGTTTGCTGAGTATTCAGCAATCTATGAAGCATAACTTAAAAAATCATGCTAGAACTTACTAAAAGATACCAGATAGTTTTATGTATTCATACATGAAATTGAGGAATGCTTTGGAAAACAACTGCTTTCCAATCTATGTGACTTCCATCTTACAGAGACATAAAAAAAAAACTCTCTTCTTCATATATTTGGAATCATCTCATAAAAAAAAAACTCTCTTCTTCATATATTTGGAATCATCTCAAATAGAGTTCTTTAAAGAATACTTGTATTTCTTAAGATTATCCATCAGAGAATCTAATTTGTAAGTAGAGTTTTTTGTGCCTGGTGTATTCAGAAAGCTGCTCTCACTGTTATTAGATCTTATGACCTTTGCAAAACAGATAATGATGAAAAGTCTCTAAACGTTTATACCTTTTGAGGGAAAGACATGGAAGAGTCAGACTCTGTATTTCAATCTGTTTGACCCTCATTTGCTAACTTCACTTGACATTACAGTGTGTAAAGCACTATGTGTCTGAAGAAGATCTCTGACTGAAGGAGAAATGTTATGTGCTGAAATGTTTCCAAAACTGGAGCTGCTTGGGGGGGGAAAAAAATAAAAATTGTTAATTGAGTAGTATTAAGATTTGGTGTTATGATAGAATAGCTTAAACTACTTTGAGTAACTTATATTAATGACAATCTTATTGTCTAGGAAATAAAAGCAAAGTAATGTGTTTAAATGTCCAGACTAGTAAAACTCTTGCTCTTGTTACAGGCAAATGATTATGTCTAGTATCTGTTTTGCCATTCTTCCTAACTACACATTCAGCAGAATGCATGACCGCTCAAATGTGTATTCACAGGTTATATGGGCATAAAAACAAACATAGGTATAATTGAAGACTATCATACTTTACTCATTTTCCAAATTAAAGTCATAACTATTGTCAACCAGAAGAGGACAATGTTATCCTAAATAGAACATAAATAATGTAAAAAACAGTTGTTGTAAAATTCTTTAATAAAGAAATTAACTTAGTAAAAGAGTCAATAATAAGTAGGTAACTGAAAATAATGCCTCCTATTTATTTCCATGGAAACTACAACAGATGCAAAGAGCAGAATAACACTATTTGATAGAGCAAATTCTCAGCTATAAAACCCTATTTTCAATGTTGTCACCACTATTAGCTGTAGATTTTTTTTTTCCAAAGATGAATGGGAGCTTGCATACTATACTTGTAAAATTCTGCACCACTGGAAGTGACCCACTGTTTCACAGCTGCTATAATGGTGTTGTTGCTAGGATAATATTGCCCATACAGTCCATATTTCATTGGCCTGAACAGATGGAAATCTGAATGCACTAAATCTGATGTTACAGTGAATGTGGTAGGACAATCCAGCCAAAACTGGACATGTGCTCAATGATCTTCAAACTGGCACGGGGTCTGGTCTTACTGTGTTGCAAAAGAAAGGTTATCTTCCTTTGTGTCCTGACTTTGGAGCCATCAGCTTAGTTAGCATCATGATGTAGTTGTAAGAGTTGATGATTTGTCCAGGTTCCAGGAAATCCAGAAAGATCACCTGTTTCCTATCCCAAAAGACAGTGCACATTACTTCACCTGTTGAGGACTGCGTCTTAAACTTTCACTTTAGTTGGAAATTCACATCTCCTCTCCACAGACTGCCCTTTGGAATCTTGCTCATAGTGGTGATATCATGTCTTGTCATCAGTAATGGTGTGATCCAGGAAAATGTCACTTCAGCCTCATGTTTTTTTGGTAGGTCTTGAAAATATAGTGGAATATTGGTGGGAAGGTTCGACCTCTGCTTACATACCACCAACGTCCACCTCTGATGTCATGACCCATGCGATAAAATAGGAGGTGTTAGTTTCAAGCAGTTGTGTTTATCTTTTTTTCTTAGACCTGGGTTATCACTGAAAACTGACCCATCCCATTAAGAACTTCTGAAAAAGCAAGTTTGAGAATTTGTTGCATACATTTCACAATGATCTTAAGAAAAATTATTTGAAATTAAGGTGTTTTCATAGTTTTTGCAAAATATTCACAGATTGTCAAAAACTTAACTTTGTCAGATACTCCTGTTTAAGGATATAATCTTTCATAAAAACTCCTGAGTGGAGCCTTGAGAATTTTTTATTAATCATACTCTGTACGTGCCTTATTACATGTTGTGAGATGAAGGGACAATTTCAAGAAACATACCTGTCCTGTCAAATAACTAGGAGGTTTTCAATGAAATAAGGGTGTCTCCTGCTTCAGTATGGACTTAGCAACACAGGTGAAGGCTCCAGTGCCTCTTCCCAAAGTCTAGTTAATAAAGTCTCCAGTAATGGCCATTCTTTTCTTTTTCTAAAGTATTATCTGGACTTTGTGATGGTTAAAATTGACTTCAAAAAAGTCACCTTGAATTTTTATTCACAAGGTACAAAAAACCCAGAAGCATGATGATGCTTGTATAACATAATTTTAACACATTCCCGAGTGCTATGTCAATAAATGTAAGCTGCTATTGCCATGAATGCTTTTGTTTTCCTTTGTACTTGGGTTGGTGTGCATTAGGTTCTCTTACTCCCACTTGTGCTTGCCAATCTCAGTCTTATATACTTCCCAAATTAAAGTAAAATCTCCTTTTACTAGAATTTCAGTTAACTGCTTTACATTAATCTCTTTCATATTGTATTGCTTTAAATAATCGAAAGCAAAAGATAAATCTGATATTACTTTGAATTATACTAATGGCAATGAAAAGCTTGAATGCAACCAATGTGTATGCTCTGGAATATAAATTCCTATGGGCAGAATATTTCACAATTGGATTCAGCTGTAGTAGATGAAATCTTGATATATACAGCCTGGGTGTGCTTTCATTTTAAGCACAGCTCTTTCATTGCTGTCAACAAAGACTTGCACAGCTAAAATAAGAGTTTAAAAATTCCTGTCCCCTGATTTTCCAAAGGTTTAAAATTATACTGAAACACTCTTTTAAAAGACATCTTTTCACAATAAACGTTAAAGAAAACCCCAACCTCTACTAGTTGTAAATAGGACTTTTTTTGCTGACATTAACATCAGTTCATAATGTGGATTTCAGCATTTTGATAATTTAAAATTTACTTTTAAACTGCTGAGAGGTTTATATTTGGAAACAGCTGCTGATCATGGCCCTGTAGCTACCTTTAGCAATGTTTTATTATCTTGACTAAGCTCATAATGGTGATTCTCTGCTCTACCACTGACATCTTAATGGCTGCCTCACCAATACTGATGTTGTAGGAAGTATATGGGACTGACTTTTACATCTATAATGATATGGTAATGGGAGCCATTACAGTGTCAGTGGTGGTTTATTGGCATTATGGTTTAAGATTATGAGGGCATTACAATGCCACTGCAAACAAATACTGCTGTTTTTAAAATAAGAGGATGGAACACAGAAAGGTGACAAAATAGTTGTAATATTAAACTCACAATGGCAAGATATTGTTTGCTTAAGGCAACCACTTCCCTAAAATTCATCTGTTATCTGCATAATTCAGCAATACACACTGTGCAATCATCTGCTGGAGATTCCACAGCATCGGGCAGAAACAGCGAATGACCCAGGGTGAATGCATTTGCCCATTTTGTGCTTTATAGAATTCGGCTTAATTTTATACTGTATTAGTTGGAGGATCAGAGCTTGCAGATAGAAACTGTCTGACACGGGAGGGAGAATGTCTGAATTTCCAAAGCCAGTGGAGTATAAAGCAAAATGGTCTCTTTTGTTGATCTTTTTTTTTTTTTTTCCAAGAGGAGAATAGTTAGAAGCAGAAATAGGAAACAACAGAACGCAGACGATGTTGCCTGGTAAGAGCCTTACAGATCAAAACGGTAGATCTGTCATCATGAATGCAGGCTGGACTATAAACTGACCTGAAATTCACATATGACATTGAGGTTTCCAGAGGGGAGTTTTTGAAAAGCATTTGAGAAAAGTCAGTTCCCATGGAGTTCCTGTTTACATACTGCATCAGACTTCCTTATCTAAATTCCTCCTAGGAAAGAAAAAGATCAATCTTCAGTTGGCTTTGTACTAAGCACTTTGATTAGTACTTTGTTGAAAAGTCAGAGCAGGCATTGCAAAGAACTGCTGAGAAAAAGTTTTACATTGATTTCATGTTTTCTGAGGGTCATGGTCAATTTTATCTCCCAAGAATTTAGTAGCTTCATCTACATAAGCAAGCGCTGAGGCACAATAGGAATAGATCTAGAAAACAGATTAGTTGGTGCTGCAGATTCAGCTTCCACACTACTCACATTTTATAGTTTTCCTGTAGAATATTTTGGGTTAGGTTCTTCTGGTCTTGAGGTCTGAGCACTGATTGATAGCTGGAGAACATTAGGTGCTTTTCTGAACTGCATCCTCTAGTTTTGTTGCATCTGAATTAAATCCTGCCCATGCTTGTGTATGATAAGTCTGCACAAAATTAAGCATGCTTTAGTAGGGACAACTAAAAAGTTAACTTCAAAAATATGTTCCTGATATGAGACAAATACTGATGAATGCCCACCTAGTGACTTCCACGCTCCTAATCCAGTCCCACAAAAGTGGCTTACTTGTTTTTTTTTTTTTTTCTTTTTACAGTTCTGACTCTTCTCTCAATAGCTTCATAATTTGAGTGACATGGAGCTTGTATAAGAAACCAGAGTTGATGAAACTATCATAGGAAGCTCCACGCAAACATGCAGAAGAACTTCTTTATAGTAAAGGTGGTGGAGCACTGGAACAGGCTGCCCAGAGGCGTTGTTGAGTCATCTTCTATGGAGATTTTCAAGACCAGTATGAATGCCTACCAGTGTGACCTATTGTAGAGCACCTGCTTTAGCAGGGGGTTGGACTTGATGATCTCTTGATGTCCCTTCCAGCCCCTGCAATTCTGTGATTCTATCTCAACCTTGAATTTGAGGAAAGGATTTGTTCTACATAGTGCTTCAAGTACAACAGGAGTGAAAGCAGCAGGAGGCAGCAATCATAAATACGTACTATGATGTATAGAACAAGGGGCAGAGGATTCAGATGAGCATCTGGTGTTGAGCATAATACCCTGTCATCATTGACCTTCCAAAGCTCTGACTAATCCTACTGTGGAGCTGATCATGGCATCTTAAAAATAGCTGAGATGTTTATTACTGCTGTTATTTTATTCAGAACTCATACCAGAAATTCACTTCTCTAATAATTAGAAGCCTTTTAATTTCTGTACTAAGGTTATTTTGACCAGTAAATACCCATTTTTTTTTTCCTGAGTCAATCTTGTGCCTATGTAAAATAATTCCTGTTTCTTTCAGAAGGATTTACAGAGAAATCATACAGTCTCTCAGCCTTTCAGTAGTGGATTGCCATGGCCAGGTTTCTTCACAACCTATCTGCAGATGGGCTTTCTGTTACTTGAGTTTGACCCTGATGGAAATATTGCTGTATCCTCAGATTCCTTTTTTTCTCTCTTTTTTTTTTTTTTTTTTGTCTTTTTATAGCTATAATATATCAGCACCTCACAGTAACCATGCCCTTAACTAGTGTGTATTCAGGTCATACTTTTTCTCTCTTATTTCTAATAGGGGTGCTCCCAGCTTTTAACAAAAACTTCTGTAATAGAATATCTTTACAGCATGACCTTTCTTGTTTATTGTTAAATTCCCTTTAATATGTAAGTCTTCAAGGTTACACAATCCCTGCAGTGTGGCACTACACTCTGAATATCTTCTACAAAGGGTACCTCAGCAAATTTTAGCAGTGTCCTTGTTTTTCTGTGCCTTGTTCATGAATGAGATTCCCTCCAACCCAGCAGTTCATCTTTCATTAAAAACTGCATCACCTCTCCTTTAGCTGTCTAGTTAGCTATGCAGTACAGAATTCTGATATTAATGTCTGTCTTTGCCTCTTTAATAAATAATTTTCCATTTGACATTCAGCTTTTTCTTTTCTGAAGACTTGTATTATCTCTATTGTGTTTAATCTTTCTCATACAGTATCTAAGAGTTTACCATGTAAGCTGCTAAGCAAGTGGGTGATATTAGCAAGTTTAACTATTTTCAGTATACGTGTTTTATTTCTAAATTGAAGTGCTGTATGGAAGCATGAGACCAATGCACAGATCACCAGTTCTATCCATGTATCTGTTAGGAAAACATCTAATCTTCCAGTTAATCGCAGACAGCAGTGTAAAATGAGTCTCCAGACTTTGGGCATCCAGAAAACTTGGAGAATCTGGAAGCCCCCAAAATTAGAAGTACTTTGTTGTTAACCTTGTCTGAGGTTGAAGGAGATGGTGAAGAAACTTTTCACATCATTCCACTTTCCTGTCAACGTCACTTCAAGTTCTTATTTGTAATATTATATATTCTTTCCTAAGTTTTTGATTTTTTGATATCAAAGATGTTTCTAAACATCTTTTTACCATGAAAGTAACAACAACGACAAAAGGTGGGAACACTTTTTTTTTTTTTTAAGTTCACCTTGGTGGTATTAAAGGTGTTCTTCTAAGATCCAAAGTTCTATAGCAATAACTGCAGAACCTGGAGAGTTCTGAAAAACAGAATAGGGCAGCAACTCTTTTTTGATTGCTAAAGCATGGAACTCTTGACTGTTTGATGATAATAGCCTTCACGGATAGTTTACCACCAGTAGAAAAGTTTTGTTAGTAATTTTGTTAGTAACTAAGAAAGTAGTATTTACTGCAGGCTTTGCCCAAACAAAAAGCTAACTGTGTATTTAGTAATTCATGGCAGAGACGGCTGACTCTTGTTAAAGGTTGTTTACCCCTAATGACCCTTAAAACTTATGGGATCTGAGAAGATGTCAATGACACCTCAAGTGTTTTCTTTCACACTGCAAACAGAAGGAATGCTAGATGAAGAACTTGTCCTGCAGAAAGAATGTGATTGTAAATGCAGGTGTTTGTCCACCTAAAATATGAGATCTTCATGGCTTGAGAAAGGTCTGAGGATAATCACTGCTCCAGATGGCTCTGGAGATTTTCTTCTCATCTCTTTGCACTCTTATTTAAAAAGGTATTAAATCCTAGATGGGAGTTTGTGAGATGGCACTGTGATTAATTTTCATTACTAAATCCTGGATGGACTACGATATGATTGAAAATTAATCCTCAACACTGGAAGTATTGAAAATCACCCTTCCCTTGCCTGTTGTGTTTTCCCCTTTGTATCTTGCAGTGGTTTTCAGTTCTTCAAAGGTGCAGACTCAGTAGAGGTGTGGATCTCTGTAAACGTTTCACATATGCAGCTCTTATTACAGCATATAAGAATCAGTTTTTCTTTGTCACCTCTTTAAAAGTCTTCAGAAGCTGTCCACAAACTCCTAGGGATCTTCCAGCCACTGACTGAGCTAACTGTGATTAGTGAAGTGGGTCATTTTATGCTCAGGGATCTTGTGTGGATGGACACCAGTTGCATCATGGACTGAATATTTCTGTAATACAAATAAAGAGGGTTGTGGTAGGAAGGAGAGAGAGTTCATTTGTACTTCTCTAGAGGAAAGAAAAATTTGGACCTGTGAGGCCAGTGGAGCTGAACTGACACCTGGTTTTTGAGGACAGCACAAGCTTTTTTCAGACTACTAATGGCAGAAGTACCACAACAGTTGCCACGAATCCAAGGAAGAAAAGTTCAGAGCGACAAGAAGTTCTGAAAAGTGGCAATGGCAGTTACTGGGGGAGATTTACAAAAGGAGCCCTGTGGAGATGAGCCAAAGGAGAATGTGCGTGGTTGTTGAGCAGTGTGAGAATCCAGGGATCTCCCTTGTCGACAAGAGGAGAAAAATATTCCAGCAAAGTACCTGTTGAACCTTTGCAGTGTTGGACTGGCAATCGTCGCACTTTTAACAGCCCATTTGTAGAAACGGTTGCTCTGAAAAGAGGCATTTATGCAGCAAGCCTCTGGGAGTGCAAAAGGCAAGATGTATGGAAAAGACAGAGGGGGATGCCAGCAAAACTGAGAAGAGAGGCTCAGAGGCAAGAGCAGGAAACCTACTGAGTGGCATAATGTGCTTGGTGTGGAGATGCATATGTATAACTCCCATCAGACCTGTCCCTTTTCCTCTGTCTCAGTGAGGGGCAGCTAGTTATCTCACCCACTGACCTGTGTCTGCCAGCAGGCTGCTCAGCACAGGCGGCCGGGAAGCTAATTCTCTGCTGCAATGGGAGAGATGGAAACGCTATGAGGGTCTGCGTGACACAATCAAATAAAATGCACGAGCAGAGGTAAGAGCCTGCCTGCAATGCCTGGAAAAAGCTTCACTGGTTTCTTAAATGCTTGCATCCAGCTGAGAGCAAACAGCCCAAGCTCTGTCAGCTCAGCTGGAGGGTAGTGATAACAGAAACTGCCAAATGAAGGGCAAGGGACACGCAGCGGTTCACTGGTGTCTCTGATGTGGCGTGTGCTTCTGGGATGCCAGTGGGAGTCCTGCCAGCCTATTTGTGCCTCAGTGAAGCAACTTGGGAGCTTACAACCCCCTTTTAAAGCCCCAAGCCCCTTTGTTTGGCCTCTAGCATGCAGCCAGGTTTTTATAAGCATCATTTAAATTTGGAAGTATTGCTACTGTTCTGCAACCCCACCTACAAGATGCAGCAGCTAGACTTCTCAAGAAGATTAAATTTGCCTGTAAGAGACAGCCAGTAAGTCTCTTCTTCCAGACTGAGCTGGAAAAGGAGAAAATCAGTCATTGCAAACCTCTTGCTTTTTAGCAGGTCTGTTCAGATTGCCAATGGCAAAGATGTTCTCAGGGTTCCACGAGCCTCACCAGCAGGATCTAGCCCAGGAAGCCATCAGCTTATTTCACGTACTAGCAGGCCACAGTAAAACCATTAAATGCTAACAGTTTTCAGTAGCTACCAGATTGGATTAAATTCCAGCTAGTGACCTACAAGTGAAAGTCCTTAGCACTCCCCAGTAGGGCCTGTGGTTTTGATACTTCAACAGAGACTGTGTACGTAAGCACATTCTCACATGGGTAAGCATGCACAAATAAATCAAGATATGAAAATAAAAGTTCAGCATTCTGCTCCCTCCACGGGAGGGACCAGTCTGGCAGAGAAAGCCAGGGATAGGGCTCCAGTACCTGTGGAGCTCAAATAGAGTCTGCTCTTGGTGCAGAAAGAAGTGTCTGCTGGGGTTTGGTAACTTCAAATAAAGGATTATTCCAGCAACAAAAATATTTTTGTTTAGAAATATTCTGTCAGTAGAAACAAAAAGTCCAACAAATTCAGCAAGATATGGAGAACTTCAGAAAGAATATGAAGTGTAGTTTTCACTTTTTTGTTTTTACTGTTTAGAAAATTGTGGTTTTGGCAAAGCAAAACTAAGGGTGTCATTTTCCAGCATGCCTGAATGATTATGTTGGGGTGTTTCTGAAAAATCCCAATCAGAAGGTATAATATAGGACAGGAAAGAAACAAAGTTCTTGCAGCAATTCTATCTGTTTGTTCTGAGAGGTGGGCACAGACAGAAATGCAGAGAAACCACAACATTTCTGAAGAGAAACAGGAGCTAGAAACTCACACATCTGCCTGTGGCACATGAGGATGACCTTGTCAGTCAGCATGGAGCCTTAGGAGGAATGGGCTCTGCTGGCCAGGGCTGCCAGGCCGTCCTCGACCAGAGGAGGGACAGGGGTTGAGCTGTGATGGTGCTCTGCTTAGGTGTAGCAACTACCTTTCTCCACTGATTAAAATTAGAGCTCTGGATTTTTACTGGGGACTTTCAAAACCTTCCGGAGGTTAAGTTGCCTAATTCCACATAATTTTAATATGAATTGATTTTCCAAATCCCTCAAGGTTAGCAGTGTTACTAATCTTCAAAGGAAAAATCCCCTTATGTTTGACTCCTGAAAGTCTTTAAGTATTGCGAGGTGGAGTTGTCATTAAATTAATGGTGTTCAGGAAAAAAAAAAAAGATCAATTAGGCTGAGATAGCCAGCATTTTATCTTGCTTGAATTTTGCACGATCTTCTACTCATCAACCACAGCGTAATTCATGGGATGGTTAGGGATTTTCATTTGGGACTGTGGGTTTTTCTCATATCTGTGATCTTTCCTTTCATTTACCTGTAGCACATTCAGGCACCTTTGGTCTTTCAGTTTTTAGTTTGCTATAGAGTGTTGAGAAGTACTTTGTTGTTACTGGTGAGCAGGCTGGGTGAGCCAGATGTTCTGGGATCAGCAGACCTGGAAGGACCCAAACTTTTTGTAGTCCGAGAATGTTTTTGGCAGTCGAAAGAGTTATTCCATATTGCCTGTGATTGCTGGGGACCTGATAATCCATGTGGTCTTTTGCAAAACTGTGTTCCCAGAAACACATAATGCTTTTAAACATCTGCTTCATGCTTAACATGGCAACTGCTTCCTGTCTGTCTCATCTTAACTTATTAAGAGTTTATCAAATATACCACTTCCGTAAGTCAAATGACTGAAAATCCAAGTTCTATATTTCAGTAATAATATTAGCTGTGAAGCTGGCAGTTGGTCTAGATAATGGCTGACTAGTGAGAGTTTTAAATAGCTGTAGCAAATCTGGTTAGCTATAAACACCCTGAGAAAAGATACAAGACGGCTGATAATGACTACTCGGTCAAGAATTATTGATAAAAGGATTTTTAAGGAATAAGAAAATCACTCAAGTGAAGGAAGAGGTTTTTTTTTTCCCCCCATCATCAGAGCTTTCAGGCTCATTGGAGACGATACTGAAAACTTATACGAAGTGAGAAGTTGACACTGGGAATCGTTCAGTATCGGGATTCTGGGTAGAGCAGCTGGTGTGTGATCCAGCTGGGAGGTGGTCTGTGCTGTGTCAGAACAGGAGAGACACAATCTGCATCTCCTCTTCCTGCTGTATTTTAGGAGAAAAAGAAGTACAACAAATGCTTGGGACCAGAAGTTTAGAGATCAACTGTGTTGAATTTCTTGGAGGGTTACACTTCTCTTCATTGTGGCTAGATTCAAGGAGAGGCCGTCTTACTGGAGAACACCCATACTGGCGCTCAGCTAAACGTGATTGCTGATGTACAGCAGTGGTTTTGTTCCCTGGCAGTTTATGGAAGAACAATTAACACAGAAAGGCTTAGAGTATAAGGACTGTGTCTTGACTACAGCTACAGGGAGCAGAACAGGCAGCAGACACATATATACCCCTTTCAGAAGTTTTCCGTCAATTTCTATGTATTTTACTCTTATGAACAGCAGTTGACTTTACACAGAAACAGGTAAGAGGCTGTCACAAACCACCCTGTGCCCTGCTAGGTAGATGAATCCTTTATCTCTCAAGCTGGAAAAGTTTTTGATAGATACCTACAGAAGAGAGGAGAGGAGCAAAGCTACTGTTTGGAAGATACTTGCAGAACTTCGTGGGCAGTTCTGTGGCCTAACACATGGAATAGGAAATGGAAGTGTGTGGCAGCATGTGTTTTTCAAGAAGTCAAAGAAGAATGCTTCTTTTGTTTGAGCTCTGCAGTTATTCTCCTCTATTAAGTTTTTACAGTGGTTTGGATTGTATTATAGAAAAAACAGAATACATTACAAAAAACTGACTAAATCTGTAGTTAGGATTTGTACTCAGGTGAAATCATTAAAGCTTGTTTAAATCTAGTGAAGCCTTGAGAAATGAAGTTTTCCAGCTTCTAGTCACCATGGCAAGTTCTTGCCATTTGAGATATGAAGTTTGCATTCCTAATTTTATTTCTGCTTTAATAAGACACTCTAACCGATTGGAGAGCAATACCAGAGGAGACGCTTCTGTCAAGTCATTTGTTCCAGGCCTGGCAGCTGTAACAAACAAGTCCAGTGATTGAATGGGGCAGGGGAGCTGTGTTAAATGGTTAAATCTCTCCCAGGGCTGACTGACATTTGGCAAACACAGCCACATTCTCTTACTGATGTGCTTACTAACTTCCTTGAATGTTATTGGAAAAGATACATGCTCATTGAGGAATAAAAAAAAGACATAGCTCATTTAAAGCAGATCTCTCATTCTGGTTGCATGTGTTCTAGCACATTTCTTCTTACAGCTGAGTGCCACCGGCTTGCTCATCTTCTGTACTCATCATCTGTGACTGAGTTTCTTGAGTAATGTGTTGCTTAAAATTCTATCTTAATGTTTTCCTTTGTTTTTTTCTGTGCCATGGTTTCAACATTATAACTTTTTTTTTTTCCAGGAAAAATGGTTTCAGTGCAATTTTCGTAAGGGAAGGCAGAGATTTCTGTGTAATATTCTCTTGCAATATGTATGAGCTGGGGCTGACTGTGTATCACAGAGGGATTGGAAGGGAACTGCAGAAGTTCTTTTACTTTCAAAATTTTTAATTGTAACTGTACGCTTCTACATTTACTTTGATTTTACAGTTAATGCACTGCTGAAGCAGCAGGCTACATTACAAAATGACAATTGTTTAAATGCCACCAGTTTAATTGGGTATTCTTTTTCATATATCAAAAGAATTCAGTGATTCTTTGCAATATATTCTGGTAAGGAGCAGTATTCTTGGAGACTTAAAAAACCCACAAATAACTGCATGTTGCCAATGATAACTTTTCTGTTTCAATTCTACTTCCTCAGTGAAAGAAATAATTTTGGGGCTCAAGGGGTGGAGAGTAGATATTCTGGCATTTATGGCAGAATAAATTTAGTCTTGGAGAAGTAAAGTAAAACAAAAGAGAGAAGACTCTTCTAAAACAAAAGAGATACTCCTGTCCAACAAAACACCTCAGAAGAGTAAGATTACCACAGGACTTAGGAGAGAAGAGGTCACCTGGGAAACATGTTGTGGCACTAGTGTGATAGGCATGCTAGGAAAGACTATAAATGGAGCTCTTGAAATGTAAGAATGTTCTTTCCTTTATTAAAGGAAACCTAGACTATCTACAGAAATGGCTGACCTACCAAGCCTGCCACGCATTCACCTGAGGCCCACCCTTGCCTACCATCACACCTCTTGGGTAGAGACTGTCTGTGGTTGGTCTCCCACTCTCAGACATGACGAAGCAGCTATGGCCAAAGATACCTCAGTATGTGGTTACTGAATTTATGAGTCCAGTAGGCCCATCCCAGTAGGATGTGAAATGAGCTTATTTCTGGCAGCTTTGATGCCTGCGGTCTACTACAGCTGGCAGGCAGGAGGAGAGCAGCTTCCACTCCAGTCCTCCTTCCACATCTCCTGAGGCAATGGAGGATGTGAAGGCTGCCATCCTTTGCTGCTGGTACCACACAGACAGGAGAGAGGTGGGGGAGAGGTGTGGGAGCAAGCTGGTGCCAGACTACAGGTCCCATGTCCCCAGCAGCCACAGGCAGGGCAGCTTTGCGAACACAGACTTGCTCCAAGCTGTACAGAGATCTCAATCCATCGCTGGGAGGTCACAGGAAAGGTCCAAACTGCAGTCTCAAAATGCAGATTTTCAAGCTAGAAGCAGGATCAGATGACACTGGTAGAAATAGTCACAACATATGCACAGGTAAGTCATGGTGTGAGACCTTTGTTGAGAATCTGCACTCCCATAGAGTTAACTCTGATATCAAAGGTCCCAAATCCTGTCTGTATATTGACTTGTTCATTAATAGTTTGTATGTATGAATAATTCACCATCTACATACTATATCTCTACTTTAAATGCATTACAAAGCATATATTAGACAGAGATTGACCTCTACTGTGGTTAACATCAAGATTTATTGTTCCAGGAAGCTCCAGATATATTGACTTGAATCAAAGCCTGGAGGTTCAATTAAAGTTGATACTGTATGAACAAAAGGCCACAAGTCACGTTTCTTCTGTACTCTGCTTTGTGAAGGATTTTAGTTCTCTTTCTTCATTTTTTTTTCCCCACTGAGGCTGAAGTATAGTTGTAATCATAAGCAGTTTGCCTAGCTCAGCCAGGCCTTCTTGTTTTATTTAGCTGCCTCTGGGATCCTTGCTAAATCATTATTAATGGAATGCCTTGCTCTAGCCTGAAAATAACATTTGTGTTTTCATCTGCTCTAATACATGTATTTCTTTCTAAATCCATTATTTCAGTGTAATATGGCAGATTCTTTGCCTTCTTCTGTTTAACCTAAGAGCAGATCTCATTTGGAAAAAAAAATAATGATGTACTAGAATGTAATGAGTTGCTAACAATAAGGCATGAGTAGGGACAAAGCACTTCGAATTTACCCGCTCTTCTTTCCCACAGTGTTGAAATTAAGGAAGGAAAGATTTCACAGACAGGCTTGGGGGCTATGACCTTCTCTCCTGCTGCTGCATCTGATAACGTTCCCCTTTCACTAGTGATCATTAGTGTGACCTTCTTATTTCTTTTCTTTTTTCTTTAAAAAACTAAAGGCTGTGGTATCTTAACACTATCACTATGTTCCGCACATTTCATTGCTAAGCAACAATCAGCAGTGCACAGCCTGAGCACCGCATACCCACTGCTCACTTCCATCCCTGCAGCACAACTTTTGCTTTATGTGGCTGGGGCTGATGCTCTGAGGACATGTGAGTGCTCTGGCTCCTGACTGTGCTCTTTAACAGCAGTCCTCCATCGGGCTCACCCACTGCCACCCACACACCGGGCTGGAAGGGCCAGAGGCGTGTCCAAAGAACCACAGTAATTCTGATCCAATGATGGGAACTGATGTGGAAAGGGCAATTATGAAAGCCAAGAAAGAAAGGAAAATAAAGGTTATTCCACTTCTTTCGGGCCAAAGCCATTCTGAATATGCTCATCTGGAGTGCATAAGACCACCCTGTGCTTCCAGCAGCACGCAGCTAAAACAAGGGAAACCAAGGCATGTTCAGTGGGAAGTGCTCTGAGTCTTACATCTGAATCATGGTTAATATCAGGGAGTTTACTAGGATATTTATAGTTGCTAAGGAAAGAAGCTATTTCTTTTTGCACAAAGATAGATCTCTTCAGAAGAGATTTTAGTCCTAACTACAGAATACACAAAACTAGTAGTAAGGAGTAATATTTTTGTGGCAAACAGATATTCTCCTTGAAGAAACTACCGAAAAGTCCCAAAATGCAGGTCACTCAATGCCTTGAACCTTCCCTGATTTAGATCTAATAGGATAATATTGCTTCTGTTTTGGATTCTGACTCTTTACATTTATTACAACACGGAGAAGTCATAGAGAAAATAAATCAAACTTCCTCTCCAGAGAAATTGCCACAACCTTGGGCTCTGCCACCTGACAACAACCAGAGGAGGTGAGTGCAATGTGGGAGACCCAAGACAAGGAAACACTGTACGAATCAAATATCTCTGCAGCCACTCTGGTGGCTTCTTACACTGGTTCAGCAGTCCAAAGATACGCTGTTGACAATTTTGCAGAGGTAAAAGGAAACCAGAAGTTGGTACTGGCTAATACAAATGGTTGATCTGTTGTAAGCTGTAGCTAATTATCCCCATGAGGTCACTCACGGTCACACTTAGCTGGAGTGCCTGAACCTATTAATAAATCTTACTCAAAGTTCAGATGCTGGTCTCTCAGCATATGTTTATGACTCTCAGTGGAAAGTGGTGTAAGATTCTTCGTATGGGACTACAGGGAAAAATTCAGCTTTCTGCCCAATATAAAGCAAGCGGGAGAAATTCTAGAACCTGCAGGACAGATTCCTGATAATGAAGGATGTCTGATAGATTGTTTGCTGTAATGGATGGCTCCAAGCAAAGTGTTCACAGGCTGCTTTTAAGGATCTGTTTTAATTGCTTCATTTTGCACTCAGCTTGTGGTATATGTGGCATTCCCTGATTGTAAAGAACTAGTAGATAGCTACAAACCACAGGCCATTAGCTGTAGTATTTCTTCACGATCAGGCTCTGCTGGGCAGATTGTGACTTTCAAAGCCATCCCTCCTCTTCTGGCCATGACGAGTCCACAGGGAGCATGTGCTTGCCCTGTCTCAGCTAGGTTTATGGTATGCTATTGCTCCTGCTAACGACAACCAACTAACATGTTCTTAAAACTGCCCCTGAGAAGGAAAAGTCCCTTAACATATGTGAAACTGGTTCACAGCTCTTGCTAATGGGAGAGGCTGCACAGCAACTGTCCCTATCCTCTCCTTCTTGTGAAAAATATGAACATTTGAGTATTTGGCTCACTCTTTAAAATGTGATTCTTATAACTTAATGTACCAATATTTTAGATTTGATGACAAATATCTCTGAAAGCATGGATTTTGAGAGGCATGATGCTGCATCTACAAGAACAGCATATCTAGTTTTACTTCAAAGGCAGTGGAGTCTATTTTACAAATGCCTTCTCAGTAGAACTGTAGTAACATTTCTATCCCTTGTAACAATGTGGGTTAATGTTTTAGGGGAAAGCAGGTAGGTAAGTGGTAAAATCCTGATTAGTTCCTTTAAACACGCCGGTGCATCAGCAACTTCAAGTCATCATAGTTCTATGTGGCTGAGCTACAGTGTGAGGCTCTTCTTTGTTGCAGCTTTAGCTGAAAATAACAAAATAACTCCCATTTAAATCAAGACACAGGTACAGTCTCAGGCACCTGTTTCATTTGGTGTAGGCAGCATGCTGACCCCAGTGCAGGGTCTGGCGTTCTGGGGCAGCCCTGTGGCCATGCTGGCTCACACGGGGCATGTTGATTTTGTTAGAGGCAGTCGAGGACATTAATATTCAGTCATTCATGGCTGGACACGCTTGCTGTGGCATTGTACAATTGCGGTTTAAAATGCGGTTGATAGGGAGGTAGCTTGCTGACCTGTGAAGGCAAAATAATGCTCGTCTAGCAGGACGTGTCTAGCAGGTGTATTAACCTTTGGCAGTCCCTCTGCAGAAAGTGTGCGCCGTAACCTCCTGCTCTAAACATGCTGCTGTGCTTTGTGATTCCTACCTAAGAAAAGAACCCCAAGGGCGGAGACCACAGTGATACCTCAGCTGTGTGTGGGTCAAATCCACAGATAAAACACCACACGCTACCTCCAGAACTGCTTGCAAACTGAACGCTTAGAAAAACAATATTGCAGGCTACTTTTTTTCCAAGCTCTGGAAAAATTGGGGTTGGAAGATCTCTGAACCAAAATTGTCTGGTAGCATTTGTCATCAGGTTTTCTATACATATATATATTTTTTGCAGTTCTTTACCGAGACTTCTGAAACAAACAAGCTATTAGAGCCTTAACTTCTTTGTTTATAATGGAAATGCTCACTGACCCCTGACTATAGAGGTGCTCTTGCACTGTTGTAATAAATGCCAGGCACATCTAACATATGTGTGATCCAGGAATGCACTGGCTCCTTGCCAGTACACTGCTTTATGCCTGGTATCTAATTCTGCTGTGGAGAAAACAGTTGGGGAATTAGATATATTGTGAGCAGCTTTTCTTTTAAGCACCTGTATAGGCATCTAAAATGGTACATCTCTTCATATTTTAATTGTTCCAGAGAGCTGAGAGTAACATGTTTACTTATCTCTCTATTTTCTTCTTCCTAAAGCATTTTTATTTTCTTAGTTCTCCTCTAGAAACTAACAAAAAGTGTTCTGCAAGGTGTTGACAGAATGTCTGTGAATTTGCTGTCTCCATTGAAACTGGAGGGAATCTTGCTACTGTCTTTCATGGGGCCAGACATATCTGTGGGAATTCTCTGCTCTAATGAATAAGCTTTTCAAATAACTGTAGCTTAGTACTTCTTTCTGGCTGTGGGATATCAAGTATCAGTCAGGATGAACCAGTCTAAAAGCCTGGCATCCCAGTACCTACCTATGTTCTCCCACTGACACCCTCATGCAGTAAAACCAAAAACAAAAGTAACCAAACCAAACAAAAATAAACCACAAATATAGAGACAAGAAGAGATACAACTCCCCATCCCTCCAGTTTTCTGCCAGGGTTCATCAAGTTGTCAGGGAGGGCAGAGCCGTGGAGGCAGGAGATGGAGGAAAAGCAAGTGGGGGAGCTGGGAGGTTCTCCAAGATGCATCAGGCTCTTAAGAGCTCCACTGCCACACAAACCAGCACTTTCAAATACTTTCAATAGATCAAGGCATTTTCACATCTCTTCAGTGAAGACTACCTGGATGCTCTAGTCTATGTGTCCTTATTACAGTCCTGAGCGTTCCTGTGGAGGTGCTCCATGGCCTTTATACGGGCCTATATCCAACTCACCTTTCTTCCCGTGGCATCTATCTGAGCCCTTGCATAACAGGGAGCAGGCTGGTTTGATTCTGATTTCTACAACTGCCTACTGGCCTTAGTGATTTTTTCACAAATGCTGAAAATGTTTCCAGCTTGTCTGAGAATTCTCTGAAATGTTGATATTTGCAGTCCACCATGATGAAGAATGGTTGGAGGTTGTCACCAGCATCTAGATCTCTGTAGTCTCATGTCTTATCTGTAGTTATGATCTACAACAGTACAAATGAAAAAGTGTTAAATCAACGTATATAAATACACCTTCCCTCCAGAATTCATAACTGTCCTTATGACCTCAGCCTTAGACCTTTCCTGAAGTTTAATGGCCAGTGGGGGTTAATGGACCAAAGTTCCACTTCAGGCTATTAACACTCTCAGGCAGTCATTAATTCACACAGAATGCTCAGGATCTTTATTGCTGTTGCTTAAGTGATGCTCAAATGCCTGTGAATATTTACACCCCTGCTGTGGATGCAGCACAGTGTTTCAGATGTCTTACTGTTCAAAAAGATTTCAGTACCTGATGTTAATCACTTCCACATCTGAGGTTCAAGATACTACACCAAGTAGTTATCTAAAATTGTGATGAGTTGTATAGGTGTGCATTTTGTTTTTTATAAACATAAATGTTGAGGCAGATCCTGTGCCCTGGGGAGTATACAGCCTGAAGTCCTAACTGAATAAACCCTTAAAATATATGTTCAGGTTCATCCTTATTTAGAATAGTTGCAAGCGGCAACAGGCATGTATCTGTTTTGTAGATACTTCTAAACAGAAGTCAATGTTTCTTCTTGTCCTTTCCTACAAAGACATCATAGCAGTGACCAGTGGTTACCAAAGCAGTCAGTTTTTGAAAAGACGATGTTTGTTAATTATGAGGTATTTAAGAAGGAACATAGGACCAGGACTGGCATTGTGGGGCACTGAGTCCATTCTCTTGAACGGAAGAGATTTAACATCAGTGTTAGATGTTAGTTAATGAACTGACTAGGCTCATCTTGGAGAGTCTGTTGGAGTTTCATTCCAATGATGTTCTCAATGGCTGTTTCTGAACCTCACTTCTCTGGGGATTATTAAAGTGTGAATGTATTCACAGTCACTTTAGGCCTATTTGTACTTGTGCCAATATTGGCTTTTAGACTGAACAGCTCTTCCTTTCTCTGGCACGTACTTACTGGATGTATTTACGGAGGGATGTGATATCCTTTCTCAGCTTTTATTTTTTCAGGTTCATCAGACAAGCTCTTGACTCTCCATTCCCTAATTGTCATCTGCACCTGTTCCTGTCTGAGAGCCATTAAAAGTCATACAATGGGCTGGAGAGGGCTTTCCAGTGCTCTGGGCAGTGAAACTATGTTTGTTCTACTAACATACTTGTTTTCTCCTATCTGGAATTGCAAATCCTTTCCTGACAGTGTCAGCTCTCACTCATTCTCTAATAAACTTGGAGTTCTACATGTTTCCTGGCTTGTATGTTCATATAATTATCATAGTTATTATTGTTTTCCATTCTATGAACCAACTCGACCTTCATGCTATACAGCATCGTCCCATTTGCATTGCCCTGTAATGTTGTTCAGTTCTTAGATGAAAACTGTGCACTGCTTACTATAGGTGGGGTGGGAGCAACTGACCATCCAGCAGATGAAAATCTCCTCATCCATAGGAAAGGTGTTGTAACTGGCACCTGTCTAGGCCAGTGCCTTGCTCCTGGTGTCATCTTGCATATCCCCCATGCTGGTTGTGGGGTTCTTGGTTTGCCATTTTGCTTCCAAAATGTTATATAGCCATGGTTATGCACTGTGTTTGGAGATTGCATCTGTGTGTGTTTTATTCCTTAATTATTTTTTTTTTCCAAACTTGTTTTGAAGTCACAGATGACCACGTTGCAGTGGGCAGGTAGATGATACTCCAGAGTGCTTTCCAATATTAAATTTTTACTCTTTAATGAATCTTCTGTATTTAGTCATGTTTATTCTCCTGCCTGTGTCCTTCGATCATCCTGACTACAGCAAAATACCTGTAAAGTAAGTGAAAAAGATATTTAATACAGGAAACATGGAAACATATACCAAGAAGCAAGGAATACTCAGAAAATGCACTCTATTTTTGTCTGAGACAAAGGCCATGTAAAAAGGTGTTTGGTGATGTTAATTTTTCCAGTAAGGCATTCTGGTTGCCTAAATAGATACAGATCCCAAGTGATGAGCATAATATGAATACTTAAATAGAATGGAGAGAAAGAAAAATAGAAGTTTTAATGAACAATCAGATAAAGTTTTAAAGAAAACTAACAAACAAAGAAAAACCCATCCCAATTAAAAATAAAATGATAACAGTAGTAGTGGTAATTCACTGAGCTGAATATTACAGGAGGGGACCTTCCTGGGAGGAAGAGTCTTTTCTAGGGAGTGGTTCCCTCTGAGTTCTTGTGCTGTGACTTTCCTAGGACAAAGTATACTACAATCAAAAGGAAGGACTTCAAGCTGGAATACTAAACTGGAATGTGATGCATAGGAAAAAAAAGGGAAATTGGTGAGATAACTCTACTACCATCACCTTCTTCTGATACAAAGTAAGCAAAATCAAGTCTGTGAGGATATGCCAAAGATAAAGAAATATCAGATAGAAGGAATCACATGAGAAAAAGCACATCCAAACCCCAGTAACTGGGTACATAATGAAACAGTGCAAATACTGTACTTAACCTAGCTAGGAAACCAGGTGAAGTGAGGCTGCAAAAACAGATGCAAAAAAGCAACTTGCACATGAAGGTAGAAGAGTTAGGCTTATTGGAGCATAACATGAAACAGAATATTTGAGAGATAAGAGAAACATGATAGAATACTAATTCCAACTGGTGTACTGGTACTGCAGGGTGCATACTGTTAAAAGAAAGCAGGAATTGTTAAGATGTGGTAGCATTATGTATAAAAAGTACGTCTGACAGAAAAGAAATTTTAATTCATAATATGAAGAGGATCAATCTGCATCAAAATGCGTTAGGAAAGAATTCTGAAAGAGAATGTAGAGGAAAAGGCATTGGGCTCTACAGGGAACTGAATCAGACCTGAGATTGCTTTAGTATCATGAGAGAGATCAGCTACTAGGGGATCATATAATTGTGGGAGACTTGAAATTTCACAGTCAGAGATTGATGAAGAGATGCTACAATCATGGTAATTTTTAAAAGTAGAAGTTGAACCCAAAAAAGATTATAGTATTTTAAGTTGGTGATGGACAAGTAGCAAAGATCTTATAGAAAAACTAGTAGAGAAAATAATATACTCTGAAGGGATGGCAATACTGACCAAATTTCTCTTTCAATATGCAGCAGTATATACAAAGACATGGTGGTAGCTAAAGCTTTATTTTGTCTATAAAAGGGCAGGTTATAACATAGTGAAGCAATCTGAAGAGCAAAGGCACTGAAATGTTGTGATGTGTTGGTTTGTGATTCATGTTCCCAGGCAAGAGGACATCAAATCTCTCTAAACAACTAAAACAGAGTTTGGAGGACAGAATGTGAAAGATCAGAATATGAACTGTGAACACAGAAAAAATATAGACCTTGAGAAATGAGAAGAAATGGTTAAAGATTCTCTACCTATAGTAGATAAAGGATTAGAAAAAAAAATAGGGATGCCATTCAAAGCGGTTTTTAGGAAAGCCCCCCAAAACAATTAATACTTTTGTCTACCTCTGAAGGTGAATAGGTGGAACACAGATGCAGTAACAGGACTGACATGGGAAATATGATTGCAGAAAGTGGAAATGGTCCCGTAGAGTTTGGAGCAGAACTCAGCGGGAAGATATGCCTACCTGAATGGACATGAGCAAGTGTAACAACTTCAGTTAAAAGAGTGGACTAAGGGGTAAGTCTTGAAACCAAAGATCAACCATTCTGAAATGCAGGATTTTAGGGAAAATGAAAGACACGAGGAGTAATAAGGGATGTCCTAAAATGTAATGTTGATTTACTAAGGAAACCGAGTTTCAGGCTACCCCAAAAAGAGATCTATTTTGCCAAGGGAAGCACAGTAACACAATATCTGTACGCTACCTGTTCTTCAATAAAATTTTTCACGTAACTGCTAGGTGTTCTGTGAGATGAGAATTAGTGCAAGGAACTGTCCAAAGGTCAGACAGTGATGGATTACGCTGCACCAGCACTCTAGAGTGAGATTCCAAATGAAGTGCCTTAGATACTGTCATTAATGACCAGGAACTGTGTGTGCACTAATTAAGTTTATCGAAGGCACACAATTGGGAAGCACCCACCCATATCAACAGGGCAAATTCAGTACTACTGATTAGTTTCAGGCTTGCAGTAAAAGGGTGGGGTTGGCTGAAGTAGGACAAAGTCCAAGGTGAAACACTTAAGAACCAATAAGAAGAATGGTTACTACCGAAGGAAAATAGAAAGTAAAAAGAAAAAAAAGATGGATTTGTATTTGCCAGTCACAGGATGTCTTTGAGCCATTGGTGAGATATGATGTATCTTAGAAGAAAAGATTCTGGGCAATAACAAGAGAGGTAATTCCAGTACAGAGATGGAAGCACTGATGCACTGCAACATGTCACCTGGAACCACAATGCAAGTTTTTGGTTGCCTGCATTCAAGAAAGAAGAATTCAAACAAAGAGATGCAGGAAAGTGCTACATAACAATAAGACAGAGAAAGATTATACAGGACTTAGGACTTATCATACAGGACTAAGGGTATTTTGTTGGATTTTGCTATTCAAACAAAAAACAGGGGGGATAGGATTCCTGTCTATGTGCATACCGAGGGGCAAAAACAAAGGAGGAGAAAGCAGTTTATTTGAAAGGACAAAATCAACACATACACACAAAAACTCAGGAATAAATTTGCTGTAGGAATTATAAAGAAGTTACTATTTACCCATACAGTTTGCTATGGACAAAATCCTGTCTACTTTTAAGATGCGCCTTGATAAATGGTGAAGGAGATTTTGCAGGTTGCCAGAAGTATCGAAGGACAGGATATATGACCCAAAAAGTTCCTCCCAGCTTATCTGTGACTTTTTACATTTCTAAAATGAGAAAATGCTGCACTTCGAACATGGTTATTGGACCTGGAAAAAAGAGTTAGTAGCTAAGGATAGCTGGTACTAGTGTAAGCAACAATATTTGCACACAAGAATGAGACTTGCTTGTGCTGTTTTGGGAAGCCATACACTGAAATTTGTCTGTACGGGTTTAAAATCAGAAGAATTACTCCATTAGAAACTGCACTTTCTGGCTGCACATCCCCTCGTGTGTGGATCAAGTGCAGAGCACTGTTTCCTAGCAACTACTAAGGACCACTGGCTTTATAAATCAATCTCTGCCAGCATATCACAGAAACCACTATAAACGGGAAACATTTAGTAGTCAGAAGGTTTTCTACTTCCTCCAATTTCTGGTCTGCACAGAAAACTCTTTTCAAGGAGCAGATAATATCAACATTTCTTCATAAGTGAATTGAATTTAAGACCTGGTTCAGGTAGCTTTTTCTCTAGCTCCCCTGGGGTTTATGTCCAGATGTCAATGAGAATTCTCTCTTTATGATGTCAGTTACCAGGCATTCTCAAAGACAAAATTATCTGAAGCTTCATTTGAAAATAACAACAACAACAACAACAACAAAAGGCATAAAAATGAAATACAGATAAAGAAGGAATGAATAGCACTGGATAAAACTCCAAAGAGCTTTGAGAAGAGTGATAACAATCAATCAAATCTATGGATGTAACTGCAGTAAATTAGTTTCCAGTGTTGTGTTCATCTACAACATTTAAATAATATCTGATTGACAGGAACATTCAGTTCTTTTGATTTTTTCACTTTTAAGAATTTCTACTCATTTCTCTGTTTATTTATCCTCCCTACTTTACAAAATTCCAGCATCTGCTGGTGCAGCTAATGGGCTGAACCTGGATTTTCCATGTTGCTCTGGAAAATCCCCGTTTCTTTTTGTGTAAAGCACAGAAGAGCATTTTAGGGTTAGATTAGGGTTTTATTTCAGAAATACAACAGATGTTTTGTCACTCTGCTTCACACAGATATGTAAGAGGAGAAAAAGGCTCTGCTATTGCATTTAGCAACAAATGTTATTGAAAGTTTCACTGAATAAAAAATATGTTCACTGTGTATTTCAACAGCCTGATGGGACAATGTAACTTCCAACCTTGGAAATAGTATTAATTACTTAAATTCTCACACAGAATGATGACTGTTGTAAAATCAGAGCATCATTTGAAGAATGATCTGTGCATCATTTTTTCATCAACATTGTCAGGACAAGAGCAGTAGGTGAGTTAAGGGTGAGTTTGAAAAAGGGAGTACTCAGTAAACTCTGACTGATGGCAGTATTTGACATAGCTGACGCTTAGATTGTATGCTCTTTAAGGTGGGAAATTGCTTGTATATCACAGCAAAGAAGCCATACAGATTTGTGGTACCATATAAATAGTAGGCAGTTGTTCTGCATCAGAGCTGGAAGTAAAATTAGAAAGGGCTAGCATTTTGCTTTTCAAAATTTTACTCTGTTTTTAGAAGCAATTTAGGAGATAATTTTTCACCAAACCAATTCTATTTTGATATAATTAGCAATGCATTGTTGTAGGCTCAGAAGTTATTTCCTCTTTTACTTGTACTGTTAATAACCAGCTGATTCATTCTATTCAGAGATGGGATTGTGTTACACTGACATCTCAAATTATTCTTTACCTTTTTTGTTGTCGATCTCTTTTGAAGAAGATGTGTTTATAGCCCCATTGTTCAATCAACAAAGTATGCAATTAGAAATCTTTGGTCTTCTGGTGTACTTAGCAGATCTTTTCAGTGCACAATTTACCACCTGTAGCTTTTTTTCATCTCTGAAAATTGCTGTTATCTTAAATGGCCTATTTCTAATTGCAGTGGGTTTAATTACTTGGATACACAAGGGTCTGTGTTGGCTACAGTTGTTTTCTGGACATGTTCAAAAAAAGTGGGTATCTGTGTATAGATGTCTCTAGAAGGGGCTAGAATTTTACTGCACATTTCTCCTTAATGGCAATGGCTGTCAGCAGGTTTACGATAACATTTGTGGAATTATATCTCTCCTGAGAAGAATTTCCATTCCAGACCATCTCTGTGGGAGATTCCCATAAAGATGCTACCCTGCTGTATCTCTCCTGCTTGGTATTCCATTTGAAATGTATAGTATCACTGGAAAACCCTATCTTGAGCCAAGTGTGCTTCTGCTGGTTTCAGAAAACTGTATGACAGTGGTATATGTGACAATATTTCCTTATTTTAAGAAGAAAGATTAAAAAAAAATAATTCAAAGGGCAGGGGATCTTGTAAACAGAAAGCACTTAGAAGCATGCTCTGCTGGACATTGTGTCTATACACTCTAACAAACATTTGGAAAACTGTCAAATGTTTGTGTGAGTATTTGAGTCATCAGTTTCACCATTTTTGCATTGGTGATTTTTTGACCACAAAAATTCCTCTAGGATATGTACTGCTCATAGTTCATCATCCGTCTTCCTATTGCTTAAAAAATTTGTCATACATTTCAGGAACAAAGTAGTTTGTGATGTAGGACACAGAGAAACTCTTGCAGTGGACATCTGAAAAGAGTAGCTTCAAACAACTCCTATGCAGAAAACTCTCTAAGCAACTGAACTAATATTTAACAACTGCAAGTCCTCCAGGACCTTTTTTTTTCCCCGTATGTATTCATCACCTACTAAAATGGGATTGCAAACCTTGTAGGAGTCTTCCGGCATTAGTATAATAAAAATGTACTGTAACAGTGAATAATAAAAGTAATCTAAGAAATCCTTATTGAACAGCAGACATATCAGAAATAGATATAATATTATGTTAGAAACAAATTTCATACGAGTAGATTTCCATCAAAATAATGAATTACCAAATTCTTCTTGATTGACTCATGAGTACTCAAGCTAAAACAAGAGATTTTACTGGGACAGATTATAAGATATCACTCTATAGACTAAGAATTTATATTTTAACAAAACCAGAATATAATCTACAGAACTGTGAGCTGTGTGAAATGAGATCCAGGAGGTGTTTTAATGACCATGGAAAAGAGAAAATATTTCAGAACACAGACTAACACTTTTTAAATGCACATATTTTTTTAAATATATATTTTAATTCTGTTTTTATTTTTGTCCGACCATTATGTTCAATGATAATAAAGTTACAGAGTAGTAAATAGATATTTAGTAATATTTTTCTTAGGGGGCTGGGAAGCCTGCTGCATAATTGAGTTTGCATTGTAATTGCTCACATACTATATATCGACCACTGGAGATTGTGTACGTATCTGTGTTACATCTTGCAGTTACAAATGTTACTAGCTAGCAATACTTAATGAATTAGGCTAATGAGTCATCATAGCTCTATTAGACTTATTCACAAATCTTTACATCATGGTAAAAATTAATCTTATTTTATTGTTTTCTTCTAAGCTTCTGAGCCCTTGTTACAACATGTTGATTTGAAACTGGGGAAAATATAATCAGAGATGACAAGAGTAATCAGACTTGTACAAATTTTCCAGAGAGCTAAAACCTACCAAAAAAGACAGGTGAATATAATTTAAAAGATGATTGACTTCAAACTTTGCCCTTACAACCCCCCACCCCCCCAAAGGAACCTATGGTATGTTAGCCTTGTCCTAATTTTGTTCTATGGAGCAAATGGTCAGGGAACCTTTTTGCCCTCTATCAGATGCTTGACTGGAAGACAGATAGCACCTGTGGCAGGGTAAGGTCAAGATCTTGAGGTCTCCTTGGTCTGGAAGTAGTCTGGTTTTCAGGCTTTCTCCGCTCCATCCAACTGTGAGGAGGAGTCCAATGGGATTTCATTGTGTCAGTTTTTGTAAACGTGCTGAGCTTGTGCTCTTACTAGTGCTTACTAGTCTACAAAGATAACATTAGCTGTGCAAGGGGCTTTTCTGGTGCGTGTTCAAGATCAACAGTGAATCAAACTCATATTCAGTTGCCTAATCACAGATACCTGTTTAAAATATCCTTGGGACATCTGCACAGAATGGCATTGATGATTATTGTTCCTGCTGGGATCCACACTTGTGGAGACTAGGTGAGTCATCTCAGAGTCCTGGTCACCACAAGGAACCCTAACCCTATCCCTTGATCCTTTTTTCTTGCTTATTTTTTCTTTCTTGGTTTGAGTTTCCTTTATATAAGACTTAGGTGGCTGCCTTGGGCAGACAGAATTGGTTTCTCGGCTCTGAGGCTCCCCAGACTACACAGGTGGTAGGTGAACTAAAGCTTACCTACCCAGTGCGCACTCAGACTGCTCTGGCTCTCTCTGCACCTTTCCCCAAAACTTGCTTTTTCCTTATTTCTTATCTTCTAGGGTACTTTTTTGGGAGACAATCAAGAAGGACACAATGTTCTGTCTCCAGTATAACTTCTGAAAATTATTTCTGGATTCCAGGTAAGTGCACAAATCAGGCCATCAATATCTAGCTTTGGGTGTAAATGTCCTATAAGGTTATTTTTTCCATCTTGTGTCTTCAGTTCTTCCACATGTAGTCCAATGTGTCAGCAACATTAACTATTCTTATTAGCACATCAGCATTCATCTTACTAATCGATTGATCCTGGTCTCATCCCTGTTCCAGAGCCTCAGAAGGGGAAATCTGTCTTAAAAATGAGGGCAGTGCAACTCTGGAGGCTAAGGAGCACATTGGATACCAGGAATATGCAGGTTCTTTGTGCAATAATGCTATTTTTTTAACTAAGAGAAAAGATGGTGTCAGGACTGGGCATCACATCGATGGCATCCTTGGCAATGCTGATCTAGCTGCTCTTCATGCTGTCAAGAGGTGCACATCAGCTGTGAAAGATACTGCATTTCTCCCAGAATAGCTCCTGCTTCTCTACAGCCTAGAGGAAAATGTCACCTTTCTCACTAGCTTCCTCACACTTCAACATACAGAGCCAGCAGGAGTTATTTTTGTAGAAGCTTCTAAATTCTGCTTTAGTTTCACTCAGCCAGACTGGGAGTGGGACGCATTCCCATCTTACACACTTTTCAACATCTTCAGTGAC
This sequence comes from Tragopan temminckii, assembly GCA_028571105.1. Lineage (NCBI taxonomy): Eukaryota > Metazoa > Chordata > Aves > Galliformes > Phasianidae > Tragopan > Tragopan temminckii. The sequence goes on along the minus strand of JAOWBP010000001.1, from coordinate 24,971,060 downwards.
ATCTTTCTTCCTGCATGTCACTTGTTTTTGTTCAAAAGTGGGAAAATTCAGATTCCTTTGTCATGTTTTATGTAGCTTTGTTGTTGTTATTGTTGGTTTTTTTTTGCTTTTTTGATGGCAAGGAGTAAAAAACAAAGTAAAGATCAGTTTGGGGTGTACTTCACTTGAATGTTGCACTGATGGTGAAAGGAAAAGATGGAGAATTTTTTTCTTTTTATCCCCAGTGCAGTCCAATCCTGGTGACTCCAATGGAAATCTGGTTGGTTTCAAGACCTGTTGAATGTGGGCATACTGAAAAACAATTAAAACTATATATTTATTACAGAAATGATCCTGATTTGGAACCAAGAATACAAATTGAACACAGGCTAGTAAATCCTCTCCTGGATAATGACAGCTCTTTGCTTATCGGCCCTTTAGTATTTCTGTTTATCAGCACTAGGTTGCTCCTGAACTCTCTTGGTTCTGGCTGTTGCTGTGTGATCAGGCACTGCCTTTGTCCAGTTTTAATTACCCATGAAATCTGAACAAGCAGAAATAATGGACACAGTTTCTTCCATTGTTTTAAAATAGGGTTATATAATTTTACGAGAGACCAAAAGACATCACAATTACTTCTTTACTATCAAATGTGAGAAATACAACCAGGTTTGGCCATAAAAATAGGTCTCTTTTCACCTTTCTTTTATGTTTTTTTTTTGTTGTTCCTGCAGCTTCTGTTTTTAACAGTCTCCTGGTGGGACAGATAAGCTGCTAATTCTGTTAATGTTATCAAAATCTGTTAGGTTACTGAAGCTTCTAATTTTGTGTTCTATTATCCTGTGCAAGGGAGGCAGAGTATCTTTCATGTTCCATAATCAACACTACAAGAGCACTGGACGTGTAAAGAAGAAATCTGCTAATCATTTCTACATGCATAAAACTTTTGATAAAATAAATGAAGTCTTTTTCTTTGATTGAGATAACTTTTGAATAATGAAGACAACAAACAAGAAATGTAAATAAGCATGGGCTCCACTGATATCTGCTTGCATTGGTACAGGAGCCACTACATTTCAGAGAGATCAGAAATATGTTAGATCCAGAAAATGCTGCTAACCCTCAAAAATGGATCACAAGACATCACTAGTTCTCAAGCTTCCTGAAGGGACGTTAGCTGAACCAAATCCAAACTTCCTTTGTATGTATTTTCCAATCCTGCCCCATCAAGCAGTTGGTAATTTCACTGATTTTACAAAGACACACCAGCACTGTGGTAGGAAATAAGGGAGCATATTTCACCAATAGCTCTTCTAGGCACAACGTGATGGCACTAACTCTGGGTGCTTTACAAATCTTCTTTTTAAGTTTCAGTTATGTGGAGAAAAAGGTCTAAAGATATAGTTATGCATGGGTAGGCATGTGATCAGGTCAGAACAACTTCAGTACAGGCGTGTGGAGATTAGTCAGATACAACTGTTATTTGTAGAGGATATATGGTACCTGCCAGATTGCAGGAAACAAACACGGATGGCAATTGCTTAAGTCGTAAATCGCATGTTATCTATGCTTGGTATTTCCTGTGGGATTGGGGAAAAGTTCAGGAATATTTGCTGAGATCCTAGTGCAATTGCAAGTATAATCACTGTCATCTCCCCTAGATATTGATTAGCTGGAAAGTCCCCTTTTTGTGCTTTTCTTGTATGATGAAACTGAAAAACTTGTGCTGGTACTCTCAGCAAATGTTCCTAAGTGTATTGATTGACAATGGGATTGGTTAAAATACAGATGGGATCACTAAATATTTGTTTGTCAGCAAGGAATATATTAAAAAGTTGGATTTAGTAGGGTTAATTCTCTGGATAGAAGGATGCTATTGACTGATCTTATTTATGTCTAGAATTCATGCAAAAGAAGCTTCAAACAATATTCTGTACATACATAAATCCAATTTATAACAGCTGGAAGAGGTGTAAAATATGATCCCCACTGTTTGTAGTCACTGAAGAACCACTTTTTATAGATTTGCTGATGTTCATCGTTTGGTTTGCAAGTGGACTGTCTTAACATTACCTTTCATAATCAAAATTTTCTAAATTAATATCCAACACTCTCCTTAGAAAAGCTTCATGACAGTATTTTGCTAATATGCAATCACAGCTGTATTTTGATGGTGGTGAAATGATTTCCATATGCATACCACCTTGGGATGCGTCAGATGGGAGTTGCTCTGATAACAGAAGGCAGTATTTTTAGTTCTGATATAGTCGTTTAGGCGATGGTATTTCCTTCTCAGAAAGTTCTGATTTTTGGCATGTGGTGTGACTACCTTCTGCTGGTATGCTGCATTAAGTAAAAAACACTTCCAGGTCTGTAGTACATACTCTTTTTAATGTGATCCTCATCAAAACAGGAAATGAACACTGTGAGGATTGAGAGGAGATAACAGTACAGGGGAAATTGTTCTCATAATTCTTAAGGCATTTTTTTTCCGAGTCTCAGCAAGCTGTATGCAAGGATGAAATTATCTTTTACAGTCAACATTACTTAGAATCCTGAGGTCTGTGCTGTATTTACCCCACTGTACCAGCAATATACTATGATTTAGACATTTGTTTTGGCTTTTAATCTTTGCTCATATATATACACTTCCAATAAAAAACAGGGAAGTATGTACACTCATAAATCCATCTGGACTTCCACTCTTCTGAAATATTTCAGAAAAGACTTGACGCTTGTAATCATAACTAGGTGTGGATGCTGTCTTCAATTCATTCAGTAACTCCCCTCGCACCCCCACAGCGTTCTCTTTCCTTAGTTCATTTTTAAGCATGGAGATGGTAAGGAGAGGAGAATTCATTTGAAGCTGCTTGAGAAAGAAGAGTAGCAGTAATAGGAGCTTCACTGTTAGTCTAAATTTCATTTATTTTCCTAGGGAAGCTCCCACTTCTTTTTTGAATACAAAAGTCATGTAGGAATCTTTAAATTGTACATGCTTTAATGAAGAAGTACTCAATATTTTTTGGAAAAGAATAGCTGTGCTGTCAGAGAATAATGTGCTAACCTTTGCTTCAGTTTTTTAACTCCTTTGGCTACATATGAATTACTACAAAGTACATACTGTTGTATTGCCTGTTTAGTCACTGCATTTGTGACTAACGTTGAAGCACTTCAGATTATCATGAGTACAAAATGTGCTTGTGGTAAATATAATATGCAAATCCTATTCTGTTCCAGAATACCAATTTAGTCAATACTATTCAATATAAATTAATTACATTGATACTGCTAGCAAAGCTTCTGGGCACTAATGTAATGCACGTATTTTATGGGAAATAAAAATCAGAAAGAATAACATTTCCATGTTGATATTTATTTCAATATGGAGAAAAAGATAATCTTATGAAAGGGAAACTTGTTTTGGTGGAGATGCATTGTGGAATATTCTATAAACATGTGCTGTGGTGGCTTAGTAACCAGTGTCTCATCTATGTGAAATATTTTCCTTTTCCATATAGTTTGAGATAAGAGCCTAGGGTGATGTTGTGTTGTTAGAACAAATTATCCTCTACCTTTTCTGGGCACACTGGCAAACTGCAGGTTTCTATGTTTATTCTTTGAGAGGGGGTTGAATCTTCTGCGATGGTAAGAGGTGTTGAATTAAGAAAACTTATATCATACAGTCATGAAATTAAAATTGAGGCCATAGACCAGTACATCCCTTTCCAGATCTGGTTAGTGTGGGAAAGAGCTCCACACTCACATCTCCTCACTACCGACAAGAAAGAAGTCACTATTTCCTCGTATATATTGGGTAGCCCATATCTGACCTGGAGCAACCAGAAAGACCAGCTAAAACCACCAGACTACCATAGTAATGCAGCTGCATTGGAATCAGATGAGGCAGCCTAAGCTGAGCTGTGCAAGTTATTGAAACAGTCTGAAGAGTGGTTACAAGAGGGGAGGGATGCTGCTGTCTCTAACTGGCTTAACAGTTCGCAAACATCAGTCGTCCCGAGATTTAACACAATGAATATGGAACTAAAGTTATCTCAGTGTGACTTCTTTTAGTACTGAGTTCTCCTGCAGAGAATGCTGGCTTATGAATTTGAAGTTCCAACACAGCGTATCATCATATGCTGGCCAGATTATACTTTGATCATAGTGGAGTAATACTTTCCTCTACAGTGGAAACTCCTGAAACATATGCTATGTATAAATCTGCACTTGCTTTAGGAAAAGACTGGATTTAAAATGGTATTAGTGCTCAGTATCTGACTCTTATGTAGCAGGTTTAGTCAGAAATCATACAGGAATCCAGAGCTGGAGAGTGGATAGAGAATTTGGGAATGTTTTTTTCCACATTTCTGGATGCGATGCCCCATCACACTCCAGCTTTCTAGAGCAGCCATTTGATTTACAAGTCTGAAACAGTTGTGGCTTGTTAATCTTGAGGAGCCACTGTCTTTTGAATACTCCCTGACACAAGTGTGTGTGGGGGAGTGACTGCAGCTTCAGAACTGGTGTCATCCTCTGAAGTTTAACCCCAAACGTGGTCAGATTTAGAGGAGGAAAAAAGTGCATAATTTTAAGGCAGAGGGAGCTGAACACCTATGCCTGCTCCCTAGTCGTACCCCTTGGAAACATTTTGCACCCTGTCTGGCCCAGCTCAAGAGGGGTAGAAGAAGAGCTGTTGTGATGAGGATACAACACAACTGGGTGGCTGCTGCCAGCTCCCCATCACACAAACACTCAATCTGCAATGGGTGGTGCAGTGAAGGCTGCATTGCTAGAGGCAAAGAAATTGTCTCAGAGACAGACACTTTCTCACAGGCCCCTCTGTTCCTGTGTTCCTGCATTGACACACATGAAAAAATCATTTGCAGTGACAGTACCCTGGTTTCATTAACCCTGATGGTAATAACAGTTGAGTATTCATTTCTCCAAAGAGAGTTTGGAGTAGCTCTGTATTTCTCATACTAGCAATGGGGTTGATTATCTATCTGGCCTAGCGCTCATAACACTGGCCCTGTGAAAGAAAGCCTGCTCATCTCATTGGTCTTCAGTGGGTTCAATAAATCCTTGCTAGCCTTTGGCTAATGTGTCAGCCTGAGGAGCTCACTCCCTCCACAGAGAGGACATGTGCTCTCAACCTCAGGGAAAAGCTATTGCACATGGCACGTGCCACTCAAAGTGAGGAGATAAATTGAAGCCCCTAAACCTTGCCTCCTCACAATTCGTTCCATGCTCCTAATAGATACAGTCTGGAAATTCACTCCACATCATTATCTGTAAAAATAAAGAAATTTTCAAAACTTACCTTTGTGGACTGTTCTTTACATTTTGAAATTGTAACTGAGTAGCCATAACAGCCTCAGGTTGTCCATGCAATTTTTGGTATTGGCTCCCTGCATATGATTTTATAGAACCCACATCTGTCTTCCATAGAAAGCAGGGATATTTTTTCAAAGCAAACAGTCAGTCTGTGTTACCTTAAATAATAAATATACATGATGCCTCACATATATGGATCTAAACAAATGGGCAATTCTAAATTAAACTGTAAGAAACCATCAGTCCTTGTGATAGAGAGTGGCAACTCAACCAGTGGACCGACAGCTGAGGGAGAAGACAAGCAAAATGGGTACCCACTGCCAAAAGCCTCATTTACATAGTTGCCCAAGCCTAAACTGGACACGTTACTAGGCAATTTGTTGTAATTTCAGTCACAGAGATAATCTATTATGAGAAAACTGGCCCTATAACAAAATCAGGAGGGAGTCATTCAACTCACCCCTGCTTTGACATGACAGCCAGGAAGATGGAATTAAATTGGAAGGCACTTAAATGAATTTGTGGCCATATCAGTGTGATAAACAGAACAAGAATGTGGGAGTGGTGCAGGGGCGGCAGGGATGGGAGAGGAAGCAAAGAAATTAATCTGTCTGCCATGAAAGGGAACACATCTAATTAGTTCCATACTGGTGCCACACTCAGAAAAGAGTTGAACCTTGGCTTGTATCTTTGTTTCAGCTGTGGCAGAATTGTTTTCTTCAGAGTGCCTGGTATGATGCTATACTTTGGTTCTTGAAGAAAACCAATGCTGATAACACATCAACGTTTATAATTGCAACAAAAGCAGTGCTGTATAGAGCCAAGGCCGTTCATAGTGAAGGGCCCAAGGAACTGGGAGGGAGCAGAATCAGAGCAGCTGACATAACCTGGCATAAGGGCTTTTCCATACCATATGACATAAAATGGAAGGAGTTTTGAAGGTGATGGGCGTTCATCCCTCCCTCTTCTGATGCCTGGGGAGCTAGCAGGACATCAAAAGGGGGATGGTGAGCAATTACTTGCACGTCACTTGTTAAATATGTGTGTATATATATGTATATACATATATATGTAGTCATAACTATTTTCCTTTTCCTTTTCTCTATCTTAGAAAATAGCTTTATCTCAAACCACCAATTCAAATTTATTTTTATTTTTATTTTTTCTGATTCTCTCCCCCATCCCATTTCCCACTGGGAAGTGAGGGAGTGAGCAAATGACTGTGTGGTGCTAAGCCACCCACCAGGTTAAGCCACAACAGCTTAGAAAAGCCATAGTGCATGCAGGACCACCATCAGGGATGGAGAGAGGGGAGAATAGAAAGCAGTCTGCTTCACAGGCTATCAAAAGCAGTTCCAGCCTTGATCATTTGTTCTATGCATTGGATGGCAAATCTTTTTTTTCAATTCCTCTTGCAGGCAAGGCTAATCTGATATAGATACAGATTATACGGATGATAAAAACATAGACACACCATCAACCAGGGTACCATTCTGAGAGCAATAAAGGAAAAATAAAGCAAAAACTGTTTAAGCACCATAAATACATTGGGGTTAGGCCTTTATCAGGAGGGAGGAGGATGAGCAAACAACAGCAGAACAAAAAGAGACAGGAAAAGACAGGAGCTGTGCCCTCTGCTTATCCCTCCCATAGCTTTATTCCCAAGTTTTCCCCTTCTCTTTTATTTTTCAATTCTGTAGTATTGGGATTTTGCATTCTGCAATAAAATGGCCCACTACAGAAATGCCTTGAAAGGCACTCCTACTTTTTCTCAAAGGCACACAAGTTTGACTGCAGCCCTTTTTGTTACCGACTTTGTGATCTTTCTGCAGTGCCTTTATGTCTCTTTTTCTCTCCTGTACTTTTTACTTCTTGGAAAAGATTTACTGGCAGTTAAACTTTTAGTTACAGATATATTTGAAAAATTAAATGATTATCAGTGTCAAAGGTTAGAAGCACTTCTTTTAATATTAAATGGATTTGCATGTGGTTGAAAATAGATAAAGAGATAACAGGACTCTTTAACATTGCATGCAAGTAGCACCATAGCTGATTCTTACTGCTTTGTTTTATCATGCTCACTGTGATTCCCCTCCAAACACATACACACAGGAGCCAGAACAGATTGCGAAGTCTGCTTTTGGGGAGAAAACAGACTACTTAGAAGCCCCATGGCCTTCACTGGGATTTAGGGACTTACACTCACACAGAAGCCCCTCAGTTCATTGCATCTAGCAACAGCAGCATCACGATGGCTCTCCAGAGTCCAACTTGTGGCATTCCTTCAGGCCTGCTCATTCACAGCTGCCTCTGCCATCTCATGCTGCCAGCATCACTCTCCCACCTCCCTTGCTGCAGTCAGGCTGCTCAGCACTACCAGAACTAATTCAGAATCAGATCTTACCTCTCCCTTCCAACAGCAGGACTTAGCATTTTTTCACTTATGTAGAAATACATTTACAGTTTCTAGATCCTCATATGAATGGAGTCTCATGTTAGGGAACCCTTTCTCTTTCCACTCCTTCATTGATGGTGGGAAACTTAAACTGAAAACATGGGACTGGCTGGTACGTAACTCCCTTGTGGGGATGGAGAGACATGTTCTCAATTTCTTCCTGGCAATTTCACCTAAAAGTGAGTGGCACTTATTGGTAAATCTTACCTGGAAGAAGAACAGAGATTGGCTCCAGTATCAGGTACAATGGCAAAAGGCTGTGCCCCTCTCCTATATACACAGGTCTTGCCTTTCTCATCTCTGCAGGATGAGAGCATTTCGTGCCCTGGCTAAATGTGAAGACACTGGTTTGAAACCTTGTCCATCCAGAATCGCAGACAAAGGCTTTGAGCTCTTCATACGTTGTCAAGTTCCTACGGTTTATCCAGATTCTACATGTCCACTGATCAGTGATATATGACTGAATACATACTGTTTGGCCACTTCCATTGCAAAGTAAAATGCACTAACTTAAAATCATCACAAAACAAAATGGGAAACGCAAACCTTTTCAGTTCAAAAATTTCCCATTTTAAAAAAAAAAAAAGGAGGAAGTACTCAAAATGGATGTGTTGTCACAGAGTGTTTGAGTGGAAATGAAACTGGTCTTTGACAGAAGACTGTTCATCAAAATGTTTTTGGTCAGTTCTGTCAAAACAGGCTTTGACAGAAAATGTTCTGTGTTTTCTTACCCAAAGGCAAATGAAAGAGATAAATCTATGGCTCTCTGACACTAGTGTCTGCTGGATAACTTCTAATGATTTGTTTGCTCCATCTGGCAAGAGCTTCAAAGGCTTATTGTGTGAGCACAAATAACATCTAGTGATATTCCTAAGTTGTCATTTAAAATTAGGCCATTAGAGCTGTTCCTACTGCTGTATGACCGAATACAAAGAAAAATACCAGATAAAAAATAAGCAGCCGGAAAAAAAAAAAAAAAGAGGTGGCGAGTAGATCACAAAAGCACAAAACAGGCAGAAATCTCTGAATACTTCGTTATTTAATGAGAGCTTCAAAACTTCCTAAATTAGAAAAGACAGCACCTGTGTTTACTTTTTACCTTTACATTTCCAAAAGTGATGTCATTTCAGAAGAAGAAAATATTTCTCAATGAACTATAATTTTTATTTTTCAATATTGGAAATAGTAACAGTGTGTTTATTTTTCTAAGGTACATAAACCAATGAAATTCCTCTGCTGAACAAAAACATACTATATCTGGGAAAAGCTTAAAAGGACTTAATAATCAAAATAATACCAGAATGATCTTGGAAAATCTAATAATCTGGCATCTTCTAGTGATAAATAACATACAGCAAACACAAATTTAAAGGGAAAAAAAAGTCTTCAATCACAACAATACCTTTCCTGCTGCCCAACATGCCAAATTTCCTTTTCCTTTTCAAAGAATGTATTTGTCCAATCCCATTTCTACAATGTTCAGATCCAGAGTAACTAAGATGTGTGACATTTTCTCTGGGTTAAACAGGAATTATTGACCAATAGAGCTGCACAAATAGATTATATAGAGGTAATTTTTTGTGTTCCAAAGCATGAATGCTTTACACTGAATGCACCCTATATAACACTGACTTAACAGAACATTTACATAGCCAGATATATTGTGATACTTTTTATAAGTTGCCTTTCTTTATTCACCAGGTGAGGATTTTTCCCTTTTCTTTGCTTTCAGCATTACTTGAATACAGAAAAGAAAATTGGGAAGGAAAAGTCCCATGAAAAGATAAACTCTGTGAAAGAGATCTAGACTTTCCCAAGCAGGTAAATATCTGCAACATGCAAGAGCTACGTTTGATTTAGTTTCACGGAGAGTAAGCAATCAAAGAATCACAGAATCACAGAATCACAGAATCACAGAAACACCAAGGTTAGAAAAGACTTACAAGATCATCCAGTCCAACCATCCAACTTTCACCAATAGTTCTCACTAAACCATATCCCTCCACATAATATCCAAACGTTCCTTGAGTAGAGAGGCCCCTGGATTGCTGGGTCAGGTGGCATCCCACAGCTTCTGTTGTGTGGAGTGGGACAGATGTCCTCCCTGGAAAATATGAAGGCATCCTTGCAGGCTTGGAGAAGAATTAGTTATTTTTCTACAGGACTGAGTACTTCTGACTAGGCTGCAAAAACTACATTTCTCTAAAGTCTTATCGCATTTACATGACATCAGTAATTCCATATATATTTTTTAGAAGGAAAATCACTTACATAAAAAGCAAATGAGTTGTGCATTTTTCTCCAGTATAATAGTTAATGCATCCATATGCTTTCTGTTACGCAGGTGAGCATGGCAGAAAAACTGTTGCTTTTCAGGAAAATACGGACCCTTTTGAGAACACCTTTTTTGACCCAAGCTGTCAATCACAGCTGTGATCCTGTGTCTGTGTCTTAACGCCCATACTCTTAACATAAGAAGGGATCTCTTCATAAACATGATATTTTCACAAAAATATGGTGCATCAAGCAGTCCAGGATTATGAAGTTTCTAAAAGTTGACGACAATTCATGCAGAAAGAGAGGCAAAGAAGGAAGAAGAGGGAAAGATGGGAAGGGAAGGGAAGGCAGAAAGAACCTTCTGAAAAGCCCAGGTTCCTCTGAAATCTTGTTTCCTGTTTCAAACAAAGCTGGATCAAAGCAACCTTTCTGGGGGGGGAAAAACACAAGTTTTGTGCTTCCCTCATGTCCAGAACCTGATAATACTTAAATATCTAAAATAAGATGATTAGGAAAGGAACACAAATCCTCCTCTTTCTGCCTATTCATGGATTTATAACTAAAAGAGCAAACAAATAATGGAGTATGACATTGCACTCCGACCCACGCTGGTCTGAGAAGCAGTGTGTTGCCTCATGAATCATTTGACTTATGTAAATATTAACCAACTTTATTCTATATATAAAAGAAGACTGATAACAAAGACTGTGCATTATGCAAACATTGCACTATACTTGATCACTTTTAAACCTCATTAAAACAAACTGTGTTTTTGCCTGCATGTAGAATAACTCTCCCAGAAGACTCTATTTTATCCATTGCGTTTGGCAGTCACAGCCACATAGTAAATGATCGCATTATATGCAGCATCCTAATGTTGTGCAGAATGTAAATGCTGAGGAGGATAATGAATAGGGCAATTGGAGAACAAAATTACATTTCCTACTCACGGATCTGATCAGCCCTAGTTAGCATGTTCATAAGTAAAGAGTTAGTTATGGGAAGAAATCTGGTGATTACATGAGTGAAGAGACACATTTGTTTCAGCCATCAGAGGGCTGGTAAATCGATGGTTGTGTTAGCTGTCCCCCTGGGTGGGATGCACAGATGAATGCTGTGTAGAAAGTGAGCGGGCTTTTTGTAGAGTATACTGAATAGGTGTGGTTCACTGAAAGGTCTCTTCTGTTGTCAGAGCAGTTTCTGCATGCCATTCAAGATCTTTTTCTCCCATACAGCTCCAACAGAATTTGAAACTTCAACTTGACCTCCAAGGAAATTTGCTGTAAGAGTCTTCCTTTGATAATATTTCTTTGAGATATTTCACTTCAGATGTAATGTGGAGAATCAAGAAATGTCAGAGCTATTCAGGAAGAGAAAACTAAACCAAGTTCATACAATTTTTATATTTTTACCTCCAAAATGACTCTCCTATTTGTGAATAAGAAATGTCTAATGACTTTCAACTGCAGTGCCTTTTCTGAACTTTTGCTATGTGTTACTGTATATTATATTATCTCATATTATACTTCCGTACATACTCTTTCCAAATTCTTCCACACTCTGAATTCTCCGCCTTCACATTTTTTGGCCAAGAGCCATCAGTGAATGGCTCAGCTACAAGATGAAGTGTAAAGAGGCATAATTCATGAGCCATCTTCATGTCCTCATCAGATTTAAAGGACTTTGGGTGGGGTAATGGGATGGGAATTGAAAAAAAATGAAGAGTAGATGGCACTGGCTTTTGTCTCAGATCCAGCAACCAGTTGGCTGTGACATTGTAATGGGTGTGACAGCTTTTTAGCACATACTAATGTCCTACAACAATTTGTTCCTCTCAAATACAAAAAGACTGCTTTGGAAGGCCATTGAAATATATGTTACAGAGATAAGTAACACTGCAGTGGCAACTCTTAATGTGCACCACTCACATGGAAGATTTCGGCCTTAGCCACTCTCTGGAACTGCACTGATGATAGGGAGACTAAACCTCAGCTCGGCGATGTTGAGTTTCCCAAGAATTCTACTATGTGGAAAGAGCTAGACAAGTACATCTGAATAAACTGAAATCCTGGTTAAGATGAGTTTGATAAATCACAATAAGCCCCATTACAGACATTCTTACCAGACATTAAAACAGACCCATTTCTATTTAGCTGAATTTATTCTGGCAGTGAAGAAAAGAGAACTGAATTGCTCTGCTTGAGTGTCCAGCACCTGCTGAATTCAGGCACTGTGCAGATCTCTCACACTATACTTGCACAGATCTCAATACTGTGGGCTGAATATCCCTTAAATCTGCTCAGGCCATTCCTGTATTTATCATGTCTAAGGAGATTTTACCTGAGAATGCTTTTGATGAATGCCTGTTTACATCAGAGAATACTAATTTTCCTACACTCGTAGATGACGAGCATCACATCTGGGTGGTAATACTGCTCTTCTGCATGTTCTTGTATAGGAAAATCAGTTCCTTTGGCTGGAGTAGATAATCCCAGGAAATAAGGCATGATCCATTTTTGGTCGCTTTTCCTCAGTAACAGAGAGCAGAAAAAAATCTAAGTAGCAGAGTTCCTACTATCTGAAAGGCTTCTGGTGTAGATTAGAGACAAAGACAGCAAGACTAAGAGAAGTGAAGGAAATAATGTATAATGGAACAGAAAATTAATAGTTTTGATATTACAATGATGCTGATGTCTATTCTTTGGGATTACGGAGGCTTAGAAAGCTGCTACCATGGAAATGCTATGTAACTCTATGAATTAAAATTCCTTATTTCTGAAATAAATAGCTGAACATAGTAAATCCAGCTCCAATAAGCATGAAGAGGTGATGTATTTTCGACTAAAACTAACAGCTCTGAAACAAGTTGCTTTTACTGATAAATCAGTAGCCATTAATATAAAAATTCTCACAATCTCCAATCCTTTCTATATTTTGTAACAATAATTGCACTGCAAATGACAGCTAATGCTAAGATGTTAACCACTTCTTCCTTCTTCCAATTTGTGTATATTAAATTAAGGATATAGACATATAAATATATCTGCAGAATTCTTTCCTCAGTCTAAAATGCAGACACTATACTCATTTTTATTGCTGAGATCTGATAGCTGTCCCTTTCATGGTGGCTTTGGATTGATGTTTCATGGAGACATATATATAGTCTCCTCAATGAGTGTAGGATGCTACTTTGAGATTGTCCATGTTAATAGAAAATACATTCACACTTCACCAATGAGCATTCTATATCATCATAATCTGTCAGCTAACAAATAGAAAACAGGATATAATCTAATGACTGCAAAATAGTTACACATTTCATACAACATTCCCTTAACAGAATGTAAGAAGCTTAAACATCAAGGTCCTGATCTTGCCTCCAGAGAAATTGATGTAGGGTTCTTGATGATTTTGAATGAAAATTGACTCAGATCCCAAATTTTCACCTAATATTTCATTTCTCTCTGGACCACATGGAGATTCGAGAACTCACTTAACTATAGTTAAGCTACCTCTAATTAATTAGAAAGAGACACTATCAGACACTGAAACCTTCTGAATCTGCAACAACTCTTTTCAGACTAAGTCCTGTCAGAACATCTGAAAAACACTTGAAGTTCCCCTCTTGAAATTCTTCACAAGGCTTTCAATCATCAGAGTGACAAGGACAAGAAAACTATTAATCTTATTCTTATATTTCTCTGCCTTTGCAAACATAGCATCCCATTTTCTAATAAATTTTATGTGAATGTGTATGTTTTTTCTTTTCTATACTAAGCTGATGGAACAAATGATCCTGGGAACAATTTTCTAATGTATGAAAGATATGAAGGTGAATGGAAATAAGCAACACGGATTTAGGAGGAGGAAATCGTGCCTGATCAACCTGATAGCCTTCTACAAGGAGATGATTGGCTTGGTGAATAAGGTGAGAATAGTAGTTGTTTCTTATCCTGACTTTAGTAAAACTTTCAACACTGTCTCCCATATCTTCATAGACTAACTAATAAAGTACAAAGAAGTTAAGTGGAAAATGAGGAAGACTTAAAACTAATGATGAGCTGCATATGTCCACTTGGAGACTAGTCACCAGCTGTGAACGCCCAGAACTGATAGCAAGGACAGTATTGTTTCACATCTTCATTAATGATCTGGATGATGGAGCAATGTGCATCTTCAGCACGGTTGCAGATAATTCAGAACTCAGAAGAGTGGTTGATAGAACAGATGTTTGAGCTGTCATTCAGTGGGAACTCCAGGCGGAGAAGTGGGTTGGTAGATATCCCCTGAAGTTCAACAAAGAGAAGTGCAAAGTATTTCAACTGTGCAGGAATAACCTCAGGTATCATTACAGGCTGGGGGCACACTAGCTAGAAAGCAGCTTGGAAAAAAATTATCTGGGGTGTCAGTGGGCATCAGATTGAACACAGGGCACCATTGTACTTTTGCAGCAAAGGAATAATTTCCAGAGCTCTAATTGGAAGAGCATTTTCAACATATTGAGAAAAGTGATCCTTCCTATCCACTCAACAGCAGTGAGGCCATATCTGGTCTGCTATGTCCAGTTCTGGGCCCCCCACTAAAAGAGAAACATGGATGTACTGTAAAGCCACAAAAATTATTAAGGGACTGGGTCATGCCTCTTGTGAGGAAAAACAGAGATAGGGGTCTTCAGCCTAAAGAAGAGAAGGCTCAAAGAGTGTCATGTTTAGTAGATAATTTGCATGATGGGAGTGTATGAACATATCAATCTAGACTCTTCTCAGTCAGATCCAGTTAATGAACAAGGGGCAATGGGCAAAAACTGAAATGCAATAAATTCCATTTAAACATAAGAAAAATGTTTTCCTACAGTGGGAGTGGTTAAACACTGGAACAGGTTGCCCAGAGAGGTTATGGGGTGTTCATCTTAGAAGATAAACAATGCCTACCTCAAGATGGCCTTGAGCAACCTGTTTTAGCTGACACTGTTTTGAGAAGAGGGTTTGGACTTGATAATCTCCAGAGATCCCTTCCAACCTCAGCTATTTTATGATTATGTAATTCTGTAATGATGGGAATTTCTGCATCTTTAGTGTATTTCACATTAAGAAAAACCTCCTGTAATACAAATTTCTATGCTGTCAAGGTCGAAAATTCTAAGTTGCCAGTGATAATCATGCAAAAATAAGTATTTCTTTAAAGACAGCAGTGTAAATTTATTCAAAATAATAAAACAGTGACTAAATGAACATCTGAATCATGGTATTGAATACTTAATTTACATCATGATAAACACCATAAACCTTCATTTGCCTGTACTGCATTAGCCTCTGATAGTATGCAGAAAATTATACAGAAATACGAGCTGAATATTAGGTATGTTTGTGATGACCTGACCATAAAAGACAACAGAATAATTTGCCAGTGTTATCCCATTTTGAGCAAGTACTGCCACATATCTGAAGTCATCCTTTGCTGCATCTCCTGTCATATCCTATGGTAGTTTGGAGGAAGGATTGTTTTGCATCTCTTGCTTGACTTATCAAAAGTTGCTCTTCCTGATCAGAGAGGTCTGAAAACGGATGACAGTATCTTGCTCCACTGAGCCAAGTTACAGTACTATTAAGATCTGAATGATTATTTGTGGGGGACTCCCAAAGATGAATTAGAGAGAAGCTGCTGTGTTGGAGCTGACTAAGCTGATACCCAAGATGGAAGTAAGGTTGAATAAATAGCTGTCAATAAAACTCCTCACTACGCTAGCTGAATGAATTTCTTTTATCAATTTACTTGTCTGCTGGTTGCTGTTCTGATCCAATTAAACTCTTTTCACGAATTAAAAAGACAAAATCACCTTATTGAATTGTGGGAAACATTGTATTACCTGAGTTATTAATAATAGTTTATAATATTAAGCCTGGAAGAAATTCTGTATGTTAATTCACTGTCACAACGGGTGTTGCAATTCATCATTTTTAACAGTAAATTAAACCAACTCATTTTTCCTGTGCCTGAATCTCTCTTGAACTGCCCTTTTGGGTCTAATATATTTTAGATAGGTATCAGGGAAAAAAAAATCTATTGTTCTAAATGAAATTTGGGCCATGACTTCAGGATTGTTTGAGAGAATATGTAATTGCAGGATTAGGCCCTTTCTGATTTGCACTACAGTTTCTGCAGCAAATACTGAAGTGTATCTTAATGCTTCTACTTGCTGGAAATTTATTTCTATTTCCAAGTAACTGAAAACATGTTTCATAAAAAAAAAAATCATTCCCCAAACTAAATTTCCAGAAGCAATTTTCTCTGCGTAAGTCACTTTTGCCATGCTTTTAACAACTCCTTTTTCCTTTTTTCTAAGCTACTCTTTCGTTATCCTTCATATCAGTTTTATTTTAAAGCACAGCACAAGTAATTTAAAAATAAATAAATAAATAAATTGAAATGTACATGAGCTTGAGGTTATTTGAAGAAAATCTGAAATTGAAAAAAAAAAAAAAAAAAAAAAGGAACTTTAAAGCATATCCCCAATAATCCAGGCATTAATTTAACAGGAAAAACATTAGCAATCCTTCATTACGAATTTAGTTCTTTTGTTTTCAAGCTAAACCACAGGTCTAGCGGGCTGAAAGGTGAAGATATATGATGATTAATTGTAATATGCAAAGTCAGTCCCAGGCGTCCAGACCTCATAAAGCCAAAAATGACATGAGTGGGTTATTAGCTCCCATCATAACAATAAAATGAGCCAAGTTGTGATCCAATTATCGAATATTTTATATATGTGATTACAATGCTTGTTCCAGCAAAATGTAAAGATGAAATTCAGGTATTCATATTTTTATCTGTATCTATTTATTTTGATTTGAAAATGTAATGCTCCATTTGCTAGCAAATCTAGAAAATATGGTTCCAGGCTCTGTATGATTTTTACTGTATTACATGCTGTGGCTGTTCCTGGGAAGGTATTTATTTCTCTCCTCCTTGTCAATAATGAATGACCCTACATAACAGAAAGCTTATTAGAGTCTATGCTTAATGATTGCCCTAGTGATATGAGTGGCCTGATAACAAATTGAAATGTCAGACACTCCATGACCCTCAAATAATATTGAAATCTGCCAGCCCCTATTAAAATGCCTTCAAACTATATTATCCTATGGTAATAGATCAGTTACTTACCTTGACTAATATGGTTATCACGAGAGACACTGGAGCATGATCCTTTTAATCAAAGGAGTCAAAAAAGCAGTGCAACAGTGGGTAAAAATGAGGCATTGTCATAGCAAGTCATAATGAACCCTCTTCATTAAGGCAGAAACCTACATAGGAAGAAGGAAGTCTGTAATGGATATGCACTCTGGTGCCAGGTTGTAAAGAGAATGAAGCAACTTTCAGATGTGAATGAACAAGATTTTCTGTCTCTCTCTCTGTCCTTGCCTCTCCCAGTTTTGAAGGACTGTTTCATTGCATAAGCCATAAGCTACTTTCATAGGTCGAAGTGCCATCCAATGTGTGACTATTGTTGTAAGAAAAAACACCCAAGAAACGAAAAGTACTTTTTATCACTATTTCCGAAAGCTCTCTTGATGCTTTTTCTGGGTACACACAACAAGAAGTATCAGTAAAAAAGTAATCATCAGTAAAATAATAAAAGCAAAAATAACTGCAATTGTAATAATCGTAAAACCAGTATTACATCCTTCCTCCTAAGGACTTGCTCCTTGCTGAATCATGTTACTGTACAGAGGTCATGTTTACATATAATTGCATGTGAATTAGTGCATTGTGCATAGGTTTACCCATAAGATAACAATAATACAGAGAACTCTTGGTAATCTCAGTCTTTCTCAAAGCACTTGATCCTGATGGAGATGATGGGAACCTGTCTTTCTGCTGTGGAAGATTCTTGTGGGATACTTGTAATTGCTTGCGGGATTCTCCCTCCCACTTTTTACTGTGGAAATGAAGATGGTTTTAGGGTGTCCACCAAGTTGTAAGCAGTTTTTAAAGGGAAGACAAGGAAATTGTGACCTTTTGAACCAGAGTGTAGGCCTGAGCTTGCACTTAGTATTTTTAAATCTAAATACTGAGAATACTAAGGCCAAATTTCAAGTCTGGGCACTGTCCAGCTGAAGAACCTCTGGGACTGACTCTAAAGCTACTCTGTTGAAAAACCTAGGAGTATCTAAAGAATCATAGGATCATAGAATCATAGAATTGCTCAGATTGGAAATGACCTTCAAGATCACCAAGTCCAACCTCAAGGTTGGATGCAATTTATGAAGAACGCACTTCATACAATACCCAAGGGCACTCTTACTTCTCAAGTGTACTGGTCCAGGCCTCAATGTGCCTTTCTCCTCCCCACTTCCCCTGGGGGAAGTGTATTGTGTATATTGCATCATCCCTTGGAGTAAAGCATTTGTGACTGATGTCAGGCAAAGTAAATAGTCCAGCATCTTTCCTAGAGGAGCTCTGACATCACGGAAGAAGTAAGAGTGATGTGTATGAGGTCTTCACCGAACCTGAGTCCAGTCTTGCAGATGAATATGATAATCCTCTGGACTTCAGTGTAGTAGGCTCAGAATTTAAAGTTCCTGTGCTATAAATTACTAGCTCCCCCGAATCAGATAGTATTCTTTACCTACTAGGAATATGTACATGAACATACATCCCATGTGTGGAGGGGAACATCAATCTGCTTCCTTCTTCCCTTCCCCACAAAAACCTCCTCCAGCAGGGCCTTCTCCTGTGAACTCCCACCCTACATCAGTACCTCGCTGTTGTTGACCTCAAAGCAAAAGTTTTGGATGATCCTCCAATCAAACTACTGAATCATACCCCCTAGTTGTCTTTTCACAGCTAAGACACTTGAAATTACATTCCAGAGTAGAGAGTAGTGGGCTCTTTAAAGCTTGCACAGACATTATTGACCCTGACTCATAGCTATGACTAAGAGGATCAAAGTTATGATCCAGCTTCATAAGAAACCCCTGCAGCAGCTGAAAACCATTAGAAGATTTTGGAGAAGGTGGTGGGGTTTGTATGAGGTGTAGTTAAATTCAACTCTATTCTGAAAATCTTTGTAAAAATAGCTCCATGTTACTGTCCTTTTATCAAGTAGACCTAGCTTGCAAACAAAAGGAAGGATATTGTAACTGCCATTCCCACAAACTCACTGTGGGCTCTTGCTGTCAGCCTTATCATCTCTTCATTTCACCTACAAGCAGCATCAATAAAGACCTGCATTCCAATGAGGTCCCTTGAGATGACTGTAAGACACTGGTTCCAGTCCGTGCCCCTCAGTGACACCTCTGCAGCCTCCTTAACACTGGTGGTTTTCTTTAGGTAAAGGCAGCTGAGCTTAGAGAATATTTCACTGACGATGTTCAGGAGGTATCAGGCCCTGTTATAGCCTCTTCGCCATATGCTGTATACAAATTAGATGAATTCTGCAGAAATTCCTTCCACTGTTTAATGAACTGGAGTTGCTTTTGACTATCTGGAAAACAGATAACAGGTTGATTTTTTCCCCCCTGGGTGGGCTTTTGGTGGTGAGCTGCATTTGGAAGGGTTCTGTCCTACAGGGAAATTGCCTGAAGATGTATTGAGCCAGACCAACTTCACTGTCAGGCTGGAGCCTCTCCTGTTCCTGCAGGGATTAATTTCTCAGTTTGTCTTCATGCACTGCTGATAACTCTTGATAAGTTGCTTTTGGTACTGAAGGTGGTGGGATGACTTGTAGGGTATAAATTTAAGCAGAAGCATAATGCATAATCAGCCTTGGGGTTCTCATATGTATACTGCTGAGTCCAGAAGTGCAAATGGTTTGGATTTTAAAATTAAATTGTCAAATCTATAAGCCAAGAATATTTGAGAAAAAAAATGTTTAAGGTAGAATTTTCCAGTTGAGATTTGCTTGCGGAATTTTTCACGTAATGCAGAAAGTCTGGAGAGGCATAAATAGCCTCAGACAAATCAAAACAGCATTCGTCCATATATGACTTTTTTCCTCACTATCTGTCTAGCTTCACTGCAGCTCTTGACATTAGTGAACTTGAAAGTCCAGGAGAAATTTGTGTTCGTATCTTATTTTCATGTACCTGATTAACTTGATTAGAGACCAAAGGATGTTCATAAACATTCGTGGCTACTTCTGCATTTAGCATTCAGTACTAGCCCGCTTTCTTGACCTGAACATTTGTTAAGAATCCGTTAGATTCTTTCACACAGCTCTTCAGATAGGGTAAATTAAACTTTTCAAATATCCTCCTATTTCGGCAATTTTCCTTTCATCCCTGGTGGCCTTTTTCACTCTTGCTTTATCTATTGTGAGACGGCATGTATAACCTTTGGGCACATAGAATATGAATTCGTCTTGGATCATATTCCCTTATGTATCCTTCCCCTCAGCTTTCTGATTTTCTTCCAAAAAACTCTGAAGCAATTCAATATATTCATTTTTCATTCTTGTAATCAGTTCAATTTAGTTTTAGTTATCAACACCTGATCTATTAATTTTGTTGACGTTGTTTGTTTTCTCACTTCATTGCTGTGTTTGGATGCTGATCCTTTAGAAATGCCCTCTTGCACTGCCTTTTGGTTTTATTTCCCTGAATTACCATCTGCTTCTGAGAAATAGATACCAGAGAACATGTCTGTGAAAGAGGTCCTACGATGTTAGTATAAGAGTTATCAAAGGAGGAAAAGGCTTTTTGCATCATCACATTCTTGTCACTGCAGTATTTCTCTTGAGTGATTTTGCTGTACATCCTTATCAAAAAGACCCACAAGTAAGACCTTCCACTCCTTAAGGGGCTACAAATATTCCACTGTTGTAAATGACTATTTTTTTCTCTTGTGCCCTGATCAGTATGACAGTGGGACTATCCACAATTTCCTTTGCAGGATGCGGTTGCTACTTTTTCAGGCACATGTAGATCCTTCCCTCATTGTTACACAATGTTGGCTCATGTAATTGTGCTTTGTTTGTCACTCTCTACCACTTTTGAATTACTGTGGCTCTTCTCAAGCTTACTCCACCTTGCCAGTCTTCAGATCCTGCATCCTGCACACCAGAGATGATTTATACACCACAGGCTGTCCATAGAAATTTCATCTCATGAATACATCTGAGTGAATGTCACATGTATTTCTCTTAAAGCTAAATTGCTATCCTGACTAAAACCCCACAGCCTGAATCTCTCTGTCCTTTTTCTTTCTGTTCCATGAGCCTCTGCCTATCCAGCCCACAATTGTGTTACCCTTTTGCACCCATCCTTCAGGGAATGCTCATGTATAATTTGTTGCCCACTGTCACCTTGAGGTTTTTCCCTTCTGTTGAATTTGTGGCTTCCCCCAGCCCAAGTTATTCTTCCCCTGTGGCATGCATTAGCTTGCATTTTTACAAGCTGAATCTCATTTGGCTATTCTCAGCCTATATTTCTCTGAGCTGCTTTATATTACATTTCTTGATCCCGACTTGTATAATATCTCCCAATTTAGGATCATCTGCAAATTTAATGAATGTGGTTTTATTGTGTTATCTTCATGATTATTAATAAGGGCAGTAAGTAAATATTGGTCCTACTATAGCACTCTGTGGCTCTGAGCATCTCCCTTCCAGTTGGTGTCCCCTTCCCCTGCACCCCAATCCCTCTGCACTGCACTGTCTGCACTGTCAGGCAGTGCTCTTTCCTTTCAGATGCTCTATTGCTCTACTTCTGCATTTAGCTTACTTCTACACAAATCTAGTCTGAATGCTCACTCACTATGTTATTGTGGATTTACAGGTTTTGCTAACATGGCAGAACATCTGGCTGAAAAATCACCTCACTAAGCAGCACAGAATCCAATCATGCACAGATCTTTACTGACAGAAAAAACTTTTTTAAAAATGTTTTTTCACTAATATAATTATGTTATTGAAGAACATTTTTTCCTTTTTTTTTTTTTTTTTTCTGCATAAGATGTATATTTTTCAAGAAGTCTTTATGTAAGGTTAATAGGTACTTTGCAACTTTTTTTTTCTCTCAGCAAACGTACCACCACATATTTAGACCGCTAACTGACAGAAGGAAAATGAAGAAGTAATAAAAATGCAGGGCTTTGCTTCTGCTCTAATTACTGGCATCAGAATCAGACATTTCAAAGTTGTGGAAACTGTATAACAAGGTGGGAAGGTGGGATGGAAGAAAAAAAGATGAGAAGATCTGGTAGGGTGGATCATTAGTTGTGGGATGCATCCAGTTTTCTCTTAAGCCCCAGGCTGCTCAAATGTCCTCAGCAAACTGCATAATCTCTTTATAAAAGAGGTTTATGCCATCATATGTGAAGAGTATTCTGAGGCATGCAAAAGGTAGCATGGATAGGCTGTCATTTTAACTGAGAGTTTTCTTCTAGCTCTTGTGAATTAGACACAGCTCATGTTTCTAACAAGTATTCTCTTCCCTTTTTAAGTAACATCTTTACAAAGGCAACGTAGTTACAGATTACATTGAAATCATGTACAAACAGATGGGTCTCTAGGTACCATCTCTGAACTGTACTATCCCACACTCCAGCTATGGTGCTCTGTTATTCCATTGTCAAAAAATAGATTAAAAAACAAGCATATATTTCAGTATCACAGGCATTTTTGTGCCTGGTTATTTTTAAAGTATCCTTTTCTTGCTTGCATTCTTCCCTAATTTTTTTTCCTCACTGATATATTTATAACTGTGCTTTTTTTTTTTTTCCAGCTATACTTGCAGCTGGCATTTATTCTTACTTTTTCCTTTCCTAGCTGTGGTTGAATATTCTTGCTTCATTGCCTCCTTCTTTTTTCATTTCTAGTTGACAGCATCATTGTAAAGGTGAACTAAAAAGAAAATTGGAAATTCTGTTTACTTCGCCACTGTGCACTGAAGTCCCCACCTATGGAGTCTAACAGAGATACTCATAATGAGAATATGCTGCACCAACAGACATGTCTTTTCTCTGCAGATCTCAAGACGTCTTGCAGGGACATTTAGCACTGCTGTTGTGGTGCTGCACAGAGGTGTCCTTGAAGAGATTGATATCACAGGACAAGATTCATTGGTGTTACTATATCATGTATACATTTTAAGTCTTATTTCTTATTTATACCTACTTACCACCCTTTTTATTCTTGAGTTAAATCCTGATCCTTTCTAGTCAAATATGTAATGCTTTTTCTGATTAAACTTAATGTATATAGTGAGGTGAAAAAGTCTTCCTGAAGCAAAGCTTAGAATAGGTTGCCAATGTCTGTTGTAAAATTATTTCCTGTTTCCAGGGATCTTTCATGGGAGGAAGCAAAAGTGAGCATGTGTGTGATGGAGTGCTGGCGTAAATCACCATGAAAGCAATGACCTCTTTTAAGTCCTATATGTTTTGGGGGTATTTCTGGAAGATACGTCCTAAACAGGGGTAAGAAATAGGAGGAATTATTTTATTTTTTTCCCCTGCTCTATAAGATCTGAGTCTTTCTGAGCAATGAGTTATTTTTAGTGAGTTTCACCATGGCAGCCATGGCAACTCAGATCCTCTTCTACCCAGTAAAAAGAGAATGAACAGAAGCCAGACTTCACTGCTACCCTGGTCTCTCTCTGTCCATTTCTGTTTCTCTATTTCACCACCTCTAGGTACAGTCACTTTCTGATTATTCCTTAAATGTTACTAACATTAGCTCGAAGGAATGAACTTCAGCAATGAGATTCTTTGATCCCGTGCTTTGTTACGTTTGCTGAAATTGCCCACCTATATTTACTCTTCATAATCATGGGTCAGTATCACACATGAGACTCTGAAGTGAAACCTCTGGGAAATGCAAAAACCCTGGGAATAACACTGAGCCCATATCTCCTTCTCAGCAATTAAGTTTCTTGGCCTGAAAACAAACTCTTTCTTTAAAAAAATGGTTTTTCTTATAAAGCAGAAGAATGTATGCACAGGAATGGCATGAGTTTTGACATCTGCCTAGAGAAGTTGTGGATGCTCCATCCCTGGAGGTGTTCAAGGTCAGGCTTGATAGGTACCTGGGAAGTCTGATCTAGTGGCTGGATACCCTGACCATGGCAGGGGTCTTGGAACTAGATGATTTCTGAGATCCCTTCCAACTCAAGCCATTCTATGATTTCCTAGTAGAAGAGGAAAGAATGAAGAAAATGTGTTGTGCTTTCTCCCTCCTTCTAAAAATGTGAAAGCCTATTATTGAATTTGTCCATCAACACTTTAGCGCATGCCACCAGCTTGTCCAAAGAGGGCAAGGGAATGCCCTTCAGTTGCTACTAACTTGGCAGAACTGTAACTAATAATCTAGACGTGAAATTTCTTGTCTAATTAGCAATGTCTTAAATCACCCATTTCCTCATTGTAATAATTACTGGGTAGCTATACTGATTGTTATCTGTTAATTTATAAATCTCTCATACATCATCTGTTATCTGTGAATTTGCTGATTTGTTTCTGTATGAAAATGTAGCTATTATACTTGCAAAAGAGAAAAAAAAAGAAGTTAATAAAGGACAGTTGGAGAAGGAATCAGGAAGAGACAGACAGTATTGTGAAAAAGAAACAAATGGAGAGACAGCTGGGAACAGACCTCTCTCACAAGTTCTGGGTGAGTACCTTATCTTTAGGAAGAAGTGAAACACTGAAGACTGGACACAGTGAATAAAGTTGTGAATTTGCTGCTAGACATTGATGTTACCTGGTCTTTTGAGGAAGCACATAAAGGGCCAGTAGATATATATGCATATTTTCTGTTCGATGTCCTTTTGATTTTAATAGATCTACTATACCAGGTAATAGTTGGAAACCACATTCAAAATTGCACACGAGCAGTGCTTAGGGGACAGATTATGACAAATTTTTGTATACAAAGTGTCTGTGAAAGAGACCACAGGCATTCTGTCTGGCAGGGGGAAATACAGAATGAGGAAGGTGACACTGCATCAGATTTTTGTGTGAAATCATCCACTCTGAGCTGCTGAAGTGTCCGGGCTTACTCGGCTGACTCCTCAGCAGCCTCACCCACTGTGCTGTTGGGTTGCATTTG
This sequence comes from Tragopan temminckii, assembly GCA_028571105.1. Classification (NCBI taxonomy): domain Eukaryota; kingdom Metazoa; phylum Chordata; class Aves; order Galliformes; family Phasianidae; genus Tragopan; species Tragopan temminckii. The sequence goes on along the minus strand of JAOWBP010000001.1, from coordinate 24,945,969 downwards.
GCAGCAATTCCGCCTTCAGAAATTGTCAGACAAAACACAAGAGACATCTTGTACTGAAATGTTGTGAGACAGGGCCTTAGTATTAAAGCTGCCTACCAGAAGACTTGGTGAAACATTTAAAGTAATCATCACATCTGAAAGGTGGCATTGTTGTATGTCTCTGGAAACGGAAGACAGTTCTGTAAATACACGTATTTGGGAAAACAGTCATTTAAAGAGACAGAACATAATGAAGGAGATGAGGAAAATATTAACAAATCTGGTATAGTTTGCCTTGATGCTATCTGTCTTCTTCTGGTTTTACTTTCTGGACAACATTTGTCCCTGTCCCTCTTGCCTACTCATAAAAGTAATGAGGCCGGGATTTTGTCTGTTGCCTTTTTATATACATATTTTTTGAGTAAAATAAAGGATTGTGTGCTTTAAAAGATAGATTTCCAGTAGGGACTTAGAGATGGGGATCCTGGAGTACCATAAAAGAGATACCTCTTCTTTCCTGACCAGCCTGATAGGATCAAAGTTAGGAAATACTGTGTCTCCTGAGGGAAAGTGATCTCTGCTTTCCAGAGAGGTAAGATGCTCTTTATGTCTTATCTTTCTTATCTGTCTTTCCTATCTCTAGCTATATTCATGTGAATGTGATACAGACCTGGGACTATTCTCATGAAATATACATTTCTTTGTCAACTTATTTCTCCTGAGTTGTATGATTTAACCTTGTTGGGGGAGATATCTATAAAATAAATTCCTGCATTTTAACAGATATAGAGAGAATGAGTCTAAATATTAGGCTTACTCTGTGTACAGGCACAAAAATAATATTGCCTGGCCTAAACTATATCTCTGCCCCTCAAAGGCTCATCTGAGAGTAATTGTACCTACCTAGCTAAATCAAAACAGAGTGAGAGCTTGTTGCAAGAGATGCTGTTTGAGGCTACGACAGATGTGTCTCAGGTCCCCTTGATCAAGGCAAGCTATAGTGTAGTCATCAGAAAAGAAAGAAGGCAGATAAGAGCAGCCATGACTAAGAATCAATATCACAAATATAATAATACAGGCAGGGGAGACCTTTTGCCATACTCTCTGTGAACAAATTCCATCCAAGTTGTATTGTGCACTTGCAGCAAATCTTGTATTTCTATGTGAATAGAAAAACTTCTTCATGCAGAGACATTTCAAGGAAACAAAACTAAAAACTGACCATGCTTTTCTGAAGGTATAAAGTAATAAAAAATAGTTTATTCTAGCAATAATCCCCTTAGGATTTGTTATTATTGCTACTAATGACCTTCTAGTTAAAATAGTAAAGGCTCATAACCAAAATCTGCTCGTAATGATAAGTTTCAAATGGTATTATTGCTTAATTAGTGATACTTCACCTATCTGCAGTCAGCTTTGTAGGTACCATTTTACTTTCTATTTCTGGATACTAAAACCAGTTGTTACATGTGAAGGAAACATCATAATGAGAAATAGAGGAGATGCTTATTTTATGGTTGTTTTGCATTTTGTGGCCTGTCAACTAACTTGCATCTGATTTTACATGTCTTCTATTAAAATATAGTTTCTTATTAGGAGTTATATGTGCAGTGAAATAGCATGCGGAAACTCTATCTTGAAAAGTAATACACGCTGTTTGATGGAAATTTGAAATATATATTCTCAATCCTTATTTTACAGATCACTTCTTTTCCACCTATTCGATCTGAATGACAATCTCTTTCACAATACCCCATTTTCATGTGTTGTCATGTGGAGTTTAGGAGCCTTTTCTGATGTGCTGATATCATGATTTCACTTGTTTGCAATTTACTCATGTTGATTACGAAGGGTATGTTGTATAAATACAGCTCGTGACATGAAGTAAGCTGAGTCACAGAATGACTACAAGCTGTGAAGGTAATGATGACATTTTCACATACTTACTAAAAGTCTCAAACTTGATTTCCTATGGGTTGCTGAGGTGTCCACACTTCTCTCTGCCCATAGGTGTTATGCTCAGGAATAATCCAAATCCTTGGTAACAAGCACATCAGAAATCTAATTCCTGTTTGACTCTGCGCTCTCATACCTTGAAGAAGAAAACCAAGATAATACTTTCATGCAAAAACTATCAGCATGAAAAGCATCCATCAACGTCTTATGGTTTTGACATCTTCAATCCTAGAGCACTCCTATGAAGAAAGGCTGAGGGAGCAGGGCTTGTTCATCCTGGAGAAGAGAAGGCTCTGGAGAGATCTCACTGCAGACTTCCAGTACTTAAAGGGAGCTTATAAACAGGAGGGAGACCAGCTTTTTACATGGTCTGATAGTGACAAGAGGAAATGGCTTTAAATTAAAAGAAGAAATCTTTAGATTAGATAATAGAAGGAGATTTTTTACTCAGAACCTGGCGAGGCATGGGAACAGGCTGCCCAGAGAAACTGTGGATGCCCCATCCCTGTAGGTGCTCAAGGCCAGGTTGGATGGGTCTCTGGCCAGCCTGATCTGGTGGCTGGCAACCTTGTCCATGACAGGGGAATTGGAACTAGATGAATATCCTAGTCACTTCCAACCTAAGCCACTCTATAATATGATTCTATGATGGTAGCTTCTCAGGAACTTGTCTTACAAACTCTCACAAGTATAATCTTATTCATTCAAATGTTTCCAATTCCTCTGCATTGAGGGGCTGCAAATATTGCTATTCCCTTGACCATAAATCTGACTGTGTGAGTTTGAGATTTTAGGCAATAGTTTCTGTGTTGAGATACACTTTTTTTTTTCTTTTTTTTTTTTAAATTGTAACATCTCATGGAATTATTGACAGACCACCCTACTGCATTTATGGTATACATTCTTCTTCAGTGAAATACTTCATAAAATGCAAAACTTGAGCTTATACAACTTCACTTTGAATAGTTTTATCCTCCCAGTTATTAAAATTTCTCTTTAAAATAAATTTTGCTCTGTTCTGCTGAACATCTTTCCAGCCTGTCTTATCTCTGGACCTCTCAGCTGAGAGACTAAGAGCTTCACAAAGAGCACAGGGAGGAGTTCAGCGCACACAGATGGTAAAAGCTCAGACAAAATTAAAATTTTAAAAATATTTAAATTAAAGATAATCTTTCATTGTTTAAGAAAATAGGGAAGTCGTACAACAATGCAGTTGTTCTTTGCACTCCTGTGGGCATTATTGCTTTCATTTAAACAAATTTTGGGCTACCAAAAGATGATAATTTTAATTTGAGATGAAGGTCTACCATCTGTGTACATAGTGGACTCCTCTCCCTTATGTATTATCTGCGCAAATAACACCCATTTTGTTGTATGGGGAATGTGATGAAGATAATAAAAGTGAATAGAGCCAGGTGTTGATCAAACAGATGTTATTTGAGTTTGACTTCCTCTACTTGGCTCATCAGTGTACTTCAATACAGACATACATCACTCTCAATATTCTAAGCCTGAGCTAACCATACTGGCTTGCATTGTGATTTACTGAGTGAACACAAAGGAATAAATAGAAGTTATCAAACTCCAAGATTTTTTTGTTGTTGTTGCGAATATCTGTAAGTGAAAAATTATGCACAGCTCCAATGGTCACTCACTTACATCAGCCAGTCTTCCAAGAATCTCAGCCTTTACTTTTTTGTCTATACTGACATTTTCAAGTGAATGAGGTGAGGGCATACAGATGTTGTGGAACATTTACACAACCAACTTTGCTCTATAAAATCCAACAATACTGCATAATCTATATCTGAACTTCTTCAGATACAGTGTAAATTATCTCAATATAACCCATGTGGAATGGAGGCTAAAGCTGATTTTAATGCCAAACTAAATGTATTTTGAATCCATTTCAGTGAGATGGTTTAATTAACTAGGCCACTTCTCCTAGCCCAGTGTACTCAATGCAAATTAATGGCACTCAGAATACACATTCTCACAGAGTCTTCCTGGCTGTTTGCTGCCTGTGAATCCTATCTCCCATCCCACACCTTGCACTTGCACAAATGATTAACTGCCTCCAGAACTCATTTCCTCCTAAGTGGCTTCACAGGAAAGAAAAATATACTAGGTGAGCCAGCACAAAACCATTGTCAAAGGTTTCAATACCACTGTGCCAGTCATTGTTTCTGATGGTTTATGCTATAATATAGAATATAAAAGAAATGTTATATTACCTGTTTACTTCTTACTCTATCACCCAAGGGCAAGGAAGGACATCTATTTCATATTAAAAATGTACTACTATCTTTGTTCCGAGTTTTAGGCAGACTCAGAAATGAATATATCAGCTTTAGTATAGTAGCTGTGTAAGGGCAGTCTAAGACACAGTGCAGCATTCTTGCAGGGACAGGGAACAGTTCCTTTTCTAAGTGTGAATGAAGTGGAGGCCATGATACAGACCACTCACTAAGACACTCGTGTGGCCTTTGTCACAAAAGGAAGCGCAGCATAAGAGCAGAATTTTCTGCTTCACGAGATTCCCACATGTAAACCATTTCTTTTCTTGCCAGAAGGGAATAAGAAGCAAGACTGTTAAAAATGCTTTCAAGTCAAATTCTGACAAAACTCAACCTTCTCAGTTCTTACCCAAAGAGTACTGCCAAAACGTCAAGTTGAGATGAAACCCTGACAGGTCACTTAGGTGTGGGATGTAGAGAGAGACCTTTGAAAAGCTGTCTTTGTTTCAATGCATGCATCAGACATCAAATCCTATTGAACTTGCTCTAAAGCTCCTAGCAGCTGATATTAGCACTTCAGCTGTAATCCTGGAGGCCTCTAGCAGACAGTACATCTCTGTCTGCTGGGTGCTGTAATAAATCTTTGTCACAGAGTTACTGCTCCGAAGGACCTCGCATTAAAAGGGCATCAGGACACAGCAGGTGATGTGGAAAATGCCGCTGTTCCTACCAGGACTGAAGCAAGAGCCATCCAGGTCCTTTCTTCCAGCACCAGCAACAAGCAGGGGCTCTGATATAATGATGTGAGGCCTCAGTAGGTCCAAAAAAAGCCAAGTCCAAAGCAGTTCATCTGCACATGCAAGCAAGCTGAAGGCACTGAAGCTTCCTGCAAGTGTGATGAAGACGGCTGTGGTGGTTCACAGCAGCCATCAGCCTGGATAAAGGTTGCAAGAAGCCAGGAAAGCCACAGGATCATTGCCTAGGTCTGTAGGGTGGCATGCTGCTTCTGAATGAAACCTCAGCCTACCAGCCAAATCCATGTAAATGGGAAACTGCTGTTCTGATTGCCCTGCAAATGACAACTGCAGATTGCTATACTACTCTTCATGTCTGCTGTGAGATCTGAAACATGACAGGGGTCTGTGAGAAATGGAAAGTTGTTGTTTACATGGGGAATATGATGTGCAGGAAAGCACCTGTTGGCCACTACAGCGCAATGGGCACCCATAAGGGACACCATTTTGTAGTACAATACAGTCCTGGTTGGAATTCACTACTGGAAACAATGATAACAGTGATCACATTTTATAATGTTTGGGCTTCTCAGATGTTTATACTGTATTAAAAACGTTATGATACAACTGAAAAATTTCTCAGAAATGTTTGATTGAAAATATCCAAATGTTTTTTTTCCTCTACTTTGCAACACTTTCCTGATGTCATCCCTGCAAAATTATTTGGCAATGGATCCGCTGTTTTGTATTTAATTTTGGAAATTTACTTCTCACATATGTCACAAGCAGTTACTCCTCCTTACATCTCTGGAGAGTTTATATGCAGTGTTATGTAAACTGTCTGTTACAAATAAACAAGGAGTTTCAAATGTGCAATGGATCAACCTCACCTTTCCAAGAATGAGGTCCTACAGCACTTGGCTTGTTCTAGGCCCAGGCCGTGGCCGTCCTTGCTCTTCCTCACTGTCCTGCCCCCCTCGCCCCACAGTGGATCAGAGGGCTGATTTCGTTTCTTTAGGGAAGGGACAAAAAGGTGTTGTCTGTAAGGATGTGCTTTTCCCCTTCATACTCTTGCTCAGCACTGAGACAGGAGCAAGGCTGCCTGGATCTGTGTGATCTATTCGCCCCTTCTTGACACCACTCAATAAGCAGCTCCTGCAAAAAGGATTATCAATGTGCATCAACATCAGAGCAGGTAAATAAGGAAAAAATGGGCTTTATCTGCTATACTGTTCTATCAGTTATATAACTGATATGCAGTCTACACAACACCGCTATCTGCTGAACAACCCAGGGCTCCCTTCTGTCCAAGCACCTACTGTTGCATGGTTCCTTTAAGGCAGTACATGCATACTTATTATTATTGCTTGTTATGGCAACAAATTCAACCGTGTTTTATGTATTGTCAATACAGCTGATTGGCATGAAATAAAAAAAGCCAATAAAGACATATTAAACTAGCTGAACAAGGCAAAGTTTATTAATTTTTTAATGTTTTTTTTTTCTTGAATAGGAGTGTGGGTTAACTATCTGTTGGAAAGGCAGTGTAAATCAGCTCCCATCGCACCTTGTAGAAGAAGAGAAAAGATGTGTCTCTAGAAGGAAAAGCAATCAACAGAAGAGGTGGAGAAAAAGTATAAATCAGGATGTTTTATGCTTTCTTCCACCTTGTTGTTGATTGCTTTTCCTTCTGTAACCTCCCTCCCACCTTCTCCCCCTTCCCTTGTCCTTCACTAGTAACTCAGCTTATATCCACACATTCCTTCCCACACCATCTGAATGCCTTAAAAAAGGAAAGGCATAGTTTATAGGACGGGCTGAATGTTCTGTTACATCTATTTTCATTCTTGTCTTGACAGGACAATGTCATAAAAAGTTTTGAAACAATATTAACTCACACTGAGTTTGCACTTTGCTGCTAAGCTATGCACTATAGCTTGCCAAACTCTGTTTCTAAAATGTCTGAATTCCAGTGACTGCACAGTGCAAGGCCATACTGATGATGTCTTCTGATGAATATTTGCAGTCCTTGATGTGGACATCATCACACCCCAAGCCATTACCAGCAAGAGATCACGTTGTTGATGTAATTGGTTATCTGCCCTGGCACTGAGACAAAAAGGGACAAAAAGTGCAAGGACATCTTCTGCTTTGCTTGACTGTATTTTTGTATCCATTAGATTTAAGTGCAAAATTCCTGTTCTTTTTTTTTTTTTAATCAAGTGTTGAAACACTTGTTTCGAAAATACCTACCTCAAGTAGACTTCCTTTCCTGCAAATCTTGCTTAGATGAGTGCAATCTTAGAGAGTGTAATCTACAAATTTTCTATAATAACTTCTAAATTTGTGGTTGTCAGACTAACAGATACAATCCATTGGACATTTAGGTTTAAAAGGGAAATCTAAGTTTACTTAAGATTATTTTGCTTCTTAATGCAGTAA
>JAOWBP010000001.1:24918640-24938521 GCA_028571105.1 Tragopan temminckii | reverse complement strand
ATACAATCCATTGGACATTTAGGTTTAAAAGGGAAATCTAAGTTTACTTAAGATTATTTTGCTTCTTAATGCAGTAAGCAACTTTACTTCTCAGCTCTATTTATTGAGAGCATATTTCACAAAGCTGGTTAGGTGCTATCACAGTTTTATGTTGAAATGTGTACATAGCTGCCGTAATATGGTCTGATTTACAGAATGTCCACACTGACAAGCAAAAGCAACATCACATTTCATGGACTTTTTTTTTCCTGTGGGGAAACAAACACTTTAAAGAAAATGATATATAGTGAAGTCACACATGGGACTGCAGAGCTTGGTCCTTTGTTATAAATCCTGCAGTGGCTCCTTTACTCCAAGGTGAAGAGGTCTATGCAGCTGATGATACTGCAACAGAATGATGTATTCATCCATGCTTTTAAGGTAGACTTGGGAGCTCCATCACTGGATGCAGTTAGTGGTAGTTGTTTGCATTTCCTCTGGAGTTCAGCTTTTGGGATTGTCATCCAAATCATATGGAATTCATTTCTGAACTTGTATCAATCAAAAATGCATCATTTGTGCAATTATCTCATCTTCCCTCCAAGTTCTTAAAATACTTCCAAGCAAGGCTGAATGTAACTACAAAGGAGGCAAATATTTCTATTCTTATTTTACAGGTGGACAAATTAAGGCATGGATGAATTTCCTGATCTGTGTAATGATAACATACAATGTTTTGGAAAAAAAAAAAAAAAAAAAAAAAAAAAAGGAAAGAATCTGGATGAATAGGAACAGAAAGTTTTCCTTTACAGATACCTGAAATATTCACTTTTTCATGTTCTACAGAAAAATCCAAACAAGATGTTTGAGAGAAAAGATAGGAAAATGTAATACAATTTGTTTTTTTTTCACATAACATCTGTAATACCTGCATCATTCCATGGTCGTGTTATTTGTTAAAATTTATGTTGAAGAAAACCAAAACATTATTATGATCTACTGGAAGGTAATCTTGCCCACAAGGTATTCTGCTAGTTAAAAATAAAATGCTTAATGATGCATTATTTTTAAAAAGTATTTAACCCTTTCTATCACAAAAACTATGTCACTTAGTACAAAGAAAAGGACAATAGAGAGAAAAGGAATATTTCTTCTCTTTCTTTTCATAGGCTTTCAGAGATAAGACATAAATTACAGTGAAGTTAACAAACACCAAGACCCTTTGGCATTTGACACAAGAGCCTTTTCTCTTTAATTTGGCATCCTAATAATGCTCAGAGTCCCTTCGTTCAAGCTAGTCACTGGCAGATGCTTTATTGTGTCTGTTGTTTCTCCTCTGGGGCTGTACATTAGGTTAAAATATCACAAATAGCTGCTATTAAAGTGTGAGTCACAGTAGCTATAATTTTTCATGACAGCCAAAGAAAATGTGACATGTTTAGGAAACTCTGTCATTGATGCTAACACTCAGATCTTCAGGCAAATGTTTAATGACATACTCAGCATGCTGTGCAAACCCCACTGTCTACCAAACAAAAGGTTACTACTAGAGAACTATAAATATTCGGAAATGTCACTAAACAATGGAGCTCTTTTCTTCCTGATCACTGAAGGCAAGATAGGAATTGGACTGATATGAACTGCAAAAAAGAAAAAAAAGAAAAAAAAGAAGGCTTTTTACATACGCAGTTATTTTTGCTTGACTCCTGCAAATATTCTGGTTTAGCGTATCCACTGTCTGTGCTTAGTTCAGAACCATGGCTTTCCTCTTTTGTTTTGATTTAAGCTGTTGTCTGGCAGTAAGTATCCAGGCTTACTACTGTTCAACTGCTTTTATTCCACTGTATGGGGATGTCGGAAATAACTAACACACACACACACCCTCAGAAACTGCACAGCACAAAGCAAGAAACCCTTTCTGCAGGCAGGCCCTGTGCTATCTGCAGCACTGTACTAAGTTCTCATGGTCTCAAGACTCACCGTCATTTATCTTCTTAAATTGGACTCTGTGCATTTTTTCAGTCTTTGTGATTACTGCTAGAAGTGGGGCTATCTTAGCAATACCCATATGACACATAAGGTATTGAGAACACCTGTGACATATGGATTTTAACAGGAGTAATTTAAAGTGGTGCAATGTGATCGAAAATTCATACAGACCTGTGTAATATTGCAATGTAAGCTCACAGTCATTTAAAAATCACTCCAAATTATCAGTAGGATAAAGGAAAAAACAGAAAAGGAGATTATTCTGTTTAATTCACATGAAGACCAGGAATGTTGGAAACAGCAGAACTGAAGATATAGCATAAACATGGTAAGGGAGCTCCACTATAGTGCTGGAAACTGCCATGGAAACTGCCCACTTGGCTTCCCTCTGTTTCACATAGGGGGCAATTGATTTTGCCTTTTACTGTGCAAGAGGGAGCATCCAGTGGTGAAGCAGAGATGGGCTTTTGAACTGCTCAAATGTATGATGGGTCTTAATCACGGTATTATGACAGGTTAAGAGTTTAAGCCGACACAGTCTGGAGATGATGAAGCTGCCTGGGGATGGGAACTCACTGCAGCATATTAGCACCTAAATCAGAGTTTTGAAATCCTGCGGAGAACTGAACAGAAAGCAAGAGCAGAATGTACAGATATCCCTGTAGATTAAAGCAAAGGAAACAGTTTCATAGATTTCTGTTCTTGGAGGGCAAGAATTACTGATTGATTTCTTCATCTCCAGAGATAGTGACAGAGGTTTCCATGTTTTAATTTAGATGGGCCAATATAATTGGCAATGAATTCTGTCTTGTAGGCTGCCTCTGCAGTTTCTGTGACAGGGTACCTGGGAGCTATTGGATTCGTTGCAGTACTGTCACAAACCCAAGCTCATGGGAAAGCCAGGTTCTTTGCTGCAATAAACATCAAGGCTGTCATGAAACATCATATTTCTACCAGGTCAAAATGGGCTCCTATAGCACACGCTACTTGGATCGTCCAGTGTATGCCTTTCTGTGTATCTGAAGTTCATGGCTGGGTTATCGAGTAATCCAAAAAGCACTGTGAGCTCAGAATGAGCGTGAGTCTGGGCTGTCCATCAAATCACAGTGTGTGCTCACGCTATGAGCATTTCTGCACTAAGTGAGAGCCCTACCTGTCCTTAGTGCCAGCATTGTTTCACTGCGGTGGGTAATGGATATAGCAGACATTCACGGTGTTTTTGGCAGAGATGGCAGATCTGGTTCAGTAATGGACACTTGAAGGTGGTAGTTATCCACCTCCAGATGCGTGCTTTGGGGAACAGTTAGTAGGCTTTGCGTCATTCACTCAGATACATGCAAAACACAGAGAGAGCTGGGATTTAGGATTCACCTGTATCCTCAGAATTTCCTGAAAGTGCATGTTTACAACATCTCTTCCTGATCATTTTGACATCATCAGACTCTATGCATAGATTTTCACAATAGCCAGGGAAAACATATCAGGCAATCTCATCACAAGATGAGCATTTGGGGCATTTGGTTTTAGTTTCATCAAGGTCTGCTTTCAAAATAAGCTGAGCAGAAAGCAATGTCAGACTGAGGGCAGCTGCTTCAAGGATCTAATGAATAACTTTCTGCAGTGCTAGATAGAAGGCCGTGGAGAAAAAGCAGGGGAGCAAAAAAGGTATTTCTTCTATTGAGGGATGAAGGCACAGACCAACTTCAGAGAAATGCAGAATGCAGTAAATCATTTTTTTTCACATCTATATGACAGGAAAGTTATAAATGAGAAATAAGCTGGACTATGGGATTTTACTTGTTTGCAAAAGGAAAAGTTTGAGCCCTTAGACCTGCATTTAGGCGACCACCTTTGGAAAGCAGAAGAATGGGAAATGGAGGTACCTCTTTGTCAGTATTTCTATATCATCTGCATGAAGGAGAATCGTGAAGATGCAGCCTTGAATGATGCATCCCAACCTGGATCAGAGAGGCTAAATTGATCCTATTACAGCTTGAAAGTTTCAGAGATCTAAAAGAAGAAAAAATGGGTAGAAACAGCTGTACAGAGCAGGAAGGATGTTTTAAAAAAGTCATCAGTATGCCAATTTCAATGATTTTCAGAGAAGTAGGACATCCCAAAGTCCCACCTGAAAATATGTGGTGATTCCCAATGCACTTGTGTAGAGGTGCACTTCTGACATTAACAATAGTTTTGTAAGTGGCCAGAGGGAAGCACTGGGACCCCAGGAGGTCCCAGAGGCATAACGCTGTTCTACAACAACAGAGTACAACAGAGGAAGATTGGCAGACATTAGAGAATTACTGTCTGAGCTAACATCAATGAAAGCTTTGATGCATGCCTCTTTCAGGGAATTGCAATAAAAGGTAGAGTGACTGAAGTTGAGGCAGGCTTAAACAAGCATTCAGATACAGTTGCTGATATAGATAAGAGACTTCAGGAGCTTGAAAGCAAGATCCTGAAAAATAGATAATTTGGAGAATTGAGAGAGAAGAAATAACATTGGATTGAAAGAAATCCCAGACCAGACTGACACAAAGAATGAGGAACTCTTAAAAAAAAAGTTAAACTCCTACAAAAGGAACTCTTGAGAGAGGGAGAGAGAATTTCCTGGATACATGGAAGTGAAGTACATCATATACACTGCAAACAATTATGTATTTTCACTTTTGTGTCATGGCTTTTCTGTTCTCCCACATGCCATGTTGTGCTAGTTAAAAGACAGTGAACACCTAAAGGATTTTTTTATGTGAAAAATAGTGAAAAATAGTTTCTGTGTATCTCATAGTTTCTATGAGAGATGATAAATGAATTGAGTAGAATATGAGAGGAAGAACCGATCAGAGAGAAAAGGTGCCCAGAACTGAGAAGAGAGTGTAAAATAAGTCTGGCTTGATGCTCAGCATTTGTGAACAGTGGTGCCCCAAAATGACAAGCCCAAAATGATAAGACACCGAGCTAGAAGCTTTCTGGAGTGAGGCATTGGTACTCACTGAAGGTAAGGGAGCTGAGTGCCATGAGGCCATAGTGGGGCATGAATTCCCTGCTTCTGTGCTGCCCTGGAGTTATAATGACTTAAGTTGCCTTAAGTTGAGCCAGGGTAAGTTCAGGTTGGATATCAGGAAACACTTCTTTACAGAAAGGGTTGATAAGCACTGGAATAGGCTCCCCAGGGAGATGGTTGAGTCACCATCCCTGGATGTGTTTAAAAACTGTTTGGATGTGGTGCTCAGGGACATGATTTATGGAGGGTTGTTAGAGTTAGGGTAGTATGGTTAGATTGTGGTTGGACTCGATGATCTTTAAGGTCTTTTCTAACCTGAGTGATTCTATGATTCTATAACACATTTTACTGAACAGCAGCAGGCATGCCTCTTTGCTCCTTGTAAAAATACGAGAGCTTAGAGTACAAGAAGAGGAGGTGACCATGTGCAACTACTTGCTCCAGCACTGGCCCACAAAATGCAAAAGCATGAGGATTTTCAGGCCCACTTTTCTGATCTTGGAAGAACTACTTCCAACACTGCTTTTCAATTTTCTATTCAAAAGTCATGGTTTAAAACATGGAAATTTTTCCAGAAGCAATAATTAAAATGTTGGTCTTTTCCCTCATAAAGAAGTATCCATACAAATACGGAAAGAAGGTGCATTCCTTCTTTCTTTTTTTCTGTAGCCCAATAAACCTTGATTTTTTTTTTCCCTGGGCACTGGCAAAACTAAAAAGGGAAAGCAGACAGGCCTAAGACTTGTCCATCCCCAGATGAATGTCCATCTTATTTTGTGAAATGTGCAGTTCCGTCAGTGTGTTGGGCATGCCTGTCTGAGAAGCCAGGCAGAGGGTGACCAAGTTTATAGGCCAGCTACTCAGTCCTGTAAAGAAGGAAGAAGCTTAACCCTAATGTAAAAAGGGGGGAAAAAAAAAAGTATAGTTGACCCAAGGAATACCTACACAAAGATTAGGATAGCAGTTGTTTTTTTTTTTTTTTAAATCTCCCTTAGCTGTTTGAAATCTTTTGACTCTAATCAGTCCATTACCACCATTTATCTTCAGCAAAGCAGAAAGAATGGCCAGTTCCTACGGTTGGAGGGATATTGTGAGGGGTGTTAAACAAGGATACCTCAGAGGCATAATCACAAAATGTGCTTCGTTTTCAAGTGCTTATTGCCACTTAGGCAAAACTGATAGGATGGATAAAGAAGTTTTAAAAGATCAAACTCTATGGAGAGGTTAACAGCTGACAACACAGTAATTCAAATCCTGGGTGAAAAGCAGTTAGAAAAGCTTAGCAGAAATAAACGCGAAGGAATTTGTGAGGAGACGGTAGAAGACTAAAAAAAAAAAATGCCAGGAACAAAGTCTTACTGAGACACTACACACAATAAGGGTTTTGCTTGCAAACCTGTTAAGTTGGTTTCCTGGAATCTCAGCAAATTTCAAAATCAATAGAAGCCTATCTTTAATTGACTTGGAACTTAACAAAGACAAATTTGATTTTCCGTCTCACAGGTATGTCTGCTTGTTCAATATTGATGTAAAAACACTCACCAATGTTCTATCTAATGGGTTGGACTCTGCTGCCTGACTAGTTAGTGGAGACCAGAAAAATTGTTTTCAAGGGTGTTAATTAGCAGATAGTGTATGAAGAGGTACAAAAATATAGAATATATGCCACTATCATGTGATGCAGAGGAAGTCTTAAAAGGAGCTGAATTAAGTAATTTAAAGAGGAATCCTGGATTTTGTGGATAATGGGATGATGTTATGTGCTAGATCAATAGATATGGTTCCATTTCAAAATCTTTTTGGCTGGAGTCAAAGTTAATCACAGCTCTTATATCTTCAGCATATGCCTCCTTTTTGCAGCGGTCTTCTAACTTGCAAAAATTACAAAAAAAAAATCACATCTTGCAGCTATAAATTGTAGGAAGCCTGGAGAATAATGTCATACAGAATATAAATGACATTTTAATGATGATTGCTGATCTTCTTCTTACACAGACCATTGTAATGAAAGAAATTAAGAAAGAATTTGTGAAGTTTATGAAAGATCCAGGGCTGAGTCAATTATATCAAACTTCTAGCATTAGTATTTCAAACAAGTTAAGCTACTCACAAATCATTACAAGACAAATGTGAACTCAGTGAGAGAAATCTTAACCAAATCCTGAGGGGTCTCCAGTATCTCCCTCTTGGGAAAAAGATACAATGCAAATCATATTTCTATTGCAAAAAAAAAAGGGAGTTAGGAGGAGACTTTATATAAAGGAACAGGCTAATAACACTTAGAACTGCTGAATGGCAAAAGTGAATCTTCTCACTGTGATTATTACTTCAGACACTTTCACCATCTCTCCTTACATCCCTGAAGAGGAGCTGTAGTCCTCCATTTTAGATATCATTTAGGCAGAAGAGTAAGTCGTCCTCAGTTTGAATAATTAATATTGGGAAGAACTGAGGAGAACAAAAGGCATTTGGAGTCTTAATCCTCATTGACTCTGAGTAGTGCCAAAACATAATGCGTCCCTTTGGAAAAGCCCCCAGTATTCAGCCCAGGTGATTTATACATCTGCTCCTCTATCAACTAATCCTCCAACAGCGAAAGAGCACTGAAAGAAAATTTGAAACAAAACAATCCTTTTCCTCATCAATGTGCTTGATGCCAGAAGAGTTTGATTTAGCTATGGATGTAGTTGGGCTCTAGACAACTCCCCACTGTGTCCTGGAGGGCTGGTCAGGCACAGAATTGAAATGGTTAGAATATTTTGCATGTAATCATGGAAAATAATAATAATAATAAAAAGACAAATATTTAACAGCCTTTGTAGAAGCAAAAAATCTTCAATGCTTTTATTTTGGAAACAGAAGAATGTTTTTTTTAAGCGGAGATATTGCAGAATCTCCAAAACACAACATGCTCCTTTGTAATCTGTCAGGCAGGTGGACACAGAGCCAAGTGGTGCATACAGGCAGCTTCCTGCCAGAACCGGGGCCAGCAAGGAACCAGCTGGCTGGGAGACAGGGTGACAGCCAGCCAGAAGCAGCCTATTGTAAGGTATCAGCCATGTGATTCCTAAGGATTCTCATTGTGCATCAGACTTTTTGCTGAGAAATACAACACTGCAGGCATTCCACATGAACAGTGGGATCAAGTGCACCCTCAGCAAGTTTGCAGATGACACCAAGCTGAATGGTGCAGCTGACGTGCTGGAGGGAAAGGATGCTATCCAGAGGGACCTGGACAGATTTGAGAGGTGGGCCCATACCAATCTCATGAAATTCAGCAAGGCCAAGTGCAAGATACTGCACCTGAGTGGGGGGCAAACCCAAGCACAAATACAGATTTTGTGGAGAATGGCTTGAGAGCAACCCTGAGAAGAAGGGCTTGAGAATGTTGACTGATGAAAGACTCAACAAAAGCTGGGAACGTGCACTTGTGGGGTTGCATCAAGAGAAGTGTGACAAGCCGGTCAAGGGAGGTGATTCTGCCCCTCTGCTCTCATGAGACCCTAACTGGAGCACTGCATCCTGTTCTGGGGCCCCCAGCACGAGAAGGGCATGGAGTTGTTGGAGTGGGTCCAGAAGAGGGCCAAGAAGATGATCAGAGGGATAGAGCACCTCCATTATGAGGACAGGTGAGAGAGCTGGGGCTCTTCAGCCTCAAGAAGAAAAAGCTCTGGGGGTAACTTGTAGCAGCCTTCCAGTACTTGAAGGGGGCCTGCAGGAAAGCTAGGGAGGGACTTTTTATAAGGGCAGGTAGTGACAGGACAAGGGGAAATGGCTTTAAACTGGAAGAGGGTAGATTTAGACTAGATATTAGGAAGGAATTCTTTACTAAGAGGGTGGTGAGACATTGAAACAGGTTGCCCAGAACGGTTGTGCATGCTCCCTCCCTGGAAGCTTTCAAGGCCAGGCTGGATGGGACTCTGAACAACCTGGTCTAGTGGGAGGAGTCCTTGTCAATAGCAGGGGGGTTGGAAGTAGGTGATCTTAAGGGTTTCTTCCAACACAAGCCATTCCATGTCTCTCTGATTCCATGAATCTAGGAGTCCACCAGACTACCAGAGGCCAGCCCCAGACACCTCAGGGTCTGAGGCCAACTTTAAGAGCTGCCTGACAAAACTCTTGTTGAGAGGCAGTAGGTGGAAATACCGTTGTTCTCCCATGCTGTTTATTGGTATTGTTTGACTTTTATGGTGATTGCTGAGAAGCTGAGGAAGTCACAGACCGGGGTGAAATATGGTGATGCTTCCAACATGGGGAAAAACAAATCTTGAAAACGTCGAACCTGCTTTAAATTGCAAATATATAAATGTGTTTAGAGAGCATGGATCATCTTCACATCTGGAAGTTGTGAAATGCTCTTCTCACGTATGGATAATATGTCTGACACATCATTTGAGGGACGCTTGACAGGCAGTTTTAGCGATAGATCTGTAAAACTCCCATTTTCAAGTGAGAACTTTGTCATTGCACTGGATCTTTGTAGTCCTACCTAAAGACTCTGCTCACCTGTCCTTAGTCAGAGCACGGACTGCATATTCCGGTCCAGCACAGAGCTCCTGGAGCAAAGGACAAACCGAGCGGCTCAGTTGCAACACCTTTCCCAGAAGCAACATCAAAGCTGCAGCTCTAGTATCAAAAGCTCTTACCAGATGCACCAGAATAACCTGCACTTCAGAGAATGAATTGTTTAATGCCCATAGCCTTTGCAGCCTGCACTGCAGAATCAAATTCCAGCAGCTGAATTTGTTTTCATTCAAGAAACAAACGAATGCGCTTCCCAGTTACAAGTGGATTCCTCTCGATAGGTTTCACACCTTACCAGCAATTATTCTATACATGCTCTGCAGAGGCACAGGTCAGGATTAGAGTAAAGATCTAAGTTATTAACCCATAAAGAGATGCCCTGAAGGCTTTTCAAGTTTCAGTCTTCAGAAATCCCCTAGTATATGTGACCTCGTGGAAACTGTCACCAGTGGGGCAGCTAGCTGCCAGCCAGCCAGGGGCTCATCTCAGAGCTCTTTTCCCACCTATAGCTCTTTGCTCACCTGAATCCACCAAATGAGCACATGTGGAGGAAGAACAGTGTGTGTCCTGCCTGCAGTCTGACCCAGTGGCTCACCAAAATAGGCAAAAAATGAAGCAGCATTGCCTCAAATTGCATACTCTTCCATCCTGAAAATTAGGCAATGCAACATTAAAAGTCCTTGTGTGGATATAGCCATAAAGCTGTTGCTTTCTGGCCATAGACATTCTGCCAAATGTCCTTTAGAGCAGCTACATGCAGCTCAGCACTCTTTTCCCATGTGTAGGCAAACTGAAACTGCACTTCTCTCAGTGCCATTTAAATGTTAACCAGAGAGGGTTTTTGCAAGCTTGTCTGCTGAGCAGGAACATGTGTGCTGAGTTCTGAATCCTGAGTCTCAAATCATTTCTCAAGGCTTCCTTAGTGCCCCAAATCCCAAATTGTCTTGTGGCTATTGAAGCTGCTGTCAATTGCTCTGATAAGTTCTTGCCCTTCAGTTCCTTATTTCATGTACACTTCAGAAGTAGAGGGAAATGCGGGTGTAGGGTAAAACAAGTTTAATTTACTGTGACAAATAAAACAAGGAAATTCTTTCATGGATTATTCATTTTATATTTAATGCAATAATAATCTCAATTTCTAAAATTTACCTGAAGCTGCAGTATTACCAATTTACTGCATTAGAAAACCAGAGAATCCAGGGGCACTTACTGCATAATTTAGGTCTCGTTTGTCACAGATTGCACAGGGTCTTATCCATTGGAGTTATGGGGAAACAGATAATTAGCAAGATCTATGGTAACTTCAAGGTGGTTACTGGATGGGAGCTGCCTGCTAGCAGACACTAAAGACAGGGGCAGTGAAAACCTAATTAACATTCAAAAATATTTTAAACAACGGATGTCACCGACAGGCTGGGCAAGAAGGGGGGAGTCTTACACTTCTATCTAACTATATAGCTACATAAAATAGCCATATAAATGGTAATGGGCTATATTCTGCACAAAAGAAGACAGTTGTTGAATAAAGAAGGCACTTAATTGTACATGCATCTTTCAGCGTTAATGAATATCTTTTGAACTAATCTGCATCTCACAAGCCTGGTTTGAGGACTGAAATTCTGATGAATTAACGGGTCAGTTTTATTTAGTGCTGGCTATTTCCAGAAGCCAACAGACAATTACATTTTATCCGTACGTGGATATAGGAGAAGGCTCTTAGTTAAGGTGGTAATTAATGCAATAAGCAGGAATTACTAAACTGAATGGTACTGATACAGATGAGAGGACTTTCGAGGTTAAAATGTGAAGAAAGAGCAGAAAAAAATCCAGCAAGAATCATCATTAGAGCCCTCCATCACCCCTCTCTTTGCTCATGGCTACTACAAAATAGCATCTTTTATTTGTTTTGGTATAATGTCATCCTGTGAGATAGATTTAGCTGGGGTAACAATTATAGACTGTTGCTCACTTTAAGACAATAATGTTCTGACATTTTGCCACAGGTAGAAAAGGAATGAAAGGTTTGACTCAAACAGTTTGACCATATGATTGACCTAAAGCTACTGAGATTTACAGAAATATTTTCATTAATTCTGTAATATCTGGATCAGCAACTAGTTCAGTGCATAGAAAAAGCATGCCTGCCCTCAGCTTGCTGTTATAGGGGGCCACTATCCACGAAGAGCTGCTAAAGCAATGAAGGTGAAGGCTGAGTGCTTTTTCTTACTGCTCCTGCAGGAATGGGATCCTGATCTCTATGCTTCCAATTGAAATTAAGGTATTTGTAACAACAAGCAGCACTTAGAAAATACAGGGCAGTGTTAAATATTAGAGCTGGTATTACAGCCAGCTGAATCTCTGTGTACAATATATTTTTCAAACAACTACAGAGAAAAATGGCTGGGCTGTGTTCCCATCATGCTGCCAATACTGTCACATACTAATGCTAACTTAGTGCTGTAATTTGTTTACTTACCATTATCCCAATTCTGATCTTGATGACAGTAATGTAATTTTGGACTTCAAGATCATCTTCTTCCTCTCCTTCAGGCCTAAGACAAAATAAAATGTTTGGTTCCAAATCACTAATAACTTTTGCTCAAAGGTCTGGTGTAAAACAAGTAAATATGTTGGGATAGCATTTATATCCTGATTATATGTAGTAAATAAACTCACTCAGTTAAAACAAAACTTGATATTATATTGACATTAGAAAGCCCTCTAAAGTATTCACATGAGGCTACATGGTGTGACCTCAGCTAAAGGTGGATCAACCATGGATAATTGAGTCCCCAGGTCTTGCAATAGATAAGACCCCTTAATTTTTGAATGATTTTATGCTAATTGCATTACTTACTAATTAAGAGAGCCTGATATTTACAGAGATCATCACACAATCACAAGGGAAATAATGAAGCTCCCCTTCTCTCTCTCTTCCCCCCCCCACCCCCCGCCGGCAGATGACTCCACACCCTATTGGCCTCCAAGGAGCACAGTTAGGCAGGGAGAGGGAACAGAGAAAATAGCACTACATTGCTGCCATACTAAAGTGACACTGGATGGAGCATTGTTCATTCCTCCATCCACACCTCATTACACACAGTTTACCATTGCTGCCTGAGACTGAGGTAGCAATCTGAAACTTACACCTGATTTTCTTTTTTTTCTTTTTTTTTTTTTTTTGCATAAACACTACCACGAGCAGCCAGGAGAACAATAACGTAAGGCAGAATGATAAGGAAGATGGGTAAGTAGTAGAGACTTTACTGTGGGGGCATATGCTCTAAGGGCTTCCTTCCACAGTAGTACAAGACTGTTAAAGTTTTTTTTTTTAATTAGAAATTAAAATATTCTAATTCAGAAGCCTTTGCAAAGTGAATTTGTTTTTGGCTTAATTGTAGGTGAAGGTGAATTAATCACTGTACTGGAAGATTCTTGTTGTAGGGAGATGAAAATTATGACATGATTACTTTATTGTGTCAAAAAAGTAGGGCAGATCCAACAAGGGACGTGAACAGTTGGTGTTTTTGAAGGAGTCAAATTTTCAAAGAGATTAGAACTAACTGGAAGAGAAAACCTTTGCTAGTAAACATCAATTTAGAAAGCTTCCAGGTTTGTAATGTCAGAAAGCTGTGATTCCATAATCCAAAAAGAGGGTAACTGGCTCTGCAGGAATGAAGAGAAAGAAGCCTTCACAAATGGGGAGAATCCAACTAAAGATAACACATGAGAAAAGAAAGAACTGGATAACAATCAATACAATTTATGAAGGTTAATGACATCATTGATTTGTCTCTGGGCTACGTAAAATAAGGCGCTTTTAGAAAGTATATTAAGAATAAATGAAATCCAAGAAATAATACAAGGTAATTACTAGATATAGAAGATAGAGTCATTGCAATTCGGAGGAAATGCAGGAGCATAGAGTAAATAATTCCCTGTTCTATTTTGAAAACAAAGCAAGAGGAATACTTCTTTCACAGTTAGGAGTTGAGAAAGTAATTTTAAAAAAGATGATGTACATTGTTTAAATCGTTTAAAATCAGCAGGCTCAGATAACACATCTAAAAATACCAAATAATTACTTTGAAGAGATTTTTGCCTGGGAGAATAACAAGATAATCTTAAAGAGTCGTGAGGTTACTCTGTAATACAGTCTCTAGGACAATCAGTTCCAGACAAAATAATACAACGCTAGGTTCAGCTAATTACGACAATAAATATAGCTCCATAATAACCTCAATTATATGTGTGGGAATTACCAGTTTGGTTGATACGTCCATTCTGGTGAAACAGCCCTTTGTCAGGCATCTGACATTTTATTGCCAGGCTTTCTGATTAAAGATAGCACAATGCAATACCAGTGAAGCATGCACTAAATGGATTAAGGCCTGGTTAATAGATATCTGTGAAAGTCAGAATCATCTCTGAAAACACTGCAGAATCATCTGGTAGTCAGTGGTACAGAAGCAAACAGAATATCACCTCTAATAAAATGCTCACTAGAATAATGATTTCCAAAATGACGTGCAAGTTGGTGGAAGAGTAGTTGTATGGACAAATGTAGATCACTCACCAAGCTGAACTCCCCTGATACAAATTAAAGTGTAATAGAAAAAAAATATGAGGTTCTGAACAGAATATGCATCATAGATTTAAAGAGTGTTAGAGATATCTCAACACTGTGACTCAGTTTTCTTGATTTAAAGGAGGTATTACTTTTGGAGCAACCTACATAGTGCAAATGTCAGATTTTGTCTGCTTTGTTCTCAGAATTTTCCTCCTGTTTGGATCAAGACAGCTCTGTGGACAAAGCTGACACTTCTCAGTGTTAACCCTAACTCCGCTCCACCACCTCTAGACCTAAACGAGGGGATGCTGCTATGGGTCTATTGGAAGAAGCCCTCTATTTAGGATAATCTGCTAAACTCAAAGGTCAAGCTCTTAAATTAGTATGATTCAATCTAATCTTCAGAACATACATATTCCACGAAAGAGATGAAGTAACAGGAAAGCAAAATTGTAGTAAAAATAGCCTTCCTGTTTTACTTTTGTTAGCATCATATTCTTTGGGGGAAGTGTAGTACCATTTTTTCTTTCTCAGTGTATTCTTGTAATCTCATTATTTTATCTCACTGTTTGTCCTCCATTATTCAGAACACTTTTTGTGGCTGTAGTTGTAATTCCAATGGGGTCATTGACTAACCTGTATGAAACACGTGCATCTATAAAATTAGATGAGGGGTATAATGAATACAATACTCTTTCAAGACTCTTTAATATTAAAAGCATATTAAAGACATCAGAAAATCAGAAAAGTATAGATGGTAGAGAAGCACATCAACAAGTTTGCTTGTAATAAATTATATGTGCAGTGCAATAATTACTTTTAAATAAATTACACTCCACTAACTTTCTCCGCTAATATTTAAGACTCATATGAAACAAAGTTTGGAAACTGGCCAGCATGAATAAATACTTTGTATGTAATTAAATGTATTAGAGATTTGAACAACTTGAGCTGTCACCATGAAACTCCAATTAAAAATAAAATCAAGAAATGAGTAACTCCTTTCCTAAATGTCTTCAGTGCAGATTAGCACATTTTCTCGAATCAACAGGTCTCACTAACAAATGTTAATGAAATAACTGGTAGAATGATTAATGCCAGTGAGGCAGATGACAAAGTATCATTATCCAAATTTTGAAATAGAGGAAAATAAAATTGAAGGAAGCCTAAAGATCCAATCCAGGAAAGTTTTGGTTTTCTCCAAGTTTACAGCCTTTAAGGAAATTGAAGATGCTCATTTCTTTGCTGAAATTAATTTCCACAAAACATTGTCAGTGCCAAAATATTAACAGGTTCAAAAAGCAATTGAAAACATTAAGGAAAGAAAGACTATTAATTAACCATAGAGATGTGGCTCAGGTTCAGGAAATTTAAGATGAGAACACATCGCTGTATTTCTTTCTCTGCTCTTATATTTCCCTGCTTATCCAGGATATTCGGGCTTAAGAAAACTTCTGTCTGACCCAGTACAACAGTTCTTATTATTATGCTCCTTACCTCTTCAAAGAATCTATGCAACATTTCAATGAAAAAAAAAAAAAAATATATATATATATATATATATATATATATAATATATATATAAAGATGATATATCAAGTGTTATATATATATATATATATAGATATAGATATATATAAAGATATATAAAGATGCAGATCAAGTGTTTACTGAGTTACCTTGAGCTGTTTTCTGCCTGCAAAGGGACAGGGCTTTCTCTATAAATAACTGCACACCAAGCATGTAGCAAAATAAGCTTCTAGGGAAACAAATGATCCAAGAACACTTTAACTATATCAGGATTACATACTCCAGGGATTTAGCTGAAGCAAAAGGATTTGCATGGCATGAAGATCCGGAGAAACCTCTCAACAGAACCACAGCTTGCTTTCTTTCACATGGTGTGTGGTCCAGCAGCTGCTGCTTAGTGATTGTATTTTTTCAACAACCCAAATTATTTAAAGGCACTAAGTAGTTGGAAAGCCAGCTATATTTTAAATGAATTCTACATCTTTTTTTAAGTATGACCTTGGAGGAAATGGTTATTCAGAAGTTAAGCAGTGTTTCAATTCTGTTGTTGAAAAGCCTGGATTTGTAGTGTACAGATAAGGATGACACTTCCAAATACAAGAAGTATTCACATTTGCTGCAAATCATGATGTAGAATAACATAATGAAGCTTTGTAAACATACCCTTACTTCCATTTTGTTACCTGTTCTGGAGACCATAGGCAAAGCAAAGTTGGTCAACACTACTTGATGTATTGGGAATTCTTTGTCAGGTCTGGAAAACCAGTATAATGTGGGCATCATTCACCTCCATTTGCTTTAGGTCATGCATTATTCTCCAGTTCATGGCTTCATAAAGCTGTGGAATAGCCTTTCTCTAGGAGAACTCGTGAAAAAAGAACATAGTAAAAAGGGGTAGATGTAGCCATAAATATGATAAATGACTTGCTAGAAACTACATTAAATAGCAGCAATATCAGTCCAGAGATGAGTTCTGCAACATTCTTATTGCAAGCCTATGTGGATGGATGATTCACTATGTGCTTGCTTTTCATGGACATCATTTAATGGAACGTCTTATGTCACTAGTCATTTGCACTCCAACTACATAAGACTTGTGTGTTGCTGTTTAATATTTCATCACACTTTCCTCATTCTCCAGACCTCTATGAAATGATGGGAAATCAAATCAGATATGGTACAACTTCTGCCTCCCACTCTGTTTAATAATTTTTTATCCAGACTCTTTTGACTGTTTTGTTGGTATGATTATTAATTATTATTATTGTTGTTGTTGTTGTCTAATGGTGAGGTATTTTTCCAGCGTGCTTCCTTGCAAATCTGGCTTCTAAGCTTAGCGCTGAGTCCTGCAGCCAGATGTTGAGTACTAAGACCCAAGCTTTGTGCCCATGTTTTTTTACAATGGCTCCATTTCTACAGCCCCCCAGGGAGCTACACTGACAACCTGCCTCGCAGGTAGGCTCATGGAGCAACTGCTCCCCGTCTGCCTAGAGTTAACCTGTACAGAGTTAGTGCTTGTCAGAACTCTCTACAATCATGGCCCACCACTGGGCTTAAAATTAACAGGAAATCTACATTTAAAAAAATGTAAAAAGAAGTCAAGTTCCCATCAGGAATACCTCCTGCTGTATTCTTCCTGAGAATGTGCCCTCTAAACACAAATTTCCACTACAGTTAAAACCTCACAAATCCTGTTAAAGAACATCCACTAGATAGCAAAAAATTACAGAGAGGAAAGAATAATATGGGAGAGCCAGTCTCATTGATGGAAGTAAAGTGAAGTATTCATCTTGAGGAAAAAAAAGTTGTAACAAAGAAGGAAATAGCACTTCCTTTGACAGTGATAGAAAATATTTGAAAAGGGTAACAGAGTGTTACTCTTGGCATGATTTTATTACCACAACTGATAAGTCTGTTCTGTGAGATCATAGCTATTTGGGGATTTTTGCCCAAAGCTGCTTGCAGCAATGCATCTCATTCAGACCCTCAGCCTGGCTGATGACCAAATCTGACCCTGTGTCTTGGAAAGGTATTCACTATCAGTCAAGCTTGTTCATACTAATGCAGATCAGTTTTGTCTGTCATAGTGATATCTTTCATTTGTACTTACTGCATGCTGCCTCTTTTAGTTGTGCTTTGACCTCAGATTGACCCAGACATATACTGTATGCTGAGGTACTCTTACTTTTGTGGCTAACGCTGGCTGAAGAGCAGGCCCAAAAAGACACTTAGGGCCAGGATACAAGAAAAAAAACAACAACAGAACAGACATTTCAAATTGCAGTTAAATCCAGCTGCGTTATTTACAACATCTCAAACAATATTTTTACGCCTCAGGGCATTTATAGCAATTATTCAATACAGAGTGTATATTATTTTAACCCCTCATTATAACAGTTTTGACAGCTTGTATTACAGCCCAGTAATCATCACTGAAGCTATCCTGAGACCTCAGTGGTTAGAGGTGATATGAGAAAGCTTCAGCCAGTAATCCCAATTTGTGAAACCGGCAGGCTTTGCCTGGCTCCAGTAACTTACCTGACATCCCCTCAGCAATGTATGAATGAATAAGACAGACATGCCTCAGTGGTCGCAGTGTAAAGCTAGGTGAGAACAAGCCGTGCAAGTGTCTGCTGTCCCCTCTTGCTCGGGGTGTGATTCAAAATTCTGAGTGCTGTGCTGGGAGGATTTGTCAGAGTAAAGGGGAGTATTTATTTCTCTGTGCTCTCTTTTCAGTAAGTTTTCATAGCATTAGGTCTGTGCATAGTCCATTTCTGGCTTCTTCCAAGCTACGGATACAACAGGACTAATGCTAGCAACCAAGCTACTGAGGGACAACCATTTACCTCAGCTGATAGACAGCTGTTAACTAGTTACATGAATGCTCCTTGTCTGTTACAAGTGAAAAATAAAATATGTTATTTTATTTCACTGAGCCTCATCTCAATAAAATAGCAAATGTGACCTTCGCAGTGATTTAAGTTAATGCTTTTTTGTCCTACCTATGTGTTAGGTGACATATCCACATACAGCCAGACACTGCAGCTCAGTGACAAATGGCAGCCTACTAAGCTACAGAAGCTCAATTGTTTGTGATTATCTGCCCATACCTGATATTTGCTTTAGCATGTGTGAAAGCCACAAGAAACAGGTAGGCTTCAAAATGAGAACTGAAGCCTTAGGTGAGTTTGAAGAGGATGCCTATATCCATAATCTGAATTGTGTATGTATGAAGAAAAGATAATGTAGATGAGGCTGGAGAACCCACACACGGTGTTGCTTATTCTGCTCAATCCACTTAGTATATGGTTTATATAATATCAAGCATCAATTCTTTTTATTTTTTTTTTTCCTGTTATTTTGGCTGTAGGAAAAGGTTTGCTGCTGTAGACCAGGAGAAAGCTATTAGGAGAACTAATGTGGCTTTTCTATTTTACTTCCTACTCCTGCATGTTTAAAATTTCAGTTTATTGGTTAGCAAAATATTTGAAGAAACTGTTTCTAAGTTCTTTGGAAATGTCTTCATCTACTCAGACTCAAACTTTGTCTCTATGCACAATGGTCAGTGTTGTGTATGACCACAGCTCCTGTAAGAGTTTTAGACTTCACAAATGCACAGGATCTATAACAAATAAAAAGGAGAAAGTAAAAATACAAAGACATTGAACTTTTAGAGCACATTTCTTAAATGTAATCTTAGGGCTCAGATTCTACATCACTCTGCATTGTATGCACTTGGTTACACCAGTGGAAATTGTAAAGGGGGGACAATCTTTTTCCTGCTCAGTGCAACAACACTTCACAATAGCAGACACTATAAGGGCCTATTGAAGAATTGTTCAAGGGGGTTTTATTTTCTTATAAAGGAGAAATGGTTTCCTGAAAGAAACAGTACAAATGTCATTGCCTGAACTTTCTCTCTTTAAATGAGCACTGGAAAGGTCTTGAAAATGTGTAGTAGTCTGGTGACCAGGGAGTCTTCTTCAAGCTCTCATTTCTGTGATCAAGAAGATGAGGGAGGTAGATGGTATTGAATTATGCCTGAGGCATAAGGGTTCCTGGAGCTGATCACCTCTCCCAGGAACACATCAGTCTAAAATGCTTCCCGATACTTCTTGCTAACAAGTCTGACAAGTGAAATTCAGGAGTTTCTCTGAAGTCTTGCTGATCTTGTTGATAATGTTTAATAGCACAAATGTCAGGCTACTTTTTGTTGGAAATATCCAAATAATTTTTGTCAGGACGGTATCTCTGATAAAAGCAGATTTTATTCGCGATTGCAATG
>JAOWBP010000001.1:24906927-24918540 GCA_028571105.1 Tragopan temminckii | reverse complement strand
TCCAAGATGTCTCAACACTCTTCTTGTTCATATTGATATGGTGATTTTCTTCAGAATCTTTGTTAAACAAAGAGTACAGAGGGGAGGTGCCCTATCTTCCTCAGTACCTTCTTCAGGCACTCCCTGAGGCATGTAACGAATTGCCCTTATAATTTGCACAGGATACTCTTGCAGTGTGTGTGACATATATTTTCAATGCTGGCTATATGTAAGTTGTTACTAGTTTATATATATATTCATTAATTCTCTATTCTTATAATTTACTCCATCTACCTAATCTCTACAAATGTATGTATATACATACATATTACTTTACTTATATACTGAATATGTGTTGTTGGGGAAGATTTATCTAGGGGATTAGCAATGAAAACTTATCAGAGAACCCCAATAAAGTAGGAAGGCCCCCTGAAAAGATCTGTTAGTTCTAATAAAGGACCCAAATGGTAGCAGAAGCCATGAAATTAACAAAATTCTTGTTTTGCTCTGATGCAGAAGATTTTTGCTCTGATGCAGAAGAAGTTCAATTCCCACACTGTCCCAGACACTTTGTTATTGCACTACTCTGATGTGACCTGCCAGATTACTAGTCTGCAGTGGTCTGCCATACTTTAGAGGGTTCAGCATGATCTTCCAGCGGTGACAGGACAGTAAATGATTATAAATCCTCTATCTCTTCAAGACATATGGTAGGCAGTACAAAGATCCCTAATATGACTTCTTTTTAGGCTTTCTTTCGCTCTTGTTTTCCTCCTTAATCTTTGATCTGAGCAACTCAGACTGAGTGTTTAGGATGCCTTTGTGATAGGTTTTTGAGAGTTTTATTCAAGTGCATGGTATCTGGGGAACTCGGGTGCCAAAAGTTGTAAACCTGCTTTTGGAGACATTGGGTGTATTCAGATACTCCTTTCAAATCATGAGAAATAGGGCATCTTTCATTGTCCACTGGAGTCTGGGAAATGCTGCCAATTTACTGGCTGATTCTACTTTTCAAGGATTTAGATTGCATATTAAGCCTCTTGAACATCTTTCTTTAATAATCATGTCTTAAAACGTTATTTGACATGCTGGTGAAGAACTTGAGAATCTGCCTCTCCTCTGCTTGTCCCTGAGATGTCCATGCTCATATACGCAAAGTGGGAGCTGAACCCACTGTCTACCTTGGTAGCATCTTAAAGTTGATTCGCTTTGTGAGGGCTT
This sequence comes from Tragopan temminckii, assembly GCA_028571105.1. Classification (NCBI taxonomy): domain Eukaryota; kingdom Metazoa; phylum Chordata; class Aves; order Galliformes; family Phasianidae; genus Tragopan; species Tragopan temminckii. The sequence continues at coordinate 24,917,340 of JAOWBP010000001.1, read as the reverse complement.
CCATAATAGAGCAAAGCAGAGGCCTTGGAATATAAGTATATGTGTGATTTTGAAAAACAGCATTAGTAATTGGGGTTTTACTTTAATTAGATTTGCTTTCCTCATTTCCCAACAATAGCACAGCCTGCTCTCCTGCTATCCCAACTGGTTATAACAGATGATTTCGCTCGTCTTCCCTGGGGTCTTCTCTGAATCGACAAATTGGAATCAGGAAAAGCACAAGAAATATCTATAATTTTATGGTTCTTCCTTAATTCAAATTGTTACAAAAGCTCCTGTAACTGCCTATATCTTTCTGACAAGCTAATACAATCAACCACATTCTTTCAACTCACCTACTTTCAATATGGGAATATCATGTTCTGATGAAATTGTTAACCATTAATATTCACGATGTTGAATTATTTACCCATTTTGTCTCTCCAGGGTATTATAATCATCAGATCGAGAAGAACTTAAAATGTACACGTGGAGATTGCTACAATATGTGGCACACGAACCTTTGACTTAAGCTCTAAAGAGACTCATTCTTTTAATATATAATAAGTAACTGGAATGAGAATTAGAGTGTTTAGTGATCTTTCACAGTGACACAGAAAAGAGCTACTGCTCCACCATCAATTGTTTTATTCTGTTATCCTGAAAGAGACATACGTTATAAAAGAAATATTGTAATGAACTTCCCACACAGATGAGCTACATTGGAAAAGAACTCCCACCAAAATGCATTATGCTAATCTCCTTCTCCATATCACTCTTATGCTTCTTCACAAACACCAATCTTCTTGCCCTCAACTGTCTCACCATTTGCTTCTTTGGTCTGGAAAATAAATTCTAGTGTGAAGGATGAATCTTCAGTGAATTTTTGCATTTCCCCAAATCATTACATCGACAGCTATATGTATATTGACAAGAAAACAAAATACACCAAAACAGTTTGCTGACAACCAAAAGATTCTAGTTATATCTCCAATGTTGTCATTCTGTAAGAGGAAAAGGTTATTTGCCATTAAATTTCTATGTGGAAGACTAAGCTACAAGCCAAAATCAGAATTCTTGAGGTGTTAGCAGCTTTGTTTTGTTAGGTTTTGTTATTTGTTTTGTTTTCGAGGATGAAGGTTATTATTACTTATCTTTAGCAATCTACGTGTCCCTCTAGGCTACTTTTTGTCCGATTCCTTGCAAGAAGTAGATGAGGTGAGTGTCACAGAGATAATAAACCAGAGATGCAAGAAGTCTCTATCTTCCTTGCAAGCTTCCATCTCTATGAGATACTGTGTTAAGTCAGATAATCCTACAAAAAAGCAATGAAATAAATCATAAAGAAGATCACAGTTTGAATGTTTTTTGTCTTTCATTTATCTGACAATGCTTAAGATGTGTTCAGATACCATTATTTCTGGAATGTCCATGACACACAACTCTGATAATTAAAAGAGATATCTTGCCCTCAACCTCTCATTTTCACAGTGACTGTGTTAACATGAAGCATTACCCAATTGTTGAGTCTAGATATTGATTATTTCAAGTTGTACATGGGCTAATATTGTTTCCCTTGTGGATAGACTAGTGTTTTTGTCCACAACAAAGGACAAACATACATCTTTTCTTCAGAGCTAGAGATTAATTTTCAGATGGAAACTGGAAAAAATAAACAAACCCTCATTATTATTAGGCAGTTTCTTTTCTTCCTTTTCATTCTTCTCCTACTGAAGAAGCCAGTTATAACACAATACTTCTATTCTTAATATACAAAAGGTTAGGGGCAGCTGCTTCCATGGAGGAGGAAACACATGTTTTGCAGAATAAAGAAAGGTTCTGCACTTTTTATTTAAAAAAAAAAAACCAACACATTTTACAACTGAAACATAATCTGCTGATGGAACAGCTGATATGGCTATTTTGCTGGTTGTTAAAGAGTTTATCCTACATTAAATTGACTCCCATGGGTTTAATTTTTCAATGCTGTTACAACCACCAACCTTTCTTATTGAGAAGGTCAATAGGCACAATATGAAGTCTTGTAAATCACTGCTTTACTATTTTTGTAATATATAATGTGACCCTATTCACACATCTTAAAAATTATAAACCAGAGCACATACTGTATATCAAACAAATAAATCAGCTGCTATAAATACAGTCTTCCTTTTGGCTCTGGACAGATTAATTCTACTGCATTTCATATGTTTTAAATTGTTTTTGGCTTCACAGGCAAGATGTGCTTTTGTATTCAGAAAACAGAGACCCTGGATTTAATCTATTTTAAAAGCTTAATAGAGCCAAAGTGACCCCGAAAGCATATTTTAAAATGATCCCACTAAAAGCCTTAATGACTATAAACATCAAATAAATTAAGTGATAATACTGAAAAAATATATGTATAGTCAGCTGATAAAAAATTTTAAAATGAAAGTCTGAGAAGATGACGAAACAAACGAGAATTAAGCACAATGGTGACCTGATAGGTTATTTGGTCCTCCAGGAATGTTTTTCTTCAGCTGTATTTGCCGCTCATGTTTCACATGAAATCTGAAAGTCTGGATATAGCATAGGGGAAAATTGAGTCACTGAGGAAGTTGTTTCCTAATGGAAAACTGCAGTGTTTTAAGAAGAAATTTGTTTTTATCCGGAAACTTTTTCCTCAGTTATGCAGCAAAGCAGTATATTTGTACATGTTCTTGTGTAGTTTCCTTCATGTCTATTACCATCAGTAATAAGGTGTATCTTGGGCTCATGACTACAGTCTTCAAGCATCAGCCTTCCAGTAAAGTCAACAGTGAGAAATAGATGTGCTCAGCCATTTAGTATCCTAGTAATTTTCTCAGTCCTGAGGAGTTCTGCCCCACTGTTGTAAAAAAAAAGACATTGATCAGAGACATTTGAAAGGGAACATTAATAAGAAAGGGAAAAGATCAGAATTAAGACAATACAGTTTTTTAAAAAGAAGAGCTACAACACCTCTGAAACCAGTAAGATTTTTTGTTTCTGCTGTGCCAGTTCTGCCCCACAGAAAAGACTTCTCGAACACCTCTTGATCATTGTCTAAGAGAAGCGACTTGGAAACTGGTGATTTATGTACAGGAAAGTAGGGTGTGTGTTTGTGAGCATGTGCATGAGTGTGTATGGATGGTATTCACCTTAGAGCTGCCGGTGAAATCCACCTTGTTGAGCTGACCCAGAGTTGGGTTGACCCTTGAATTTCAGCTGGGTGAGTGCCTGTGAAGGCTTCATAACTTCCTGAGCTGAGATCATTCTACTACTGATAATGCTGAAAAGGTTTAGGGTGAGAATTTGCCTGTTATAGATCTCTTTCTTTTATATCCATTTTATCATGTCTTCATCAGCTTATTGTTCTGATGATCCCTTTGTCCTTTCCCCTCCCTCCCCTGTCCAAGGGCTTTTCTTTGTTAAAATAAACATTCCTGATTTGTGCTCAGTGCACTTTCCAAGGACTCTGAGAGACACTGGACCAAAGCAACAACGAGGCTGTTAGATCAACAGTGGTCCTGTAGGGTCCAAGCCACTCTGGAATCGCTGTTTACTGGGGAACTAGTCCTTGCCATAGCTCAGTGAAAGAAATGAGACTGTATACAGCTTCCTGCACTGTACTTCTGATTTGCGGAATCAAACTCTCTAACCCACGTAAGGTCATAAGAGCAGATACGTTTATTTCAGCGCTGCGCCACACGCTGGGAGCAAGGCGGATTGCTCCTCCTAGTTTGCACAGCAGAGAGTGGGATCTCAATACGTTTATAAGCCAAGCCCGTACACATTCAACAATATTTCCCAAGACCTGTTGACGTATTTATTACTTTTCCGGGAATTCTTTTACATACTGTCCCTCCCCCACGTGCATGCACAGTAGCTTCCTCTGGTGGTCGTTGGATGAAGGTTTGACGTCTTCCTCCCCACCTGGTGGTCGTTCCTGGATGAAGTCAGTAGTCTTCCTCGCCATGTCCTTCTGACCTTTGTCCTAGTTCTAAGCTCTTCTCCCACCCTGCATGCCTCAGCAATTTCGGTCTTGTTTGTCCTCCCTTTTCTTTGTTTTCTCATTGGCCCCTTTCTGCTGACTTGAGACAGCTCCCTTTTGAGAATGTGCTTGGGCTAGCAAAAGTTAAATCAAACAATTCCTCCTGAGTTAGCAAAAAGTTAAATTAAGCGAATTCCATTCGAGTTAGCAAAACCAAGTGGTGTTATGGACCCCTTACATCTTGTTGGACCCCTTACATCTTGTATTCTTCAGCTTACTATCTCACTTCCACCCTCGTACAAGGCCAGCCAAAATGTGACATGATGTAAAATGCTTTCCCATGAGATACACTGAATATATGTATAGGTTCTGTCTAGGCTGGCAGCCAAATTCTGATTCGTACAATTTCCTCATACAGACTTGCACTATTTCTTCAGAGAAATGTTTTCTGTTGAGTTATGTGTGGTACTACCCTACAAAAATTAGTGATCAAATAGTGATGTAGCTACAACTATCTTCTGGTTTAGGGAAAAGAGACCGTTTCCTCTCTGTGGCTCACTCAATACCAAGAGAGTCCAAAGATGTGAAAGAGACCAAGGAGTCTGAGTTTGATGCTCTCGTGATCAAGTGAGGTCTGTTTGCACCCCTTTGATTTAAACATCTAAGACTTCTTGCTTTCCTTTTCCTCCACCTCTTCAGGAAGCTTTCCCAAAAGAGTTGTCAGATCAGCCCCTCAATTTCTTGCATTTTCTCTACAGTTCTTCCAAATATGTAAAATAGGCTTGGATTGCAACCTGATTTATGTCCTATATTTCATTTCAGAACATGTTTAGAGGGCGAAGATATAGCACAAAAGATGGGAGCCCTTGAGTTACACTGTGCAATGTAGATCTAGAAAATATTTGCCTTTTTTTTGGTAACACATTAAAATATACATTTAAAAAAAAAAAAAAAAAAAGATAAAACTCACTGTACTGAATGAACACAGCTGAAGAGCACCAAACAAGCTTGTTTGTGAATATCATCTGAAATGTTCCTGATGTTTAAGTGCAGATATCATGATTTTGGGGTAGAGCATCTTTTTTTTAACCTGTGGCATTCTCATTAGCTATCAGCACACCATTTGCTGTGTGACTCCAAAGCAACAGATACTTAAGAATAAGTGTTTTTTTCGGTGTTTTTCATCTGACAGTCTAGTTAATTTTGGTTGCATTCACTGCAGTTCAGGGAAGGTGTTTTTATAAGAGATGGGAATTCTAATGCATACTTGAAAGAAGTAATGAGCTGTTAACAGCCTTGGCCTTTTCCTAGGCTAGGTTCGGTACTGCATTATGACAAACTGATGGTACTGCATTATGACAAACTGATGGGTCATCTCTGCTGCACGGGAACAACCATGAGGCAGGAGGAAAGGGATGGTGAGGAAATTGTGAGACAATAGAACCACTGTGATGGGAAATGGGCCTCCTGTGTCATTACCCATGGCATCTGCAAAACTGAGATGAACATCATTGTTTTCTCTGTTTTCCTTTATAAAGAGCAACACTCCCCAAAAGAAACCCAATCCCATAACCCCAAGACTTTTCAACTTTTTATTTCAAACAAATCTAGTCCCCATAGTTTCAGTTTTGTACAGAAATAGCATCTCAATCAGTGACATTATCTACTAGCTTTGAAGATAAGATTAGTTTTGGGAACTTGTAATGGAACACATTTGTGATTATGACTACAGTAGGGTACAATATAAAACGTATTTCACCTATTGGTGTTTTGCATGAGACTTTCTGTGGAAATTTTGACAATGTCCCAACAAAATAAGATATAAGACGTCCTATTAAGCCATGATATTTCAATTATCACATGAGGAATAAAAATATTAAGTATGTGAACAGTATAATAATAAAATTCTAGGTAAGCACTTTTTGGTAAGATAAACAAGGAAAATCAAGACTGGATCATGTATTTATTAGCAGAACAAGAAGAATAATTACTTTAATGAGATTTCTTTTAGAAATATGTTCTGTATAATGAAATATGTGCATTGTATAATAGAAAAATATACTGCCACTTTCTGTTCACATTTTTACTGATAATGAAATATCCATAATCCAGCAATAAGTATTTATGAAAGTAGTTATGCTTTTGACTATCTTAACTTCGAGATTTTTAGATGTCAGCAATAACTGTATAGCATAGTCATTTATTTTTCTGTGTTAAAGAATACACCGTGGACTCTGAATGACACTAATAAGCCTGAAAGCTAGTTCAAGCTTTCAAAATATTTCAAAATATTAAAAAATTGAGTTCTTATAGCTTTTAAAAATAGAAAATCAGGAACACTGCGGTTTCCTATTGAAAGTAGATGTTCTAATACATACAGTGATGTTCCTAGATAATTATGCAATTTAAAGTGTAGTTCAGAATCTGAACTAACCTGCCCTCTCTAATCCGCGATTCAAAGGATGTTGGATGTTAAAAGAATTTTGTTAGCTGAAGCAGTGTCATATTGATTGAGCATAACAGTCTTTGGGGAAATTTCTCAGATGTTTAATCAAAACAGGAGCTCCCAAGGACAGTGGAAGTTCCCATTCTGCCCCACTGGTAGTGAAGATCTCAGTGAGGTCTTTTTGCACATCCAGGCAAAAATTCACCACATGTATTTTCTGCAGGTCTCTGAAAAGGGAGAGGACTAACTGAAAAAATCCTGATTGCTCATGCTTTGATTTCCACTCAGAGATTTACAGGTAGCAACAGTGCAGAACCGCTATGCCAAGATGAGGAGTCAAGGGTCTAGCAGAGATCCACCCTTGCCTCTTCTCACCAAGCCCCTCTGCAAGTTCAGGCCTAACCATGTGGGGAAGCCCCTGTGACCATCTTGGGCAGTGAGCATGGCTCGTATCTCCCATATTTCCTTTTTTGTCTCTCTGTTGCTTGCTCTCCTATAGATACGCTTTCCACACTGAAATGATGCTTCAAAAGTTCTGTCACATTGTGCTTTCTCTTCAGCTTTCCTGAGGACATCTGCCTTCATCTGCAACTGGTGGGGGAGCTTTCCCTTCCTGCATATCATGGACAGTACCCAGTTCTTTGGTGGCTCATGGTTCTGTCAGTCTTCCTCCAGCAGTACCTTTCGCCTTATTGAACTCTGTGCTTTGTAATAATTAATTACTTTGCCGCTTCATGAGGAAAAGCTGAAGCATTACAGCAGCAGAGCCTCCAGCAGTCTTCATTCAGGAGAGCAGGGGAGATGGGGAGAGCCCAGCAGACTGGCACATTTCTGCAGAATGAGGGAGGTGTGCTGACAGAGCCTTCTCTCCCACCTCTGAAGGGATTCAGATCAGTGCTGCACAGCATCATGCAGAATATTAGGACAGATAAGCACACGGCTGGAGTCCTAATAGCCTTTTCAAAAGCAATTTTTGTTTTATTTATTTTTAGCTTCATAAAAGGTGCTCTATTGACTTATCTCAGTGCAATTTAATAAAATGCACAGATCTCTCTCTTTTCAAATGCACAAGACAGAGAGATGATTGGAATGGAGATCCTCAGTAAGTCCCTTGCCGTGCCTTGGATGAAGGTGACATCCCAAGAAGTGGCTGAGGCCAGACTGCCACCTCATGCTCTGAGGTCTCTTGCTGCAGAAAGTTCTGCTGTCATTAAAATTCAAGGGTGGTGAGCTCCAGCACTTCACCTAACCCCCGTTGCCATGGAAGATCATGGGCTAGGAGGTGGGATCCCAGGCATCCAGGCCCTAAGCGATATTTGCTTTTGTCATGAGCAGGGACAGCACTGTATCCTAGAGAAAATAGGAAACCAACGTGTTTGGTGAAAAATTGACTTCATATGTGCAGCTGGATGGTAGCAGTTACCAGCAGGGCAATGCCGTTACCACTGAGGTCACTAGAAAACAAAGGCAGCCCTTGGGAAATTGCATACTGAGGGGGGCTCGGGATGGAAGCTGCTGTGTCTGTCTGGTGACAATTAAAGCAGTGGGCCTCCTGCTCCCAGCTCCCTCAGCCAGCCCAGTAAAATCTAAGAGCCTGATATAAAGCAAGAGGCTTGACACTCGTTGCCTAAAGGGTGATTCAGGGAATGTTGATTTTCAGGGATGCTGGGCAGCCACAGCCACCACTGGCTCTCCAAGGGCAATAGCTGCTGGAGAGCAGCAGGAGTGCATCAGCCTTGAAACGCAGCCACCTCCTTACTGCGCCAGGCTTGGGTGTTGATGCTTCATTTAGGGAACAGGAGTTAAATCAATATGGCCTTTAACCTTGAACTCTGTGTTTCAGTTTTGCCTTCCGTGAAGCAGTAATAACACTCGCCTACAGTATTTCAAAGATAATCGGGAAGAACTCTGAAACGCACCGTGAGCTGCATCATTACATACCTGCACATTTTTATTGTGTTTGTATAACTGACAATACAACATGCCATCACAGGACTCTGTACATTCCTATCCTACTGATTTTTTTTTTTCTTGGACAAGCGATGCATTAACAATATGTATTTATATTAAAATGCCCTTGAGAAATAAAATTACATGTGAAACTCATTTTTTATTTTCCAGTAAACTTCATAATGATTTTTCAGGTTCCATCGTTTGGGTGGATTTCTAGTTTATCTCACGTGTGAGAAATGACCTTATAACCTACATGTGACAGTTGTTTGGGTTTTATTAAGTGCCCTGCTCACCGGTAGCATTGGGGCATTACTCACAGATATTTGTGTGCTGCAACAGAAAGCCAAGGAAAATTATTATTATTCTATATTTAACTATGGTGTCTTCCTTTTGCCCCATGTCATTTGGAAGTATCTTGCACCAGGATAGATTTGCTTTTAAATTGGAAAAAGAAAATTGCTGTTTTTTTTTCTCTGTAGTTGGCTCCAGTGCTCTGTGCTTTGGAATGGGCACCTTTCATTTCTGAAAACAGCTTTCTAGCCCTGTAAGTGGCCTCTGTTTAAAAATGTATTTCTGTGTAGAAACTGCCACCAGCATGAGGAACAAGGAGGTAAACTGACTTCCACAAAAGGTTCAAGGAAAGCTGTCAGGAGAGGAGAAAGCAGGCAGACGATGTCAGCCCTCTGAAGGATTCCTCTGCTGGGAATCACTGAGAGAACTAAACCTAGATGAGTTTACAAATAAGGTTAATTTTAAAATTATTCTGAAGGATTGCCATTACTATTATTATGAGAGAGGTTTTAACATAGCTTTTCTACTTTCTCAAATGCCAACAATAATGACACCATCCAGAATACTCATTATAGTGCCCTGGGGCTGTGCACTCTCCTCACCTGCTTTATCGCTGACTCTCTCTGCTGGTTTTAATTCAGTGCTAGGTACAATGTGTCCTTGCACAGGACACAAGCCATTGCACACATATCGGCTTCTCTGGAAGAAATTGGGAGTCTGTATATGAAAATGCCCCTTTGGTCAAATAGCATCCACAGAAATGAAACTGCCAGGCGTCTCATAAGCACCACTGATATAAGACTATTGGAAAGGGTAATGCTCTAAGTCACAAAAGAGAGCTTTGGCTGAAGACAAAATGAAGCGAACAATTAGTATTCCTGGCATAATGGAGTAAAACAACAAACAGTGCAATAGATGCTCCGTATTATTAAAAGGTATTGTGATAAGGTTTCTTCTGCAAACACAAATAAGAGTATTATGCAGAGTGAGGTTCCCATCCAATTTATTTTTCATGCTTCTTATTGACAAATAGCTAATGAGAATTGCTCACATTTCCTCTGTATCTTATCAAGCATTGCTAATAAAAATCCCCACTGTTCTCCATGAGGGTTGCATAATTTCATAAAATTTTCAGTAGCCTATGACTTACTAAATAAAGTCGTCATTCAAGCCTCATTTCCCACCTGACTGCAAATAATCAAAATGGACACTGAATTAATGCTGAATACTGTCTGTGTTTGATGAGGTCTCTGCAAGATCTCTGTTCTGTCACCTTCAATGCACTCTGCTTGAGGGACTTACCCGACTTCTTATTGTTTACGGGAAAAAGAGAAGATATCACAAAGCTGTCCCTGGCCTCATCTAATTTATTCTTTTGAAACGTTTTTTAGGAGTGAAGAGAAATTAAAAAAAAAAAAAATAGGATACTCATTACTAAGTAACAGGAATTCAAGTCAGAGTTACCTGCAAAAACAGAAGAATAACCATTGTGTTTTATTTGTTCTGTGTTTGAAATAGCATAACGTTATAAAGCATTACTTTAATCAGTAACATCAGTAACATAAGTAGGTGTTAAAGACTCAGGAAAAAGATAAAACTGATCCTAAAACATCGGGGTCTTTTCATGAGATCGAGGAGTCCAGAAAGGAATAGTAACAGCAATACATGCAATACATTTCCATTTTGCATTTGTTAGAGATCTGCATGAAACAGTGAGAGAGCTGCAACCTTGTATTCCATTTCTTAAACT
>JAOWBP010000001.1:24884076-24903602 GCA_028571105.1 Tragopan temminckii | reverse complement strand
GCAACCCCCACAATCAATACAACACAGAAGATGTAAGGGTGGAACACAGCTTTGGGGATCTGAGGGTACTGGTTGATAGCAAGCTTGACATGAGCCTGCAACATATCCTCACAGCCCAGAAAGCCAACAGCATCCTGGGCTGCATCAAGAGAAGCATTGTCAGCTGGTCGAGGGAGGTGATACTGCCCCTCTACTCTGTGCCGGCAAGACCTCTCCTGGAATACCGCATCTAGATGTGGTGTCTTCTGTACAGAAAAGACATGGATTTGTTGGAGCACATCTAGAGGGTCACAAAAATGATTCAAGGGATGGAACAACTCCTCTACAAGGATAGGCTGAGAGAGCTGGGGCTATTCCACAGGAAAAACAGAACGCTCCAGGGAGATCTGATGGCAGCCTTTCAGTATTGAACAGGAGGCTATAAGAAAGAAGGGGACAGGATCTTCAGCAGGGTCCGTTGTAATAGACCAAGGGGAAATGGTTTCAAACTAAGAGAGGGGAGATTTAGATTAGAGAGTAGATTTAGGTTTTTTTTTTTTTTTTTTTAATTAATAAAAGGTGGTGAGGCACTGGAACAGGTTGCCCAGAAAGGTAGTGGATGCCTCATTCCTGGAGGCTCTGAGCAACCTGATCTAGCTGTAGGTGAGCTGGAGTGGATGAGCCTTAGAAAGGCTCCTTACAGCTTAAATGTTTCTATGATAAGACATTAGTTCTTCACGACTCTTCCTTGGTTTCTCTGGGTAACCTCAGACAAGTTGCAGAGAGCATGGTATTCAACTCTGGGCTCACAAAGATCTCCACAAACTGCCACCAGCTCCACTTTCTACCTACTTTACACTGGTTCTTTAGCATCCTACACACAGCCAAGTACTCTCCAGCCTTGCTGATTTTGTACAGATAGGCTAGCACATGTTCCCTAACCCATCACCCATACACACCCTACTGGGGAAAAAGAATTAAAAGACTGCTTCTGTCAAGAATCAGTATGACAGCTTACTACAATTGCAGGGTTTTTTTCCCCCTTTTTGTGCAGTTACTAATCATCAGATCAGAGAGCTCTCCTTTATATCTATCACTGTGGAAAGCAACAAGCCAAAACCAAACTCTTTGGAGATTATGTTTTAATGACCCTCCCTCCCTGCAGCGTGACTGAAATTCAGCTGAAATTGCCAGCTTCCCTAGTTCCAAATATGAATAACAAGGTTTGGCACTGCTTATCTTCCCTACGCAATCAGAAAATATTTTTCTGCCTTAAAATGTTACTTGGCTTTTGTGAGGAGGCTTTCAATATCTGTCTGGGGATGGGCTGCATCCCCAGATGCTGTGTCTGGGGAACACGTGAGGAAAGCAAATCAGAGAAGTTAAATCTTTCAAGAGATTTCATTCAGTTACATCCTTCCCACATTTCCTATAGCAGCAAGAATTCCTCTGTGCCAGCCAAGGCTTGAGCAGCAGAGGCAATCCCACAGCCACCTTCCCTGGAAGGAAGAATGGTGCTGGGCCCATAGCCACCACCACCAGTTAACTCCTTTCACCTTCTCAAGGACAGTGAGCAGCATCCACCTTCTGCACCAAGAAGCCTTCTTGGGGGTATCTCAAGCAGTGAACAAAGCAAGACAACAGTGTAGAACACATGCTTTATGCCTTGCCATTTGTCAAACATCGCTCGTGCTAATGAAATTGCAATTCGCTCTGAGTAGGGATAGGATCAGTAAGTAAACTTACTGTAAAAAATCAGTTTAAATATTTAGTTACTTTGGTTATTGAAATAAGAACTCTGAACAATTAGGGAGCCTATGTCATAATCTTGTGGGGGAAAATACTCAGTCTCCGGAATACACGGGTGTTCTGGGCTGCTGTGAAATAAATACAACTTTGCTCTAACATTGTAACTAAACAGTTTCTGAAAAATAACAGAATAAAACATATTAAAAACCCTTTACCCCAGGCTATTATAATGAAGAAAAAGTGTTCAAAATGTGAACTAATGAAGTACAAAGTAATGAATATTTAATTTGTATAATTTACCGAAATGCAGTTAGGAATCTGAGCGATATTCTTCATAAGCACAGTGTTCATTAGGCCGTTACTGTAGCTTGCATGCAATCATTACTTTTTTTTCCTCCCCATATTACTATTACTATGGTATTACACAAAGGTGAATGAACATCTCATGAGAGTGTCTGGAAGGTTCAAGGGAAGAAAGGAAACGAGGAAGGCAGTGGTGTCTATTAAATTTAAATAAGCTACCTGTTTACAGTGAGAAAAGATAAAAGACTAAGCGCAGCAGAAGAGCAACTGAGAAAAGGAATAGAAAAGGTAATTGAGTTTTACCTTATGGGCTTCTTCACTTGGCAGAGTGAATATTATTGAATTAGCCCTATTACTATAAAGATTACACAAAAGCAGAACAGTGTGAAGGCTTGGTATGAAACTTTAACAATATCAATGGAGGTGAGATAAGCACTACCAAAACTGAGCACAGGAATGTATCAGATAAAGAATATCGTTCTTTTTTTCCAGTAGAACTGTACTACAATGTGACGTGAATTTTAATAGAAGCACACAGAAAAATGGAAATGCGAACACCAAAAAAGTCCATGCACAAAGAGAAGGATTTCATGGCTACAGTAAATATCAAGAGGTGAAATATTTGTATCAAAGGGAATATCTTTCATACCATACCTTTATTTAACAGGCTATCCCTTGCCACATCCTCTCAGTCTCCAGCTTACTAATTTGAATCTGGTTTAGGATCACATTTACCTGAAATATGGATTTCACGTTGTTTTATAGGTTCAAAGTGAGAGTTAGATGTCAGCAGATTTAAATTATCAAATGTGGATCTAAGATGGTGCTTCTGTTTGACCACAGAAAATTGAACCAAAGTTTTGTGTTGCTTTACTCCCTTGCCCAACTCTTCCTCACACTCTCACCCAAATTTATATCTCCTTCTTATATACATTATGTACTCATTTACTGAAAGACATCCCCATACAATGTCTAAATAATTCCTATAATCATAGCACAACACACACACACACACACACTACTTTACCAGAAGGTAGTGGGGATATCCTGTAAAAATAATTAACTTAATATCAGCTGCTTTTTCCACTCTGCATTTAAGCAGCAGCATGGGGCTGCTGGACAGCAGAAGCCAGCCCCGCACCAGGCATCCTAATTACCGTAAGAAGTACTGGTGCCTCAGGCTGGCAAGGAAGCCTAATCAGGTATTAAAAAGAACATGCTTTTGACAAATTATGCATTCTAGCAGTGTAAATATGCAGCATGCTGTGTTCCACTTTTTGTCTCCCTCCTCCCTGAAAAGAAGAGCAGATTGCCCTTGCAACCAATCTCCCCAAGCAGCCTTTGCAGTTTCAGGTGTAGGAAGATGGAGACCATGCCCTTCCGTTTGTCCAGCTATTTGGAGGGGGAGAGCATGCAAATGAGAAGCCATGAGAAAATAATGACAGAGGTTAAAAAAAAAAAAAAAAGAAAGAAAAGAAATTAGAGGAGAGGTGCAAAATATCATCTAAAAATAACCAGTGATAACATAACCATATACAAGTGTGCTATTCTCAGGTTGCAGCACAACTATTTCTCTTGTTATCTTCAAGTAATTAAACAAACAAGAGTAATTTGCATCCGTTTGTTGCTTGAAGAGACCAACAGCTATGCAGAGCTAAGGAAACTGAAGTCAGGCACATTACATCTATGCACCTTAAGACACAAAGGGACACTTGCTGTGATACCAAAGGTATCAAACAAACAAGGTGAGTGCATCAGAGCTGAGCACAGCGATGTGTCAGTGACCACACTGCTCAGGAGTGTATTTGCCAGATGCGGAAAGACCAGTTTAACATATTGCCTCCATTTACAGCAGCCTCAGATTTCACACACCTGGATCAGGCACTATCTCCCTGTGAGACAGTACAGTTTTGCCCAGGTAGCAAGCTGTGATGAACTGCCCTGTACAGACTTGACCATATAGTTGTTTAAGTTAGAAGGGGCCCTTAAAGGTCATCTAATCTAACTCCCCTGCACTGAACAGGGACACCTACAGCACAGTCAGGGTGCTCAGATCCTGCTGCAGCCTGGCCTTGAACGTTTCCAAGGTGTACTTATTTTTCTGAGCGCCAAACAACACTCCTTATTTATAAACGACAGCATAATCCCACCAAATACTACCTTCCAGGGCATTTCATATGCCTCTCTGAAGAATTTTTGCAGAGACAAAGTCTAGAAGGTGACTTCCATGTGACACTATGAACCAGGTTTCCCTGAGGTCAAGGTGTTCTGCCACTACCTGCAAAGTAGTAGTGCAATAGAAGGAGCCTCCTAGCTACTTTACAAGCTGCACCAAGCCCACCTCTAGCCCTCTGCTGGAATTGCTTTTATTGTTCTTTTCTATCTTCTTTTCCTCCTCATCCCTTTCTATCTCCCATTCTTCCCTCTACCTTTTTTCCTCTTGCAGTAACACCTACAGGTTTGTCTCCAGCCTATCCCTTATAGTGCACTGGGGAGGGAATAACTTTTATTGTCAGGTTAACAGTCCATGGGCTGAAGTGGGGACCTACAATGATAATTCCTTCATGCCCTTGGCAGCATCAACAATACAACATGCAAAATTAATACAAAATAGGGATTAGGAAGTCCCCACACTTGCTAGAGGACCACACAAAATCAGTTTTCGCATGCGCTTCAGCTGTTAGCAGGGAAAAGATACAATAAAAGAAACCTGTAAAAAGAAAGAGATAGCATGGGCAATTGCTCTGAATAGTTTTGAGCTGAACAAAGTAAGAAGAAGAGAAGCATGGCCAGATGTTCTGTTTATGAAGAAGCAAAATAGCTTCTGACAGGTTCCTGGCAATACCAGGTACAACCTTCACAGATAAACCAACAGTCACATACAGAAAGAAGAATGGAACTCACCCAACTAATGAAGGAGCTCTCTATACACCATTTCTTCTCAGGAAGCAGCCACAGTCCAAGAAAAGCTCTCCTTTCTGTTGCTGCCCCTTATGTGGGCCCAGGGTGACTCCACCCTGGAGTCCAGCCCTTTTGGTGAGCACAGGTGCAAACAATTTGCCTGTGCTCCCTTGGCCAGACACATCCCTTCACCAGGCACTCAATCACCAGTTCAAGCCCTAATCTAACAGCTCCCCTACACCAGGCCAGCTAGTACTGGGCAGGAACCGGCTTCTCCTGTGTGCTTGACTTCAGTCAGCACTGAAATGTTTGTTAATAAAAACCAAATGCCAACATCTGAGTTAAAGTTTGGTCAAGTGTCAATAGGCATTTCTAGGTACCCTTCTATGGTACCATTCTATGATTCTTCTATAGAAATAATAGTGGAGTGCTGGTAGGCAAAACAGTAGAGGAACAATTTGGAGGAAAACATGGTGAAAAATGACAATTTTTATGCCTGCTACAGAGGAGGTAGCTATTATCCAACTGCCAATATCTGACAATTAGACAAAAGAGAGATGACTACAACGTGAGCTATGGATCCAGAATATCCAATCTCACCGTATAGACTTGCTGTGATTCTCCACAGGTTCTAAGAATAACTGTATTGGAACTCTATTGTTTATACCAGAACAACTGGTAACTGGTTCATTGTGATAGGGAGTGGGATGTTCATCCTTACGGGATGAAAAGTGAAGCTTTTCCACTGTCTCATGTTGTTCTTTGGTGTAGATATGCAGTGCTCCTCATGTGAACAGTAGTCTGAGTGTGGTGTTTGGTGTCTCACCCATATGGCTGTTCAAGGAGTGCCATAGTGTTCTGGTCCTCATACTCAGTGGGGCTGGCAACATGTAGCTCTCCAATAAAGCATGATTCTTATGAGAAATACTTCCCTACGGTAGCTCCAAATACATACTCAGTGAGACTGGAGAGTAGATTGCTTGTACTGACTCCTTAGCAGCCACTAAGGTAGAAAAGCCCTTGATTTCCTCGCCTTCCCTCCCCTGTAGAAACTGGGTAGCAGCCCCACAAAAAAAGTAGAATGAGAGTTCAGGCTTGAGGTGAGCCTGATTCAGATGGGAAGAGTAAAGGCAATTTGTTATTCACATCAATATGACTCTGGAGAAACCTTCTATAAATATTAGAAATTTCATCAGTTTATTTTTATCATACGTAAGCATATTCCTTCTCCTTCCTGAACATAAATGAACTGGTTTAATCCTACTCTTTTTCATTTAGTAGAATTATTATTCCTATTGCATCTCCCCTGCTGTTTCATATCACTACTGAGTATTTATTGAGAACCAGTAAAATTCACAGATTTTGCTTGCTTGCCAGGTACAGAAAAATACAGAAAGGAGACACATGACAAACTTTTGTGCTTACTCAACAGGGAATGCTATGGCTGTAAGAGACTATCACATTATACAAAAAATGTAGTAAAACTGTTGAAATGAAGCACAAATTTTCACATCTTATGACCCAATCTTGTAAACTGATGATGCTGCAGTTTTCAAAAAGAAAGTGGAGTGATAAGCATGAAGATGATGACAGTTTCTGTTGCAGAATATCACATAATAGGAAAGACTCAAGACCAGAAAGTACCAATATTGGAGCTTATCTGAGAAAATTCTAATAAGCTTCATGTGGAAATGCAGGCTTTGTATAGCAAATTTAAATACCTATTCAATAGGAGTCTCTAACCTGTCTCCTCATGCCACTTTTCTCCCTTTTTTCTTTTTCTTTTTACTTTCTCATGATTCCTCCAAAATATTTCCATTGCCCCTGGAACGTATTTGTTAAAAATCTCCAAAAGAAAAGACGGAGATACCAGGTTCTCAAAGGTCCCTGTACATTTAATTCTTTGAAAGAGTTTGGCTCATGGTAGCTCATTTCTTAAGTGTAATTTCAAAATATATGTTGTAAAACTGCTCAGAAAAGAAACAATATTCATTGTGCTTGGAGATTTCTCAACTTATACTACTAGTAAATACTTTTTACAAACTAGTAAATTCTTTCAAAAATTTTGTTTCAGTTCTATGACCACATCTCAATTATAATAAAGAACTATCTATATAACAATTTTAATTTATCAGGATGGCTCCAAAAGTAATACCTCCTATTTTGTTGTTGGTCCATGACATTAGAGGCAGATGTTGGTGGTTTGGAAGTAGAGGTTGATCCTTGATACCACTATTCCATAATGTTTTCTTGCCATGTGACAGACATGGGCAGAGGGGCAGTCTGACAAATTGGCATCTCATACGGAAGTGCGGATGAAACAAAGGTGTGTCATTGAATTCCTCTGTGTGGAAATGAAGAGTGTCTGATCAGCTCATCAGTGCAAATTGGCTAATTGACCATGTTGAAAAATAATGAGAATTTGCTCTATCAAACAGTGTTACTGTGCCCTTCCTATCTTTTGTAGTTTCCAAGGAAATAAACAGAAGGCATTAGTTTTGGAGCAACCTACAGATAAAGAAATCCTATTTTGCTTTTTTGAAATATTTGATGATGTATAGAAGTTATCCAAGTTGTGAAAAATATGCATAGATTTTTTCCATTCTAGAAGTAATTAGGCATGTTTTATTCAAATGTTAGTAACATACGTGAGCCAAAAGTTGTAAATCACTCGTTCAGCTCTGCTTGGTGCTGAGACTGCACTTTCAGGCCTAGTCTCTCACTCCAGAAAGACTGTCTTTGTTTCCCAGAAAAAGTTAAACTTTCACACCAGGAAAGATATTGCCCGCATAGATTACTTGAAGGATTTCTCATTGCTTCCAAAAATGCTGAGCTTTGCTGTGTGCACTGTGAGTATTTTCTAAAGATAAACATACCAGGTTCCTTATTCTACCTGTTTCCTGTTGCAAAAGTGAACACAATGTATTTCGTGATGTTCCACCATTGAATGATATTCTTCTAGCTCAGAAAAAAACCTTAAATATTACAGAAATAAAAAGGCAGAGCAAAACTCTTGAATAATATTTATGTCTGGATGCTTTATTCCTGCACATATACACTGGAATTTTGTGCCTCAAAGAGCCATTTTGCATCCATAATAGAGGATTATTTAAAGACTCTTGCATAAACTCTTGGCTTGTTTGTTTGTGTGTGTGTCTGTGTATGGGCATACATTTAAATATGCATATGTTTATACATATATACATATGTAAATACATATTTTTCTCCCCAGCCCCAGTATTCTCTCTTTTTTATTTTTTAATTTTTTTTTATTTTTTATGATGCCATCAGGAGCTAGAAAGCTATGCTTAAATCCAGCCATCACAAACAACATGATATGTAAAAAGCCGATCAGTCACAAAAAAGGAGGAGACTTTATGCACATACAAAGGGGATCTGGCAAATTGCAGCCTTCATTATCTCAATCAGTGATATACAGAAGGCAGCGGTACCCGTGGTCTGACATTTGTGGAGACTGATTCAAGATGTTTAATAACATGGGACCATTGTGAAAAATCTCTTGATCAGCCATAAGGAGAAATGTTAGGCACCCGCATGCTAACAGCTTGGGAAGACTATGGAGATCTGCAGCACTCACAGAATGTGGGAAGATTCGCAAGGTGGGAGAGGGACAACATCCATTACAGAATTATTGAGTTTAAGGCAGCTTGTAGTACAGCAGCTTAAATGCATCCTAAATTAAAGCATCGTGCACGCCTTCAGTATTTATTGCTTTGGATATAAGTTTTAGATACATTGTAAATAGGATAAATGTGAAGGTCTGAGAAAGTAATTCTGCAAAGATCACACAACAACGAATCTTGCGGAGGAAAATATAGAGGGAGATGTGACTCACCACCTGCACAGATTATAAGCAAATCTACAATAGACGTACCGACATCAGTCCATTACTTTCTGGAAGGGGAGAGCCTGAACATGCATGGACTTCTCAATTACACACAGAATCTATGTTTCTGGCTTAACCTAATCACAGCATGGATGATCTTAGCTGGAGCTGTGGATGAACTACTAGTTTGTGAGACTCTAGAAGTCATGCAAGGAGCTGCGCCCATCTTACTCTTCACCTCATTGAATAGTCACGGTCATAGGTGAGCGTAAGCAAAGGAGATCAGTCATAGAAAATACATCTAGGTGGGATACCTAATCCATGCGTGGATTCGCCTTCTAAGCAGAATGAATCTTAGAAGGAGGAAACAGTGAGAGGTGTTTCTGTGCAACTATAGAAGTGGAAACTTTATGTAGGAACTTGAAAGGAAGGGTTTTGGATTCAATATATTAAAAATATGTATATTCAATATATAGGAAGAGACTCAGAGGTGACACAACAGGAAGTCTTGATGTTGACATTTTGACTGCCCTGGAAGGAGAGACATCAGTGAGACTAACAACTTCTCCCAGAGAGAGAAAGGGATGTCACTGATGACGTTGGAGGTGAGAGAAGCAGAGAGAGCTTCCAGGACAGCCTTGGAAACTCAGTTCTGGAGGTACTGAGGCTTGATTTGGGCATTATAATTGCAGCCAATCCAAGGTGAAACGTCAAAGACAGGAAGATATGAGCCCAAGATGGCAGCAGAGCTAGAAGTAAATTTGAGAATTGTTAACAATTATTAACATCCATTCAAATGGATGAAGACACTCTGCAGAAACAGACTAAAGAGAGACAGTGACCAGAAACAAAGACTACATTTTAGTTCATCTTTGAATGTCTTTACTTCCCATATATCAACACCTCACTTACAAAATGTACATTAATTAAAATGAATACCATCATGGATAGTATAAAACAATTTAGTGACTGCAAGTCTTTACACAGGAGATACATTGCTGGGATTACATTCATTCTAGGCCATTCTCACTATGCAATTGTAGAAAGCTGACTGCAAACTTTCAGACAGGCATCTGTCTAAAAACCATGTGGAAACATATTTGGTCCTGTCCAAATCTTGTCGTAGGATAACTGATGTGCTGATTTTCTCAGGACTGACTCTCTAAAGCACTGACATTTTACTATACTTATTATTTCAGCCAGGCATTTAATAGCAAACAATTCACCACGTGATCTCCGGTGAATATCAAAGTCACATTTGTAACTAAATGAATTAAAACTGCCAAAAGTTAAAAAAGGCAATGTGTAAAACAAACCTTTGCCTTTGAACCTAACAAGTTTCAAAATACCTCCTATCCCAAGAAGAGCAAAGCAGGAAAGCAAAGCAAACAAGGAACCTGGAGAGACATGAGAAGATGGAAGCAGACCAAACGAGAGATCACAAACCTGGGGAAACAAGTAATATGCAAATAGCAGTAATCAACAAGGATAACAGGGAAAACATGATCAAAGCTAGAATCTTCTGATATGAGTGACTCCTATGGCATGCTAGAAGTGCATTAGCACCCTGTAACCACAATAAAGAGCCCAACAAAGTAATTCGTATCAAAGAGTAGCACACAGAAAGAAAGAATGCATAATAAAGTAACACATGGAAAGCAGGTTCCACCTCTTGCCTACAGTTAACTCAAGAAAGTGAAAAATATTCTCACTGAGATGCATGACATTAAAGTAAAAATTATAGAGGTGAAAAAAAAAAAAAAAAAAGCAGAAAACAAAACAGCAGCCAAGATTTTGCATAAAAGAGCTGAAAACGTCTGAAGAACTGGAAATATGATGAAGCCTCCCATGAGCTGTTGAACTAATCAAGCCAGGTTTCCTAGGGATTCTTTATATTCCTTATCTTTCCCGGTAATAAATCTAGTCCCTCAGATTATTATGAATCCCAGTGCCAACATCTGTTACATTCACTTTGCTGTATTTCAAGTCCCATCCACACTGCAGTCACTTGGTATTTTTATTGTCCTTCCTCTTCTCTTACACAGTACAGTAACAACACCTTGATAATGCTCTCCCACATTTACCCAGCTAACTTCCATGTCACTTGCACCATTCAGTTATACCCCCCCTTCCCCCAGTAAGTACCACATTCCTGGCACCCCACTCAAAAAAGTCCTCCTTAGTCCCACATCCCTTCTGCTTCACAGAGTCACAGAATAGCTGAGATCAGAAGGACTTCTGGATGTCTCAGGTCCAATTTCCCTGCCCGTGCAGGTTACTCAGAGCCACATCAAAACCCCATATGAATTTTGAAAATCTCCAGAGATGGAAACCTCACAGCCACTCTGGAAGACATACGCCAGTGTTTGACCACTGTCATAGTGAAAAATCTTCTTGTTTTTAAACAGAATTAGCCATTCAATACCTAGCTTCATCTGTGACTCCAATATGTCCCTGAGTGCTGAACATAGTGTGGCTTCAGTTCAGAATACTTCTAATCTCAAATCTACATCTTGCACCTGCAGGCAGACTCTGAGATCTTCCATGTCTTCTACTAAATGTGCTTTCCTGATGGCTAGACAGAGACTGGAAAGCACCATGCCCTTGTCCAGACTGTAGCTGGCCTTATGCGTGGATAGCTTACAGCTTTTTTGGCTGCTAGGTAGACCAACTACAACCATCTAGGGGTGAAATCTCACTGGCTCCCCTCAGTGGTTGGCTTAATGAAGTCCTTTCCTTTCCACAACCATCAACTTGAACCCCTCAGGTGTAACTGTCCCTTGATTTGGTTAAAACCGGCAGTGGGTTCAAAAGCTTTTGGCAGGAGTTATCAAAGAAAGCTGAAGCGAGGAGGATTTATCCATTCCTACTGACAATATTTTTAAATAAGACTCTAAAGCTTCTCTTCTTTTTAAAATCAGGTGGGAGGAATGTAATGTGTCTGAATATAGGCTGCACTGAGAGTAAAGAGAAGAGGTTGGAGCTGGTCTGGTGACCCAAATGGACATTTCATGCATTTACTAAAGATAATATCAGCATCTCTCTTCAGACAGAGAAAATACTTCAGAACCAAGAATAAGATAATCTACCAAAAAAAAAAAAATAATAATAAAAATAAAAATGCTGCATCCTTCAAAAATCTTCAGCTTTGCAATGTATTCCATAAAGAATACAGGTGCTACAACCCCTAGGAGTTGTACTTTCAGGGAGCAACATAAAATTTGAGTGAGAAAAACAAAGGTGTGATGCCAGATCAGGAATACTTGATAAATCAGTGAATAGCACAGAGCATCTCTAAAGCTCATAGACCACTTTTTTTCCAAACAATACTCAGAACAAGATACATATAAAAATAGTTCATAACCAACCAACCGAAGAGAAACAAAACAAAACAAAAAAAAAAAAAAACCAACAGATTACCTGGAGAAAAAAGTAAAACTGTTCTAAAATAACATCGGAATCTATGAATGTAATTAACTAATTTAATAATCTGAAAAATATTGCAGAAACCAGCTTCCAGCTGAGACAAGCTTAGTAAAGCTCCTACTGGCTGAGCACTTTGGCTCACCTAGCTGAAATGCCGCGATGGTCTCAGCTGGGGGCTCAGCTGTGCTAATGTGCAGGACACACATTGGAAGTCCAGATTCCAGTCCAGGGATTTTGCTAACTATTCACATCAGCTCTTGTGGCTGGCCACCAGTTGGCAAGCACAGGAGAAATTCTGGGTTTGCGCTATGCTAAGGAGCACGATAACTGTGGAAGAAATGGAAGAAAATGAAATGCATGAAAATAAAGGTAACTCTATTTCTTTTCAAGCAAGTATAGAGGTTTCCACATGCCTTATATTTTGCATCAAATTCTGATGTGCAGTGACTCATTTTAAGGAAAATGTAAGTTAAAGCATACATTATATATACTACATATACAAACATACATACAAAGACTTTAACTAAAATATCCAAATGCAGGAAAAGCTACTGATATATACATGTTTTGGAATCCTACCTCTGAGAAAGCTACACACTGAAGATACGGCCTTTGCTGTTTTAGCATTTTGAAGCTATTTTCAAAGCTATGTTTCATTACCCTGTGAGCAAGATACTTACTCTGAGAAGCATATTTTGTATTTTTCTGTTGTTGTTGTTTATTTGTTTTTTAGTTTATGATTTCTGCAGGACTGAACACACACTTTGCTGTATGGCCAGATGAAAACAGTTGCACAGCCAAGCCTCCCTCCACTCCAACATTTGTTGTTTCAAGTACAATCATTTTCTAAAAACATCTCCCAGACCAGAGCTGGAAACCTGAACAACTTAGAGAGCAAGGAGAGTCCCTCTGTGGCATTATGTACTTAACTGCCTTTTCACTTGGCTGGTAACGTGATGCTTTAGGCTTCTAAGTCCAACCTCAGTGGCAGGAAGTACAGCAATCTCCACTGCACTTGACACAGCATGGCAGAAGGGCCTTCAGTTCTGCTTCTGTCTTCAGAAAGGATTTTGTTGTGAGGGCTTCTGAATCCCCCTTGGAGAACTCCTTGGACACTTCTGGTCACATCATATACATAAAATAAAATAAATCCAGTAATTCCAAATATTTTATGCACTTCTGTAGCCAGACGATACGCATTAACTATAAAAATTTAGAAAATGTGATAATAAACTAGAAAAAGACATTTTACAGGGAAAGTATAAAAAATGAAAACTATTTCCACACTTCCAGCTTTACTGTTGTCACTATACCTTGGTATCTTAATCTTTTACTTACTTGCTATTTCACGATCACTTTATCACTATCCTTTCCATCTCCCCCCAAAATTTCAAAGACACGTCAGGAGAATTTGGATTAAGATCCCATACAGCTGACTCCCTTCTCCCCTTGCGCTCATTAGAACTAGAATGATGAATGCCAGCGCCCCAGGCTGTGGTGGCATTTGGATTGCAGCTGATTTCAAACCTGAATATCAAGTTGAAGATTTTTAGGACTATCTGGGGGCATCTATCTCAGTTCCAGCTTTCAGATTTTAGCTAAACACAGACCTCATGTATTCTTAGCACAAAGTTACCTCAGTAACTTCCTTGGAAAAAGGAAGGGCATTTTAAAGGGGTTTTAAATTTCTTTCTTGGAATGGTGGGGGGTGGGAGGGATAAGCCTTTGATATGGATGAAGCTTTTAGTCTGCAGTAATCAGTACTTAAACTGGATAAATTTAATGCTTAAAATCAGCCATCAGAAGCTCAATAGATTACAGAAGAAAGTTAATCAAGACCAGTGTCTCAGCATGAAAACTCAGAAGGAATCTCTTTGAGAGAAATTAGTAACTTTTGCTGATAAATAGTTTTGATTTGTGTGCCGAAAGGAAATCATCATGTAGAGAAGAGGCAAAAAATCCTCAAGCAAAACAATTAAATACTGATCAATTGTGACATAATGACAGAACAATCTTCCAAAGCTTTGGGGATGCCTAACCTTTCTCTTCATGCAGTAAAGATAATGTGCAATTGCAGTGCTTAATTATTTTTAAAAAAATGTTTGTATTATTTATTGATGTAAAAAAATGCTATTCTAAATTGGTTTGCTGCTAGTATTTTTTTATTTTCAAACCTCAAAGTAAATATTTTATGTATTCCCATTGTTGAGTAGTATTCACTTCAGGTAACATTTCAGTTACCTTACCCCATATCTCACACTTTTGGGCATGATTATCTAGCTTGTGTTAGAATAACATCACTGCCATATCCAATGTCCTTATTTCTGGGTTGACACCCAAGTTTTTCTTTCTACTCAGTAAGTCACTGTGCAAAGGATAAATTCCACCACCACTGCATTTTTCCTTGCAATGGGATCCCTCTCTCCTGTGCAGGCACCAGTGTCAGGTGCTCACAGCTCCTTGTCCCAAGGATTCTCTGGTGCTCAACAGAAGCATGCTTTGCAACTGCAAAAGGTGCTGGTAGATGGGTCTGGAGCTATAAAGGGTCTTAGGAATCATTACACTGATTTCTATGAACTACATCCCACCACCAAAGCATCCACCAAGCTTTGTGGTGCTCCTCACAATTCACACAGCCTCTCTGGGAGCACGGTGCAGCTCTCTTCCTCCCTGGAAGCCAAGATTTCCTCCAGGCAGGCCCTAGGAGAGGCTGCACTCCTCTGTCCAGGCTTCCTCCAGCTGCCAGTGGGGAGCTTCCCCAGCTGTGTGGGCAAGGAGCCAGCATCCTGGCACAGACCTTGCAGCTGATGAATAGAACCTGATTCACTCCTGGGAAGAGCTTGTTTCTTTTCACTGATGGTTCAGTGATCTTTGGGTCTAAAACCTGGAAGTCAGGTGGGATGACTTCAGACAATCTTCATCTGCATACTGCCCTTCAGTGGGGCTGGTACAGGATAAAACCAGGTTTAACTCAGCCTGTGGGGTTAACAAAGCCTGTTAACAAACAAACAAACATTTAAGAAACACAGTGAGATTTTACCTGAAATCAGGTGTTTTGCAGCCTTTTGACAGCTCAAGAACAAACCTTGTGCTTAGCAAAACTCTACAGTGAACGCTGCCTTCTTACTTAACATCAGCGTTTGTTTATTTATTTGCATACATCAAGTTTTCTTTTGTTAATGTACACAGTTTCCTGTATTTTAGTACAAATGTTTTTATTTTCTGCTACAAGATAAAAGTCAGTCATATTGTTAATAAAAATATTCTCTGTACGATGCAGATGTTTCCAAGAGTGCCCCGAAATGAATTTTAATGCACAGAACATTTGCATTTCTTTCTCTGCTAAAGAGGAGCAGGAGTATAATCTCAGCCTTACTTTGATTTATGCTTTATGGGTATGTACATAAAAGAACATAAATACTATTACTGCAATTTTGTATCAGATTTTATGTATATTTTTCTGTGGGTTTTCCTTGTGCTTACCAGTTTCACATGCCTATTGCTTTCCTCATGAAAAAAATGAGCTTACTGATGTAGAATGTGACATCAAATACACCTGTGAACAAGCACTCCTCTTCCCTGGATTTTAGGAAACAAAGAGACATTCCCAAGCTTTTGCTGCGCAACAAAGAGAGGGGATGAACACCTTTGGTTAATATATTTAAAGGTGCTGATAGATATGAAAATGTGAGCTGTGTTCCTATTTCATTCATACATCAAAAAGGGGCTGAGGGGTGCTCAGGAACAGAAGGAAATGGAATTAGAGCTGCTTGGCAGGATATAACCAGAAAAGTCCTGAGCTTTGGGGTTGGTAATAATATTAGAATTAATGTAACTAAACATATTGCTACCGTCTGCAACTGTGGAAAGGGTTCTGGGAAAAAAAAAAGGAAGGGTTGTGGATGTTTTTTACATATGATGGTAGTTTATTTCCTAAGATTGCTGTTGGAGCAGAAACCATATTTCACATTAATATTGCTTAATATGTTATTCATTGCCCTGGGCTCCAGAAACGAGCAGTGAATTAGGTCATGGTGAATAAATACGTATCAGTGTCCATCAAGTGACATTTCTCATCTCTTTTCCCTCTTTCTTCTTTTCATGCAGTATCAAAACCCCATTCCCCTGTTGACCAGGCAGTACATGACAGAGCAAACCATTTTGGGGGCGGCTGTAAATACAGAGTTCCCGTTACAGCCGGAGTTAATCTTAATACCAACACAAGGCTGATGTAAATCCCCCTCATTTTGATGAGGTATGCACTGCACTTGGACAAACGAGCACATTTCCATTGACCCTGATGAGGGCACCTCCCAGTGCCATGGCTGAGGGGTGGCACTAGGTGCTGCACCCAGGTCCGGTGCCCTCCCCCGCCTCCCACCGCACACCCATCAACCAGGGCTGATAGGGAATGCTCGCTCACAAACAGCCTCTCAAGCTGCTCATCAGCAACCTGATAGCCACCTTATTTTTGTAAAAAATGATCCCATTTTCTTTTTTATCTCATGTCCTTCGCCTGAGACAGTTGTTGATATATTGCTATTTTGATGTACGTTGACATATGGCTCCCGAAGTACTAAATAAGTGATTCAGGCTGCTGCAAACGTTAATTTATGCCCTGCAGACACAACGTTAGCTCCTGCTGACTCCCAGGCTGTGTGCAGGTGACACTGCCTTGTGCGAGAGGCAGTTTCACAGCCCTCAGCACCGCTGGGTAATGGAGGCTGAGCAATCTACCTAATCAAATCCTGATCAGAGCATTAGAATTAATGCAATAGTGGAGTGCTGTAATGATAATTAGGGACTGGTAGCATTGTCCAATTTTTTATATCGCATTTACAGCTATTCTTCTAATAATTAACTGTTACAGTTACTGGGACAAGATTAGTGGTCTGCACTTAGCCATGCCAGAGTGTTATATTGCTTTATTGACTGCTGATGTCTGTCCCTGTGGCTGCTGTGCTGAGCTCAGGGGAAGTATGGTATGTGCCTGTGCTGAGCATCAGAGATAAAAATCAGCAGGAACTACCAAGGAAAGAAGTGAACAGAGGCGTATGGAAAGTTTCCTGAGAAAACAGAGATTTATGCTTGCAACCTGGTTTCAAAGCACGGAAATTTGGGTACTTTCGTTCAGCTGGTGAGATGATATGGCCCTTTTGTCTCCTGGCTGGAATGAGAACGAGTTTTGCTGATACGTTTTCCCAATAGGGAAAAAATCTCTTTAAATACCTTATTAGAGACCTGTTACTGTTTTAGGGGAATGCCCTGAAGGCCTCTACCTTGTCCCTTCTATTTATGCATTTATACTGCTTTAGTTAAGACTATGACTGCACTTCTGTCATACCTACTGCATTTTCCAGAGGCCCTGGGATCCTTTTTAACACTGTAATGTGGCCATAAAAATGTGCTTTGGGCTGCTACCTGTATTGCAAGATTTGAGCCAAGAAGCAGACTCATTTGACCAAAGTAAGCCTATATATCCCAAATAGTGCTGGGCTGTTTATTTTATTTAATTCTACACATGCAAAATACAAACGTGTTCTTCTGAGTGAGAACAATTTTGGTGGACTAGCTCTGATCAAGAGCTCACAACAATGCACGGAGTTTGCATGCATTCACTGAAGAAAGATGTCTGCCATTCTTTACGGCCAGGAAAACAGGTAAAAACTCACCTTTCAATAGCAACAAGCTTGTTGAGAAGTGAGAAAAGGCAGACGCACGAAGCTAAAATCCCTATTCCAGCTCTGAAATGAGATCTATTCTTAGGGAGGATCTCAGTGTGAAGCAATGCAATCCATATGAAATGTTGGTGCTTTGCTTTGCATCCCCTGGCTTCCCAACAGCTGGGACCATGTGGATGACACTGTGCACTAGACTAAAAGCTGAGCCAATCTGCCCAGGTCCAAAGAATCTGTGGTGGTCATGTTCAAACAGCCAGGACGGTGGTCTTTTGTAGCTTTTGTGAGCCATCAGAGAAGTGGCCCATGACGCCTGACTTGGCTTCACTTCATTCCTTCATGCAAACAGCTTCTAGTTGTACTTTGCAGGGTGCACCCAGACAAACTGCCTTGCCTGAATTGTGTAGTAAATCTTGGTGTTACTCAGGCAGGCTTTTTAATTTTGCTATGGCAAGAGTTGTAGTGAAGAAAGCCAAAATCCTCTTCTGGCTCATCCACAAAGGCCCTATTTTTCAAGGAAATGCAGGCAAGCTGACAAGAGACAGTCAGGAAGGTGGAAGTGAATCACAGGAAGGTGTGAAATCGACATACGTAAGTAAGCTGCTGCATATTAAACCACCACGTGGCTGTTTTCACTCAGCCTTTAACTTGCTGTAGCTTAATTCCAGAAGTGATTCAGCATATAAGTGCTGACTTAACAAATTTAGTTCATGCACATATCCTTTCCTGGGTGTCCCTGTGCAGACGAGCCCTGGTGAAGACAGCTAGTGATTCTTCTCTTATAAGTTAGTCTGGATCCCTGAAGGTATCTTTACCACAAACTAATACATTTTCCAACCACACTGGGATAAAGACTCAGACTTTATACCGAGGCAAAATTTCCTCTGAATTTTAAGGGACGACTGATCCAGACTTCAGATTCTTGTCTCCAGAACGAAGGGGTTTCTGGGGCAAGGATTCCTGGAATCTCTTGGTCAGTGACTGTAGGAATGATTAGAAGTAGGAAATTAGATGGCAGATACAAATAATGGAATGCTACCTGTTAAATAAAATCAATTAAAAAAGCCGGAATGCTATCCTTAGAAAGAAAGTAGTCAAAAAAGAGAAAGGCTTATTTCCACAAGGGTGGACTTGGCTGACCCCACCCAAACAGGCTGGAGAAGCAGAGGCTCAAAATAGGAGAAAAGCATAAGTGATCAAGCTACCCATGCAGCAGAGCAGTAAATGAAGGGCTCACTGCTTTATGGTTCATGCTTACTCAACACCAATGGCACCAGACTGTACTTTTTAATGTGACACACTGCATGACCAGAGGGAGCTTTTCTCTTGTGGGAGGAATGCTGAAGACAACTACATTCACAAATACAGCAATATATGATACTGTGTGGTATCCTAGCAGCCTCTTCTACACAGCATCTGAGGGTTTTAATGCTTTCTTACTGTCCCTGAAAATTATCTAGGGTGTGTAAAAACTACAAGGTGATTGTGATGAAAGCCGAGGGAGCGCTAGCTGACAAATTTGTCGCAGATAAATTGGGATAGCTACCCATTGTTTAAAGCCACTGGACATGAGGTTTGGCAGACTGATTTGACTGTGTTGTTTTGTCTTCTCCCATGGATAATTTTTATCTCCTCTTGCTTCG
>JAOWBP010000001.1:24860932-24883976 GCA_028571105.1 Tragopan temminckii | reverse complement strand
ACATGAGGTTTGGCAGACTGATTTGACTGTGTTGTTTTGTCTTCTCCCATGGATAATTTTTATCTCCTCTTGCTTCGAAGGCTATGTCACTCCTTTTGAAGGGCAGTAAGCTTGAAAACCTAAGCTTCTTAAACTTAAATCCAACAGGGCTATCCTCTGACTGAATCAGCTTTAACTTGAATTGTGTCTCTCTAATATTTCACACAGTTTCAATTACACTCCACAGCAGCTGAGGACTATGTGAATTCTAGTGCTAAATTTAATCAAGTGCTCCTCCAAGATGGAAGAGAATGTATCTTCAGAACTAATGGAAAGAGACAAATGAAATCAGTCCCTGGGATCGTGGTTCTGTCCACTCTGTACGGGAGGACATCCCAGAGAAAAGACCTTCGGTAGCAACTGAAGCCTGAAGTCTGATAATATGAAAGCTTAAAACTGCAAGGTATGAAACCCATGAAGAATGGTACGCTTCACCTGGACTGTAGAATCAACAAGAATTTAATAAGTTAATCAGATCATCATCATTCCAGTGCACATAAATTTGAATTGTTTCCCCATTATGAAGTGCTTGTCTGTAAATTATTGCAGAGAAAGCCATTTTCAAATTAATGTTTGAGCTATTAGAAAATACAAAGGGCATTTTCATTAATTGGAGGCAGCTTTTCTTCCTCTCTCTTTATCATTATTTTTGCTACTCAGAATCAGGTTAGTGCTCAGATTTATTGACATGTATGATTCAGTGGCATTAGCTGTTTAGAATTTGTCCTATACCTAGTGGAATAAACTCATTAAGTGTAAATGAACAGTTATGTAGTCATCATCTGAAATGAGTCAATGCAGTTCTCAGAAGTCATTACGGTGTCTTTGAACACAGCTGGAAAGAAAGCCTCTGTGAAGGTTACAGCTTCTTCCTCAATTTAACCATTATTAGTTTCCATTCCTTTCTTGGAATGGGCTCTTGTTTATGGACAGTGAGACTCATTCTTCAGCAGAAGACCGGGACTCCTTTTTTTTTTAACCCAAGAATATATCAAGACCATGTACAAAATCTTCCATGTTGCATTTATTTTTGCAGGATGTAGAAGCTGGGATTCAGAAAGAATTCTTTGGGAAAAGAACTTCTTTAAAATCACTGTTGTTGGAGATAAATAAGAGCTCCTACAGCTGACAAATTTCCTGCCACAGAAGGTCAAAAGAAGAGAAGGGCCTGCTGTGTAGGATTTCTATTTCAGTAGAACTGTCCACAAGGACAGGAGCTCCCCATTATGGTTAGAATTCCTGCAAGTGAATGTGTGTATGAAATTAAGGCTAACTTGAGCACGGCCCTCTCTTTCTGGAGAAATAAATGCCTCCATAAGGTTTCCTTCTCTCTCTGGACACTTCTTAATACAGAGAAGCTGATTTATATTTCATTAATACACATATCATCTCAAGCACTATTTTGATATCCAACATCAGAGGCACTTACAAGGTGCAGCACAAATGTAATATGCCACCAGAGAACAGATAAAGAACTCCTCCTCACTTTTGCTGACAACTGGAGCACCGCAGTGCACCAAATGCAAATCTATATGAACTAATACAACTCCAAAGTCAAAAACGCATCACACTGCATTCAGCAGAAGCCTTCTAAAAGTCCTGCTGCTTAAGAGCAGCTTCACTGTGAATGCTGTATGCTAGAGAATGGTGAGAAAAAATTCCTGCTAAAACTGACAATATCTAATCATCTTGCTCACAGCTATGAACAGCTCAGTTACTTGAGTTTTTCATCTAAAAAGGTTTAATATATTTTGCAAGCATGCTGTCTATATTTTTTCTCCCTGCTTGCTCAAAGGCTGAGTTCATTTGTCATGAAGCCAGGGACATCCAGGAAGGGAATATTAGATGTTTGTGGCATTTGTAATATTGCCTTCAAGCCAGTGCATTCCAAAATAGGTTGGACTCCCTCCACCTGTTTTTACAATGCTTGTTGAGCACAGGTATGGTTGCAACTGTGTTTACACGAGATCTGAGCCAATGCCCACTGAACTCAGCAGGAGTTTTTCTTTCAAGTTCCAGAGATTTCAGATCTTGCCTACAGTCATGGTTATTTCACTTTAGACAACTTAATAGGAATTAGTTCTAATTTCTTTTTCTTTTATACTGGCACAGGAATATAATTAAAGACTCAGGGAGACATTTGAAATGCAACCAGTGAGACATTTGAGAAAGCGCCAGTAAAGTTTGCTTCAATTAGGAAAGGAGAATTGTGTTATACAGCACATTAAATGGCACATTAGCAGATGTAAATTCTTTCATCAAATTAAAAATGGTTATTTTGCTTGTTAGATTACTTTTTGTTACAGTAATTCTGTGGTTTTCTGGTTTTCAACAGAACACAGAAGAAGAACTTATCCCACTTTTCTTCTCTACATATGGGTGGACAAATGAAGATTTTTTTCTGGGAAATAGTGGACCACTGCATGCAATGCAATGCATGAAGGCAGCAGACATAGGAAAGGCTCTTTTAAATGGAGCAGGGCATTCCCAGAAAAAGATATTTAAACATCTACAATTCTAATTCATTTTATAGCTATTCTACAGACTGCTTCAAATATTACTTCCACAGATAGCGTCCATATTTTAAGGATTCACTATCTCCTGGAAGGAAGAAAATGAAAAGCAGAGCAGTTGAAAAGGTATTTATAGTAGAAAGGCAGCAAAGCAAAATAGGTAACCTCGATGTGGTTGAAATATGCTGAGTTATTTCCCAGAAGGGTTTCCTGAAGAGAAAGTCAGCCCTCCAGCACAGGAGGACAAAGCAGGAGTCAGGAAATAAGCATGGCAAGCAGAGCTGAAGCAGGAGGGGTTTGTTGCTCTGCCTCCAACTGCAGCACATTACTGCACTGTGAAGGCAAGGAGTCTTGTTTGTAGCAAAGCTGTACTTCAGGCAAAATGACCTCCCAAAGCTTTTTGGTCCTGAAAGCCTTCACCACTCTAACTCGGCGAGCATGGGAAAACAAAATGCAGGAAGACACTGAGATACACTCTCAGGGTCTCTTCACCATAATGACATTTGGAACAGTCTTCTTGAATGTCTATCTCAGCCTTTCTATTAAACACAAATCAGAGTATTTTGATCTAACGTTCCATGGAGTAGAAGCTCAAAACCTGCAAAAACCTCAGTTGATAACACTGTACCATGAGCAACCAGAGTTGATTACCTAGTTTGCTTTGACTTCTGCAGGATCTTCTGGCAGTCCTGGAAAAGTTTCACTTGTTCTTGGAGGTGAAATTAATTATTGCAATTATTCAGAGATCCCACAGAGATGACACAGTATCTCTGGCATGCTCATGGGCCTCAGGAAGGTTTTAGCACTGGTGTCAATAGTGTGTCTCCTACAGCACTGAAAGTCCTTGCTCCCAGGCCAGGCTCACCCAGGAAAAATGTCTCAAGTATCTCAGCAATGGAATGTGCAGAACACAAAAGCTGACACTCAGCTGTCTGAAACTGCAGAGATGGGTCACACACACAAGTCCTTGTCTCTCTGAACAGGGTAAGTTAGGTAGTTACACAGTTGGCAGTGGCCAGGTTACCAGGTGAAACTCAGCACATCCCTGGAAAATGAGTGATTCCTCTTTTGGTGCTTTCTCCTCATGATCCCTCTTGGTACTTCCATTTACTTATGTCTTCACAGTTCTCCAGGGTTCCTGTCCTAGACATGGTATGCTGTAATATTTTCTAAGTTATTCACTTAGCCAGCTTTGACTGAACTCACTGCACAGTAATATCCTCCCATTTTCGAGCAACTTTTATGTTCATCTGCCTTGTAGCCAAGTCACTCAGAAATGAGGAGTGAAGAGTAAACTCAGCCTTTCAGAAGGATCATAAGACAGTTCCCATTTCCTGATTTGAAGACTTCTGATCTTAAACAGAGGAAAAAGCCCAGCAAAACCATACATTTGCTCATACATCTCATTCATCTCAGTGTGCAAAATTAGATCATTACAAGCTGCAGCAGCCTAATCTGGCAGTCTTTGAAACACAAAGGCCTCTGACTCAAATAGAGTTAACAGAATTTTTTTTCCACCGCTCCCATAATGTTTAAAGTCATGCACGTTTCAACAGACTGCTCAGTGATGATTATGAGCAATGAAGCTTTGGATTCAGTTATACCTGTGCTTCCATCTGTTGTTGCAGAAACCAATTCTATCATAGTTACTTTCTTGTTAATGACCTACTTCTTGAACTCATTAAAGATACCTGTTCATCTCACACTCTTCTTCAGCGGTGGTGTCATTGAAATAGCTGCCTTTGTGTTCAAACCTCCTGAGCACAAAAATTGCCAGTTGAATTATGTCCGTGCTGGGTGTTGAGCTGGAGAGGAAAAAACACGTTCATTTTCTACAGCTTGTAATGAACTGATTTTCTGGCTGTTGAGGCACATCGTCTGACAGCACCTCTTGGTTTGGAAGGAACTTTTTATATTCATTGGCATGTCATTAATGACACACTTATCTTCGAATTTCTGGGGAAGGATTTCATGTTCAGCCAGTTCTTGCTTCACTTGCATCTTCTCAGTAAATTGCAATTTGTTCCAGCAATACAACACCTACCAGGATACTATTCACTGGTATCTTCTGCCTTTTTCAAAGGTTTTACAAACTATAGTCAAGGCCTATTTAGATTAAATTTCCATTTGAAGGTTATTTCTAGGTTACTTTGGACATTTTTGTGTATGCTTCAAGGATACTTCACATTACTCCATTGCTCAGTTTCTCTCTGTGTGACATCTGAAACTGAAAACTTGTCTTTAACTATCATCAGCAAAACTCATGGCCCCATCCTCTCTGGAAGTGCAATTCTTTCTCTTCCCCTTTGCCTCAGTGCTTTGGCCAAATTACTCATTTTTCTGTCTACTTGACCTCTTTTACTCAGCCTCAGGTTTCATTCCCCTGCAACCTTTCTCCTCTCCACAGCAGCTGAGCTTTTCTACTTTCCGCTCTCAGTGCCGCATGGCTAGAAGGCAGGGCCCTGTTATGCATCCTTGCTCCTCTGCATGGGCTGTTTCCAAAAGGGGCAGAGCAGAGCTCAGAGCCAGGTGCAGAAACCATAGCAGATTGGAAATTTGCTCTGGTGAAGGTGACTGGATGGTGTCCTAGTTCATCCAAAGGGACAATATATATATTAAGTAACACATCCCTTTTTGACAAAAGAACGTGGCACAATGCAGTGCAGATCTCTCAGTCCATCTTGAGTTCTGCCCAGTGCTGATCACTGCAGCTCCTGGGTCACTGCTCCCCACCATGTTATATCACATGATCAAAACTGGAGAAAGTGGGCAGATGTGGGGAAAGAGATCATCAGTGCTCACCAGCTCCTTCAAACTGGAATGCAGCCTGTTATTGTTACTTCCTCCAGCATGCCTGTCTTTATTTCCTATTTCTTCTGAAGCAGAAGGGTAAGGCAATGACCAAAGAGAAGTGGTGACCAGTTTTATGTGGTGGGGAGGCTACCATTATATCCCAGTTTATTTTTTGGACGTGTTGATTTGCAATGCGTAATTAGACGAGAGCTGTCAATACTTCAGCACCTGATGGTGAAACTGGAGTACTGCAACTGGGAAGTGAAGGCATTTCTCTTCTCCAGGCAACAATGACAGCAGTATTTTGTGATCTCAATTCCCTTTACTTCCTTCAAAGCAAAGAAGACGGTTGAAAGAAATACATGCGTGCAACAGACTATAGTAACGTGACAAAGGAAGTGGTGGTAGTGAGGAATTCTGTTCTGGATATTTGGTAAAATGTTTTGAAATAAAATGAAATATCCAATAATGGCATTTATTGAATGCTTTTGTAGCACAAGAAGTAAT
Organism: Tragopan temminckii; assembly: GCA_028571105.1. Classification (NCBI taxonomy): domain Eukaryota; kingdom Metazoa; phylum Chordata; class Aves; order Galliformes; family Phasianidae; genus Tragopan; species Tragopan temminckii. The sequence goes on along the minus strand of JAOWBP010000001.1, from coordinate 24,878,124 downwards.
AGCCATTACTTTGGTGTTCTTATTTTTGCATTTGAAAGTGATTTTCAGTAACAAAGCTGGAATCAGTCCAAGTCAGATCATACATACAATTAAAAAGCTACGTAATAGAAGGTAGAGATGAGACCTTTCATCACAGACATGTGATAGAAAGTCCTAAGGAAAACTGAAAAAATAATTTGATGTCTCATCCACCATCTTAATCTCCTTGTGGAGATTGTGCTTGTTTGACCTAACCTAGCGAGGTTTAGCTCACTTTGTTGTTCCTAGAGCATATCACTGAAAATGCTAAAAGTGAATAGTACATTCACTGTACTGATACAACCTGCACCACAGCGACAAGAATACCCACATCTCTCATACTGTGGATCATTTTTCTATTCCTTATCCTTTTAGGTAGGCTTCTTATTTTCTGCCACATGATTATACACTTGAACTTCACAAATACTACCACAAAAGCAATAAAAAAGTGCTCTGACGTTTCCATGTTAACCTAATAAACACTGAATATGTGATGACTTTTTCCTCATGTACAACAGTGCTATTATTTCAAAGACATAATAGTGAACACAAATGAAATATTTCTTTTTCCTCAGCAAGGCCTGTCCTTTTAAGAAAGAAAAAAAAATACTAAAAAAACACTGTGCACTTTGTAATTGTTTCTTATTCTCGAGAAGAGTGGGACATGATTTTTCTACTTTTCTTAGAGCCAGAACAATCCAGGAATAGTTAAATAGCCAAGGTTCTCATTCTCTGGCTTGGAGCTGCAGCTGCAAAGCCCTTCTGTAGAAGGTAAGTAGCACTGCTGGCATTTTTGTTTGTTCTTCCAGAGGCCACCTTTTTCAAACATGGTTTGAGCAATCTGTAAAGCCCTTGTGTTCCTGTGGTAAGGATAGGGCTTTACTTGGAAAGAACTTCTGAGATGGTCTTGCCTTCCCAAAGTCCATCACTTGTCTTAAATGGACACTACTTACTAGAAAATTCACCCTTTCTAAAGAACAGGGTTCATCTGATTTTTCCCCTGGATTAGCTGCTGGATAAGTAAAAATGGTCTATAATTTGCTCCAGAAATGAAGACATGGCTGAGAGGTAAGTCTGACCCTCTGATGCTTCTTCAGCATATCAGGTTAATGAGAGAAGCTAGCTGATCCATATGAAGTGGTTCAGAGTACCCCAGCCTAGCTCCAAACTGCCTAGTACAGCAAAGGAAGGAAAGAAAGATAACCCAGGTTAGAATGGAGTTTGACCAGACAGTTTGTGCATATTATTCCCAAGGAGTTTAATTGTTTCTTTCAACTGGGTGAAAATTTTCAGATTTCGGAGCAGGTAAGCATGGTCATTTGGCTCAATGAGCAATTAGAACCAATCTATTGGTATCTATAGAGATAGATAAAAATACCCTGCTTTCATTTTTACTACTTTTCCTTTGAGAAATGTAATCTATGCAGTGACTCTGTAACTCGGAATTAAACCACAGAGAGCTAAAGAATACATGGCAAAACAGCAAAGGTCAACTCTGGACTTATCTTTTTGATTACAGAAATGACAGAGTGTGTAGCAGAACTTCTACTGCACCGAATGTTTGATGTTACCAAAAGCAGAAATAATTTTTGGGAGCATTTTTTTGCACTGAAGATGGAGGCATCTAAAAAACTTGCCTTAAATATCTTTCTCATACTGGTCTACAGCAAGACTTTACTCAAGCTATCGACCATCTTCGTAATGCTAGTGACTATTAAAAAGACCAAACAGCTGCCTTTATTACATTTGGGCAGGCTATAAATATGTACATCCAAGAAGGATGACAGGCAATTTAGTAAATTAATGATGATTGGGTTTAATTTTGCAGTGTTTACATTTTCTTCAGTTCATCATAGTGCTGTACAGCATAATTCCCTGTGGAAGGTACCAATCTCTTAGTACTCCATTTCTTTACCCATTTGTAGTCAAGACATTTAGTGAAAATAATAATAATAAAAACACAGCAATATACTTCACCACCCAGTGAACACAAAATTAATAATCTCAGAAAGTCTGTATTCAACCTGACACAGCGAGTGATGCAAATACAGTACAAAGTCTATCTTTACATTTATTTGCAAATGCGTATAGATATGCTTCATATAAATTAATCCTCTATTTCATTATAAGGAAGGAATTATGTCTATGGTCAAAAGGGTGGGGTACACTTAATCTGATTTAGCACAGCATGTGAAAAATTAATTGAAAGTCAGAACTCCATAGTGTTTATTATAAAGTAATTTCACACCAGCTCAGGATTAGCATGGTAACAGGTGACAATAGGTCATTACTATGTTAATTGAAAGACAGCATGCTTTGGTTAAAAAAAAAAAAGGGATAGAGGCAAAATGAATTGAAAAGGAATATAACATTGAAATGCAGTATTTCATCTAGGATTGGGCTCTAGTTCTGTGGGACACGACATAGGGAGAGGAAATCTTCAGAAAAGAACTCATTGGTTTTTGGTGATAACCTGGCATTGTTCACTGTGCCACGAAGCATGGCGAGCGTTTGTGCGTGCCCTTCTCTGCTCCCCACACATCCAGCTGGCTGCTTCTCTTCCCACAAGAGCAGGCTGCATCTCCTACAGCATGGGCTAACATTTTCGGCTTTCTCGAGCTGCTCACTGGCATGAGTGAGCATTTCTCTTTCTTGCTCTGAGACACTGTGCAGCCCAACAAAGCCACTTGGAGCCATGAGATTTTGCAGCAGTGTTTAACAGCTGAGAAAACTCCATTTGTGTTCCTTGACAAGAGGATTAATAAAATAAAAAGACTTTCAAACCACCAATGGAAAATAAACTGTCACATTGATAGCACGCTGAAGCATGAAGCCAGGGCAAACTCATCCTTCCCCTTGAGCTGCAATGCCATTATCCTGGCTCGGAATGGGAGTGGGTGCTGTGTGCTTGGCTCTCACTCTGCTGTGCAGTGTGTGGCACTCCGCATTAAGGACTGTGCTCTGAGTAAGCAGTCCTGAGCCTCTGGCTTCAGCTCACTGAAAGAAATGGGGAGACTATTTTCTCATTTTATCTGCATAATAGCAAAAGGCATTAAACGAGTTGTGAGGACAGAAACCATTCCATAGGTCCTCCTGTCGGCAGGATACAAAGTGCACAGTGTGCACCTGTGTGTAGGTGTGAGAGACAGCCACTGCAGCCACTACAAAAGGATCTTTGCTAATGGCATGTTATGATTTAAACAAGGATCATTTCTGAAACCAAAACACTATGACTATGCAATGAAGCTGGCTGCCTAGTGCAAAGTAAAGGGAAATCAGCAGCACAGCTGGAACCTGAATAAGGGAAAGTGTGATTTTATTTCCTGGAAGAAGAATTTAACTTCTTCAGAGACCTGTGTGCAGTCTTGATACATGAGCTGATGAGGAATGTGACCTTTCAGCTCACTCTGCTTCAGAAAAGTTTGCAATCCAGCCTGACACACTGTTGTAATATGTTAATCTTGAGGCAGCTCTGCCACAAATACTAAGCATGATCTCTGAGACCTTTATGTCGTGCAGTAGAATCCTTCCAAACTTCGCTCTCATCTCAAAGCACTCCGATTAAGGTGCCCGTTTTTTTAATAAAGGTCAAAAGGAAGGATAGTGTCAATGTTCTTTGATTACTTACTACAAAGGAAGATGCTCAGACAGAGGACGGTACTTTCGCATTCAGTGCACTGTGCTCTGTGATGTATTCTGCTGATATAGAGAGCAAAAGGGAAATGCCGATCCTGAACTGATCACTGATCATCATCTGCAATCCTGGACCTCTACAGAGCTATGGCAGTAACCAGTATTAGTCCCCCTGCAGGTAGATGGGATAGGAACCTGCCAGGCAATTGTTCAAAAAAGCAATAAAGTAACAGTATTTGCATATCCCCAGCAGGAAAACCTCTCAGGACAGCTAGGACAAAACATGTCCTCAGGTCTGCCTATGGCGAGAAGATATATTTTTCTTGATAGGACAGAAAGTAGTGAAGCAGAAGAAGAGAACAGGTTCCCCACTCCGCATACAACGTTGAAAAAGTATATTAGGGCTGGTGGTTTATTTAGTGACTGTGGTTTAATTATTGCTCAACAGCAGCAGCCAGGCTCATTTTTAATGGGTTTGCCATGTATTTGCAACTCAATGGCAGCAAACCGAAGTCTTCAGTTGCCCATTCAGGCTTTTGCAATGTGCAACTCTGTTCTGAAGCTGCTCCTCCAATGCAGTCAAGCTGGGCTGCAAGGAGCCCAACTCTAGGTAGCACTGCTACCCTGCTCTGCTCACTCCACACAGCCCAGGCCCAGGACACGTCCAATTCACCCACCCACTTCTCTTCTCTAGAGAACTTCAGGGAAAATTCTCCCACTTCCTGGGAGCACAGGAAAACTTCTGGAGCAGTCTCCGCACAATCTGCTCAGTCTGAGAGCAGGGCCTTCTGAGTTCTCATTTCTACCAAGCAGGGCTGTCCCACAGCTTTCAGTGGTGCTTAGGGATATTGGGTACCACTGGGGGGAATAATGGGCCTCACACATGGTGCTGGGAACACAGCCAGCACATCGCCTCCTCTTGGGTTTGCTCTGATGGGGGCTGCTTTCTGGCCAACACACAGAAATACATCATTGCTACAAGCATGAGCAGAGCTGAGGGACTTTGAGATGACACTGATACCACTGCTGTTTCCCTTCCTGTTGTGTTCTCTCAGGCAAGAAAGAGTGCCAAAAACAGGATATTTTAAATGCATTAGCAAAACTGATGAGATAAACCTGAGAGAACCTGCATGGGAAGCTGCAGCAAACACAATCTTCCCTATTCATTTGCTCTGCTGCCTCCTGTGTACTCTGCTAGTCTGTGATCTTTAGCAATAACAGTTCAATTTAAACACTGTTCAGGGAGGACTCTGCCTTCTCACCTTTCTGCACACCTCAAGGATGGGTTACACAGCCTGCGTTATGCCTTTGACCTTTCTAGATGAGGGATGTGTTGATTTGGTTTCAGCTCATTAGTTCTCTAAGGAATACCTTTGAGCCTAGTAGTCTGTAGGACTGGAATCACCCACATCCCACGATCAAGGCTTTTCTTCTTCTTTGGAGGCCTGGAAGGGACTCCCCAGAGGTGCATACACTACAAGGAAGCCCAAAGAACTACAGGGTATATACTTCATGGAAAATGAGCATCCTCTTTTAGGATAATGAAATCTTATGTGTAGTGTTTGGTGTTGTGGGACTCATAAAGGTTATCAGACAGACATTTATTATAAAAGTTCTTCCTGCTTTTCCTGGCATGCATTGGGAAGATGGGAGTGTTATCAGGCTGACATTTCTGTCAGAACTGGTATTTGAACCACTGGATGATTCTGACAAATGCCACCGCTGTCATCTGCTGCTCATTTTTAATTACGTCTGACTGAAGCTTTCGATGGCAGCAAGCAGAAAACTTAATTAGTTGGTTTAAAGGCTGATCTTCGGAGTTTAAGGAATCCAAACAGCTCTGCAGCATTTCTTACAGAGGCTGCCATTTTCAGTCTGATGGTGCAAGTCATGAGAAATAATGGCCCCCCTCACAGGAAGGAAAACAGAGGGACACTAACAGTTACATACAAAACATACCATTTCTAGACGAGATGCATCAGTGAGGCAACTTGGTGCCTCAGAAACTGCTGTGCTGGCTCACAGGTGGGTCTCAGACAAATGGTAACAGAATGTGGGCAAAAGATCTGGTGCTCATGGGAACATGCAGTGAGTGAGCATCTGTTACCTTAGACGGAATGTATACATTTATTCTGCAGTGGACTGCAAGCACTGCACTATTTGGAAAGACTGAAAGGCTGGCATTTTCTCACACACCAATGCACAGTTCAAACAAGCTGCTTAAAAGAAGATTGCATTAACAATTTATACCACCTCTCTGTTTGCTTTCCGAATGTTAATATGATTATATTTCTACAGCATATCCTGGAAAAACAAGCATTAGTAAGATACAATGTCAAACTGCTAATATGATGCAATTAGAAGTTAACATTACACTCACATGCTGGCTGTAGGTTTTCTGTGGGGAAAAAGCAACAGCTGAAAATAGATCATTTTGGTCCAGAAATGCCAGGGCTGTGAGTTTGGACACTTAATCCAACTGCCTCATGGAGATGTGGATTGGTGGATGACGGACTTGGCCTGTCAGCGTGCATGGTCTGGAATGGCACTGCTAGTAGAGTAGCTGTGATCATATCCTTTAGGATACAGCTAAATTTCATTGTTTGAATAGGATGGACTTCCTACATAAAATGTGCCAAGAACTCTGTGCTTGTGAGCTGCAGTTAGGAGCCAAAGCACTGTATGACGTACTCCACCTGATGGAGCTGATCTGCTCTCACTGGTTTCCTCAAAGCCAGGCTGGATGTGGCTCTGGGCAGCCTGGTCTAGTGGTTGGCAACCCTGCACATAGCAGAGGGGTTGAAACCAGATGATCATTATGGTCCTTTTCAACCCAGGCCATTCTATGATTCATGATTCTCTGATTCATGATTAATGATCACACAAGACCTTTGTGCTTTTAAGTTAGCACTGATCACAGAACTACAGAGGCTGGAAGGAACCTCTGGAGGTTGCCTAGCCCAACACCCTGTTTGAGACAAGGACACCTACAGCAGTTTGCTCAGGCATGTGTCCGGTAAGGTTCAGAGGATCCCCAAGGATGGAGACTCCACAACCTCTTTGGGCAATACGTGCCAGTGTTTGATTTTTCCTTATTTCGGTCTTGAGCCCACTGCCTCTCATACTTATGTTTCTGAGCTTTATTCCCCCCATCAGTTATTTATACATATTGAACAGATCCTCCTGAGCCATCTCATCTCCAGGATAGATTGTCCCAGATCTCTCAGCTTCTCCTTTTATGAAAGATCATAGAATCAGAGGATCATACAATCACAAATGGTTGGAAAAGACCTCCAAGATCATCCAATCCAACCATCCACCTACTACCAATAATTCCCACTAGACCATGTCCCTTAGTGCAGCATCTAAACATTTCTTGAACACCTCCAGGTTTGGTGACTCCACCACCTCCCTGGGCAGCCCATTCTAGCGCCTGACCACTCTTTCAGAGAAGAATTATTTCCTAATGTCCAACCTGAATCTCCCTTGGCGCAACTTGAGACCATTCCCTCTAGTCCTATGCCACTTCTTTCCTTTTTCCAAGTGGCTCACCCATCAATGTGAATATAAATAAATACAATAACAAATAAATACAATAACAATAAGTAAAAACAATAACCCCTACCCATATTGTGCAGGGTCTCAGGTTAAAGAAATTCAGAATCTCCCTCACTGGAACTTGCATCATACATTGTGCCCTGAATAATATTTTAGCCAATGGTCGTAACAGCAGCGTGCTTACAGAACATGGCTGGGGCTGTGTGGCAGGAAACTGTTTTGTCAGAAACAAGGAGTTTGAACAGCCCAAGGGAATGACAGCTGACACCCCGAAGCTATCAGGTCTCAGACTGCAAGGTTTGAACATAATCAAATTCATCAGTCTGTTACTATGTCTAACCAAGTCTAAGTCATTAAACAGACACAGAACACCCTCTATGAATTAACAGCCTCCTGAGTGCAAGTGTCAAGGGGATTTCGACAAGCTGTTGTATTTCAGTGTTTTGCAATCACAAAACAGAGTTTTCTTGCCAGCAGTAACTGTACTGCAGTTACAGTACGTCTCAATATGGGACAGGCTTTTAAAAGGCTCAGTCTTCTCTTACCATCACCAAGTAGCTACCTTATTCTTTTAAGCAGGGATGTAGAGCAGTCAAGTTCTTCATAATGGCAGCAGCTCTGCTTCTGTACATGTATGACCTCCTATAAAACGACATTTTGATACTAGAGTGTGGAGGCCAAGTTCCTGGCAAAGAATATGATAAACTACCTTCTTGGTGCCTAAGTGCTGGAACTACTGTTTCTATCCTCTGGTTGCAGGATACTGCACCATACTAATGCTTCAGCAACACTGCAGGGGAGCGGAGCAATCACAGAATTCACTGCCCGTCCACCTGAACTGTGCTGTGACACCCTATTGAAGGCAGGAGGGCTTACTTCTGCCTTTCAGCTCTCAAATACTTGTGTCTCACCATAGACCAGCTTCCTCCTTTAGTTTGGAGAAAAGGAAGCTCAGGGAGGCCTTACCAATCTCTACAACTCTCTGAAAGGAGGGTGTAGTGAGGTGAGGGTCGGTCTCTTCTCCCACATAACAGTGATAGGATGGGAGGGAATGGCCTCAAGTCATGTCAGGGGATGTTCAATTGGGTATTAAGAAAAATTTCTTCTCATGAAGAATGGTAAGGCATTGGAACAGGCTGCCCAAGGAGGTGGTGGAGTTACCATCCCTGGAGGTGTGTGGATGCGGCACTGATGGACATGGCTTAGTGGGCATGGTGGTGATGAGTTGATGGTTGGACTAGATGATATTAGTGGTCTTTTACAAGCTTAATGATTCTGTGATTCTGTGTTTCCATGTGTACTATCAAGTGGGGAGATATCCCCAAAAATGATATTTGCACACATGCATATTTCTATTTACACCAAATATTCAGGACCACTTATGCTAAACAACTAAACAACATGGGAAACAGATTTGAGGCAGATAAGCAGTACAAGCTATTAAAAAAAAGTTGTCTGCATCAGAGATTACTCTTCTTGCGTGTCTGTTATAATATCTGAACGCATGCTTTTGTGTTGAAAGTAGTCTTCATGAAAACAGGGCCCTGCAGCGCAGCCACCAGAAACACTAATGATTTCAAAGATATACCCTGGTTTAAACACACCTGCTTCCAGGCCTTCAGTTGCACAGCTGTTTTCTGCAATGCAATGAAGTCTTCAGGGGCATGTAGTGAGTGTCAGCAGTCAGACATCCAGACACACTTTGCAAAGGATTTTAATGGCTCTTTCCATGAAAAAGTGTATATGTGTAACATGGTGCCCTAAGCTTCAGTGCATTTTTGGCCTGGTTTGTGGTGAGCCAAACACAGACACACCCCTCTTCAGGAGAGTAAACCCAGACCTTTTGCAACTTTCCAGTTCCCTTTGTGATAAAATTTCTGGAAAAACCTCAAGGGGAGATAGCAGTCTGCTACCAGACGATTTTGTAAGAGGACTGCAGGCCACACTTGCTTGTTATCTAGAGCATTTACATTTCACTGGAGAAGCATTTAATTCAACAAATAATTTGAGTTCTCCTGCTCACTTTCATGCTGCTAAACCTTACAGTTCTTTAAGAGTAGTGAAGAAAAGAACAGAAAATTCAAGTAAGATGCATATTCAAGCCAGGTTTGTTGGTTTTTAATGACAAGTGAGGGGAACTCCTTATGCTGGATTTATAGACTGTCCTTAGACAAGAGCTCCAGCTCCATGGGGCCGTAGAAGCTTTAATGTTTTTTCTCACAAAACTCCCACAAGTTGAACAGTATCATTTTCTCAAGGAAGCAAAACTAGAGTTCACAGAGACTAACCATGTCAAATTCACTGCCTAAAGTAAATCAGGACTTCTGGAGGAGCTGGGGACTGAAATGGCACTGTGGCCTAAGCATCTCATTCTGGTACCCAGGACCCAGTGATTTCCCTTTCATCTTAAATAATGCACACGGAAATGGCAGTGTCCATTTTTGGCAAAAGCCTTTCATAATTCTGCCCCTTTGTTTGATGTGGCTGCAGTGTCTGCCAGTACAGACTCAGCCTTTTGGCTCAGTTGTCCATCATCCAGCAAGCACAGTTATTTCTATATTATAGGCCCATTGTTTTACACTGAAGGTAGCAGGATAATGTATTAGCTAAAGGAGTGCTGAGAATAGTTTGCTGCCTTTAGCAGGGAATATTGGAGACTTTTGTCTTTTAAAAGTCCCACTGGTTTTTCCTTTGCAAATGGCTGTAAATTGCATACTGGAACAAAAAAGCCACTTTCTGTCCAATTCTTTCTTGATTTTACACAAGAGGTACATATCAAAGGTTGGTTAAATTGTTTGGTGTTGCTCTGTCTAAAAGAGACACATGGATCTCTGAGCATGTGCATTCAGGAATCCATAAAAGAGGAAAGGACACTAATGTATTTTAAGACTAAAGCTATGCAAAACTTAGAGAATCATAGAATCACAAGTTGGAAAGGACCTACAAGAGTTCAGTTCAAGCTAGCTTGACAATTGTGCTCTATGGTAGAGCCATCCTACAAAGGGAGATGACTGTTAGAGGTGCCTCTTCTCTGTTTCTTTGAGGACAAGAAGTAAAGTTAGGTGAGGTGATGCCCACTGAAGTCTGCCAATTCTTTACATATTTTTTCCCCTTTTAGGCAAAACTTTCTTTTAATTCCGGAGGACAGACAAATCTTGAGGATTCTCCTCTTGGTGCTGGAGAATCCAGAGATGAAGATAGTTTTTTAGCAATATAAAAGAAAACAAGAATAACTGTGTTTTCCTTCAATTTTATCTCCTTCCAAATCATCTGGGAACTTCTGCACATTTGGGAGTGGATGTCATTTCAGATCCACTTCCATTTCTCAGTTAGCACAAGCACAAAAACTAAAGGGGACGTTATTCCTTTTCATGTCAGCAAAAATGGCAAGGCATTCAACCTTGCACTGAAAACTGAGATGAGGTAAAATATGAGGTATTCTTTATATATAAACCCTTTAAAATAAAATGATACAGATGACATAAAAGCATAAAAATTGTTACTGACATGAATAATTCACTAACTATTGCATGGTATAAGTCACCAACTAATATGTATTACGTGCCATTTAATAGTGGATGTATTTGAAGAAATATGGAAATTGGAATACTTTAATAACTTTCTATATGAAAGATGATGAGACTGCCTAAATGATTAAGAGGAAGATATGTTATAATGAACTAAAGCCACTCGAGTGTAAGGTAATTTTAATTCAAATCTCCATCTGCTTATGTATAATTAAGACTCATTTAACAAGTTAATGCCTAACAGAGAGAACTGATAAGTTTGGTATTAAAGAGCTTAAGAGAAGTAAATTAAACTGTCGAGTTTGAGGAGCTTTCATTTGAATTCCCTGTACCTGAACCAAAACAAATCTTTCAGGGGCATTTCTTTACCCTGACCATGCAGCCAGGTGCCAAAGTTGGGGAGAAAAAGGAGGCAACAAAACAGAATATCCTTTTCATATTTTAATTTTCCATACCATTCAACTCAAGAGTTTGACAGCATCTTTGCTAACATGAATATTTATACCGTTCAACTTGCTCACTATACAGTATCTATACACCATTAAGAGACACTTTGCATGCCATCAAAAATATTTATGCATTGCAGAGATTGCCAGTGGGGTTAAATAACCTATGAAAATATGAGGGTTGCCTTTGAAGTGCAAAAAAGTAATATTTTGATCTGTGGTAAATTTTATGTGATATTCGCCTGCTTAACTTTCTATTTCATTCATTCTTCAGATATCTTTCCTGCAAGGTCCAGTAGTCAAAACAGTGACTTCAACCTTTTCATCTTTCATCATGCAATTTTAATTTTCCTTTTTTGGCTTCTTATCCACTGTCAAGATGAGAGTTTCCTATATTCACTTCATACTTAAAATTCTCTGTGCTTTCATTTTTTTCTTTGTCGTTGGAGCCAGGGGTTGGCTTTGATTTGCTCCTAGCACTCAGCAATAAGTTATACACTTACAGGAATGTACTAGAAGAGTAAATTCCACAGTATGTGGTCAGTGTCAGTAGATAAAGGAAGAGCAACTGATGTTATCTATCTGGACTAGTGCAGAGTTTGACATTGTACCACATGACATCCTGGTCACCAAATTGAAGAAAAATGGATTTGATGGATGGTCGCATTCAGGGAGTTGTAGTCAACAGCTCAGTGTCCAAGTGGAGACCAGTGGTGAGTGGTGTTTCTCAGGGATTGGTGCTGAGACAGGTGTTAACATCTTTGTAGGCAGCAAGTTTGCAGATGACACCAAGCTGAGTGATGCAGCTGACATGCTAGAGGAAAGGAATGCTATCCAGAGGAACCTGGGCAGGCTTAAGAGGTGGGTCCACGTCAACCTCATGAAGTTCAAAAAGGCCAAATGCAAGGTCCTGCACCTGGGTTGGGACAATCTCAAGCACAGATACGGGCTGGGGCAGAGAATGACTTGAGAGCAGCCCTGAGAAGAAGGATTTGGGGGTGTTGGTTGACGAAAGATTCAGCATGAGCAGGCAGTGTGCACTCGCAGCCCAGAAGGCCAACCGTATCCTGGATTGCATCGAGAGAAGTATGACCAGCAGGTCGAGGAAGGTGATTCTGCCCCTCTACTCTGTTCTTGTGAGACCCCACCTGGAGTACTCCATCCAGTTCTGGAGCCCCCAGCACAAGAAGGACATGGAGCTGTTGGAGCAGGTCCAGAGGAGGACCACAAAGATGATCAGAGGGCTGGAGCACCTCACTTATGAGGACAGGCTGAGAGAGCTGGGGCTATTCAACCTGGAGAAGGCTCTGAGGGGACCTTATAGAGGACTTCCAGTACCTGAAGGGAACCTGCAGGAAATCTGGGGAGGGACTTCGTCAAAGCATTTGAGTTAATAAGCATTATTGTTTGTCTCACAAACAAGGGAGCATATGTTTTAAAAGGTCTTCCTTTCCTCCAGGGCATAAAAATGCACTCTGTACAGAGATGTTACCAAAGACATTTGCAGCACTTCAGCAGGTTGATCTCAAATGACATAGGAAAGGTCTGGAACCAAATAATCTAAAACTGACTAAAGATGGAAAGATACAGTTAAACACTGACAAGTAGTTTCATTTGTGCTGGTAAGTTGATCTATGAGGAAAAAAAACAAATAATTCCCTGAAAGCTCCTCCTCCAATACTTATTATCTTTCAAAAAAAAAGTCCTGCTATTAAGAGGAAAGAGGAAACAGTAGAGAGGGGAAAGGACAAAGGGAGAAAGGGAGGCAAGGAGACTTAAAAACGTAATATGAGATTACAGTGCCAAGAAATTCAGATTCTAGACAAATTTTAAATCCAAACACATACACACCAAGTTAGAAGTTTACAACTGCACCGTGAAGTAGTCTATACTGGGAGGAGGCATCCATCAGTTTTGAATGACACTTTCATACTGTACATCTTTTCTCTGAGAAATGCTGCTGATGCCTCTTTCCTGGTCCCTGAGTATATCCCAGATCATGCTGTGCTGGAACAGCACTAATGCTCTGGATGGCAATGTCACTTCTGGCATTTGGGATGAAGATATTGTTTTCATGGGGCACCTTTGTATCTTTGCTGAAGAAAGAAGCTTTCAGCAGGGAACATCAGCATGAGACTAATTAGTGAAGACTCGGTCCTGCGCTCTGCCCATCCTTATGGACTAGTGAGTGTGAAATGCAGCACATCAGTCTGGATGTAACTTGGTTGTCAATTTTACTTCACAGTTCATATTGGAAGTTAACATCATTCACTGCTCACATCTACCACACAGAGGATGGTACATGAGACAATCTCCAGGAGGCTGCCTCCTGGTCGCAGGAGCCAGAGCCTTTCCTCAGGAGGGCAGGAATCCACTGGCTCCCAGGGAGGGCCCAGGGACTGCATTTGACCTGTCTGCCCTGCCACCCACACCCCACATTCCCAGGTTGTGCCAGTCTCAGAATTGCCATCTGAAGACTGCCATCTGTTAGCTGCCTGTGCAGGAACTCATATTCAACTGAGAACAGTGATGTCTGAACACCCAGGCAAAACCTATACAACATGATGAAGCTATCTGTAACAAAATGCGGAGTGCTTAGCCTCACAAATGCACCAATTGTCATCCAAGAGGAATGCTCCTCTTTAAACAAAGAAATGAGTTACAGAGCAAAGACATTCAAAGAAAAAGCCTGCTCATTATCCCTCTGCAATGAATGTTCTCCAGCAGTTGCCCAACCTGCCTCTTTCAGAGCACACCACCACTGCTTTACAACAGCTGCTCTGTTTTGCTTTAGCCAAACACTACTCCACATCATGTTCATTCTATTCTGACTCCTTGAGAGCATTTAATGCCCTGAATAAAGCAGTAAGCCCATAAAAATGGATATTAATAGATCACTCAGCACATACAAGTTTGCAATTAGCAGTTAAGAACCCAAGTAAAACAAATGCAATTCTCAACTCCAGTCCTGAGCCAGGAGGTATTTTAGCAAAGTAGCCATATCATGCAGCAAGGATGCTGCTGTGTAATTTGTAGAAATGGAGTTTGGATATAAAACATTTGTTTTAAAAAAAAATGAATAAGGAAAGTCAGCCATCATGGTATTAATGAATAATTCAGTCCCCACTATTTAGAACATAATGCTAACCTTGCTGTATCATCTCTTCTGAGCCCTAATGCATCAAGCAAAGAGTAGTTTCCATCTCTGCTCCCATTCAATTCAATCGTGTTAGCAGTTACTTTCAAAAAAACACAATAGCCTGACTCAGAAGGTTTAGTCTATTGACATGAGCATACTAAAAATATCATTTTCTCTTTAAGGATACTTACAGCAGAGAGGAAGATCCAGTGATCCCAGAAATTTCAACATTACTTTGGTGGCAGTATAGCCCTCAAGGGGCACAAGAGAACTCTTTTTACAAGGCTATCTTGCTGGCTTCTTGGGAAGAATTATCTCCCACCGGTCTCAGCTGGGCATCAGCTCTGGGAGAGGGATGAGTGGGATATTAACTCCTTCCCCAGCTGTGATAACACACCTATGCAGCTCCTCACTGCCTTTTGCTCTGTCCTAGAGCTGCAAGCAACCCTCTTTGACAAGAGCTGGTCATGTTCCAGTTGGAAAGCATTTCTATTTTTATGTCCTGTCATACAAGAATAGGTAAATAAATAAATTCATTCTCACAGCCAGTAAGACACTATTACTAAAAGATTTATGGCAGCACAATATATATTTGTTTCTTCTCTTATAATGTGCCTCAGTGATAATATGTTATTTTCCTCATTGAAAGTTACTGCATATGGAAAAAAAATATATACAGGGACAAACAGCCTTCGATTTCACTGGTAGAGAGCTGCTGGGATGAAGGAGGACAATGCCAAGTCCTGCCAGATGTGAACAGCAAAACCCTTGGCCGCCTCTCTGCCCCTCTCATCACCACAGGCAGCATCGCAACCCAGCGCAGCGGCAGCGTGGTTATTTCCTCTGCTTCCAGAACTGATCGAGACACTTCATCAGGGCACCAGTCAACACTTTTCTCCCAAAGACTGCTTAGAGAAGAAAGGAAATGTCACTTAATAAACACTGCTAAGGCCTAGTAGAGAAGAAAGAGGAGGATAAGTGCCAGATGAAGGACTGGGCAGGGACAAGTGGAGAAGGAAGGAGAGGATGGGCAGTTCTGGCAGGCAGTGTCCACATGCCACCAGGAGGGCTCAGCAGGACCTCAGCTTCACAGTGGGCTCTACAGCTCTGACAGTGGCCTGGAAATGGTTTCTGGGGGAGGAGAAAGAGAGGGAGAATGCATTGGTCGTATTATTATTTTCTTATTTCAATATAATAATATTGATTTATATCCTTTCAATTTTGCTGCCCTCCTATACAGTTATCTAAACTGACAATTGTTTTTTTTTTCTCCCAGAATAAAATATTGTTGTATCACCACTCAGTCTTTGCGTTGCCTCTTACTGAATTTCAACAGAAGAGCTCCTCAGAACCTCTTTTCGGCAGTTTGTAGGGACAGGACCAGGGGAAATGGCCATAAACTTAAGCGTAGGAAGTTCTGCACCAATATGAGAAGGAACTTCTTCACAGTGAGGTGACGGAGCACTGGCACAAGCTGCCCAGGGAGGCTATGGATTCTCCTTCTCTGGAGATATTCCAGACCCACCTGGATGCCCACCTATGCAGCCTGCTGCAGGGAGCCCATTTTGCAGGAGGGGTTGGACTCAATGATCTTTGGAGACCCCTTCCAACCCCTACAATTCTGTGATTCTGTGATTTGAATGCATTTCCATTTACAATATCTTGTTATATCATCTCTATAAATATTTTTCTATTATCTAAAACCCCCATCCAGCTACACCTTGTCTTTAATTTGGACAAGGATTTTCCTAAATTTATTTCTCAAGGAAATAAATTAATGACTTTACGTTTTCTGAAGATTCCCATTTTTCTCTGAATTTGGGCAATGTAATATTTTGTTTCAGAGCAGTTCTGAATTAGTAAAGGAGAAAAAACAGTAAGTTCTGTACTTAAGAGAGAGGCACAGCAATAGCCATTATCTGGAACTGATGGTAGTTGAATTCTGATTAGGAACAAGATCTGCTTTTAGAACTGTGATTATTGAAATGCAACAAAGGAAACGGTGACTTTGATGTCTTCAAAAGAAAAATGCATATCTTTCTAGATGACTCAGGCTGGTCAAAGACAGTTTATTGGATCTGTTGGAGGGACAGTCCAGTAACAGACCCTTGAAACAGCTCTGTTATCACCCTGCAATTCCTTTTGCTCTTGGATTCCAAAATTTTTCTACTTTAACAAGAAAAATAGAAGTGTTCTTCATTATGTATGAACAACTGTATATTTAGCAGAGGATTTAGAGTTGTATTTTCCTGAGACTGATATGGAGAGTATTCTGATTATCATACAGTGAATTGTGAGTGGCATATTTTTCCTGAGCACTCAAGAAGTAGTGTCCTTATGGTATTTATGTTTCTAGAGATGCAGAAAGCACTGCCAGTGCCTTCTGGTGCCAAAAGTGGTTAGAAAACAAATTACTGATTTCCAGAATTAAAGACTTTGGAATAATGTGTCCTTCTGCATCTTTAAGCATATCTTTTAAAGCTTGATGCCAAGAGAATTCAGCACCTAATCCTGTTACTGAAAACATATCAGATAAGAACCGCACTGGCTGGAACAACAAAAATAGGGGTATTGACCAAAGGCTTCCAAGCCCCACAGACTGCCCAGGACTAGCCACTTCAGTTTGCTGTGACTCACTGGGCTGCCTGAAGCAGCAGCTCAGAAAATGCCCCATTGGCAGCTGAGATGCCTTTGCCATAGGGAAAGACAAGGACTCCACTGTCCTTGCTCCCCATCACCAGTCAGCCTCTGGGGTGCTTCCAAACTACTTGGACCTTCCTCAGCAACAAAATCGAAGTCTTAACTCCTTTATTAACTCATTCATTCTCTATTTTTTCTTAACTCATCTTCTATGAAAATGTCATTGATGAC
>JAOWBP010000001.1:24835008-24851440 GCA_028571105.1 Tragopan temminckii | reverse complement strand
TTCTGCCCAGCTCTCCAGCCTGTCCAGGTCTCGCTGAATGGCAGCACAGCCTTCAGGCGTGTCAGCCAATCCTCCCAGCTTCGTATCATCAGCAAACTTGCAAAGCATAATGCTTGGCAAAGAACAAGTGCTCTTTCTGACAGGAAATCTTTGGGTACTCAAACTACAGCTTTTGGTTAAAAAAATGTAAAAAAAGGATGCCAAATCTCAGGTCAGACTGGTTAGCAGTGCAGTATTTAGCACATTGAACCTGAGAAAACAAGACTTGGATCACTGCCTGGAAAAGAGAATCATTACTAAAAGGCCAATGTACATTCCATTGTAAGGCTCCCTTCACCTCTGACACTGGAGTTATTCCACTTTGTGTGAATAATTAAATGCTTGTAAGATCAAGGATTTGTAATCGGATCTATCATATTCCAGATAATAGACTTAATTGCGTAGCTATTCTATCAGTGTCTCTGTCCCAATGAATATTTAATTTGTGTAAAGATTTAATGGGAGTTATCAACAGCATCAAGGTAGAAGGAGAGGCGGGGATGGAATGGGCTAGAAACAAGTTCAAGTTCCCAGCATGGACCAGGCAGTGCAGGATTTGAAGCCAGGTCTCCCATCAGACAAATACTGTGAGCAGTTTTGGATTCCACAATATGAAGATGACATAATACTACTAGCAAATACCCAAGTAAGGCTATGAAGGTGGTGAAGATTCTAGAGGGCAAGATGTATGAGGAGCGGTTGAGGTCCCTGGGTTTGTTCAGCCCAGAGCAGAGGAGCTGAGGGGAGGCCTGATGGCGGCTGCAGCTCCTCACAGGGAGCAGAGGGGCAGCGCTGAGCTCTGCTCTGTGTGACAGCGACAGGGCCCGAGGGAACGGCATGGAGCTGTGTCAGGGGAGGGGCAGCTGGGGGCTAGGGACAGGGTCTGCACCAGAGGGTGGTGGGCATGGAACAGGCTGCCCACAGCAGTGGGGATGGCACAGAGCTGTAGGAGTTCAAGATGTGTTTGGACAATGCTCTCAGATGTAACGGGGTTTGAATGTTGGGTGGTCCTACGCGGAGGCAGGAGTTGGACTCGATGATTCTCGTGGGTCCCTTCCAACTTGGGATATCCTTTGATTCTGTGAAATAATTTCCCTGGTTTCCAGAAGAAGGAAGGCTGTCAGAGTCTCTCCCTCTTCACTTCAAAGGAAAATGCCTCAGGCTTTGCTTTCAAACAATTCAAAACAGGGAAAAAATTCAAGTTGGAAATTTCTGTGGTTAGAAAAAGAGTTTCTCCCCAGCTGCACACATGCAGAAGCTAGGAGATGTGGTGGGATATTATGTCCTTGGCTCCACATGGGTATGCTTGCTGACAGATCATCTGCTTCAGGAACGGATAAGGTCACTTACGCCTTTCACGATGAAGTACAATTTTATTGAAGATCCTTTGATTAAACTGTACGGCTGAGGGCTGCACGTGTAACTTTGCCAGAGCTGCACTGCTAACAGCACATATGGGCAGATAAAAGGATAGCAGCAATCTGAGACTATGTTAACAGTATGCGCCTTTGTTTCCATTAACAAAACAAATGATAAACAGTGCACTGCTGGTGTAAGAAAAATACACTTGCGTTATCAAAACACCTGTTGTTTCTTTTAAACACCTCTTCCATCTCATTTATAAGTTAGCTTACATGCTCCCTGGTACGTGGGCTGGCTCGTGCCTTGCGTGTGTACGAAAAGAGTGGCACCTATCCCAGCTCAGAGCTCTACATGCCACACTGATCCAATCCATTAATTTATCAACATAAAGCCCAAACACTTCAGAATTAAAGAATGCAAAAAATATTATTTAGAGAGACCAGGGAAAAAAAAAAAAAGAAAAAAGAGAGAGAGAGAAAAATCTGCACTTATCAGAGCTTCCTAAATCATTTGCTAACTTATCATACTTGGCCCCAATATCTGTTGTTCCCCTCTGCTTTACCTACAGCATAGTGTAGTTCAGAGCATTTTAGAGATAAAATTCTGCTAAAGCTTTTGACTCCATTTAACAGTGTACTATTTCATTCTCTATTAGTATGAAGTATACCCAGCAAAATTTCAAATGACACATTTAGTAGCAGTCCTACCTGCTCTACCTCATTGGCTGTGTACTGCATCGCTTCATTATGTTGCTCTTCCAACATTTCCAAGTTCAACTCCTCCAAGAATTCATTCCTTTCATCATCCAGCCACCCTTCCTCCAGCTGCAAACAATACATTAGTACATTATATTATGTCAGCAAGGACACACACTAAAATAGGGTAAACCCAAATGGCAATGCTTGACTAGTTCTTTTTATCATAATGATTCACTTCAGAAAGCCAGGCGGTAGGAGTCCGCTTCTCAAAAAAGGAAGAAGAAAGATAAAAAATGGGACTCTCATGCCTTTTATCCTTTCTTGAAACAGTATGACTGATTTTCTTTCATAATGAAGGAGACTGCTCAACACAGACATTTTTTCTTTTCAAAAGGTATGAAAGGCACAGTGCATAATCCTGAAGCTGTCATGTTCATTACCGCCGAGAGCCCCAGCGCTGAAAGAGCGGCATCATTACTAATAGGACCACGAGACAGCCAGGTTCTTTCTCTCAAAGGTTCTTTCTCTTCACTGAGCCTCCACCTCAGTGCTGTACCCTAGTGCTGCACCCTCAATAACAGCCTTGCATTGTATTTCTACTGCAATTTCCCTATTGATCTTCAAGGCAAACATATATAGAGAAGATGGCAATAGGCAGATGCGGTGCCTGGAAGAGTCGTTATATTTGTTCTTACACTGTGCCTGGAAACAAGCCTTATCTGTGTTTTCCCTAAGTGTAATACTTGGACATTTGGTGAAGACAGTCTTGCAAAAGGATAGGAGGGAATGTTGCATTTTTCATCTAGTGAGTATACCCACTCTCCAAATCCCATTTGCCCCCTTCACAGCTTTCGACACTAACAAAACCAGCACCCCTGCCCTAAAATGCTCCTCTTCCCATTTTGCTCATTGTGCTCATGTGTATATGCCCATTTGTATTTGTAATCCTTTGCCAGACGGTGCACTGCACTGAAAGGGAAAATACCAGTCAGTGACACTCCTGTAAAGGCTGTAATGGTGGGAAAAGAGCAGAAGGCAATATTTATTGTTATGTCACTGGTGAAAGAACTGGAGGAGGAAGGTGACAAAAGGATGGCATGTTCCTAAGCACTAGACAGTGACAACAGTACCAAGTACCAAGTGAGACAAGAATACCAAGTATTTATGTCTCAAGGCAGCCAGATCAGTGCAACACAGGCTACCACCTGCAGCAGAAGTGCCACCAGTGCATCAAAGCACACTTAAGCAAGTCAGCAAGTGGTACTTCAAAACTACACAGAGGGTGATTGGTGTTGTGTGGTACATATACCTGAATGCTGGATGCTGGTAGGATATCACTGTTTCCTTCAAAAAGTCTAATGTGCTTTTGCCGAACACAAACCTTCCATAGTTTTTCTTGGCAAGTCAGCCCAAGATTAGAAGGAAGGAGGCTTTTTTTTCTTTAGGATATGTAATTTTTGTTTGTCCTTAATGGGACTTATAAACTATTCTCTGAAACATGTGGTACTGACCACTAGTTTTGTTAACTGTTCTCACTTTTTTTTTCTCCCAAGGAAAGCAGGAACACAGTCCTTCTCTACTATGAAGAATGCAGTTTAATTTATCACATTTGAGGAAATTGCAAAGATAACAAAATCTGGAGGATGAAAGATGGATCTCACTTGGGAATACCTGCTGCTTTGATCATGGCAGACCTTGAATTTAACTTAATGTGAATCCTTAAGATACACTTTTAGAATAAGGATAATATATACTGTAGCATACATGTGCATTACTTTCATTCTGTGCACTATACATGTGTGAATTCATCTGCTTGTGCTATTTCTTTCCATATAAAACAGGGTAGCGCCCCTTTGGTGACATGCTTCAAAACTTAATTATCCACCAGTATTCACCACACAAATAAATGGCCAAAGAAGGTTTTCTTCCCTGTTGCCCAATGAATGTATTCAGCAGTCAGCCTTCAAGACTGCAATACTGACAATACCTTTTTCTATCTGAAAATAAAAGCCTGCTTAATCCTGCTATCTTTTACCAGATTGAAAGCAAAACAGCTAGCTGAAATAGGTTTGCAGCAGCCTGACTTCTGATATATTATAGCTGTTTATTCAGTTTTACATAAATATGTACTCAGAACGTAAAGATTAAACTAAACAAAGACAAACAACAACAAAAAAAACCAGCAAACCAAAGTACACAATGTTCTGTGATACGGAAGGAGCATCAGTATGGGAAGCAATAATGGTATGAGAAAGTAATTCCTTACGTCGTATCAATATAATTTTTCTAACGTTCACCAATCTAAACAAATACAGAGAACAGATTTTCCCTGAGTATGCATTTTATTAGTTGGTGGGTTTCTGTTCTCTACAGAACAACAAAATCCAAGTGAAAAATAAAAAAAAAATGATGTTGAAAAAACTCTTTAAAACTTCTGCAACTTCCAATGTGAGCTACAATAGCACCAGAGACAAATGGCAACATAACCAACTTCGCTTGAACTGCTGACAGATGGAGAGAACAGTGACAATATAACGTCTCTTTTGCTTTGCAGTGGATTAAAAACAGCATATAAAGGAAAGTACAAACAGTACTCTTCTTTTACTCTACCTCTCTTTTAGTTTGATGATGAACCGAACACCTTCCCCTGCAATGATATAAAATATTCTTGGCATGGCATAATTTTATTTTTAGCACCACTGAAATATTTCTAAAAGCCTTTGAAAAAGCACCTCCTGAGATATGATTTGTAATGTACCAGCATTTTTTTTGTGACCAGGGTACTCTGAAAACAACTAGATCCAGAGCTGCTGAATGGTAGTGTAGTGAAATTTCCATAACTGGTACATAAATGAACAGTTGCTTACAAGTGCGTAGAATAAAAAGAGCCATCACCAGTGAAAAACTACAGCTTTGAGTAAGCTCATATAAATGACTGAGGTAAACATGGGAAGTTTATCCCCAGAACAACTAAGAATCATCAAACAAGCAATATATAGTTTTCAAGTTCTACTTCATATTTTACTAATATCATATTAGTGCTGTCAGCTTTATTTGTATACCTGCTTATTTTGTCTGCTGAAAAAAAATGCTTAGCTTTGGGTAAAGAAGCCCTGGCAATATCACATTATTTCCTCTGTTGGCTATAAAGGGGCAAAGCTGTGCAACTATCTTTTTCCTCCTTTTGTTAGGAACTTTGGCATTCCTCCTTCTCAGCAGTTCATTACTTACGGTGACAGTGAATGTACAGTATAACCCAGGTCCTGGCTCAGTGCATCTATTTACTCTAACCTGCAGTTCTGGCCTTGCAACCAGCAACACAATTTTCTTGCATTCATCACTGGAGAGCAATGCCACTGCCTCTTCTCGATTCTGGACATCTTGCCCATTAATCTAGAAAACAAATGAAAGTGGCACATTAGTTTCTATTTCTACAAAGCAACACACAATAAAGGGCAAATATCAGCTCATTTGTGGTGAATGTATGGACAATGAAGCTTGCACAACAGGCTCATCTTCAGCCCCTCAGTGGTAAGTGCCTTCACTCAATTATGCGCTTACTGTAAGAGCTGTATCGATCGCTGAAGGATGGCGGACATCAGAGGAAGCAGTTATGTTCATAAATGTCCAACCTGCACCCTGGTAACATACATCTAGCAACACAATTAACCAGCCCCTGACAGGTGACGTTCATCTTTCTTCGTTCAGAGTAATGGAAGTGTCACTCTGAGATAATAGTGCTGGTGGAAGCAAGACTGGTAATACCGCAGCTGAAATCAGTCACACTGTGTGCGTGTAGAGGGCCAATTAGGGAGCTGCAGCATTATCTCTTGCCAGGCAATACTTACAGGCCACTGCTTATTGCTGCTCCATTTAATCATTTTACATTTGTGTGGATAGATTAGTATCCAGAACCACACAAAACATATGTATCCCCCTTGCCAGGGGATAATCAAAATAGAAATAATTCTCCAATAAGAATGTGCTGTTCTTGTTACCTTTCTGCTGTTCTATCACCTCATCGAAACAGACATGGCTGTGACTACATGCAAACTGTATTTTCCATATGTATTTAGTTTTGTCCGAATCTGAAGAAGTGGATTATTCCAATTGTGGTAATGAAAAGATAATTAGTCTGTTTGAAAATGGGTGAAAACAAAATGGGGAGGTGGAAAGATATGAACATTCGGAGCAAATAATACTGTGCCCAATACTTCATCTCTTGTAAGTAGCAGGAATTTCCTGTCTGAAAAGTAAAGAGAACATCATACTTCTCCATGTATGTGTAAACCTGAAAATTAAGACACAAAACACAGCTTTAACTCAGATTAAAGAAAAACCTGTTCTACCCTGAGCATCCAACTGGCAATGAGTAAATGTTTGAGACACTACAGAGGTTACACAAAGGGGTAATGATGATCTGTAGGAGACCAGGCAAGTCTCTGGTGACACAGAACTGCCCTAATCCAAAATGGCACAACATAGATTGTGAGAGCCAGGAGCAAATCTCCAGTTCGTCCAAACATTCCAAGCCACAGCAGCTGCTCCAGCAAGTCCTATCAGCTGGGCAACCACCCCTTTTCCCACTCCAGAGACCACAGCCCTGCTGGCTGCACACCAGTGGAACGATCACTGGGGAACAAGCAGGAATTCAGTCATGGAGATCGCATCTCCGAGGACAGCATTTGTTAGACTGGAGTTTCACAGCGAAAAGCAGCAGAAGTTTAAGGAGTTTCACTGGGACTGTCCTAATAAATCCTTTCCCTTGGCTTCATAATATTTGACATGAAATATCCAGACTTAATATCTTTAAGAGGACTGTGAGGGTGACTGGAGAGGTTGTGTGATGTCTGTGAGAATGAGAAGGGGACAGTTCCAGCCTCGTGAGGAAATCTACTGTAGTTTTGTGAGAAATGCACAAAACAGAATCCCCCTTTAGCTGTAAGCAATGCCATCTGCTGCCCCTAGCAAATGCCCCCATGCTCACAGCTCTGCCTTGCTCCCAGCTCTGCCTTGCTCCCAGCCTCGGTATAATCCCCAATAATGGCACTGTCACCTTCTATTTCTCTGAGTTATCTCATCAATAAGAGTAGATAGAGGGTCAATGTGTTTTCAGATATGAAAGTAAACCCCACATAACTCTCTGGGTATTAACTTTAATGATCAAACTCATAGCTATATATCAGCACTGACATTAAAGTCATGCTCCAGCCTACAAAAACATGGCAGAATTACTTATGCTTTCTCTCACCTCTGGAGTCTTTACTCACAATTGAAATAAATTTCTTAAGGAATTTGTGAATGTTTGCCTGAACTGCTCATGGCTTTCCACTTCATCCAGAAATTTCAGAAATAAAGGAGAATAGTGGGAAATGAATCTATCCTCAATTTACTTAAAGTGCGTAGAGGAGAAATGAACATGGTTTCTACTTGGTTGAATAAACAAGATTTTTCTCTGATTTTTTAAAGTTAAAAGCACCACTATATTTTGTTTACTTCCTTCAGTGGATATTTTAAAAAAAGACATGGAAAACAGCACACTGACTTTTCCACTCTTACTCCCAGTCTTCAGTGTGGTCCCACAGCCTCATCCTATTGTGCTCAGGAGATTAGCTACAATTCCAAAGCTGATACGAGGGTGAGAAATACAACCAGAGATTTCAACAAAGATGCTAGCTGCAGAAATGAGAAGACTGGAGAGAAGGAACTTGTGACAACTAGAAACCTAATGTTAAAGAAGCGCGATTCCAAAACTGTTTACAGAAAAGCAACCTGTCATTACCAGGAGCTATTTCTGGAAAAATAGAATAAAAATACAAGGGAAATAGACTGGAAACCAGACCTAAGATGTTGTAATAGAGAAGTTTCCAATTGACTGATTTCTGGTAGCTATTTTGTGATTTTGTCATCAGTTCAAAATTGTCACCGACCGATCAGAACACAAACCCACTGCCATTCCAGCTATTCCCCTCTCCATACATTACCTGCCTTTCTTCCTCTAGACCTGGACTATGGGTGCTGTGACTATTGCACTATTGCACAAACCTTTGTGCAGGACAGCTGCAGAGGCAGCTCCCTGAATGAGAAGATCAAACCAAAGGGAAGAAAAAAGCCAAGATGGTAGATCAACAAAGAACCCCCAACAGTGTTTTTTTATTGGCAGAGAAAAGAAAATATTAACAAAAGCCGAGTGAACACCCTGCTCAAGTACATTCAAGATCATTCATTATGGACAACACATCTTTTGTACAAAAACTCTTACCACCAATGCTCAGGTCAAGTGAGTTTTACTCAAATTTATGCAATCAGTGAATGATCAGCAAATTTCTGACACCTGTATTTATGTTTTCTGGATCCCTATTTTGAATTTGACACTGAGATGAACATAGGGAAAATGAGATTTGCTAATAAATACAGCAATGAGATACATGGGATGTAAGGGCATGAGCCAGAATAAGTTTGTCATTCTCATTTTTCAGCACACGCACTTTAGCTCCCAGCTATTGTGTTAAAAAACAGACAGACATGGATTTTCTCATCGATCACAGTAACAAAGAGAACTACCTTCCCTCATTAACAGTCCACGGAGAAGACAGCTCTGTATGTTTGAAGAAAGAGTTTAGGAAAGAGGCTATTGTCACATACTTGCAAAATGCGGTCTCCTTCACGGATCCGTCCATCTCTGGCAGCAATGCTGTTTGGATCAACCTGCACAGGACAACATTCAGTAACTGAACATTGAAATATTTTTACTGGAAACGAATTACAGCTGCTGAATTTGAAAACATGCCTTTTTTTCCCTGTACAGAGGCAATTGAAATCTTTCTTTACAACCCCATGAACTCAGCAGTTCGTTAAATAATTGCATAAGCTTGTTTCAGATAAAAACCTAAAGACTGAAGCGTATCATTGTCAGATTAATACTTTTCTATGCCACTGTCAGGCATTAACCTTCAGCTGTCAGAGCACTAAGAATTAACTACAGAGACCCTCTGCTCTGGAAGTTCACTATGGGCTGCGGTGATTCTGTAGCCATTGATACCACCATACAGATGGGGCTGTCTTTAGGAAAGAAGCAGGATTATTTTTCTTGCATGAAAATATTTACTACTAAATGATTGCTTCAGTTATCAAGCCGTTATTTCCTCTGGAATTTTGCAGTTCTCAAGGAAACAGTGAAAAATCCCAAAGGATCTATTCTGTATAGATCACTCACAAGTTCTGTATAATGTTTCTGGTCTGAGCCAGTTAATTTTAAGTTAGTTTAACCTAAATAGAAATTTAGAGCTCCATTAACAGTTTATCAAAGTCACTATAGCTCATCCCTGAGCAATGACCTACCGTTCATTGCAGGGCAATTCGATCTATCACCTTTCATTCGATGGATATCTTGAATCATTTATTTTGCTTCATTGTGCCATAAGCTATTTTTTCAAACAAAACATTTGAGTCTAGCATTTGTTTGCAGGTTACATCCTCTGCAGCTGTTAGATATCATTTTCTTCTTGTGCATTATCATAGAAAAAAATATTTCTTAAATGTTTAATCAAGTATGAAAGACAATAGAATTGCAGTCACTTTAAAAACGGTCGGAGAAATTTCTACCATGTAGGAAAACCAGCATATTTCAGATACAGTTCTGGAGTGTATTAGAAGGTTCCTGCATTTTATTTCTCTTCACAGGTCAGACTTTAACAGCAGCACCCATACAACTGTTGGAAGACTTACTCTTATGTTAATTCCTTATACTAGTTCTAGGGCTGTGCTTTTCAGCTTCTTTGACACTGCTTCTGGCCTGTGAAAGACGAACTTTCTCTTCATCCTTGTTTATTAAGCAGGAGAAAACTCTCTACCAATTAATTCTCTCCATGAGCTTCATCCAGAATATGGTACAACAAGTCATAAAAAAGTCAATCTGGGAAACTAGAACAATCATTAGTGAGCTTGGACTCACAAGAGTTCTGCTTTATCCAGGAAAACAACCATCCTGGACATGAGTGGAGACCCAAAGGGAATTAATGTGCCTGGAAGTCTTCTGGACTGACACTGTGGAAAACCTCAGGATATGTGTAGGATGCCATGTTTTCCTTGTAAGCTACTGGAAAACTCAGGGTTCTGCTCATCTCAATACCCAGTACTCTATTTCTTGACTGATAAAAATACAAAAATTATTAGGAGAGGTCAGCATTTTTGACACGTTCATCTCCAGACTATTCTTTTCATCCAACTGTGGTATGTCTGTGATGTCATCACTGTACGAAACCCACAAATAATAAAATAAGGATTACTGAGGCTGTGACAGGATGAAATGCAAGCAGGGTGTGGAGTAGAATCTCAAAATTCCGCCTGCTTTTCCATATAAGGGCAGGTTTCTTTCAAAATTCAGACCATGCTCAGGCTGCTTTGTATTTCCCTAACTATGATGTTTTAGTTAAAAGCATTTGGATTAAAGAAGCGTGCTAGTAATAATTACACTACTTGAGAAACACAATTTAAATTGATAATCTAAATGAATTGGAAGTGACACATGCTGGCTGATGGCCGACATTTCTGCAGCCTGGTCTCAGAGCACTTGCTCTCATGTTCCCTGATGTGTTCCCCCTCCCCAGCCCATGTCTTTACCTCACTGACATAGATCCCTGTGTCTTCTTCATCATCGGTTCTGTAGCAGACAGTCAGTCCCAGCTTCTCCTGGCTGCTAATGCGACACAGCTCCACCTCCTACAAAGAAGCACACAGGCTCATGCAATGGCTTTTGACAGAAGTGGAAAAAACTACTTGGCACAAAGGAGCACTGACTCCATTCTGTCCAGCCATGGAGAAGGAACAGTTCTTCTTCAGTATGGCAAATCTCACACCTATATGTCAAGATGCAGCTGACAAATGGCAGAATTTTGTTGTAACTGCTCAGTCTCAAGATACATTATTTTGCGTGCAACTTTATGAGAGAAAAATACTCTGTGAATTAAGAAGGAAATTCCAATATATGGTAGGTTCAAGTTATACAGAAACTATTTCTGAAGACTTGCCTGAGAAATATAGATGTGAATTGATTTTGCAGTTTTTTAGCCTTTGGATAATAGGAGCTGACTTACAGTATATTACACAGTCATTTTAGTCCTATCATGCCAACTATTGACTTATAGGATATAGGACAGGCTGGCTACACATCAATCAATCCATCACACTAACACCACTCCCTTCCAACAACACTCTAAACCATGCAGTAAAAACATAGCCTTCCACTAATAGCATTATTCATTCCCTGGCCAGCTTAGTGCCATACTTTCCTTGCAGAGGTTGTTAGATAACAGAGGGATGCTTCAAGGAATCTCCTGTGGAGCTGAACAACCATTGCATCCTCTTAAATTGCGAGATGATGCAGAAAACATATTTTTAGTGCCAGATGTCCCAGCAGTGGCATCTCATGAAAAGTGCAAGTTTTAGGGCAGATGGCACAGTGATAACTACTACATACATCCATCTGAATTAAGCATCTTTAGAGTTTCATAGGGGAACCATTCATAAAAATGCAGAACTGTGCTTGGTTTCAACACTGTGAAGCAAATAATTGCAATAAAGCATGATGAATCCAGTAACAGAAAGTATTAGTTTGGTTGCAAACAAAAAACTTCAGTTGATAAGGGTATTTTAAAGGGAGTCAGCAAGTGACACTTATAACCATGCAAAAGAAAAAAAAAAAAAGAGAGAGAGAGAAAACAGACAAAAGAATCCTTCACAATCCATCCACTTTTCATAACTGATACAGTACAGTCTCATGTTCAGCAAGTGTCAGGACAACCTCCCTAGCACAAGCCCTGCCGGGGCAAACATGGGACCTCTTTTTTCGATCTCTACAGTTCTCCTGCAGCAGCAAACAGAGCCCAGTGCTGGGCCATGGGGAGAGAAGCTGCACTCCTTTCTGCCTGAAATAGCTATGTATCCCAACCACAGACTTCTCCCTCTGGCTGGTGGAGAAGAGCAGAAAGACCTACCACTCAGGTGTTGAGTTTGTTGCACAGTGACAGTGACTTGGCTATGCCACAGACCCAGTCCTCTCCTCAAATCCAGAGTTTGGTTCTCAGTCTAGATATAGTTTCTCTCTCCCTGTCCTCAGAGATGTCACAGAGCTCAAGGTACAAACAAGCATACAGCAGGGAGTCCAATGGAGATGTGGGGACCAGGCATCAACACACCACTTACTGAAAACCTCTGGTTCACACACAAGGGTTAGCCAACAAACCCTGTGCAGTCTGCTTTTCAGTAAGTGCGCTGCTGGGACTTGATCCCCTGCTCTCTCACCAATGCCCAAATCTGCATGGGTTCAGTATCTGCACAAACTTTATAAATGTCTCCCTGGACTTTGAACATTCAATGCTTTAATAAAACACTTTGAAAGCACAGAAAATACGGTGATAACCTGTAGCATTCTTTAGTTTTTCTGAAGTATGATAATCACTTAAAATAGCTTATTGTGAGGTAAGATGTGAAATTAGTTGTGACTACATGTGTTATACAGCAGGTTTGAAAGAAAAAAGGAGGGACAGTGTTTTATTATGGAAGAGAATTACAGTGACCTGATTCTGGCATTGGGAGTGAAAATACATATACTGAACAGAGGCCTGTTCAAAACCCATAATAATTGATGCCTCCAGAGGGAAAGAACACTTGACTAGAACTGTAATATTAGGGAGGAATTACAGTAACAAAATGGCTTCAATTACGGCAACAAGGTATACTTTTAAGGAATAAAGAAGCTTGCAGTCCCTTGGAGGCCTATAAGGAAGCCTAAATACACCATAAAGGGCTGAGACTGGGACCTTTAAATCAAGGCAAATGAGGAGCTGTGCACAAGCTGAAATCCATTGACTTTCATTGTCCTGCTGGCACCAGCTCCCATCTCCCTGTGTTGAGGCTGGACAGGGACCCCAAGGACTGCTCTGAACATAATTTCTTTGGTCAGGAATAACCCTGATGTTCCTGCGGATGATTTGTCTCAAAATGTTTGTTGCTACAAAGCTGCATGATGTTTCAGGCTGCAAATGAACTGAAACCTTTCAGCGTGTGCTGGTTCAACAAGCAAAGTAATTTAACCATGTATGGCGTTAAAGTGGAGAAAATGAGGGCAACTCTAGAGCTCCAGCCTGGGAATCCAAGAGGTTCGCTACTTACTCTCTGGGAACAGGCTGCTGACAAATACCAGTGACAAACATCCCCTGACTGGGATACGGCATGCCTGGCTGTGCACAGTGTTTGCATTGCCACAGCTTTCATTCCTTTTCCCAGTAAGAGAGCTCAGAGCTGAGATCTGTTTTCTGTAGTCTTGGGATTACACCTTTCCTAGACGATTGTGTGAGATGTACTTTGATGATAGTGTTTGTGGCTGTGTGTGGCCTTAGAAACTGCAGATAGTCACTGTAGTACTCAGCATCAAAAGATAATTGCCCAATAAACATTTCATGTTTTTCAGTCTAGATTCAAGTACAGACTCAAGTAATATATCATTCTGACGGGATGAAATTGGATGGTCTCTTCCTCTGCATGGAAATCACTCCAAATAACAATCCTTTTCCCACCACACAACTACAGTACTAATCTCAAAGCATCTTCTTTTTTAAAGCAAACAAAACACATTCTAGTCAAACAAATGGGGGCTAACAACATATTTGGAATATTTAAAAATACTTTGTATAAAATAAGTCATCTCTCAGACCTAAAGTCCAGAAGCTCAATCTTTAGCTGGTGGCTAACACTAACATCTGAAACAAAGAGAAGAGCAGCTACTGAGGCACCAGAAAACCAAGACCATGATGGCCAGAAGCATTTCACATTGCATTTCATGACAGATGCTTTTTAATGTGTGTTGGCTTTGTTGTTGTTGTTTTCCCTACTGTTCTTAAACAAAAGAAACAATAAGTTTAGCAGCAGTAATGAATTTTTAAGGATATGTTCTCCTTCCTTTAAGTCCCTTCAGATATACACACATGCACACACACGGACACACACAAGCAGATAGTTGCTTTCTCTTAATTCTAGTTTGGGGTTTTGTGTGTATGCATGTAGGGACTGAACTGTCTTCAAAATTCAGCATTTTAGAAAGCTGTGAGAAACAATATTTGGGGATTCATGAAGTGTTATGACAGACAGATGGTGGAAGGAGAGGGACTGAGCAGAGCGCTCAGGAGATGACAGCCTCCCCCTCTTTTGGGCACTCTGGGGGCAGACGCCTCTCAACATGAATGGTATTCTGCTGCCAAGTGACAGAAATCAATGCCAAATTGCTAAATCTTTGACTTGATGCTTCTTTTCTCTGTGTGGGCAGAACAATAATTCAGCACAATTCCATGGTGAAGACAATACTTCAGAAGGTTTTGCCATAAATTGCTTTCTTAAAAGATAGAGATTAAAATTAGAACTGTCCTGCCCTGAAAGACCAGGATGCCAATGTACAAGATAGCCCATTTCTGCAAAGAGTTGGAGGTCATGCTGTTGAAGGACTGAAAACTGGTTATATTGGTCATTCTCTAAAGTGATGGAGTGGTGGTTATAGCCTCTGGCTTCCAGTTAAAGGCCATCATTTGCTTTGGTGACAGAAAACCAGTTTACTGGCTGTCAGCCTCAGGAGACGTAAGACCAAGTAAGGAGCTGTCACCTCTTTGGGGTGGGAAGACTAGGTTAATACTGTCATTTCTCTCAGGTGGCAGAGAAGTGGGTTATAAGTGTAATCAGCTGAGCTGCCTGCTTCCTACAACTGGTGAAAAAAGGTTAAGGAACATTAAAAGAGTGCCTGTAAATGTTTGAATCAGTTTGCAGTTACAGTAGGTCTTTCTATTAAAAGCTTGATTACAGTGAGTAAAGCTGATAGTCTGTTAGAAAACAGATTGTGAGCCCTTCCGTGACTTTCCTCGAATAGTCTTCTGGGGACAAAAAGAGCTCTGAACTCTTCACATTTTGCTGTCATATGGAGAAAAAGAGATTACAGCCGAAGCTGGTAGTTTCCTCTTGCTGCACCCAGAAGATGTTGACAAGAGTCATCCATTTGATGACGTTATGTTGGAATAACTGCATAGATCGAAAGCTTACTTTGTCCCATTTTTCCTAGCTCTTCACTCTGCCAGTGGTCTCCACTAGGCCATAAGCATCTTAGAATCCTTCCCCCACTTTCTGTCAGGATTAGTTATACCTCTTTAAGCCCATGTACAGTGTGGCTGAGCTCTGCTCCTGCATCATCACTGCCTGTCAGCCTCTCTCATTTATCCCATTCCATTCCAACCTAGCACTCTTTCCAGAAATACAATTCTCTGTCTCCACCCTCAAAGTCCTTCTCAGCTTACTCTTCCCCAAAGTGGTCTCTCACCTGTATTTGTATAGACAGCAGCTTTGCTCACTCTTTTCCCCCATTTCCTCCCAAGCATTTCCATTCTCAATAAATGCCCATATTCACATAACCCTGGCATCACTTTTTTTTTTACTACCACTTTATAAACTATCCTGTTATCATGTCTCCAAAAATCTGCGAAGTAATTACTGCCTGGCAAGCCAGAAGTCCCATATACTAAAGTGTTTGCTTCACTATATATAAAAACAGAGAGAGCTTGGCACTACTGAAATCATGAGGAGGGCTCAATGATCCTTGTGGATTCCCTCCAATTCAGGGTATTCTACAATTCTATGAAATAACCTTTTATTAGTGCCATGTTGTTCTCTTTCCTCTCTTTAATCTCCAATCCTTTGTGTTGTCTTACACTCCTGTGTGCTTTGAAGAAATCTTTGTACAGATGGGAAGTAAATCAAACAAGAAATTAGAGCTCAATAGAAATTAGTTGTGATCAATAGCAAACTATTCAGTTTCCCATGGTGGGAGCTTCTCAAAGCCCATATAAGTACTTCGGAAGCAAGGAAGTGGTTTTGAAGCTCAGAATCTAGTGTGCCCTTCTCCTGGAACTATAGGAGAATGAGCAAATGCTGGAAATTTCTGACACTTTTTGTGATAACGTTATTTTTGTTAAATCTGACGTACTGCATTCGCAGAATGATTAAAGACATTGATTATTTCCATAGAGCTATAGCTCTAGTGCAATTGAGTGCAATTAAGGAGAATAACACTGTCCCAACTCTAAAGGGCTTAGGTCCAATTGCTGGACCTTATAATATTGTCTTGTCTCGTTTTTTGTCCATTTTTCAT
Organism: Tragopan temminckii; assembly: GCA_028571105.1. Taxonomy (NCBI): domain Eukaryota; kingdom Metazoa; phylum Chordata; class Aves; order Galliformes; family Phasianidae; genus Tragopan; species Tragopan temminckii. Next base: position 24,835,156 of record JAOWBP010000001.1, on the reverse strand, counting down.
TTTCTTCCTTTTATGCCTTAACTGAAACAGCTTCAGTATATTTTACTGGATTTACTGTAGATCATTTTAAGTAACAAGAGTTAATTATTTAATGTCACTCTATAGTGTGACAGATGTAAACTGTACATTTAGCTGCCTCATAACAAAA
>JAOWBP010000001.1:24824251-24834908 GCA_028571105.1 Tragopan temminckii | reverse complement strand
AAAATCAGATCCTCTTTATAATCTCTTTGTATGGAGAGACTCACTGATCCATTTCCAAAATGGAAATCTTCTAAAAAGAAAATTAAAAGGTTAGCATTGCAAATGCAAACGAGAAGGAAATGGTTGCAAGAAACACGTATTTTCTGAAAAATCCCCGGGTGCATTTATGTTACTGGGCACATGTTTGACATTCATCCCTGGAAGATGCTGTACACTGAGGAAGGGAATTTGCACCACTTTCTTAAATTCACAATCATTTTGAAAAATACTGAGTGAAGTTTTTCCTCGTGAGACAATTTTTTTCAAGGATTTCCAGAATTTTTCTGTCTCTAAGTTTTAAATTCTCACAAGATGAGAATTTCCTAATACAAATTTAAAAATAACTAACGTTTGGAGCATGGCATTAAACTTCAATAAAATTCAACAACTTTAATATAAATCCGAGAGACAAATTTGGGATCTATTCTGTATTCAGCTGTAATTGTTTCAGTGTTGATGTTGTAGATGTTGGTGCGCATGCAACTGCTTTTGGTCACTTCAGGTAACTTTTTGTGACTTCTTTCCCTCATCTGTGAAAAGCAGACGACAATGCAAACAGCAAAAGAGTAGCACAACACAAAGGAATGAATGATTATGGAGTGTTTGAAAAGCACTGTGAAAAAATATTATAAACATTCCATGTCCTTCCATTATTCCCTGGCTGCCCTTATAGCAGTTGTTGTACACCACTAAAAGGACCAAGAGACTATCAGGGTTGTATTAGCTATTGTGTTCCATTCACCTGTACAGTATATCAGAGTAATGTGCCCCAGGAACTCTGCAAAAACCATTAGAGGGGGGGGGCAGGGAATCAAAATATAACAGGTTTTTTCCTAAACGAAATGTGTGTGTGTTATCATTTGAGTTAATACTTAAGTCCTCATGACAATGAGAAAATTGCCTCACTGGTGAGAAAGCCAAAAGCCAAATTAATTTTAATCAGTGTTCATTTTAGTGTAATGGAAATATGTTATTTTAAAACCTGATTCATATTTCAGGGTCTGCTTTTTTGAGACATGATAAGATGAAGGATCCTAAACACGTTCTACTTATGATACAGCTGAATATTTAATCCCTTAGCATTAACCAGCATCAGCCTTGTCCCATTGAATTCCATTATCCTTAGCCGAAAAAAATGCCAGCTCTTAATGCTGGTTATATATTTATTACAGTCTAACCTGTAAAAGCAAAACACTGTGCTGTCTCTCATTAGAACAACTCTCTTGAATGGAAAAAAAAAAAAAAAAAAAAAAGTGGAAAGGAAGTTTTGGTATTTACAAGAATGAAATATCCAGGTTTTAAATTAGGAATCAACACTATAGGTACTGCTTTTAGGAAAGGAAGTCAATACATCCTATGGGAAGATTCTTACTTCACCGAAGAAAAGAGAAAAAGCTGCCGGTCTGGAAAAAATCATTGTGTGGTGAAACATACAATAGAATTGAGATATATTTTTATTTTCATCCTAAAATGTATGAAAAGGCTGTGTCCTGGCTCAAATTACAAAGCCCACAACAACATAACATGTACTAAGGCAGCAGAATTCAGAGATGGGTAGTACATGGAGGTCTCTTGGTTCAGCAATAACTCTGTAACATAGGACAATTAATAGCATCTCTTGGATCAAAATAAGATTATGAACTGTTACTGATTGTTATTATTGCAATATCAGGGGAAAAGAAAAAAAGAGAAAAAAAAACCCAAAAAACAGAAATTATTTTCATAGCCACCCAGAACAATACAGGTATCACAAACTAGTAAGTTAACACCCATCTCTATCTTGCAGTAAGTGGACACATGCGTATTCTGCAACAACTCCGGCTGTGAGCAGAAACACCTTTATGTTCCAGATTTATTGAATGCAATGAATACAACCAACACCTGATAATCCACAGTAAAGGAATACAGCATTTCCCAGAAATTTAAAAGAAAACAAAAATAATAGAGCAAAGTAAGAAGATACTTATTTTTATCTCTGTTTTTCCTCCTTACATGTAGTAATAGCTGAGAAGTTGTTTTAATGTTCATTTTGCTAATGGCATGATTACCAGAAAGATTACCTGACTGAATAAAGCAGAGAAGACCAAGAACACAGTACTTACGGAATAGCTCAAAGAGGAATTAACTGAGAAAGTACACTAAGGACTGAATTATTTTAAAAATCTGTTTATGCTTAAAACAAACAGTGTTCTTCTGAAGCCTCAGACAGAAGTGCATAGGGACTACAGACACCTTGGAATTAAAACTCATTCTTCAGTATCTTTCTGTGTCAATGTCTTTATGGGTAAGATCAACTTCTAGTCTGTATGCGTAGTTGAACTGAGGCTGCTATTAGAAGGTTGTTCTAGCAAGGTCACATCAACTTTATCAGCTTCTTACTAGTCATTTCTGCAAACTAGGGAAACCAAGCAAATCTTTCTCTCGGCCTCATAATTTTGTTCAGTAATCCCATCTTTGCAATTTCTTATCTCCTTGCAGGGAATGACATGAGCACCCACTTTATAATCAGGCAGCACTCAAAATGGCAAAGCATCTTGGCGGTATATCCCTGACCGTATTCACTTTCTCGGTCTTTATTTGGCTTGTCCAGTCTGGCAAATCACCAGTCATTTAGGTTGCTACCTTCTATGATATTTAATCTTCATAATGCTTCACACCTGTTGTCACTGGCAAGTAATCCTGCTCGTGAAATAAAAATAAATAACACAAACAGAACCAGAGCTATCCCCTCACAGGAGCAGGCTGACAGTTCAATCTAATGAAGTCCTAGGAGGGTGAACAGATAACAGAGAAGATTCTGGAAACTAAAATCTATCTCTAATTCAGAAGTGACGAGAATGTAACACATATTACATGTTATATAAAAACATATTTTACAAGTGAGCGTGGGTATAAAAAAGAGGAAGCAAGTCTGGGTTTGCATTAAAAAAGGCATGAGTGCTTGAATAAATGATGTTCTTTAGACTTTCTTTTATAACATCATTTATTACACCTCTGAATTTGTTCCATGCTGCAGATGTGACTATCATGTATACAAACAATCAGGGAGTGTACAATAAGTAAGGCTGCACACTTCAAGAGAAGCTTGGTGTTTCAAACAAGTATTACATTACACTTAAATCATAATTCCCACTCTCTGACTTAGGTAGGGCCTTTGTTTAGCACCAATGTCTTTAACTGTGACCAGAAATAATCTGATGAAATTCACAAAAACATGTGCAACTCCTAGCATCAGTAGGAACCATCACAACAATCTATTTTAAATATGACTTACTTTATTTTATTTTCCCTAGGGGTTACTAATCTCTGTTCAGATGAAGAGAGTCCGTGGTGCTTCCAATGTTCCTTTAACAAAGTAATTTCACTTTAAGTTAGTTATTTTATATTCGGGTTTGAGGGGCATTAAATATTTGTTTATTTGTGTGTGCATGTGGCTGTGTGGAGGGGTGGGAGTGGATATGTTTATGTATGTGTGTGTACATAGGGAAATACAATACAGTGTACGCTGGGCAGCCCTGGTCTAGTGGTTGGCAAACCTGCATACAGCAGGGGGGTTAAAACTAGATGATCACTGTGGTCCTTTTCAATCCTATGATTCTATGTGATTCTATGATTCTATGATATGCCTTTGTGTTTATGTACCTATGCACTACAGAGGAGTCTCTTCTATCAATCATCAATCCATTCATTTAAGAGCATGACTGCAACTCTTAAAATCAGAGATCTATTTCTCACCCATTGTGAGAAATCAGAAGTATCCAATGATTCCACAATACACAGTACCAGAGCAGTGACATTAACAGCCATCTCTAGACTCTCTTTTTTAATGTTAAACCTTATGGAAGCCTAATTATCTATTAACAACAGTAATTAGAGACATAGCAAAAGGGAACAAGAACTTTCAGTTTGCTGGAAAAGCCCAACTAGACCAGTAAAACAAAACAATCCTTAACTTCACCTCCATCATGCCTGTGTGTATGGTGTAGGCTACAGGAGGAAACAGCTCACCGGAGAGATTATATAAAGGAAGTGGCTATGACTGCATCTTTCTTAGGTGCTTTAACAAAAAGATCAAACAATGCCTATGACTGCCAGACTGAAGGAAGCTATACAGCAGGCAAACAAAGGCATCACAGACCTGAGAACCACAAGTCCATCAAGGGTTACACTCCCTCCTCAGAAGGATTTTCCAGGAAATATGTTAATGTCTATGAAACATGGGCTAATTGCAAGATATGTAGCAGAAGTATTCAGCGTGAAGCAGTGTGTAATTAAACTGCCCTCTGTTTCACAGGTCATTGCAGGTCCTAGTGCATTTTTTCCACAAAGAAACTTATATCTAAATGTTTGTAGCGCATTTAATTTACAAACACCAGCCACTTTCACTTCAGAAAGAATGTTTTCATCAAAAAAACAAAGCTCTTAACTCCTCAGGCACCATCACCAAGGCAGGCAATCAGCATCACAGGATTTTAGCAGATTAAATTTCATTTTTAGAACTTATTTTGTAAATGAAAATGGAGGTTTGGTTGAGTTCAAGATTTCTCTTTTAAAGCTGCAGACATTCTTGACTTGTGAAAATAACCTTCTCTAACACTCCCAGTGTGTTCTGTTATGCAGATTTTACGTAGACAGACACATCCACAATGTACTTCTGGGCTATTTGGATGGAAATAGAAAAGCTGTGGAGCAAGACAGACCCAGCCTAGATGTAAACAAGCAGGAATTGCTGGCAGCTGTGCTGTTACAAATAAAATTGCATTCCCCACTGTCTTCTCACTTATCAATTTTGACAGAAGACTGTCCTGACTTCTCATAAACAGCATCGAAAAGGACAAATCACATTGGGTGCCAGATTTGCCAGAATGGATTTGGTTGGTAGCTTACCACAAAGAAACAGAGGGTTATCTCCATTCCACATGGTGGGGGAAAACAATGCTCTATCCAAGGGGTGGGGGCTCTACCTGATAGGATAAAGCCTCATTTAATCCTCATTTTTTAAAGACTGGTTGAGATTTGAGAATCTCTGATACAAGATTTATTTACATCAAAGCAGAAAGAAAAAGTATCAGCAAGCATTTCTCAAATGCATAATCCAAAAGCAAATACAACATAGAATGGGAAATATTTAAAAATTAAATCACTTTCCTGCTGATCCATGCTTTATAGCTACACTTAGAGCCACATGCTGCTTTATATCCAGACAAAGAATGCTCTGGGACAGCAGGATGCTGTAGACAATGATACCGGTGTTAAAAAAAGGAAAGTAAAAAAAAAAAAAAAATAGTAGTAGCAGAAAGAAAAAAAAAAACAAACACAAAATTAGCACGATGACATATAGACATCTATTAATAAAGTACTATCTTGCAACTGTGGGAGCAGAATTTGGCCCTGTACCTGACAAATCCTTTGATGGAGAATCTGGGCACTGGAATTCAGTATCTCCATGCAGCTCTGGAGGGTAAATTTTTGTTGCATACTGCACTCCTATCTAGCAAATTGGATAGTGGAGAAACTTAAGGCATGGCAAGCCTGCCAGAGTGTATTCAGCACTTCTGATGTGTGATGATCGGTAGCAGTTTGATGTCCGTGAGTGGGAGGGGAAGGCACCCAAGTGTCAGCTGAGACTCCCAGCAGGTGAGGACGGAGGGAGGATAGCAGCCGCGAGAGCAGATGGGGGAATGGGCTGGGCTGGGTGAATGATGGAGCTGGACCATGAATGTGAGAAACCTCTGATCGCTGCACCATGAACAAATTTAGCACTGCCGTGGGAGGAAGGGTATAAGCATATGGGGATGAGATAAACACAACTTTTAGTTCTGAGGGCCTCCCAGTCTTGGTAGGGCCTTTCTGACTTTTTTCTAAAGGATATTTTAAGCCTTGAGCTTAAAGACACATGGTGGACTTTACAGTGACTGTATCTCATAAGGAAGTCAAAGAGAAATAAAAACCCACCGCCACCAAGCCCTTTACAGATTACAGACTTCCTGGCTGTAAAAAGCTCAACAGCTGTCAGTATATCCTCCAATAAGTCACAAACATCCACTTGAGCTTCAGTTTTCCCCCTCAGCTAGCATGCATAATACTGACTCTTCAGATCCTTGTCAAAAGATAAATCCAAAAATGAACTCTTATGGGAAGCATATAAACATGAAGTATACTAAGCAGCAACAACATCAAAACCCCAATTTTTTTTCCTACTATCTGAATGATCACACTTACTGGAAGGTCTTCAGCATATTTTGTTATTTCAAATAACGTATGATCTTAATTCTCTCTCTAATTCTTCTACTTCCCTATATATTCTCTTTGTTTCTGTTCTTTCCCTATGGTGCAGTACCAATGCTAACTTACTAGGAACACTTAATGATACACATATATTTTCTTATGTTATATTTGTATGTAAGTTTTCACCTGCTTGAGACCCAATACCCCTTCTGGTATTTTCTGCACTTGAGAAAGCCATGAATCCTTGCTTCCTGAGCAAAGAGATCTATGATAAAATGTCTAGATACAGCATTTCTCAGCAGTTGGCTTTGGTCCTCACTTTCAGTCTTTCCCTCAATAAATGTGTGAAGCTGCAGGGATATGAGAAGAGTTTAAAGTACAATTAACTAGCTGATGATATGCAGCTAAGAGTTTCCTTTTCACTGATCTTAGATTCTACATTCTCACTTGCTTCTCATTGAACAAAGTAAGTGGGAATAACACAGACAAGACTGAAACAGGATCTTATGGTAAAATGAGATAAGCAGACTGGAGTAGTAGCTATTTCATAGTGCAGTGTGTGTGAATGTACTAAAATGTCACACTGGCTTGCAGCCTCCGTATTCCAAAGAAAACCTTTACTTTTGGAGAATTTTGACAAAAGCAAATGAAAGAGATTTATTATTACATATATTTGAAGCAAAAAAAATCTCATTTTTCATTAGTGTTCCTATCCTGACTTACCCTGTTGAAACTTTTTGACTTTCAGTATTGAAAAATAAGAGATAGCACTAAGAAATGACTGGTCTGAACCATTTAAGCTGAAAAAAAAAAAACCCCAAAAACCCAACAAAACAACCAACTAAATAAACAAAACAAACAAAAAACAACCTACAAACAAATAAACTAATAAGCAGATTAAATTTTATTCATCCACTTTTTGTGTTTTGGTGTTTTGGATCTACTTTCCAGTGTAAATGACTTCAACATGAAGTATTAGAATAGACATTCTCCTGGTTATCAGGGAGAAATACAGCACTCTGCATCTGGTTAGAAATCCATTAACTAATTACGTGGATGGATTACGTCTCTGATGAGGGGAGGATGCTGGGAGAACTATATACAGTTAGGCTTTTAAAATGGAGGTTCTCCTTAAGAACGAGATGTTACTGCTTCCTTCAAGTACCAAGTACCCAGGAAATTTCAGAAATATCAGAAAAATGCTTTTTACAATGAGGGTATTCAAAAGAGTTGGAAAGAGATGCAGAATCTCTATTTTCAAAAGTCTGGCATTTGTCCCAGCAGGGGTTTGGTCTACATTGTCTCCCTCATTTAAGTCCTCCATAATTTCATCATCTCTCGAGTGGAAACTACAAACTATAGATCGAACTATATCAGTGATATAATCAACATCCACATCTTTGCCCCTTTAGGGGCAAATCTCTACGCCATTTCTGGACTTGCCTCACATAGGGGTATTTGAAAGCAACTCAGAAAATTTGGTGCTGCTGTTTCCTGAGTGGAATGAGCACAAGACATCAATGCTAAAGTCTTTGCAGAGATTTCTCCTATCATTTGCCATTCATTGTCATGAAAATTTAAGTATGGAAGGCAGTCAATATATAGAGCAAAAGCTCTATGTAGTTGGAAAACAGGCTCTGCACTTGAGATGGTCAGATATATCCTTCTCTGTCCATGAATACCCTCTTTGACAGAAGGATGAATCTTCTCAAGAGAAGACCCCAACAAACGGTAGAGGAAAACCTTTTGAAAGTTAGGATTATGATAAGATGAGGAACTTCAAGTCTCTAGTAGGCAGCTCTTCCCCTTCCAAAAAAGCAGAGATGATATACTCCCTGATTAACAGATAGAAGGTTTCTAAATCTTATTCCCAACTCTCTTAAGTTTATTAAAGAGGTACTTAATAGCTCAGAGCTCTTTCTAAACTTCATCTGGTGCCTTTTTTCTAGCCAACAAACATTATTTATACAAAGTCCAGAGACTTATGTGTTGTCATAGCTGCGGTTTAAATCACCTAGGATCACTTGGTAAAATTAGCACTAGCTTTTTACAATAATTTTCACTTTTTCAGGTAGAGTCATACTTTATTTTTGTCGTATTTCAAAATGTTACTGTCCAGCACTTGGCTCTGTAAACATCATTATTACTGCTGCCTGGTTGTTTTGGGCCTGAAAGGTGTCAGAAGATTTATCTGTCTCATCAGCACTTTCTAAACACCCAGGCAGCCAATCGAAATGGGGAGGCATAACAGATGTGCCAACATCTGCTGCTGTGAACATTTATCTGGACTGCAGAACACATAGCTGTAGGTTCAAACTCCTAACTAGTTACAACTCCACTCATTTCGGCAGCCCCAATCTACAGCCGTATGAAGGCTATTTGGGAATATTAATTAAAAACAAGTTGAAAATGTTCTCTCTCAATTTTAGACAGCTGTGAAAAATACACTTTTTCTGTAATTCAGTTTATGCCTTTCCAACCCAATAAATGCAAAATAGTATGAAAAAAGATAAATTTAATGTTGAACTTATAAAATGAGAAATTCTCAGAAAGCACTAAGATAAAATTCCAACTACATACGTATTAAAATATGGATAGTTAAAATATGCAAATTTTAATCACATACATGTACCTATAAATCAAGCACACAAAGTGATATGTGCTAACTTTTAAAACACATTTTCATTTTCCTGGCACCAAAATTAGGTCTATGGGCACCATATCCATGCTGAGTTACAGCTGTTCAAACTTCTGTTACCCATGGAAATGTCCTCCTTCCCCAAACAAATACTTGCATAGATTGACCATATCAGGAGATGAAATACAAAGCAAAACCATCATCTGCTTTTTTTGATGCACAATACAGTCTCACCTGTATTTCTAACTTACCAGTCCATGCCCTCCAGGAATGACTATCACATTCTCTTTGAAGAGCTGCCTCATTAAATAAAAAAGCAAACTTCCAGAAAAAAGACCGCTTCTGTTTTTTTGTTTTTTTTTTCTTTCATTTCTCCTCTGAAGACCCAGCGTGCATAATACTGAAGCCTTGTTTAAAGTCTATTTTCTTGTAAAAGGTTCCTGTCTTGCTAGAGGGATTTGGTCCTTGCTTCCTGTGCTCATGAATTTCCTAATATACTAAGATTAAAAAAATGTGACATTATAAGGAATATACAAAAGAAAGTATTTTCTTCTGTCCTTTGTCTGGATAGCCAGATTCCATGGCTCCAAAACATACCGAACACTTTTTCAAGCAGGAGGCATATGAAAAACAGCATTAATAAAAACCTTAGAAGCATTTTCACTGTAAAGTAGATATGGAGGTATGTGATATAATGCTGTCTAAACAAAGCTCTTATCCAAAACATAAGATTTATAATCCACAGTTTTCCATAAATATGAAAATAAAGCCAGCACCTTCCTCTTCCTTCACTCAGTGAAAAACACATGCCATATGTTGCAATGTTGCCCAACAATAAAGTGCTGCCGAACTAAGCTCACTTTTCTTCATTTTCTAGGGAAAACATAAGCTCTGACAACAAAGAAGAATTTTTATTAGCTTCCAGGTAAAGTAAGGAGTAAAACTGTGTTTGTTTTATGAAATCATGAAACAAAATGAATATCACTGACTTGATATATTTTCCTCCTGTTTTAAAACACAATAAATGGTAATAACTTTGATAAATTTGCCCTTGTCAGTTTTATGTCATTTCCTCCCCATTCTCTCATGATGTCCTATAGCTGGGGACACAATTCAAGCCACTAAACTGGGATGTTCATTACTTATGGGAGGTAAGATGACAGCAACTTCATCTGCTTTGAATATCAGATTTTTGTGATGAGATACAGTAACATACTAAAAATTAACAAATAGCTATGGCAAAAAATACCCCTATGTTCTCTTCCGTCTAGATGATGGAATGATTAACAGGAAGAAGAGTGATTTTATGGCAAAAAAAACCCACAAAAACAAAAACAAAACCAAGCAACATTATAAATACAGGCTGTGGTATTTTTACTGCCAGTTCTGTCACTGACTGTCTTGGCAGTAGAACTGACTCAGACTGCCCTTAGTTCACCTGCTTGTGAATTTCTGTGGCAATGCAGGATATAGCAGTACTGAAGTACCCCAGAGGAATAGTGTTAAGTTTAATTAATTTATACTTGAAAACTGACAGAATCACAGAATCATGGAATGGCCAGGATTGGAAGGGACTTCAGGGATCATGAATCTCCAACTCCCCTGCCACAGGTAGGGCCCCAACCTCCACATTTAATACTAGACCAGGCTGCCCAGGGCCCCATCCAGCCTGGCATTGAACACCTCCAGGGATGGGGCATCCACAACCTCTCTGGGCAGCCTGTTCCAGCACCTCACCACTCTCTCTGTAAA
>JAOWBP010000001.1:24769098-24824151 GCA_028571105.1 Tragopan temminckii | reverse complement strand
CTGTCTTTCTTGTACTGGGGGCTCCAGACCTGGACACAGTACTCCAGATGGGGCCTCACAAGAGCAGAGCAGAGGGGACAATCACCTCTCTGTCCCTGCTAGCCAACGCTCTTCTGATGGAGCCCAGGATACCATTTGCTTTTTAGCTGCAAGAACACACTGCTGGCTCATATTAAGCTTTTCATCCATCAAGATCCCCAGGTCCTTCTCCTCAGGGCTGTTCTCAAGGACCGCTCCTTCCAGTCTATATATAGATGTCTGGGATTCCTCCAGCCCAAATGCAAAACCTTGCACTTTGACCACAAAACCAAAAGTAAAGAAGTGCTCCCTTTTTTTTTTACTAATATTTTGCTCATTTACAGTGTACAATTGGTCACAGTTAGGGAGAAATTACATATTTATTATTGTTTATAAGTAGATTATGGTGACTTAAATCCCCAAGGGTCTTGAAAATAAAAATATCAGTGAAATGGATGATCTTGTGCTGTAGTATGCCAAATGCATGCTAAAAGAGTCTTATTTTATTTATTACACAGTGCTATTCAAAGATTTACAGGGAAAAATGTACCAATGTCACTTCTCCATTTTAACTGTCACTTTTCCAGTGTAATAGTCCACAGTGACAGTCAGATGAATCACACACTGGCTATTAGTAGCTCAGAATTACTTTTGAGTTAAAATGAGAAAATCTTGAGGAATGCTTTTAAAAGCTCTATTGCAATTTTTTTCAACAGGCTCAGCTGAAACAATACTCTATTTACTAGTCAAAGAAAGAGACTTCCTTGCAGGCTTTCCAATTAATGTATTTAAAAAATAGCTTGTAGTTTTCTCTGTATTTCTGTGATTCTCTGGATCACAAGCACATACATATGTGTTCACCTCCTTCATGAAGCTCCTTAACAGGTGTTAATTAATATTAAAAATTACTTTGAAATTCCTGAACAGCAATCTTGGTATAATGTCTTTATACTATGTCTTTATACTCTTCAGCAGTACCTTTAAGGCAATTATGAAATGCTAGACAGAAAATAGATGTAGGACGGTAACTTGCAATTTATCTAAGCTCACTCTGACTTGTCAGATCAGTCCTTCCACCACCACAGCAATAGCAGCACGCATGTGGTGAGCAGTGCCTGTTTTCCATTTAAAATCTACACCATATTTACCAGCAAGCCTTATCACATCTTCCCTATTACACCAATCAGATCTGACCTCAGTGGTAAGGCACAGCCTTGTACACGACTTTGGCTCTTCAACATTGCAACACCTACATCTCTATTAGGATTCTGCCTGTATAACATCATATTTCTTGAAGCCTTCTATTTTCAATCATATCTGGTGTTTGCTGAATTTGAAATCTGCCTTTTATTCACTGAAGACTCTTTCTGATTTTCCTCCAAAGTTTTAAGAGGCTCAGGAAAAAAGGAATCCAGTCCCAGAAGGAAATAAAAAAGGAAAAAGCTCAATGTGATAGTAAGTCACAAAAGTATTAGAGTGGTTCTGCTCATTCACTTCACTGCCATCCTACCTGCATTTGGCTGGAACTTGCCTCCTGTGATCCCTGCTGAAGCAGGATTTCACTCACTCTCTGTCTCTTTCTCTCACCTCTTTATATTATTAAAAACCGCAACTTAATAGATGTAAAGAAAAATGCCATGCTACATGTAAGGGATTTCTGAAAAGCTCTTATCTCAGGAATGTTTTCCATTTTGCTGGTTATGCTTCCATCTTTTGAGTTAGCTTCTATGTACAGAAATACTCATCAGGTAACAAAACAAAAAAGCCTGACTAGCTATCAGAAGCTCTGGCAGTGTGTGCACAGACACTGCTTCCATAAAAACTGTTTATTCAGGTGCTAGCAATTGAAGCAGGAGCTCCAATTGCATCGCCACAAGTGCCCGTAATGTTCGCTAAGGGGTGTTTGCAGGCTATCACAGCTCTGAAGGGAGCTGTTACACACTATCAACTCAGTAATCCTCATGTTAAGAAGGCCCTAAATATGTATTTACAAGATAGACAGATCCCTTTGGTTTATTGGTTAAATAATCCCTGTGCTGGAAAGGCCTTAAATACTAATTCACAAGGCAGGCAGGTCTCTCTTGGCCTCCTACAGCAGTGATGGGCTTTCCAGAAAGGCTCTGGCATCCATATTTCACAGCAGGGCCTCCGCCCACAACTATTTCTGCATTCACGTGACTTATCTGGATCAACAATCTCGCTCGGATTACTAATCTGAACAAAATTACTCCTTTTGGTTCTGAAGAGAAAGGATACTGATACAACCAACCAGTTTCCAAATGGAAAATTCCCATTTGCACCTGACAGAGCAATCATCCCTCACACAGATGTAACACTCAGGAGTGTTAGTTGGAACAGCAAACCCAAGCTTTACCTCTCCATTGCATCAGTTACAGTAAGAGAAATAAAGACAACAGGACAAAATTTTCCCTGCTATGGGAGTTTTAAGGAGTTTGGTGAGAACAGCTCTATGCAAAAGCTTTTTTGAGGTCAGTTCCTTTAATTTTCTAGCTGCTCTCTCTTCCTTGTTCAGTTATTTGTGAAAACAGGCAATAGCATGTGATCTAAAAATGCTCAGGTCAAAAGAAAACCTCAGCAATTTCAGTGCACTTGGATCAGGCCAGTGATAGACTTAAAGGGCTAATCCACATTTACAGTTAGCAGATTTATGAGTGCAAATACTTATCAACACGTTTAAGTGAACGGCTGTGTAGAACCATAAATTAGCACTTATATTCAGTGTGCATACACATACACATTTCCATATCCTGACTAAAAATCTGTCTCTTGCAACTACCAAGTACAAAATGAACTTACAACTACTCAATTTTGAGACAAGGTATTAACCCATGGGTTGCTCTTCTTATGAAGAGACACTAAAAATGAAATCAAGAATCTTTCATACGAATTTTCTCATTTTCAGAAGTTCTGTTTTTTTCCGAGCATAACAGGAATCAAAATGACAGGTTTTTTCTCAATGTAATATTACTATGCTTTTTCTCAATATAATATTGCTATGCTCTTCTATGGCTGCCATTTCTGGTGGGATGTCTGACTCTTTGTTTATTCATAAAAAGCTTCTTAAAATCCTGCCATAGAAAAATTTTACTTGTGCGTCTTGCATACTGGTCTGTTGATTTGGTGACATGCTCTAAATTCTTGAGCAATACTTATCAATTCTTCCTAGCAAAACAGAGAAGCTCAAAGCTTTCTAACATATGAAGCGAAAAGCATCAAAAGCATCCTCATGATTTCATATAAGGTCAACTCAACCTTTGGCAAATTCTTCCAGGTAATAAGATTAATACTGCCTCAACCCGTCAGCATGTGCATTTGCATACATTACAACAGGAGTCATCGGACACAGATAGTCTGAGATAATGGCTGCCATTCTGCATTTTTCATTCTGAAAATGCTAATCCTGGCATCCAGTGGGAAAAAAAAAATAGAATCTTTTCTTATCTCAGATGCACAAGATTTTAGGAGCTGTAATTTCCATAATATCACCTCTCACGGCAAAAACCAATCACTTCCCACTTTCACTTTGCTTAAAGGGTACTTTAGTACATAGACATTATTAAGGTTTCTGCCGTAGGGTAAAGAACCGTTGACTAAACCATAATATCTGCTTGTGACTGCTTGTAACATTTTATTTTCTGTTGTCTCTCTTTTTGAGAGGCAGTCATCTCAGACTGAATATGCAGGACCAGACACTAGTGATGCGCTCTTTTGTCCAGCTTTGTCTTTACAACAGTTTTTTTTTGGTCCAATTTATTTCACTGTTCCACTATGTAACTGATTTCTGTATGTAACTGATGAATTGTTCCCCTAATTTCTGTATTACTACAAATGTTCCTAATCAAGTATATACTTGGGTATATACACTATACACTACAGGATACTTCTCTCTCTTTGATAGTTATTAACAAAGCTTGTTTACGCCTCTCTGGAACCAGTATCTTCTGCACTTCTCACAAGGACAAATCTTTAGTACAAATTTTAGAGCTATATGTAACACAAAATTACTGGAGGCTACTATGGTTTTAGTCCTTTTGCCTCATTGGTAGTAGACAGTGTGATGCATACTCTAGTATCACATGAGGTAATTCCAGCAGCACAACTCATAGCCAGAGAGGAGTTGGGTTTGTCCTTGAAAATATTTGGCTCTCTTTCAGTCATCTTGACTGCAAGTCCAACTGAGCATTTACAAATTGGTCAGTTCCTACTTTATCTTAAAAGTCCTCCTGGGTATCTGGGTATGCCAGAAACACAGATCTTTTGATCTCTTTCTGTCAACACAGACTGTTGCTGGCTCTGACCTGTCTCAATATAAATCAACAATTCAAATTCCTTTTAGGACAAGCTTTGCAGGAGACACATTAGAACACTTGAGCTGGCTCCCAGCAATCCCCCAGCTTTGTCATCTTCCCAGCTATTTGTTTAAAGTATGGTGCTGAATGGAGCCTAATGAGCCTCCCAGGGAGTTCACCCTTCCAAGACAATTGGCTTGTACTTGAGTTTATTGAGCTGTGGCAAACTGTACTCAAAGCATTACTTTTTTCCTAGTGTACAAATGGAATCTTGCAAGTGTCTAATCCTACTAAATCCACTGGCAAGTGCAAGTCCATATCCCCAGTGCTGGCTATCAGATGTGATCCTCTTGGTTTTTTTTTTTTATGGTGGTAACTCAGGTAAACTCCAGCACTTATCTGTAAGCCAGTTCTAAGTTGATCAAAGCTTTGCGGGACATTGCCTTTCTTGGAAAACATTCTTGTTTACAGCATCTCAGTTGCTAGTCATCTCACTTCTTCATTTCCTGATTTGGCTACGTACTTTCTATTTGTCATCTCAAAGTAGAGGGACTTTGAAGCTAAAAACCATTCTAGCAAATTATCAGTCATTAGTACTCTTTCTGCGTACTACCTTGTTTCAAAACCTTTCTGAAATCATCAGGTTTGGCTTCAAAATTCATTTTTAAATCCTTTGGTTTGACATGGAGACCAGTGAGTTGCTTACCTCTATCCTTTTAGTGCATGGGAATGCTAACCAGGTACTTTGTTTTGTTCTGTGTGATTAGCTGGGGCTCACACCAGAAAGTCCTTACAAAGAAGGAAAGTTAATGCCCTGCTGCTTTTCCCCTGGACACACCACAGCAGCTAGCAAATCCATTTTGACTTGTTCCTTCACGAGATCTATTTTTGAAGGATTTGTATATCTTTGGACTCTCTAGTTACACTAAGGGAGCTTAATAAATTCTTATAAGGATATTAAATAACAGGTAATACAACCAATGAGTGATCATAATAAATCATAATGCTACCACCATACAGGTCTAAATTTTAAGAAAGCGTTTCCTAAGAAACGCTAGAAAAAAGGTTCCAAGATGCTTCTCCTTCAAACCTTTTCTATTTAGAATGGATTCTTCTCCTGAAGGGAGTACAGACAGTTCATTTCCTATTTGAATTTCACATGAAACACTATTTCAATCACTCAGTGCATTTGCCTTGGGCCACTGAATCACAGCTGACAGCAAATTAATGACTATGATGGTATGATTAGCAGCGATTACAGGCAACTGAGAATCTGCTCAAGTATTTGCCACTATCATAATACTTGTGCCAACTATTATTAGGGATTAATAATGGCCATAAAGAGGACTTGATTACACTAGGTAGATCCTATGCAGATTTGAAATCCATTACTATTTTAATATGTAGCTGATAATCTAGTGAAAGAAAATTTTCATCTAAAAATGTATCTTTTTAAAATTTATTCCTTCTAGATGTTTCCATTACTAATTTATTTAAATATTACTAGAAAAATAGCTTCTACTCTGTTTAAGGAAGAAGCAATATAAACAAATAGCTTGTCACAGAAACTTAATATTGTATTATATCCAGGGAGCTGAAGCAGAACATAAGCTCCGAGATTCTTGTGCTGTGAGATATCACACCAAAACCCAACTGGGAAGAAATAATGATTTCACTAATCCCTAGCAATGATTTTTTGAGAAGTTCAAATAAAAGTTTGCTTGTTCTGATTGAGATTCACTAAGCAGATGTTATTTGATTTTTCTACTTCCTGGGGAAGAACTTGGATTCCCCAAGCTGCTAGAAGAAAAGAACAATGAGATGAACGTGCGGTAGAGCATCTTAGCTGCTAAAAAGATAAAAGTGAAGACACGGCATATTTGCCAAAGCTTTTGCCATTCATTTCATTTCCAAATGTCAAATAGTTATGTGAAACCTTTAAAAACGTTTCTTAAGGTACTGCAAACAGAAGGATAGGATATTTTAAGTCTTGTATTAAAGGTATTTAATTATTTATAATCACTCCTGTTTAAAATACAGCAACATGAACTTATGCAAAGACTTAGCACCGTTTAATAATAAAAAGAACCATCTGCTTCTTATGCCTGCTTCTACATATATTTTCTTCCTGAAATATAGCAGAAAACACAAAAATTCAGTGATTGACAGGCAAGAATACTATTCAGGTATTGAAATGAAAATCTAATGAAGAAGAACAACAACAATCATGTTATCATTGGGGGAAGCTCCAAAAATGATTTTCCAGTGATTCAGAAAGACATCCACCCTTGTCACTAGAGAATACAATACATTAAAAGCAAAGGGAGACTTGTGGTACACAGCACAATTTATTGTAATTGCAATACTTAGAATGTCAAATTCAAAGAGCAAATAACAGAAATTATATTCATTTTCAAAGTTGTAACCTGATCTTTCAAATGCTCAAGCACATGCCCAAGTATCTGCAAGACTAATCCCTAAGGCACGAGTAAAAAGGCCAATTAATTCTTAAAATTAGAGAGAAGAAAAAGAAGAATTAAGCTTCCAGCTACCATTTTTAATTCTGATTTTTTTTTTTGCTTCAGAGAACTAAAATTGCAAAAAGAATGTAGTTGAGTTACAGTCTCAACTGCACAAAAAGGGAATATACTTAATAGGCATCCCAAGCTTGTTTGGTGACACCCAGTGCAGAATTTCACTTCCGCATTTCATATGCATAAACTAACTACAGTAAAGCTTGTGAAATGACACAGGTAAAAAAGAACACTTTCTGATATGAATTATTTTCACTTTTTCTTTTTTCCCCAGAGGAGCCTGCTATCACCTGTGCAAATACCGTATCTATAATAGCAGAAAGAGAGCTTGCAGTGTGCCATTGATCTTACCTCATACTCAAAGTCCTCTGCTCTATCTGCATCAGCAGGCAGGCTGGAAAGATACTCATTACCCTCATAAAATTCATGCTCCACTGGCTGAAGAGAATGGCAGCTATGTAGAACAAAGCAGTACAAAAAACAGTAGATGAGATAATTTGTTTTTTAAATTAAAAATGATTTTAAAAAATCACACAAAACCCCTGCTCTGTAGTTTTCTTATCTCTGAAATATTACTCTCAATTGCCTGACAGCCTGAATGAAACAGGACCTGGAAGTAGAAAGGGCTGTTTTCTTTTCAAAAGCTCAGATTGTAGATTAGCTCATTTTGCTGGGTTCATCTTTTGTTAGATTTGCAGAGGGTGATCTCTTAACAGGGTCTGTTTCGGGCCAAACTACTTAATTATGAACATTTGGAATTCCTTTTGCTCATTAGTGTACCTAACTACACATTCATATGCTGCATCATGATCAGTGCCAACTTATCAATCATCTCGTTATAAAAACATGAACATCTTCAATCTACAACCCACATCAGGCTCAAAGTTGTTCAAGTGCTTGCATTAAATGCTTTGCATTATATGGTTTTGTTAAAGCGATAACAGGGTGATGAAGGGCACTTGAATAACCGCACATTTTAGAATGTCGGTAAACTGAATGGTTACATGAGTTTGAGACACAAAGAAAGATCTTCACAACATGCACTTAGGTACAGCCTTGGATCCCAGGTGTGGATCTACCTCAACCCCTTTTTTTTTAAATGATATTTGCATCCAATTACATTTCAGAAGATGTTAATTCAACGAAGGCATAATTTAATTCACATTATATACCATATGAAAAGTGAAATTATACTTTCCTTCTCCACATTTTTGGAATTGTCGTAGCTAAGGGGGACCTTTAATAAAATAAAATAAATTATTTTCCCTCTTTCTTTTAGAAGTTTGAAATAATAGAAAGTAACAAGACATCTCTTTATGTGCTTTATAAGCCTTTTCAATACTGTGGAACACAGAACTGTTTTTCTTCTTGATCAAAGCTTAAGATTTAGATGAACATTGCGCATGAGCACAAAGTAAGAGAGAACAACATTCCTTCCTGCGGTCTAATGCATGAGTTGAGGAAAATCATCAGCAAAGTCTGAATGGGGCAACAATTACCAACAACATCTATAATTTATTTAAACTGTTCCTCTGACTTTTGTAAAAGAAAGCTAAAAGCAATTACAATGCCTTAATATCACTTGAAAACTACAGAAGATAAGCCATACCTGTCTGAAAGCAGAAAAGGACAGATATCAGGAACAGGAGGTGTGGAAGGCCTTAGTTTGGCCAGAGCCATAATGTGCTCAAAAGTGATGTCAGTCTGAGTGCAGGCATCCACAAGCCGTACATCCTGAGAGCTACCATGAGCTTTGCTAATTGGGGCTCTTCGTAAAACCTGGACTACAATTGGCTCCTTAGCATTGCGAAAAGCTTCCACTGCCTCTTCATGAGTGGCCTTGGAGAGGTCCTTCCCATTGACCTAGAGAAAAACAGAAAGATATACCGAAGATCACACACAAGAGAAAAGGCAGAACAAAAACGAGGGTGTAAAATATAGGCGGAATAATTACTCGAGCAATACATCAAGTCATCTGCTGACACTGACTGAACCTTCTTTTGGTAGTCATGCAAGAGAGGAGATAAGGCTAGAGAATAAATAAATTCTTTAATCTATGATAGAAAACAGAAATGTTTTGAACTGTCACAATGGAATCTCAAAACAGCAAAGAAACATTTAAAATTAGGTCTCTCATTTTATTTTATTTTATTTCCCTCATAAAGTACAAATGAAAAAGGAGGGGTGTCTTTAATTTTCAATTTCAACGTTTTCCGTGGCATGCAACCATAATAAGGGATTTCTGGCATGATACTGTTATTAATGCAGATGTCAATAAACACATCTTGGATATCTGAAAAGAAACAAGGCCAACTTTCAGTGTTTTGCCACTTATCAGCTATTGCATTCATACAATAATTAAGGCCAAAAAAGGGAAGATTTGACTGACAGTCAGCTGCTGCTATTTTAAGGAAAGAGAAATCTAAGGCAAACAAACTGAAGAATTTATTTGCTACAAACAGACAACTAATAAAACAGAAAATTGTGCTGCAAATGCAGCACAGCTTGGGGAAAATAAAAGACTGTGTAGTAAGGTTTCTTTCTGCTGCAAATGAAGTAGTAAATTCCTCCAAGTCCAAGTGGGGTCTTTTGAAATTAAAAAAAGGTAACTGCAGTAGTTGGTGCTGAATTCACACGAACTCAAGCGTTAAGGGAAAACTTGACGAGAATCATCCCACTACAAAATGCAGCGACTAATTTGCCAACAGCAGCCAGCATCTAAGCCCTAAAGGATAGTGCAACATTACAGAAAGTTACACAGAAACTACCATTCTGCATTGTTTTCAGAGCCATGGGACTCCTGTTCTGTTGCACAGCATCAACCTGTTGTGAGCTGCTGTGGAGATGAGATGACCCTGTGCTATGGCATTATTTTCTAGAAAGAAATGTGAATATCCAAATAGTACCAAAGATCGATTTAAATTTATAACCCTGAGATAATCTCCTCACTGACAGCAAGTCAGAAATAGGATTCTACTGCAACATAATGCCCAAATTTACTTTGTTATGTAGACTGTGAAGCCCTAAAACTTCTTAATGAACTAACTCTAAGTCCTTCCCAGACATGGGACAAAATCCATCAGAGACTTTTGCTGAAAACAAAATTTCTTTGCCACATCACCCTTTCATTAAAGAAATACCTGGAACTTTCTTGTCCAAAAACAAACAAACAAAAAAACCCCAAGGACAACACCACCAAGCTCAAAAGACCCACTCAGCACAGTCAGCAAGTGACAGTTTTAAGCCTGCCAGGAGAAGCATTTGCAATTAAACATGTCATATTTGAGGCAACAGGTGTAACCATACCTACTCAGCTGGCTGGTTATAATAGAGTTGACCATTAATTACTTATATATACAAACTTGATACATTTCCAGAGTGCATGCTTGAGTACAGTGTATAACCAGCACTGCCTTCATGGCCATATCACTCATGAGGACAAGAGAAATGAGACATACTATAGTGTGGTCACCAGTGCAAAGATTTGATGCTGTATGTAGTCATGAGCAGATTAGAAATGTCCTGAATAGATTTCTTTACCTAAAGACACTCAAAACTCATGCGCTGAATGCCTGGGAGTTTCAGAAATACTATACAATGTAACCTAGACTGATCAAATAATATGAACGGCCTGATTTCAACGCATTTGTATGAGGGCTGCTCTGAAAGAAAAAGCCTCCCACTTTATCATGTCAGCCCACAGTGCCATAGGCAGATGTTGGTGGTATGGCAGTACAGGTGGAACCTTCCCACCAATATTCCACTACATTTTGTTGCTGTGTGACAGATGGCAGCAGAGGGGCAGTCTGACAGAACGGCATATCAGACTGAAGTGTACAAAGCAAAGGTGTGTCACTGAATTTCTGCGTGTGGAAAAATTGCGCCCACTGACATGCACTGAGGCTTGCTGAATGTTCATGGAAACAAAGCAGCAGGTCTATCTGCTCTATCAAATAGTGTTATTGTGCCTGTTGTACCTGTTGTAGTTTCCATGGAAACAAATAGGAGGTATTACTTTCTGAGTGACCTCCATACTATTTCTCTGACAACTGAAGCCAGAAAATGTTAAGATTTTATCTTTCAAATTATAATTCATCCAATTACAACCTTTGGTTATGTTAAACTAAGTTACATGCAGAAATATCAGTGATGTACAAGAGGCAGTGGCAGCATGCTTGAAAAATAAGTTAAGTTATGAGAAAATGAAAGAAATTTCCCCAAGGACACAGCTTCTGCAAACCCTCTCTGATAGCACAAGTTACACTGGCAGGGCGTTCAGATTCAGCCATGTCTAATAGAGGCAATTAGAGATAAAGCTTCAAGTCTGGGTCTTCCAGTCACTCTTCAGCTCCAGCCTCTCCTCTGCTTCATTCCCGCTTCTAACTCAGATCCTATCAAAGAAACAATTTTCCACAGTTTTCACAGTTTTGGCAGCTTTTGTGAAAAGATTGTCCTACAGGCTTTCTGAATAACTCCCATTCCTAAGGCTTTAGGAACATAAAAATTACTTTCCTGTCTTCCCAAACCTTTTTAATACTTCTAAAAACTTTCTGATAACAGATGTGGTTTCTCCTAATAACGAGTGTATAGGAAAAAATACAACATATCGTTGTATCATTTTCTTTTCCTATTCAAGTAATAAGAACACAATTCTGCCATATCCCACCTGAATTACGTGGTGATTTTTGGCAGAAGCTGACCATTTTATCACAGATTTGTATCAGCAAAGTGAAAAGATATCTGGATAGCATACAAAATATATATTAGATTATTTTGGAATATCAGAAGCTGTGTAATTGACATCAGCCAACACCTAGCCCTTGGTCTGAGGAAACAGACATAAATTCATGCTAGTGCCATTTACATGCAAATTTTATTTCCAAAGAATATTAATATTTTAAAATCACATAAATGTGAAAAATCACAAAAGATACACATTTTCATTTATCCTGGCAACATATGGCTGACCTCTATTTTCATTTAAATGCCTGTTTAATTTAAAGACTTTGAAAGCATTCCATCCTTTATGCTGGTTTCTTATGCATTCTGGACACCTAATACTTGTTTAAATTGTCACTTGAAGTTCATCAACACACTTTGTCGATCTGCATAAAGGTCACCTAATTTATGAACACTGCCTTTCTCAGAAGAAAATCTATAGCTGAATTACTCTACGCTGGCAGCTGTCCTGCCCACTTGGGGCTGGGAAGAGTGAATTTATTTTAAAACTCAAAGCCAATACTACAGATGGGGCTGGAAGCTCTCTTCACTCAGTTTCTTTAAGGTTTGTCTGCCTCCTGCATCATCCCCTAACTTAACGCTCACATATAGTTACCCTGGGAGGTGTAGACTGCTGAGCACTTATTTACAGCAAGCCACTTACAGGTTCTTAGTGGACGATTAAATAAATTCCTTGCCTCAGAAAGGTTACTTTCAGTGGAATCTAGGGTACTATTTTGGATGGATAGAGAAATCAGTCACTTTTAACAGTCAACACAAAGACATGGGAATACATTTGTTGCAGCAGATGGGCTAATTAATCCACAAGCAAGTTGTGAATGTTAAGTAAAGAATATATCTTTTCTCATGTAAACCATCCTCCTGCCCTGTTTGATTAAGCTTCTGTTTAATGAACACTCTCGTCTCTTTTGGACACATTGCAAAGTCTGGGCCACTTGTCAGCATCTTCCCCAGAGCGACTGGTGGCCGCTGCCTGGATGCTGGCCATCCCCTTGCTCTGAATCCAGCCACATGCAAAACTTCAACAGCATCAGAAAATAAACAAGCAATCAGGCTTTGTTTTTCATGCACAAATCGGCTGACATTGGCCAACCTCCATTTCTAACGCCAGCACCACAGCACATAGGTTTATTCCCACACATGCAGAGGTGGACAGCAGAGAAGGACAGAGGGACTGGGGTAAATAACAAAACACTGAATATAAAAAAAACATCAGCAGATGGTTGTTAGGTTATTCTTGCACTTTGTGCTCTAAAAAAAAATTAGTAATATAACAGTGTTTCAACTAAGACTGCTTCCAAGATTTAAATGCTTGTGGTTGAGAAATGAAATACCCTCATCTTTAAATGTTGTTCTGATGTTGGTGATTTCTATTAACACTGGCCAGAATTTTTGAATGAAGAGCCAGAAATACCGATGTTTCTTGTAGTCTATACTTCATACTATATATGAAAAGAGAAAAAGGAAAAGAAGGAAAAAAGAGAAAAAGATGTGTAATCACATGAATGCAACCATCACAAAAGGTATCACAGTAGCAGCTTAGGAGATAACCTCCTCTCTTCAGCAAATAGCTTGCATATGCAATTTAAAATTTAAGATTGGCTCTTCTGAAGTAAAAACCTCAGAGACTTCCTGTTAATCAGTAAGGGCAAAGGAAGAATAACCTGAGCATTTTGCTAGACCAGAGACGTCCAGCCACAAGGGTTTCCTGGAGAAATGACAGAGATGGTGTCTGACGTGATGATGGAGTTCACAAGGCTCACTGTCCGGGAAGATTTCAACATTCATGCAAAAGATGCCTCTGACCTGACAGGTGTTAAATCTGCTCTCATCACGACAGTCTCTTCACCTCCAGTCTCTGCCCCTAAAATACACCCAGGCAACCAAATCCCAGAGTGCGTCCTTGGATAGAAAACTGGCCAAAAAGATTGAGCACTGTGTCATAGTTCAGTCAGTCCTTTTTTAGGACAAGAATTTGAGCTCTTCCTAACTACAAGAATAAAAACAAAGAAAAAGAAGGAAAAGATACTATCTTTCTCCCAGATATAAAGCTTTTGTTACATACAGACATTTTAGAAAACTTCCAATGCTAAAGGCTGCCAGATAAGAGGCTCTCCAGACAGAACAGGGGGCACAGGACATGTGGGCTACCAGTGATACATGGGCTGGAGAGAACACTGCAACTCTTCTGCTAACACAAATGTGATAGTTCATCTATAGAAATGGCATTCAGCACACTGACCTTTTAGGTTATAGTTCAGTATTAAACTGCATTTCTTGAGCAAGTTAATCTCTAAGGTAGCAAATACAGTCATTATCCAATACCACTATCTCCATCAGGGTTCAGGCAAGTTCAGTGAAGGGACAACTTTTATTATTCTGGTTAATGACATTTCGTCTTCCTCAGCCACACGAGTTAAATGATGTTTGTTCCCATTTGATCCTTTGTTGCCCTAATCGCCCAATCATGTCAGCCCTTCTGAAAGCAACAGAATCACATAATCATAGAATGGTTTGAGTTGGCTGAATACACAGGCACTTTTTCCTGTTTTTCCTCAGGCTGTTTTTCCAAAGGCTAAGTTCTTCTTGTAATAAGAACTAATTTCCTATTTCCTGAACAGCTTAAGCTTGTCCTGTTTGCTACTTTGTGTAGCTGGTTCAACATCACTGAACAGACTCAGGCAGTGGTCAATACTGCAGCCTCCTGTGCGTTTTCCAATGCGTAACCAGCATCAGTTCAATTTCCCAGTATTTAGCTACTGTGTCTGAAAAGCCTGTGCCTAAAATTTAAACTAAGCAAGAAAATTTAAACTAAGCAAGTGTTAAAAAAATTGTAAACAACAGAAATATGCCTGTTTCCACTTTGTAAAGCATCTTTCTAGAGAGAAACTTCCCAGGGACTTCCTAGTGATTTTGAGTATCTAAACAGCAGCTGTCATAAGAAAGCATTCTTCTTTCAATTGACCTCAAGACTATGCTTCACTTTGTTCAGATGTCCACTGTGATCTGTGGGTAGGTCTGACAGCTGCTGCTCCTCTCTGTGAAGGGCTGGATGCATCCCCAAAAGACCCTGGCAAAGAGCTGGACGCTGCTTGAAAGTATTGTGTAACAAGCTACCCTAGGAAACTCAAAAGACTTTTAAACTGGATTGGAAATAATGCCTCAGGTAGATTTTCTGAGAATGGAGAAATAATTCCTATCACAAGTGCAGTACAACACAGCAAACTAGTGAGCAAGGTAAGTAACACAGAAGTGCTTGAGTGATTCTGCCTCTCCATCAAATACAAACTTGAGCTTAATATCTAATTCTCCTCGATGTTACCTTCTTTACCCAGTCATCTCTACGTAAAACAAAACTCATTGCAACAAGTGCTTCCCAAAACTTTGGGTGCAGAACCCCATTCTTTTGTGAATGGAAAATCAAATCCACCAGAAGCAAAGAAATCACAAAGCCCATCCCCCTTCTTAATGAGGAAGTTTGATGTTCTGAATAACAAATTTATTCTTACTTGCAGTTAAGGTATCAAGCATAGTAAGATGATGGTATTTTAGATGCATGCCTATACCCTGCTTCCAGCTGGCTGGGTTAAGTATAACTGTAACCATAACTGTATATGAACACCTAATTCTTCTCTGGCAGTGTGTAGAAAATCAGGCAAAATATCCACCCTAGGAAAAGACAGCAAAAAAGAGACACTCAGCATTTCCATGTCTGAAGTTTCTTTGTGGCTCTGGACCTTCATCTTGAAGTATATTTCAGAAGAACACTTGGATGCTACAATGCTGCGTTGGCACCACCAGGAAAACTACGTCTGCTACAAGAAGTTTGAAATCACTACTGGGTTAGCAGTGCCAAACTGTGTTCAAAATGCGATCTCAGTTCCTGTAGTCCATAGCATGGCACTTGACAGTCAATGTAACTGGAAAACAGAATATTCCATCTACTCACTATGTGTTAGAGCAATGCAAGTGTCACAGTTCTTTCAGCTCCTTTAGTCTTGAACACAGGGATAGATCAGAAGTTCACCTGAGTTACGAAACAGCAAGTGGACTCATCTGCAGTTTTTTTGGTTTGTGAGTGAATTGAAAATGCCAAATTAAGTATAAGAATCAGTGAATCAGTTTCACAGTGAGCTGCTCAGAGGCAAGTGCTGGAAGACATGAATTTGTGAGCAGCCATTATTCTTCATTTCTGACTCCCTCCATACGTCCAGCAGAGATGTTACTGGCCACTATGGACATCCTTCTTATCTCTTCCAGATGGTACTCTCAGTCTTGTTCTCCTCTCTCTCCCCTCTTCGGCTTTCAGCTCTTTTCACTCTGCCCCCTCTCTTTCACTGCAGACCTCGTTTTTGTTCCCAGGATTTCCTTTCTTTCCTGCCTTAATTCCATCTTTTCTCTCTTAAACACTTCTCCTGCTGTCTCTCTCTAAGCTTGGCTCCTTCCAGCAGGCTGGGAGCACCAGCTTTTGTCACCAACCCACCGTGACAGCTGGACAGTCCCAGCACTTGTGAGGTTTGCCTTCACCAGCACTGCCCAGTACAACTCCAAAAGTTCAGTTAACCCAGATGGTGATGTAACAAGGCTGGAGTGTATTTACTACGTAAATTGCTTTTAATATTGACAAACAGTTTTTCTGATGATATTAGGATTATGCCTGAGGGCAATAAAGACTAAACTAGCTGTGGCATGCATAAAATATGTTATGTTACTCCTTGATGTAATTAGACCATCATTTATTACATTAATTATTGCAACCTTTTTCTTTTTGTGGGTAGGACCTTAGACAAATCTCTCACCAGATCTACCGCATGCAACAGCCCTTTGATGGTAGTGAAGAATACAATCAAAGTCCAGTGTGTGTGCTCAGAACAAATCATTTTTATCACTAAGCCCCTGCACTGAATGCTGTATTCTCCTGTGTACTTTATGGTGTTTGCTCTAGCACAAGCTCACTGTCCAATTTCTCTTCCAGGGTATGCATTTTTCTCAGAAAACAGGATTTGAAAAGACGGTTGCTATTGAAATTCTAGGAGATCAAATTAATGACATTCTTTAATCGTCTGCAACTGCCAAAGAATAATGGACAAGGCTGAATGGCAGATTTCAGGCACCTGTAAACAACATGTTACTTTTCTTCTGTCAGGGAATCATATCCTACATTTCACTAAAAAGAAGAGTCTCTCTTTCACCTTTAGAAAAAAACCCCGACCTTCCATGAACTCAGCCAGGGCTGGCACCACTGCATGAGTGTTACACTTATCACTGTCATAACAATTCATCCACATTCACAGGCCTGAAACTCCTGCTCTCCTCCGAACCGAGTAGTTTAAAAAGATAGATGGCTACCTTCTGGCTAATTGAGGGGTTCTCTCATTACTACGAAAAGACTTTTTATATCTCAAGTGACTTTATAAGCAGTGAATAATTAGACTTAAAGTCTTTGGAAAAGAGTCCACTGATCAAATGCTAGGATAACTTATGGGCATAGTGACCTTTTCCTCAGCAAGATACTCCAAACTGCTGCTGTTGGCACATTATTAAAATTCCCCATTTAATGCATGCAGTTAAGCATAAGGCAGATTTTATCCTCTACTTTTAAATTCAATTTAAGGTAGTCCAGTGAGAGCTAGAGGACTAACTGCCACCCGCTCCAGCTGTGTGGGACCAGGACATACAGCAGCAACCTGCTCAGCTGGCCAGATCTTGGTGCTGCCCTGACTGCTGCATTCCTGATCTCCAGCAATTCCTGTCCCAGCCAGGGAGCATGTTTCCTGCCCACACATCCACCAGCAACCACCAGCACTCTGGGCTTTTTCTTAAAAGCAGCAGCAGCAATGAGCAGTTGACAGCACGCTGCCTCCAGCCCATCCAGCTGGTAAGTAGGATAGTGCCTTGGCCAAGAGGGTGCTCCAAGAGCCAGTGTTTCATACTGTAAAAAAGCAGTGAGGTTAAACCCAGCAACAGAGCACCAGGCCTAGTCCCCTCCCTGATTGAGACATGGGTACTGCCCCAGCTGACTGAATCCCACAACCTGCTGGGCCTCCAACCACATGAAGCACTGAGCCCTCAGCATTTACATCTGCTTTTCTTTAAGGAACATACAACAGACTTGCTCTACTTTAGCATTCATTCCTTACCGTATATCTGTTTTAAATGCCATTTTGAAGGAAAAGAAAAGGCTCCTCTTCCCTTGGAATAAAACACTGAGGGTCCTTTTCAGTCATTTTCCATTCTTATCTCACACTGCCTCGACACTAATTTGACACTGCTGTTCTCCATTTGTTTTCATGGCTTTACTCCAGAAGCAGCATATTGGCAAAAAATCCTTCAACCTTTTACAAGACTAGATGTTTTAAAAATACTTTTCACAGGCTCACACATTAACAGTGTCGTAGCAT
Organism: Tragopan temminckii; assembly: GCA_028571105.1. Taxonomy (NCBI): domain Eukaryota; kingdom Metazoa; phylum Chordata; class Aves; order Galliformes; family Phasianidae; genus Tragopan; species Tragopan temminckii. The sequence continues at coordinate 24,806,148 of JAOWBP010000001.1, read as the reverse complement.
TAGGGTCCAACACAGCAAGAGGTCGCAATAAATTTTAATTTCATCCTGCTTCTGGAACAGGGCATATGGCACAACTTCCTTGATCTCTTTTTCAAAAAAGTAGAAAATGCAAAATCAGAAGAACTCTTCATCTGATAAAATAAAGCCAGTGACAGGACTTTACATGCTATCCAAAACACCATTTCATCTCTTTGCACCAAATAGTTCCCAGCAGCTCTTAGGAACAGCTTAGCAACCGCTTCTATTTGAGTATCAAGAAAGCAGGTAATGCTGACAATAGCATCCTTGTACATGTTCAGTTACACACAATGAACACAAACAAAACTGCATACAGAAGCATATTTAGAGAGATAACTTATGAGAGAGATACCACAACGATCTGTAAGATCCCTTTCAACCTAAGCCACTCTATGACTCTTATAAAAAATGCTTGTGTCTGTTTCTTCCTTTTTGCTTCTCTCTTTTCTACCTTGATACTCCTTTAAAGACTATTTAGCCATGTAGGATTTCTTTACTTTTCTACTGAGTGATGGGTTACTGTGCCATCATGAATATAGCTTTTAATTTCTGAAGTTCAATTTCCACATTCCCTGTTTGCAGGAAAAATTAAGTGATGTTAATGTGAGGAGCAGCCTAATTCTATCTATCTTATTTATACAGCACTGTGGCCGTGTACATGGTGTCAGCAATAAGAGCTCCAGCTCCTTCCTGGCTTAAAACCAATTACAGCTGCTATTGCTGTCCCAGTGTTTCTATGTTTATTCTTCCTTCTGGAGTGTCTCTTTCTATATCTGTCTTCTCTCACCATTTTCCCACTCTGTTTTATTCCACCTTCCACTTCGGCTTTCCTCTCCTATCCTTCTCTCACTCCTTTTATTTTCTTTATCACCCCATGTTTGGTCTCTGCAGTGCCAGCAGCAGCAGCTGCTCCTTCAGCACTTAACACCTGCAAAGGGAACTTTCCCCTTATGTATAAGACATTTCCATGTAGGATTCAGGAGACAGCAAAGCTGTCTGCAAAGAGCTGCCCAAACACCTACAAAGGGCACTTACTGAGGAAGCTCCCACAGCACCGCATCAGTCTCCTTTTCCCAGGAAGCTCTGGGTGCACAGTAGAATTGTGCTGCAGTTGCTGCTCCAGCAGCAGACCAGCTCTTCAGGGCACATCAAGGCAGTTTTGGACTTTGGACCAAGTGGCTGAAAGCTAGAGCAGGGAGCTTATGGATGGCTGGTGGCCAAGGCTGTGCTGTTGGCTGACCACTGAATATGCTGCACAGATCAGATTTATACCAGCATCATGCAATGCTATGAATATCACTGAAATCCAAGCAGATTTTGAAGAATATCTGTGTTAGCTATTCAGAGGCCACTGGATGCATATGGCCATTCTTTCTGCTTTCAGTTGCTATGAGTGACATCAGATGGGGAGCACTGTGCAGAAAAGGCTTCTTAACATCATGAACAGAGCAACACTTTCTGTTTGTTTTTCTTGCTTTCTGAGCAACAGAGTCATCCTTTAATATTGAATAGGCTTTTGATTACCTCACGGAAAAGCAGCAAAAACAATTTAAAACACTGAAAAAATACTGCATCCACACTTTATACCTCTTGTATTTGTCTATTTAGATCAAACTGCCTAGGTGCAAGGACTGTGTCTTTTTGGTAACACAGCATCAAGCACTATGGGGCCTCAGACTAAATAGGGCACTCCAGGCACTGGTGCAGTAACAATCATGATTATACACCTGTGCTGAGAATTTAGATAACGAATTACAAGGGGACATGAATTAAAATAGACATGCTTTAAAACAAAGTTTATGGCCTAGACAATGAAAACATTTTAACGTGGCATGGTATCAAGACAAGGGTGATTTCCTCTTTGCTTTATCTCAGTAATACAGTTCTTTTTAAAAGAGTTTTTTCTTTGTAGCTTATATGGCATTTCATAAAATAAAAAAAACATACCAGTGAAAGAAGGATATAAAGCTCTTTATGTTTTAAGTTATATATTAGATCACTCAGGTGCACTTAAATGCTGGATGGCAAAATACAAATTGTATACGTAGGATGATTTTATAAAGGCAGATATAAGTTCTACCTGTGCCTATAAATGAATGATCAAATAACAGCTGACAATTCACACATGCTTTCAAAAAGTTTTAAACACAGTGTTGTGTTTGTAAAGCCAGATGATGCCATTTAACCAGTGACCTTAACTGATGAAGCTGTTATGCCCAAACCAACAGCACTGAAAAGCAACATTTCTCAGCCTCAAATTTTAGGACAGCATATTTAGCATTTTTCCATGACTTCCACCCTCTAGTGTTTATCCACACTGTAACTTCTGTAACCTTCTTCAGTGGAGGGCAAGAAACATGCCAAAATATAGCATTTCTGCTCACAGAAACCAAAACATGACGTTGCAGTATCACTGCTCGTAGAAGTTGTCCACTGAAGAATAGAACACTGGCAGGGAGGAGCTGTAGGCCCTCAGCTCCATGGACACACAGCACCTATGTGCAAATTTCAGCCAAGTTCCCATTCTGGGTGCTCTAACAGGTCAGACGTAGAATCTACATCCAGATCGAGATTCAAGGGTTTGTTCTCAGCATATTTGCAGAAGAGGTTATGATTTAGAAAGGATCCATTGTAGTAAAGCATGTTTTCCCCTTAAATTCAAAATCAAACAGGCTCCTACTTCAAAGCCCACCTCATGCAGGACCCGAGAGCGGTTCTCATGTTACTGCTGATAGATACATTCTTTAAGAAAGCCAGATTCCTTTAAACTTTCATTGTAAGCTGGCTTTACGAGATAACAAAGCAAAATGTCAGAGCATAAAGTTATTGGTGAAAAGAACCGCAGCTGAAAACCTGCAATAAATTGAGAAACGTATGAAGCCAGTTCAAAATGGCAGGACAAAATTTAAACGAACCTTCCCCATCCCAGAAGAGGCAGATGGGCATAAATCATTCCCAGCAATCAATTCTGCTATTTGAATTCATGCTGACACTTGTTGGGCTCAGTTGCTGACATGCAACCACGGCAGAAAGGCCAGGCCACCAGGGAAATTTGGCCAGCTTCCACCTCTGAGAGCAGAGCACCTGACTGCAGGTCTCCAGCTCGCTTAGCATCGTTCTTTGTTCCTAGCAGAAAATGCTCTGCCCTCTGTTTCATGTCTGCCTCCAAGATCTGATGATCAAAAAAAATCTTGAATTACTGTTCATCCAAAGGACAGGAAATACTAGGTGAGAAGTAGCCAGGAGTAGTGCAGGTGATTTTTCAGGCAGACTATTTAAAAATAAAACAACAAAGTTAATATTAATAGTATTGTTTCTCACTGTGACTACTTTGCAATTAATTATTGACACATATTAGACAACAATAAAACATCAGAGAAAAGGGACCGCAGACTTCAAATTCTGTCAAAATTCAATATTTGCATGGAAAAGAGACAAACCTGCCCTTGATGGAGATTCCCAGACAAGAAGACTTTTGTAAGGAAGAATTTGCATACTGGCCTCGAGTGCTTTTTTAATAAATACCAAATGGAAATACCATCATACTCTCGTATGTTTGCCGTTGGTACAGAAGTCTCACAGAAGCAGAGTTAAAGTAGTCGGTGCTATCTTACGTAAATTCATAACACTCATATTTCTTTCCCCAAAACTCAGCCTTAGGAAAACTGGTAAATGAGGAGGTCAGGTGCCCAGTCGTGCAATCTGCACCTCCAGCTTCTTCCTGAAGCCTGCTGCAGTCAGTAGAAATTAGCTGCAGGCAAGCCATCACATCCAGTATGTTGCATAGCTCTGTTGAGCAAAAGAGGAATTACTTGGAGCAGTTTGTGCTACTGAGATCTCAGAGAGGGAGACGCTGTCCCATCTGACATCCTCATGCATGATCATTAGATGATGTGCCAGAGTACCAAAAGGGACTCGGAGTCTTCATTCCCTCCCTGTGTTGTTTGGTTAGGACGAACCACAGAGCCCCTCAGCTGTCAGGCAGGAAATGCACAAGGTCTGTGGGGTAAGCAAGGAGGCATTGTGCACACCAGGCTGGAAGCAAACTTGAAAAGCACTTCTGGTGCTGCCGTGAAGCCTTGTGCTTAAGCAGCCAATTCTCTGCAGCAAGTCATCTCTATTATTTCAGGTCCAAGCTGTCAGTCAGACTTCTTTAAAAATAAGGAGCCCAAAGGAACACTGGACTTTCCCCTTTCCTTTAAAAATAACAGTAGAGAGAAAGGGCAGCAGCGGCTGCATATTGACGGAGTAGCCTAACAAAGCTATTTGCCTAGAAATTGTGAAACCTGAGCTCAGCAAAAGGGTGTATGAAATCATGTTTTTCACTCTGCAAAAATCTATTCATCAGGTTACCAGATATTTTGGAACAGAATAAATCTGCAGCATTTTCTGAAACTATATTTTACAGTCATTAAAAATTACCTAAGCAGATATCAAATACAGCCAAAGTTAAGGAGTTAGTGTGGGTAGGCAAAGACTACTCTCCCAAAATGCTCCTTCCTTCTCAAGCTCCGTTCCAGTCAAATGAGTACAACAGCCATGTTTGGAAGTCTCCAGATAGTGGAGCAAGTGAGAGAAATAACAGGTCTAACCTCACACTCCTGCTCTCCTCTCTTTATTCATTCTGCTTACTGTACTTTCCTAATTCATTACATTGTTGCTCTTTTTTTTTATCCCCTTTCCTCAGTATTCAGCTTTCCCCCCATCTCTTGCCCTCCTTACCCCCTTTTGCCCTCAAGGCACCCAGGTAAACCTCGCAGACCTGCTGAAGCCATCGGTATTTCAGATGGCATGAGACACCTGAACTGCTAGGTGAAGTCTACTGATATTTCTGCAAAGGTCACTAACGAAAGTGTTAAACAAGATCAGTAAAGACAAACCCTTATGGAGCTCCAGCAGTAACCTCCCTCCATCCTTTCACTTTCCTCTTTAACGTTACACACACATAGATATACTGGTGGATTTGACTCCACATCCTCCTTGTGACTGCTTATCTAACCATTTCTGTTTCAGTTTTCTCTTATAATTCCACCTCAGATATTTTTGTTTATCTGAAGTCCAGATAAACCAAACCTACCACATATTCTTTGTCAAGATAAAGTATCTGCTAATGAAAAAAAAAAAAAACAAAAAAACCACAAAACCCCCCCACAAAACTATCAGTGAAGCCTGGCTTTGTAACCATCTATCTCTGCTTAGTCTGTGATTCATTATATCCCACTTACCCTTTGCCTCCCTTACGTGTAATCATCCTTTCCTTCAGATTGTACTCTAAAACCTTCTACACCGCAAACTCAAAGGCTTGCAAATCCCAGTCTGATCCTAAGCACAGGTACGCTATTTAATTTTATTCTATCATCTCCAGCATGCTAAACTATCTTAACAAATGGCTTATTCATCCTGGCTACTACTACTCTCTACGTCCCTTGCCTCACAGTTATGCCGGTAGTGCTTATTCTGGGGGCTATTTTACAAATCGAATCAATGAACAAAAAAAGACTTCAAAAATTTTCTTATTAAAATGTTAGTTTATAATCTTTAGCTACCAACCTCCTGCCTCTGCATTGCCTGTGCCCCACTCCTACCCTAACTTCGCAGGTGTTTTTCCCTCCATTCAAGACATGTACATTTGAAAATCCTTCCGAGAGGCTTTTAAAATTTCTGCTTGACTCTGATTGTACATCCCCCAAAAGAAAATCATCTTCAAAAGGGGTAGACTGTAATAACATGACTACTCCCCAGAGGCTGGATTTCATGTAGCTGATCAGATACAGTTAGTGTGCAGTACAGCCAACCAGCTTTTCGGGTTGAAGAGGAAGACAGCAGTTTCTCTTGCCTGCTTAACATCCCGTACTTGCAGTTCATATTGTAAGCATGTTCATGCAGTTTTCAATCTTGCCATCAAGTAGTAATCATATCATACGCAAGATGAATCATCATGTGATTAAATCATACAAAACACAATGAAAACAGAATTTTGATTTCTAAACATACAAAAAACGTAATACAACTTTTCAGTTTTAAGAAAACTTACCCTTACAGGGGAATAAAGCTCCAAAAACTCAAGTGACCTGAAATTTGGAACACTACACAAACATTCAACTTTAAAAATAGAGAGTTGTGTTTCACTGTAACAAAATCAACAAGGACCACACTCTGGACACCCTTCAGTATCACAAATTGCTGGCAGTGCGAGAAGAAGCAGACCTCCAGCACTCACCTCCACCTCAAACCTGCCTGTGGCATGTGGATTGGAACCTGATGATCCTTGAGGTCCCTTCCAATCCAGGACATTCTATGATTCAGTGATCTCTGTTTCATATCTAATACTGCCAGTAATGTACTTCAGCAGCTTATCAGCTTCTACAGTCAACTCTGACACAAGCTGAAGAAAGATCTATATTCACCCAAATAACATCTAACTTTCACACAAGACCTGCCTTTTCTACCATTATTTTTCTGCGTGTCCATCTGAAGAGATTATTTCCTCCAGTTACGAGTCAGTGGGTGAAAGGCACCAACTCCACCAAATGAATTGCAATTGTTGTAAGTTTTAGGGAGTATTAACCTTCAGGTAACTTAGGAGATACCTCCTACCCCAAAGTGGGGAGCAACCAGATAAACTACTGAGGAATTAAGAGACAAAAGATCAGGCATTAAAATAAAATGGATGAAGATGGGAAGAGAACAGATTTTAAAATGCTGAAAAAATACAGATATGTTTTATTACGGCTTTTGGTAACCCAGGGATAACATCTCTATTAATAGATAGCACAATTCAAGGATGTTGTAAACATATTTCCCAGGATGAAATCTGATTTATATAGTCTTGGACAGAAATTATTCTTCTCATGACTTATAAAAGCAGAAAAAAGCATTTGCTCAGCATGGGCTTGAGTTACACAAGTATAACACAGCAGAGTCTCCACTGTTCCTCGATCCCTTCTGTGTTGCCATAAGTTAGCTCAAACATAGTTTAATTTTTTTTTTAGAGTAATATTTTACAGGCTGTTAATCCAGAAAGTGGATTATTGCCTTTGGGTATTTTGTGAAAAAATAAAATTGAAAACAACTGAGGTATTTCATTTAGGATTGCTGCTGCTGTGCATGGGCAATCATTTATTTTTCTCCCATAATATAATAGGCTTCTCAGCACTTGGACTTCCTACACTTCACTAACACAGTTGACTGTAAGCCCCTCAGAGCCTGTCCTGTCAATTATCTGTGAATTTAGAAGGATTTACACAAAAGATTGTAATGAGCTGGGTTTGAAAGATGCCATAAAGGTATGAGGCATTTATTGTAAAGCCTCCAACAGCTATTCTGGAAATGCATATTGTATCAGCTCTTGCACTCAGACAATGAGGCTTCTTTTTCCTTTTCCTTTTTTTTTTTTTTTTTCTCTTTTTATTTTTTTACTTTTTAAATTTTTCATTCATTTAAAAAGTTATGTTGAAACAGGGAATTGGACAAAGCAGGACTGAGGATGCTCAAAGTCTGTCTTTATCACTGCTTGACCTGGTGACCTTTACATAGACACTTATCTTGACTCAATTTTGACTCAGTTTTTCACACCTGTTGTTATGCTGAAGGTAAAATCGACATAGGCTGAAAAAAAAACATCTAAAAAGGCAATGAGTGGGTAATAGCTGTTGGCTCCCAGTTCAGATTCACAGAATCCCAAAATGGCTGAGGGTGGGATGGCCCTCTGGGTCCATGTGTGCCAAGCCCTGCTCAGCAGGGACACCCAGAGCAGGGTGCCCAGGCCCACATCAAGGTAGATGCTGAAGATCTACAGTGAGAGATTCCACGGCCTCTGGGCAGCCTGTGCCAGTGCTCCATCACTCATAAAGCACTTCCGGTGCTCAGAGGGACCCTCCTGTGCTCCAGTTTGCACCCATTGCCTCTTCCTCTACCACTGGACAGAACAATGCTCCAAGTTTCTATCCTACAACAAAGTCACACCTTCCTCTCTCTGATTGCAGAGGTTACCCAGCAGAGCAGCAACTCACCTTTCCTCTGCCTACCCCCGAGCCACCCCTTCACCATGGTTCCAAGCAGCATTGCATGTGGGCAGGAGGGGGACATCTCCCTAGCTTCTGTTGGCCAAGACAGCAAGCACTGTGCCATTTTCCAAGCACTACAGCACTGTGGGCCACCCTGGGCAGAGATGACAAAACCCACAGGCAGCCTCGGCCTCTGAACAGCAGCTGGAAGCTGAAAGGCAGTTGAAATGGCACTGAGTGAACAGGTTTATCAAACTGAATCTGCTGTTGCACACATGTTAGGTTCTCAGTGGCTTGGAACAGACTTGGGGTCTGACTGTAAAAGGACACTGAAGAAAAAGTTGAACAGTTGCATTTTTTGCATCTTTTAGAATTTCCAGTTTGTCTGCTTCATGCAGTATGACAGGTAGGGGAGGCTTCCATGTCATAGTCTGGCCCATTCCCTAAGGTAAAAATCAGTTTTAGAAACAAAGTATAAAGTACAGGAGAATCCTCCCTGACTACAAAGGAGAGAGTATCAGAGTCAAATAGCCAATCCACTGAGAAGTTAAAGCCTTGCAGATCATTTTGCTTGTTTTGCATTGATCCACTGCAGTTTGGTGGATGAGACCACCCTGATGGTAAACAGCCTGCTTAGCTAACAGATGTTCAGGAGTTTCCAGCTAACGAGTTCTCCTCTAACATAAACAATAACCTATTATATATTTTTTCATATATACGTATATATCTATGCGTATATGAAACGTATTTGCTGTATATGCGGAGCATTATCTCCAAGTACGACACATACCTGTCACCTGCCAGAATCTCTGCATAGCTGAGTTAATGTTTGCAAAGCAATTCTGAATCTCAGAAAAGAGCACACAGTCACAAAGCAAATTGCAATAAAGACAGATGTTCAAGTTTGATAAAGGCAGCAGCAACAGCACAAAGCAATAACATCCAAAGTTATGACTGACATTTGACCCTCAATTTGTTCATGTATTTCCAAATGCCACCAATGTTTAAAATTGATACAGGATATGTTATAAAGAAGGGAAACACAGAGCCTGTTAGTATTAGTAGGACAAATTGTCAAGCCGGAATATCTGCATTTTCAATCTATCTGACATCTGAAGGACTCTATTTAAGGTTTGAGCACTAGTTGGCACACAGCTGGTGTCACAGACATAAATAGCTTGAAGGTACAGGTCCTGGAAAACATGAAGACTGGAAAGAACCACTTCCAGTGGAGAGCACTTAGATGGCTCTGTCCAGCCCTGCCACAGGCTGAAACAGCTCTGTCCTGAGATTTCTCACTTTTGCTTCAGTAACACAGTGGATACAAGCAGAATTAGCCACAAAATGAGGACTCTGCATGTTTATCTTGCATGTTTAACATGGATGCAGCTGGGTCAGGACGCTATGACAATTTGCCCTTTTGCCTGTTAGAAGAGTCTGGGACTCTCAGGTTGGCAGATTTGAAACCAGCATTCTCCTTTGGTGTCTGGCACATGGCATGAGGAGATGTTTGAACATCACCATAACAGGACCTTTGACACCTTCAGGAACTCCCTCCTGTGTCAAAAATAAAGAATAAAAAAATGGACTGGGAAAGTCCTGAGGACAAAGGGAGAAAAAAAACAACAACTTGGATATATATTGTTAAATACATTCAATAGCTTGGATATATATTGTTAAATACATTAACTAGCCCACAGGAACATTTACATAAAACAAGGCTTGTGACATGTAAAATTAAAAAACAAAACAAAACAAACAAAACACAAACAAAACAACTCTGTGAAAAAGGTTAGAGGCATATTTGATGAAAGACCAGAATATTGTTGCCTAAAGTAGAAAGATATTTATAGACCAAGATGTGCAAAACTGGAATGTAATTTTTGCCAAGTACAAATTAAGCTAATGTACCATTAAAAGCTGTCAGCTCGTATGCATTAAAAACATGAGATTAGGACACAGACTGTGCCACGACAAACTGTCTGTGCAGGGACATGATAGAGGTGATCTAGCATCCAGCTAGGAACTTGAACATCATCGTGCTACTTCTCCTATGACATATTAAGGATGAGCTTTCTGAACACTAATATTAATACAAAGATGTGCTTTCTTCCTTGTAAAAGACATGAGCAATGGACAAGAAAAAAAAAAAAAGACTTATTAGAGGTAAGGCAGCACTTCTGGAGACAGAATATATGGTTTTATTATTACGTGCTGCTATTCTACATTGCTTGAGGCTCATGGCTCCAATAAAGTTATAACCTCATGGCTGGAAGGCTCACCAAGATATGAATCCAAGGTCCTCTGAAGTATAGAGACATTATTATTACGAGACAGTGCTCTAACCATGGGGCCATAAGTTGGTGTGCACTGAGTAACTCCATTGCCACTAAAATGCAGGAAGCATCGTCCTGAGCACAGTGCACCTGAATGTGTTGCTCCAGTCCCCTCTTTGCACATCACCAGGACCCATACTGCTGCCTTTCCAGAAGGAAAACAAAACCTGTGGAATTCTGGTCAGAGCTGTTCGCTCTCCTAGATCCCTATGGAAAATGAAGCCCTAAATTTATTCATAAATCAATGAGAAAAACATAGATCTGAATTATCTCCTAGCCATGTGACAGCCGGTTCATCAAACAGGAGTGGGATGCAGACACGCCAGCAGAGGAGTTTAGGGGAGACTTTCAAACTTTGAGGACAATGCAGGAAGAGGCTGCACCTCCAGAAAGATGACAAGCTGCACACAAAAAGCAAACGTTTCCATCTCTGTCAGTCAGTCTCTAGTGCTGCATTTGTTACTGTCTGGTTGGTAAGCTGTTTTCCACACTTGCTTCATCAAAACAATTATCATCTGTGGCCTTTAGAAATTATTTTCCAAAGATAAAACAACCATGCCAAGGACTGGTAAAAGCACTCCACTGTTCCGTATCTGCACAAATTACCTTGTGTTTCAGATAGTTTTATGTACATTTAACCACTACAGATTAATTAGATGGCATAAAGAAACCAGCAAAACACTGAAGAGCTAACTTCAGTTTAAGTGTGCATGCAGCTAACTTGTGGCTTTTTAGAACAATTTTAATTAAAATTACTAGAAAAATCATCCAACTGAAAATATTGGGAGCTTTGGGATGGGCTTAGCATAGTTAACTAATTGTATATTTAATCAAAGCAGCCTTCGGCTGTAATTAATAATCTATTTTCCTCTGGTAATAAATACAGTAATTCTGTGAAATACAATATATAATTCATAGAATGCCATATGTATGGAAGATCCATGCTGAAGAGAGATGATTGCAATTCCATCCTTTGGAGAGCAGGTTGTTTTCCTTTTAAATATGTAAGACTATTTTGAAATCAGCTTCAAATGTCACGTCATAACAACAGTTTATGAAAAAGATGCCCCAAAGTGCTTTGAATTTCTCTGAAAAAGGAAAAGTAATCTGAAGTGACAGAAGGTTTGAATAAGCCTGACTTTTCCAGTGTGCCACAGAAAGAATGCACGAAATGTCCTCTGGCTCAGACCAATGCTCTGTGTAGGTAGCCGGCTGCCAGGAATGGCAATGGGACATGCTATGAACAGTGAGCTTATGAGACCAGCTACTCCTTGTAATCTATTGCCACATACTCTCCCAGGAGCTAAAATAATTATACAGATCATCTTTTAAAAATGTCAGTTGAACGGAGAACCTGAGAATCTTTTGTCATTTTGTTTCCAAGCAGTACAGTATAGTAGCTGACGGATTTCCGACTCCGGTCACCCAGACCAAATGTTGAATGTGATCCACACAACCAGATGAAAACACTTTCATTAACACAGCATAAACTTTCCAGCTTCAAGAGTCACAGAAACACCCATCCATCTACTCACATAACGAAAGCCAAGAGCTGCTTCAGCATTTTTTCTACTAGAGACTTCCTTACATTTACATGACACAAATTCCCAACTGTGCTGCCATAGTGTTTTTTCATGTAGTCCTGCACTGAATTATCTCCACTTCTTTACTGGGCAGATGCAAATTTAAATAAAATAGCTATATTAATCTAAAATGATGTATCTTTCACTCCTGAAATATCTAATGCTCTAATATAAATAACAGCTTCAGTTCTCTGTTTGCTTAGTTCAGAATGCAAAGCATTTTACCTGCATTGCAATACTGCACTCAGTTTTAAAAATAAAAATACTTTCTTACCTTTTCTCTCGGTTAACACAAGAGACTGATTAGAAAATTATCAGTATGATGCACTCTCCTGATACAATTAAATTGGCAAACAGATTAGATATTGATTTGCTAGCAAACGGCTATTGATGAGTTCCAGCTCATTGGGAATTAGAGTTGAAATGGATACTTCATTTATCTATATGTATATATATTATACATAAATATATTATATATATATTCACACATTGCAACCTCTGGTCATTACAGTCACACCACAGTAAATTCATAGATCATTGCTTTTACTCAAACATGCATACACGACGTGCATAGACTGTGTGAAATTACAAGCTCTTTTCCTGCAGGAAGACTTTACATTCACTCCAATTCTCTTTAATTGTCTCCTCTTCTTCTACTTTCTGGGCACCTATTACTTGAAGATCCTCTTCTTCTAGTATCTAGGAAACACAACCTGCTCTTTCTGATATTCATGGAAACACTATCTTCCTCAGCGTGTTGCACAAATTTAAAGGTGCAAACTGGCAGCGCACAGATTTCTGGAAGCCTTTCCAAAGAACCTCAATTTCATGGTCTGCATTTTCAAAAGGATGCCACAAAAGGTAAGAGCTCTAGTCAAGGAATTGAAACCGGCTATAAAGCCATCTCTATGTCTTAACTCTATCTTGTCTGGCAAAGGTATAGCATTTGGAGTAAGTGGGAACTGCATTTAACAACAAACTCTCTCATTGCCTTCAAGAGTTACAGCTGGGCCTTTCTCCATAGCAAACACATCCTAATTATACTCACCTGGTCCATCAACCTTTTTTATCCCCATGCAAAAACATCCCCAGAAAAGGATTCTGCAAACTTCTCTAATTAGAAGTGAAGCAATAAAGGGGCTTACTCTGCATGCTTACTCTGTAACTAACATTCCATGATAGCAAATCTCTCACATTATTTAGCTACATTCCCCTTTATTCTGTTGGATCTCACTGTTGCTAGCTGAGCCTCTTCTGACACATTGCCTAAAATATCATTACTGTTTTTCAAGAACATCCTTTAATTATGTTATAGCAGATACCTTTGGAAGAAAACTATAAATACATATGTTGTTAATATACACCAAGAATGTGAAGAAAAAAATTAAAAAATTGTATTTGGATTCCATATTGACAACAGGTGTTCCTAGTGTTTTCCATCCTGCCCTCTTTTTAGAAGATGTCAGCATATGGATGTGTTAAGCCTTACTCAGGTAGTTTGTTCTATAAGCAGTCAAGAAAGGAAACTGGTCTATAGTAAACACAGATGTTGGAAGGGAATCAATCAAAATGTAAGCATGGAATTTGAGGTATAAAACCATTCATTTCCACCTATGAATTTTCTACATGCTGCCAACTATAGTACCTTACAGAGCATGGATCAGGAGATAAAGATGGTATTTTAAAGAAGTTGGTACTAGTTGGATTGAACAACAATTGCATGTGTAACAAAAGTAACAAAAAACAGATTGTTTGTTCATATACGTATGTTATCTATAATTCTTATTACATAAAAGTCCTCAAGCTTTGCTGTCTGTTCTTTTATGCAGTTGCCTCCCACTGCATATTTCATGGAGAAGGAGGCTGGAAAGAGGTGTGCTTAGTAAAGGGAATGTTTAAAAAGCTCTGATTGCACTTGTTTTCACAGACATTATTGCAGCAGAAATCATTTATCTATTCCACTCTGAGTAGATTATCACTTCATAATTAGTGAAAATAAAAGTGTATCAAAACCAGTAAGAATGAAAATCTGATAGAAGAAAAAAAGGATCAAAATGTTGCTTTGTAGGTCCAACTGCTGATATAAACATTCAGAATTTGCTGTGAGAAGGTACCAGTGCAGCTGTACATTAAAAAATATATATCAAAACAAAACAAAGCAAGTGCCTTTGAAAACATCAGAATATGCATCTCTGCTGTAAGAGATAGAATTAGACTTAATCTCATTCTCATTGTTTTCAATAAATGATCTAATAAAAAAGCATTTCTCTGTTTCAGCGACACACAATACGCAGTCAGTCATGGCATTATTGCTACTATTATCTAAAGACATCAGAGTAAAATACGTACAACAAGATAATGTATCTTGCAGAAGAAAAGGTCATGCAGTGGTTCCACAGTTTGCTGATCCTAGATATATGCACAGTTGTATACTCTGCATTATAATCACATTTCTGATGTATTGCCAGAGCTCATGATAGGAAGTTCATGGTACAATGCCAATTACATGACAACTGTGAGAGAACAGACAATTGTTGATCCAGCACAAAGTTAGAATGGTGCAGACAGATGAGATCTGATTTGGTATTAAGCTTAAGCCTGCCGGTAGGAAATTAACCAATCAACTTTTTCAACAAAACTGAACTGGAAGATGAATTTTAACTCAACGATAAGTGTAATGTGGTTACAGAATTTGCTGCCTTCTATTTATAAACTCCAGAGTTGCATTTACTGCCTCACTGAATGACAGCCCAGGAGAGATGGCAAATATACATGGAATTTAGCCAGGCAAGCCTTTCTTCTCAATCAAAACAGACACAGCAATTTTAAAGGACATGAGGACTGCAAAAACTGCTCTAAATAAAACCCAGCTGTACTAATGGCACAAAGTGTAACAAAAAGGTAGTTAGCGCACAAAGAACAAGAAATGGTACAAACGAGGAGCGAGAACTCAGAAATAAAGCAGAACAACTAATCAGCAGGTGGGAACAATGAAGGGTTAGCTTATTCAGGCACAGACTGTGATAGTAATTTATATACCAAAATGTCTCTACCTAGCTCATGGTTTTGGGTATGCATTGAAACATCTGTAAGCAACATTTGTTTCCGAGGACCTGTTTTGCAGGACCACTTACATAATAGATTTTATGACTTTCGCAGAAGAAGTTATCATATTAAATGTTTCTTATTGATTGGTGATGATAGGATCCATCATTAAAATAGATCAAAAATTAGATACTTTTTATGTGAGTCTATAAAGCGGAGTTTCTGTGAATAAGAAATGAAAAAAGATTCGATTTCTTGTCATTACAAAACAATATGAATTAAAGCTGGGTTTAACTAAATATTCTAAAATATTATTGACAAGGTAATAGCAAACCACATCACCAGTTAAGAACAGTGAAAATACCTGAAAGACTTGAATGAAGTATACAGAGATAATTAATTCTCTAATTAGGATGCTAAAGTAAATTCAGGAATGGAAGGGTGTTTTCATTTGCACCAACCTACGGAAAAACTTTCCTTCTTTTACTTTTTTAGAAATGATTAATCTTTTCCATTTGGGGATATTAATTCTTTTTTTTTTTTTTTTTTTTTTCCATTGTGGTGTATCTAGGACTGTAAATCACATACGAAAGCCTGTTTCTGAGAAATTTCCTGTCTTAGTTTAGATATGTACTCACTCAGACTGGACAAGCAGACACATCATAAAAATGATTTGGATGTTTCAGACTTAGAACGAACCAAGCTTCCTGAGCTCCTGAGGAATTTAAAGTTTTTCAGGATTTGGGAGATTTCTGAGGCTTCCTACTCAAGAAATGTTAGCTTTTTAACACCAAATATTGTGCAAAAATCTTATGTATGGAAGCTTGTGTGCCACTCCCAAAAGTTCTCTGCTGAAGACAGAAGCTCCCTATTAAAACTACTAAGTGTAATTTTTTTCTCCTTAAAGAAATTTGAAATCAGGCCTTAAAGTCTCCACAGTTAATCATCAGTAGATCCAGTTATGTGCATTGAGGCTAGAAACGTTCTGGGAAGGAAGTACAATCATGTCACTGAAAAAGGATGAGGGTAAGGAGAAATCAAAAAGGAAGGGCATTACAACAAGCAGGGTTATCTACTTTGATTTCTGTCAAATTTCCATTTAAAAAGAACAGAGGCTGGAAAGGGTTAATACAAAGTGAAGGGGCCAACAGAACAAGCAAAAATACTGCCCTATTCTGGTCTAAACATTGTGTTTGTTCAACAACACAGTGGTAGCTACACCAACTCTGATCCCCCCACCAAATCATCACTTCCGACCAACTGCTGTAGATACTCCTCTAATTAGATAGTCTAATTGCAATGGTTCTTAAGAAGCTGTGGAGACTTCAGTACATCTGCGCTGCCACTTTGGAGCTTAAGCGAGCCTTGTCTCATGGCTGTGCATCAGGGAAAGAGGTTTCAGCTAGATTTTACCCGCCTTCTTGTAGGGCCACAGTCAACTCATTTTTCAGTCAAGCAGAAGAGAAAAAAGACATATTGCATCTTATTTAGGATGAGTCACACTTGGGAAAGGCAGCCTAAATATCCCAAAATTCAAACCTATCTTCTATCAAGACCATAGAATCATAGAATCACAGAATGGCCTGGGCTGAAAAGAACCTCAAAGATCATCTAGTTTCTACCCCCCTGCCATGGGCAGGGTCGCCAACCACTAGACCAGGCTGCCCGGAGCCACATCCAGCCTGGACAAAGGATTACAGTGTGATGTGGCCTTGATGGCAGCACTAACAAGGAAAAGGTCAGGATCACAAGCTAAATGGAGGGAGAAAAAAGTGACAAGCTATTTCTGAGGCAAAAGAGATGGAGAACATGTAGAAAACTAAGTGCTAGTTTTGCTTCTTCAGACCAAAATCTAGGAATAAGTGCATCTCAACTCTTAAACTCTTACAGGTTTTAAGCACATCTATAGTTTTTGTCTAAATTAGACAAGGTGCAATGATCAGTCGTAGTGTATTAAAAAAAAACCCTGTAGACAAAAGCAAAGCTTGTTCATTCTTATTACAGACCATTTGTAAGCTCTTCTTGCTACTCACATCATTGTCAGTTATTGCACTTTTTTTTTTTTTTTTTTTTCACGGCTTTTATTGGTGAGTAAAATAAGAACAGCAGGATCTAACTCCTATCTCTGTAATTCTTTCATCTGCTTAGCTGCCCGTATTAGTCACTTTCCCTGAATGGGGAAAAGGGGAAAAAGTTCAACAGCAGACTGACACAGCAACAAGAACACAAAATATAGATGAAAAGAATGTACGTCTAAATGTCTGATGAACTGTTATTACCATGTAAATGCACCGTATGTACAACAGCAGCCTTTGAATTAAAACACAAAGAACGCTTTCTGCTTGATTAGTTGTTTGTTTTTTTTTTCTTTTGAGGGGACACATCAGAGCCACAGACTGATGCTTTAATAAGGAACCCAGAAACCCTTAGTGGAGATTAAAAGGGCTAGTGGTTAGATGTCATAATTTATGGATACTGATCGTGCAGAACTTTGACAAGAACCATTAATTGTCACTGTGTAGCTAGCTTCTGAAGTCACATAGTCAATTTAGTTCTAGTTCTTACAAGATGCGGCAGGATCATTAAAGGAAGCTTGAGGCTAAGCACAGATAATGGGAGCATTTTAATATTCTTGGTACTTTTACAAAGGAACAGCATGTCATACATCAGTTCTACATATTGCACCTAAACTCTCAAAAGCAAAGAAAACAGCTTTTTGTTACCTCCACTGTTATCTAAGAAAGTGAAGTATTATGCTTTCTGCACTCTTTTGCAAGCCTGAGGCACAGGAGGGAGCAGGAAAAAAAAAGCAGAGGGCTTTCATATTGCTTTTGTTTGAGGTCTGGCTCACCTTTCGGACTGCTCTTACAGATTGCCTGCTGTTTCACTGTACAACTCGCTGTTCCTTTAAAGTAAAAGGAAAACAATTAAAAGCAAAGGCTGCCTTCTTTCTTACTCTGAAGGCTTCAGGGGTCCTAAGAGGTAGGATCTCTTTTTCGTTTCAATTACAATCAGGATGGATAAACAGCCAGATAAATGGAAAATACAGTAGAAACTTTTCCCATTCCTTTTTATGCCTTCTCTGCATTTGCTTCAAAGGAGCAAAACAGAAACACAGTAGGATTAACAGAGGCCAAATGTGCCCATGCAGGCACAAATGCAGAAGAACATTTAGACATGAGGCCATGTCTCAGTGCTCATAATTAGGGTAATAGCAGGATTCATGTCACAGAAAGTACAGAAGAGGCTCGGAGGGGAAGGCGGCTCCCTCAGAGCTCTGCATCTGCCTTCACTGGAAGGATTGGTACTTTTATTCTTCCATATGCTTTTCCTATCAGATAAATACCTCACCTACCTCACCCCTTTTTCAGATATCTGAGGCTACTTGCCTAGAGGCTGCAGGCTTCCTTTGAAGCCAAAGGGAGAAATGGGAGCCAATTCATCTGATCCTTTTTATCTCTGTTAAGGAAGAGGTCGCTGCCTTCTGATAGTGTCTGTTTCTTACTACATCCAGGCACATGCCTGAATTAGGGCAGATTAATCCCTCAAGCCTCATTCATTTCTTGGCAGCTTGGCTACTGACCACAGTGAGTCAGTACTTATGTAGTGGCTAACTGGGCATCAGCTCCAATGGAAAGAAAACACAAATTACAATTAAAAAATCCACCAACAGTATACTAATATAAAAGCAGCTTCACAAACAAGCCACCAGAAGTTTTCATTCAGGTAGTCTTATTTTTGCATACATTTTGCTAACTGGACGAAGCTATTTGCTAATTAAGATCACATTCCAGTGTTTTAATAGATTGAATACCATCATTGTTCATTCAGGACCACTTCCAATCTCAGTTCAGATGGATACTGAGCTCAGAATCTGGCTTTATGCCTGTAGCAGCCACAGGGTTTTTGTTTTTTCCTTGAGAGCAAGTGAGCTATTTCTCAAAGTGAGACAGCAAAACTGGTAATATTTCAGGAAGCTTCAAAACAAACTAATTCACTGTTCATAAAAAAGGAAACAAAGCCCAAGAAAAAGGTTCAGCACTACAATTTCCCCCGAGGCTGGCCAATTAATTTTGGTTGTGGTACATTTGGAAGATTCAGAACCTGCTTTGTTTACTACTCACTCTATATTATTTAGCACATTATCATTGTTGACATCACATTAATTAAGGAAGCACAAAGACAGATTGTTCCAGCTCTTGAAAGCAGAGAGAATAAAAGACCCCACAAGAACAGATTTCTCTCCTTCACCATTCCTAAACTGGATCAGAGCCGGAAGTATCCCCTGACACAATTTTACCGAGTACCAATCTCTTGGCATCTCAGTTTCTGTTTTGATTACACACCACACAAGAGGAATTAAAAACTGCCAGAAGCCTCACAAAAACATTCACTGAATAGGTAACTTGCTTTCCTGTTCTCTGTGATCACATATATAAGGTGAATTTAATGGACCAAGAGGTCATGGGAAACTTCTGTATGAGAAGCCAAGGTGAGCCTGTGACAAAAGAGGCAGCCCACAGGCTGTGCGGTGATTCAGCTGGCTGGACTGTCCTGGCAGCACTATTCCAGCTCACGACTGCTTCCTCTCCCTCACAACACGAGACCGCTGTGGGGCACACTTTTTGTAGGAAATGGGATCACAAGTGAAGTGCTGCCACCAAAAGAGGTCCTGGAGTTCACAGCTCCCGCCTCCAGCGCAGGAGATGGCCACAAATGGGCTGTGGCAAACAGGAGAGTAGAAGAATCCACTCCATGGCACAAAATGCAAAGGAAGCTAAATTGCATGACCCAGCTGTAAACTTTTGTCATTGATGCTAAAGAGTGAATTTGCACTCAACAGCCCCCTGAGCAGCAATGATTCCAGACTGGAGTCATGTGCTGCTTCCTGTGTCTTAAGGAATTGATTTAGAGCAGTAAGGAAGACATACATCTGAGAGAAAACCACTGCTAAAGCACTTTCTCTATAGCAAACCATTCCATTTAAATGTCTATATGCAGATAGCCTGACAGGGTCTGCTAGGACAGCTAATCTTTTAGCTACTCTTATCCATGCCACGGCTCTTTGCTCATCAATACATCTGCAATGTCACCAGTGGAAAAGTAAGTATTTCCTTCAGTTTGCATAGACCTTGAAAGCCACTGCTGAGAGTATAGTTGGCTTGTAAAGATTTGATCAAAAGCCAAAGGGAACATGTTGGTAGCCCATGCTGTTCTCTCTCTCTTCCACTCGGCACAATCCACCCAGAGCAGAACTGCTAATGTTGTATCTCCTGCTACAAAAAGACAGTTTCTTTCCTCGGTCCTCTGAATGGAGATTTCGGCACACAAAATTCAAGAATCAGAATAGCTGCAGAGGTTTCTGTTTCACCCCTTTCTCATATTTCTTTTTCTGCATTTTTGTGTCATATCTCAGTTTCCTTCTTCCATATAAAATGCTGCTTCTTTCCCATGAAACTCCTTTCATGACCTCTCTATCTACAGATCATATGGATGTACTGCGGAGAGTCTATTCATTCATGTATAGCCTATGGGAGCACGATGGAATGACCACACATCTTTCAGATCTGCTATTAATATAAAATAAACTATTTTAACACATCCTTAATCTTTCTTTAATAATCCATCCTAAGTGAATTATCTTGAAGCTATGCTGGACTGTGATTGATGGCACCCTCTATAAAACCTCGCTGTTGGCTCAGTACAAAGAAATATTGTACTAATAATAGAAGGCTCACCCTGGATATTCGAACCAGCTTCTTGAGAAACGTGGTGAAAGAGAGTACCAGTACTGCTGGAACTGGCTCAGTGAGTCTCTGTTCCGTATGAAACAAGACAGATGCATTCTGCTGCCTGTTCTCATAGCTAACATCTCACCCTGTGTATGCGTCACTGGAGTTATCACTAAGTGCAGTAAGGCTGCACATGAAGTACTAGCACTTCCATGCAAACAGTGCTTATCAGAGCTGTATTTGCACATCTATACAAGGTAATCGTTGTAAAGGCATGGACACTTACTGGAATGGTCTGCGCTTTGTGCTACTTGAATTATTGATCAATTACAAACAGATTACCAGCAACTATGAATCATTAAATCCTTACAATAAATCACACAGACAAATAAAACATGCCTAGGGTAAAAAATCTTATCTTCCTCTTTCTGAATTCCCTACCAGAAGGGTGGCACAGGTTTATTTATAGCAGGGCTACCCTCTAAACCCAAAAGAGCAATATATTCAAAAAGCTGGTGGTCATTTGAAGTAAGAAGTCCCTACTCATGCATTACCTGAGCTGTCAAAATAGATATTAACAAGTTTATCCTCTAAAGTAGTTACATCTCTGAAGAAGATAGTCATAAACAATTGACAACGACAGTAACAGAATGCCTTTTTGTTCCTTTAAAAGCCATTTTCTGCAGCAACTTGGGCAAACAATTCTTGAAAAATTGAGGTGATGTTATCTAGTAACATCACAGTGCCCTAACTCAAAAATAAGTGAATAACAATAAGAAATATTTTTCACTGATCAAGTACGGTAGATCATACAGCACCTGGGAAACCATAAATCTGTTATATTTAAACATTAATCTGATACTGATTTCCCAAGGACTTTCTATGTTTCATTGCAGTTTATTTAGCAAACAGACTCTTTACTCAAACATCTGCATTCAGATTTCAAAGGAGTCTACAAGGACTCTTCCACAAGTAATGCCTCCTATTTCATTATATTGGCCCACACCACCAGAGGCGGATGTTGGTGGTATGGCAGGAGAGGCTGAGCCTTCCCACTCATATTTCGTTACATGTGTTTGCTGTGTGACAGATAGCAGCAGAGGGGCACTCTGACAAATAGCATCTGACATGGAAGTGTGGATGGATGAAGCAAAGGTGCGGCACTGAATTCCTCCATGTGGAAAAAATGGCACTCGCTGACATTCATTGATGCTTGTTGAACATTTATAGAAATGAAACAGTGGAAGTGAGCACAGTGAAGCAGTGGGTGGTGCACTTCTACAGTAGGGTCACCTCAACTGGTGGCACGAGTGTGGCACGCAGGCTTTTGTTCACTGCCAGTGAAAATGTATAGCTAATGATGGTGACTGTGTTGAAAAATAGTGTTTTGTAGCCAAGAATTTCCTCTACCAAATCGTGTTATTGTGTACTTTGTATCTGTTGTACTTTCCATGGAAACAAATGGGAGGCATTATTTTTGGAGCAACCTAATTTCCAGTTATAAAGACAAATCTCTAATGTGGTAGACTGGGAAGCAGGGATCCCAGTTTGTGAACTGTACTCCAACTTCTTTCACTCACACACCAGTCACTCCAGTGCAAGCCACCCTACACCCTCTGAGCCTTCAGGTGCCAGTGCGGATCTCACTACAGAGATGAAGTCCCTCTTGTTCCATGCACTGTTGTGGATGTTTCTACAGTTTAAATCAGAACAGTCCCTACTTCTGTCACAGAAATTGCTCTAATTTCATGGTCTTCCAGGTCCTTCTGTCCTTACAGAAGTAACAACATTTATCTTGGACTTTCAAGTATTTTAAAACTCCCAATAAATATCATGGTGTATTCCCAGCAAACAAACAGTGTATTTCACGTTTTGTTCTGCTAGTGCACTAGCAAGAGCCAGACTCACTGGTGTCAGGGCTGGAGCTGTCAATCCTGGGACTATCAGAGCAAAGAAAACACCACACCACGACTGCTGGGAATATTGAAAAACAAGAAGACACGAAGCCAAACCTTCACCAGAACAAATAAAACCACAACAGCAGCTTTCCTCAGTACTGAGGCAGATATCCTCTCTCTGGTAATATCTTCCTTGTTTGATCTTAGAAGGGTTTTGAAGAAACACGGGTTGTAAGTTTTCATTTGTCTTATCCTAGTCATGATCATCACCTCTGCATCCAAGCTGATCTGTACGTGCTCATTAAGAAGATGCAGCTTGAGCAAAGTGGCCCTTCTGGCTCCCAGAAGGAAAGGATTTGTACAGCACAGCATTCTGCAGGCAGGAACAGACCAGCCTGCTAAGAGCAGGATGAGAGGCTCTGCTAACAAGGCATGTAGCTGGGTAGGCAGGGACTCAGCTAAGAGGTCCCTACCAACAACTGTGAAACAGATTAAAGGAGGAATGAAGAAAGCAAGGGGCTAGAGAGCTTTGCTCTTAATGCTGCAGATAGTAAGATAACAGTGGGTGGGCCATGACTCCCTTGGTTTTTATGCTGTTCACAGGGAATGCAGTAAAACGTGAGTGCTCAAGGGTCAGGATACTGTCGCCATACCTTTATGTGGAGGCACAACCAACAGTCTGTGCCTGGAAGACTTTGCATTTCAGCACATGAAAAAGAAATCCGCACAAAAACTGTAAGACTCAAATTTGCTTTACCATCGTATTATTGATATCAACTCATTCTATAATTTACTGCTGATATTAAATGATATCTCTATTTTTGAAAGCATAATTAGTGTCCCTTTAACTTGTTACAGAAACTTCAAGAGCACATCAAAAAAGGGGAAAAAAAAAAAGCTGGTAAACAATGCAGCAAACTGGACCTTATTTTTAACTGAAACCTCCTGACTCTTCAACTAATAGAAAACAAACAAAACCTAAAACACAGAGCGCCTTTAAAGATGTCACCACTTTTATTCTAATTACACCGAAAATCTGGCAAGCTAAGTTACACACATCTCAGTAATCCCCACATGAATTCTTCTAGTTACATTTCAACAAACCCCAGGTGGATTCCTTTATTTGCTGGAAAATAAAGGAAAAAAATTATCAAAATACATTAATTTCTCAGAAAAAGAATAGCTGTAATTTCAGAATTCCTACTCAGCCTCAGAACAGCTTCAGTTACACCAAAAATTCTATGCAAGATATAAGGGAGTCCCCAAAAAGCTGTTTTAACCAAATTGAGCTAGAATTATTTTAAACTTCAGTACTTTGTTCTGCCATTCTCTTACACCGCTGTAAGTTGTTCCCCAGCCATGGAATGAATTCCGAACCAATTCTGAACTAATGTGGGGAAAACCAGGTCCTTATAAAGATGTAGGTTTGGTGAATGTAACACAGGGATGTGTAAAATGCATTCCTAGTCTATCAAACTTCTAGGCCACAATAAGAAAACCAGAACTATCTTCCCCCTTTTCCTGCTCTGTCATGGGGATAATGAGAGCTCAAAAAGACTAAAGATCTTACCAAATTTCCAGCAGGCATAGGTAGTCTGAGCTGCTGAAAGGAGAAATGGAATGAACAGTTGTGGTTGCTCCATCTACTACAGCAACATTTGGTGAGCACTGCTGGCTTCAGGACTACTGTTCTATCCCTTCCTGAGCTCATGATGTTCAGGAGCCATAACAGAAGCTAGACCACAGACAGCTTCACCCTGCCTTATGCCAATAATAAAAAACAGCCTTGTCCTACACCCGCAACACCTCAATTCAGCCCAATCTTATCTTACCAGACACATTACAGTACTATGAGAAGGCTAAGAAGAATTTCACTGATATCTTCAACAACCTAATGAAACAGCAATATACATCAACAAGACGTGCATGCTGATGGGGAAAGGGGAAAAGGGGAATTCCAGCCATACACTAGAAAAAATATTTGGTGGATAAACACTGGAGCAGGTTCCTCATGAAGTCTGTGCAATCTCCACCCTCGATGAGGTCCTGAGCTACCTGCACAAAACCAGACCTGCTCTGGGAGGGGACTGGATTCTTTGTCCTCCAACCGTACCCCCCCGGTTTAGATAGACTTTGGTTCTGGGATTCTAGATTACTACATATCATACAAGTGAAGAGAAATGAAGATAAATAACTTACCAGCCAGCTCGGTGCTTTAAAGAAAATAAAAGCGCCCTTACCTGAAAAACATAACAGAAAGCAAAACCTTAATAATTCATCAAAAGCACCAGGTAACGAATCAGAGCAGCTCCTGGTACATAAACTACACACACAATTATGCATTCATAACATTGTAAGCATTTCCTGAATATGCTTATTCTCTGAACATAAGATATAGCAATGCTGGAATGCAATCTATGGTCCTCTGTATATCTACATCTCCTGCATCTTACACCCATGGCACAGAGAAAGAAAGTTTATCATCTGTAGGTTCTGTGACCTGAACATTTTTATACTCACTTCCTTACTATTTCAATTTCACAAGACAAGTGCCAACGTTTCTTGTAGACAATTTCACCTTCAGTCCCTGCTGAGGATCTGTCCACTAATGACCATAATGAAACATGCTTTGTGTGAGAGCCTGTTCATTTATTTTCATTCCCATGAGTGCCTTCAGAGACCAGTGTTGCAATCACGGCTACTTACTATTTAATTCCCAGCCAAATTTATGGCCAAATTGAAAAATGGATGCAGGCTGCCTGATGCAGGATGCTTTTGTCTGAAGTGTCCTCGTGGAATCATTATACTTGCATTAATCTTTAATCTGCAATTAAACAATCAGTTTTATGTAAAAGATAGCTGCAAACAGATCTCCTGAATGTGGACGAGACAATATATCTTAATGGGCATATGCATGCCACCGAGGGTCTGGGGGAAGAAAAGTCGGCAATTAGGACAGAATCCATCACTGGGCCCCAGGTCAGCCAGAGGTTACAGGAGAGCAAAATCTCCCAGATACGCTGAGCATCCTCTGCCTACTGCTGCTCTATGGCTTCTCCCGTACCCCTGGGGATCCACGTGGTGAAATGGGGAGAGAAGCCAGGTGGGGGTGGGAAAGGAAGCGCGATGGATTAAGGCATGGTGGTGCTGATAAATCTGTCTTGGCAGAAAATGCAACCTGCTTTGAATCTGTTTCTTTCCAATTAAGAGCCCTGCTTCCAGCTCCGGCAGATGCTTAATTGGAGACTGAGACTGCCAGGCAGGCACTGGCGCCATGATCATTAACAGGTAGTTTGAAGCCATTAAGGTGTTCTTGCTTGTCAATTTCCCTCTCATATACTACTGACATAAACAAATGTATCTTCTTCCTCATGGCGGCAAGCTCACCTCATAGGTAGAGAAGCACATGTGGTTGCTGAAAGCTCGCCTTTGGGTCCTAGGACTGTGAAATTACTAAATTAGCACCCAAGGCATTTGATTCAGTGGGGAATAGGAAAAGCCTTCCTATCTCATGTCAGTGTAATATTAGAGTTGCACCAAATGGCTTCAACAATAGGTAAGCAGAAGGGTGTCTGTTTCAGATTAGATGAAAACTGCATAATTAGATCTTGGTAAAAGATACCTCTGATCACGTGTGGTTTTACCAAATGCTCTTGACTGGTCCAAATAATTCCAGAAATCAGTTGAGATCATTTCGAAAACAAATGTGAGTGCTACCTTAAGAAACTCTACACCTGCGCAGAGCCCTTTCTATGAATAGATACAATACACTTGGTTTTTAATTACAAACACAAGGAAACAAATCTACCATAATACCTGTGAACTCTGCCTTATTATATTTCTCCCTTGCAAGTCCTAATCTTAATAAACCACACGCTCCTTTAGCAAAACAATGTCAATGGGTTTAGGTCAAGCAGTGAGACTGTTTTCTCTTACAAGGGTATTCCAACCAAAACTTACAACTGTCCCGTTCGACAGCATAAAGAATTCACTAACATGCACCGTTCATGGCTTACAAATGAGCAGATCTAGACAAATATACACTAATTAGGGGTAAGGAAGTAAAAGGCATTTATTGATTGCAAGGTCTGAAGCACTAGAAAACTGATTAAATATATGTTGTTAAGGAGTTTATAAATGATTTAACTCTGCTATGCCACGCTGTATGTACACCCAGGGCTATGGCAGCTAAATGGCAGTTCAGTGCTATAGTCTTCCATT
Organism: Tragopan temminckii; assembly: GCA_028571105.1. Taxonomy (NCBI): domain Eukaryota; kingdom Metazoa; phylum Chordata; class Aves; order Galliformes; family Phasianidae; genus Tragopan; species Tragopan temminckii. The sequence continues at coordinate 24,779,309 of JAOWBP010000001.1, read as the reverse complement.
AATTCCAGTGGGCTAATAAGACAAGCAATTAGACTGTTGTCTTCCTTTCAAACCACAGCATTAAAATACTCACTTGTGCAACAGAATGAAGGATACACAGCAGGTAGAAACAAAATTACCATAAATGAAATATTTTGCAAAAAGAAGATCCATTTGTTTAAAAAAAGTTGCAAGGAAGTCTCATTCAGCTGCTATATGAAAACAGTATTTTGCAGCTGTAAAGTGATGAAAGAGATTTCATACCCATAGTCCAGGAGCAGAGAGAAGTGTCTTGCTCAAATGTGTGACCTTTTTAATGGACTCGTTCCTAAGGTAACACAAGCCACCAGAAGATTGAAATGACTGTAAAATGATTAACTGTGATACTTCCTTTCTGACAAACGGACTGCTGTTCAAAGCTCAATGAGTAGGCTCATCCTGAAATAGAAAACCTAGGGCCATATGCTCTAAGCCAAGTTTCAGACAGGAAAATGACAGTTTTCTTAAAGACTATGTAGATGCTAACATGCTATAAACACTGTTCCCTACCCTATGTGGTAGGTGCTCCTGGTTGAAAAGGAAGAAGGGTAACTGAAGGACCCTGTACCCACATACCCAAGGCAAGGCAGCCATCCCTATCTAAGGAGCCGGCTGTAGCTTGACAGGATTGCAGAGTATCCCATAAGCCATGAGATGGGACTGCCTGGGACTCTGTCACCCCATGTCTATCACTGGCACTAGACCACAAGCAGTTTGATCAGACAAATGCCACAGTCTTCAAGTTCTGCTCTAACAGAAGAATCTGCTGCTCAGGCAAAATAAGCATAATCATATAAACAAAGCCGTATATTTATTACTTTCTGATTCCCTTCCTAGCCCTACGTGAGGCTATACTGCACTCTTTTTCATTACATTCCTACACTGCTTTGCAGAATGTCAAATGAAGATACAGCTTTTACTAAAAATTGAAAATGTCTCTTTTTCCTTTGCTCCTATAGCATATGCAATTACAAACGGGGATCAGAGAATGGAAGGATGCTTTGTAAGTTCCCTGTGAAATAAAAATCATCATCTCTGCTCTTCCTTTCTTCTTCCTCACACATACGCATGAACTCACTACACACACAGAACAAAACCATAGAAAAAACAGGCACAGTCTCACCTCAGGCAATCTGGAAAATCCACCCCACTATATCAAGGATTTGTCTTAGAACTTTATTTACTCTGTCCTCAAAACCTACAGTAATGGATGCCTACCAGCAACTCCAAGCAATTGTTCTTCTTGGATTTTAACCCAAACCTATACTGTTCTACTGTTCCAGTGCAGCCACAGAATATCCTGAGTTGGAAGAGACCCACAAGGATCATGGAACCCAACTGGCTCCACACACAACCGCGTGAAACTCAAACCCTATTATGTCTGAGAGCACTATCCAAACGCTTCTTGAACTCCAACAGCGCTGCTCCATGCCCACCACCATCTGGTGCACACCCTGTCCCTAACCCCCATCCGCCCCTCCCCTGACACAGCTCCACGCCGTTCCCTCGGGCCCTGTCGCTGTCACACAGAGCAGAGCTCAGTGCTGCCCCTCCGCTCCCTGTGAGGATCTGCAGCCGCCATCAGGCCTCCCCTCAGCTCCTCTGCTCTGCACTGAGCAAACCCAGGGAACTCAGCTGCTGCTCATATTGTCTTCCCCTCCAGACCCTTCATCATCTTCACAGCCCTAAAGAAAATGTCAGACTGATGAAAGAGCGGCAGATGTACAGGTTGGTGGGTCTGAACAGAACAGACTGGACGACAGCATACAGCATGGAGACAGCTTGCTGAAGACTCAACAGTCCTGAAGAGTGAAATTGATGAGGATGTACTACTCCAGCAAAACACAACTAAGTATGTGGATCCTTATCCTGTGTATTAGATTGGAAGGATGTAGTGGGTGGCAACTCTGCTCACGGCACTGATGTTTGAATTGAATGATTTTTAAGGTCCCTTCCAACCCAAGCCATTGTATGATTCTATGAAAACACTTTTTGTATCAATTTTTCTATATAGCAGGTTGTAAAGTAGGATCTGTAAAGTAGGATCTGAACACAGCCTGAAGGTGCTTTCTACACATACACACACTTGCATGGGGATCTGGATTTGGACTGTTCAGCCTGGAGAAGACTGAAGGCAGATCTTACAGATGTTTATAAATATTCAATGGTAGGTGTCAAGTGGATGGGGCCAGGCTCATTTTGGTGGTGCCCAGCAAGAGAACAAGGGGCCATGGGCAAAAACTGGAACAGAGGAAGTTCCATAGCAACACAAGGAAAAAATTCTTTACTTTAAAAGTGACAGAGTACTGGAACAGGGTGCCCAGAGAGGTTGTAGAATCTCTTTCTCTGATTCTCTGAGATTTTCAAAACCTGCCTGGATGCTTTCTTGTGCAACCTACTTTAGGGAACCTGCTTTAGCAGGGAGGTTGGTCTACCTGGTCTCCAGAGGTCCCTTCCAATACCTATGATTCTGTGAATGAGTGATTAGCATATACTTTTAGAGAACAGATCCTTCAAAATGAATTACAGGAAACTTCAGTGACAAAAAACAAGCTCAGTGGCTTGATTTGGCACTAGATGCTTTTGAACAGGTGGGCTGTACACTGCCATCACCAATTGGTGTATCTGGAAAAGGCTGAGTGAATGTTACTTACTGCCTCACTCATCACAGGTACGGACAAAAAACATTTCTATAACATATCTCTAAAAACAGACCTCTCCTCTATCAGAGGATAACAAACCACTTGAGCTTCATTTCCTTGCCAAGCCACAGGTGTGACTTCAGCCCTCTCCTTCTCTCCTGTTTTTTCTCTCACATAAATTATGAAGCTTTACACACCGAGCCAGCCTGCATATCTTTAGCAATAATGCAATTTCTCTAAGAGTGCTTCGCTATTCTGAGAATGCCAAATATAAGCCAGAGCTTTTGGTGCTTTGCATCTGTCAGTCACACAGCATGCTCTTTCAAAAGCCATCAGTAAGAAAGAAGTGATGGGTGGTCATCAGAGCAGTGCCTTGTGCTTCCATACTCAGCGCAGAGGGCTATACATTTTTAACCAGGAAGCTGCAAGGGTAAGGAGAAAAAGGATTTACCAATCAGGATAAAATGTTTCAAGTGGCACATTTTCACTTTCTGTACACTTCTGAAAGATGACTGGAAGTCAGTATGAGAGATTAAACTCTGTTGGCGGTGTAGGATATTCATAATATATTAATAAGTGAATATGCCTCAATTTTGGTTTGACATCAGCAATAGACTAAACTACAAAAGGACATTCATACAGAGGTGAGAATGAAAGCTGAAGGTAGTGACAAGTGATTAGCCTCAAGTTGTGGAAAACAGTAAGAATGATGTTCTATTTGCAAAAATACTGTAATCCAGGTATCACTCAACAATCCTCCAAAATGAAAAACTGCCTCTGTGCATTTTGCATTTTAAGCTCCAGAAGAGCCCCAGTAAAGCCAGCAAGTTACAGGAACAGAAAGAAATAAGTGACGTGCTGTTCAGATATAATCTCACAGCTTTGCTATGCTCTTGCAGTTATTACTCACATTTTGGTGACAGCAGGAGGCCCTGTTAGGAGCCACAGCCCCAATGCACTAAACCCATTCTACAGCTGGAATTTCTTCCCAGTCTGTTTACCAGCAAGTTAAGCCTCTTTAGATAAATGAGTTGATCCTTTCTAGCCATTAATGATTTAAATAAATATTCTTTTCTCTTTGAGGGCAAATCTTCTACCTTTGAATGTGCTTTCAGCAATGATGCATGGCTGTATTTATTTAATTGGAAACAAATCTACCCACACTCCAGGCTTTTAAAGGCACAAAGCATACTACATGTCACAGCTCATGTGAATAATGGCAACTGGAAGTCAGGCTCCTTGGACTGCAGCCAATAGTCCTCTGACACTGCTATGGATTAGAAAGTCAGCATCTCAGTGGGGAAAATGTTTTGTCAATTAAGAAGCCCCTTTTACTGCTTCTGGAAACAGAAATTCAGGTTTTTACCTGAAACGTTTCCCACTAATGAACAAACTTTTTGCTGAGCCATGTCAAAGCCAAAAGGTTTCTTATTGGATTGGGGTAGCTCAGGTTTTTCTGGTTGCACTGCTGTTACTTCCACCATGTGCTCCCAGTCTGAACTAGGAGACTCACCAAAATGGAAGTATATGCAAGATGCACTTGCAAAAATCAGACCAAGAGATCAAACCCCCTTACAAGAATTAGACAGGGATGTATTTACCACTTTTTCACCTTCTTGTACATATATTTTCAGTATTTCCATTAGCTATTATTAGTGGAAATATTATTAGCTAGTGGAAATATAGAGAAAATAAACAGGTCTGAATCACAGACACACAGAAAGTGCAATGCCTATGAGTTCAGGCCACTTAATGTCTAAGGAAAATTGAACGGCAAAATAAACACTTAGAAGAAAAAAGAACATTAAGAAAGGCGAAGATTACTAAATAAAAGGTGTTCTTTGCTTTTATGTCCAGTGGAGGATAAGACTGTGCACTGTAAATGGATGCAAACTCTGCAACTAACATTCAGATATACTGCACAAGTCCTGTATGTCCTGTGCTATTTTGCATTGCAAAAGCAGATGATACAGGTCAGAGATCTGGTCGTAGATCACAACTTGAACTGAAGCCGAAGCCTGCAGTTTTCTCTGGGTCATGTATTTTTATATTCTTTCCTTGTGCTAGGCTAAAGATTGAAATATGCTTTACCTATGTAATCTCTCTTATTAAAAGTAATGGATTTTTTTTTTTTTCTTTCCGGGAGAATGAGGTATGAAGAACAAAACAGAGCACACAATGTATGCATTTATATTCCACTGAAAGTGTTGTGAATGAGAGTGAAAACAAAAAAAATTGTATGTAGATGAGAATATCTTTAACTGATGGTAGCATTTTATACTGCACCTTCAAGAATGTCACAAAGAGTAATTTGCAGGTGCATGGATGTTGCATTTATAGGCATTAGCTCTACATTGAGGCTAACACTGATTCTCATGGCATTTTAAACAATTTCATCTCACACTGTGAACAAGAAGGCCCAATACATAACTGGGATGTTGGCTCTGTCTCATACTTCCTCACACTCAAAAAATCAAAGTCATCTATGCTAGCCTACCATAACTTCCTTAAACCAAACAACAGAGAGAAATACTCGGTTCCTTTTCTTTTGCAAAATTTGAAACTTCCTAACAACCTTCCTGCCATACTGCCTCCTGTCACCCGTCCATGTCATTGAAAATAATATTTGTAGCCGGCTGTGACGGTCAGCCACTGGGAGCAAAGCTGCTTGGTGCTGCCGTGCCAATGACTGCATTCATCACGCGAGCTTTGTTAGTCATTCATTGTGCTCCTTATTGTTCCCTGCCACGGCCCCGGCGGCCCCACAGCGCGCAGGGAGCGCGGAGCACGGAGCGCAGTGGGAGCGGCTCCCAGCGCACCCTGTCCCCTTCCAACCCCGACCCCTTTGTCCTCCTCCCCGTGCTCCCTCTCTCCTCGCAGCCCGAGAACCTTTCCCACATCTGGAGGAATTTTTTGAAATGGAAAGGGCTCTTGAGAGGGCTGCAGTTGCCTCCTCCTCCTCCCTCGTCTCCTCATTTTCCTCTGAAATTGACTGCCCCGGCCAACCTTCTGCAGGGACGTGCTTTTAAGAACAGCTGCTGAAACAAAACAGTCTGAGCCATCACGCGTATCTCAGCAGCCCAGCAGGCCTGCAAAGACAGAAAACGATATTGACAAGTTTGGAAAGGGACGGACGCCGACTCTGATGCAGGCAGGCACTTGGGGCTTTTTTTTCATTAAATCTTTCACTGCTTAACGCAGTCCAACATATCATTCTGTACCTCCAGAGAAAAGCTTTTGGGGGCTGGAGCCAGAGATTAATCCCTCTGTAATTTCCACTGCTGCTGGCGGTACTAACTGCCAGGGGATTTTGGGGAGAGATAATGGCGCTGTTAACTTGTAACCTAGGTGTAAAAATGGTCCTAATAAAACCAGGAGAGCTGAGGCTCCATCAATATCCACCACGCGCCCATTTTACTGGATGTAACAGATACAATCTATTTGATGTAAGGCAGGAGGTTCATCCTAATACAGCTGTTATTGTTGGGGAGATACTCCAACAACTGTCTTCCAAAACAACCCGGTTCAACCTCTAAGGAAACTTAAAGATGAGAAAACAGACTTAGGAAGAGGACTGGTCTGGATCTTCCTTTGGTGTAAAATGCAATTAAACAGGGTATAAAATCTGTGTGTAATTAAACCAGTTTGGAATGATTCTGTCAGATATTTCATAATTAATGTTTATAGAAGAACAGATTTTCTGTTTTGCAAGAATCAGCAGATAATCAGCAGTTGATTGTTAACCTGCACATATGCTGATCCAAGCGTAATTATTTTTACACATATACCTAGCCTTCCATTAAAACGTAAGCAAGAGACATTTTCTCTATCTGTAGAACTGCGGCAGCATTACGAGGCCCAATTTCTAAGCAACTCCAATTGTATTTTCTCTGTTTATCTTCTGCAGTTGTTATTTTTTATTTTTTTTTAAAGGGTGGAATTCCTAATTTCAAATTCTTTGCACCCTGTGTGACTTTGGGCAAAGATTTTTCTACGCCTTATACTTTCTTGTCCGAAATCAAGATTAACCTTGATATAAGATTAATAGGTGCTTTGATACTACAGTTAGGGTAATCATCCTAAGACCTAGAATAATACTACTATCCACTCTGTGCGATGTAACTATAGATACGTTATGAACTAAGTGCAAGGTTACTGTAAACCCTTTTTGGACAAAGAAGAATAAGTAAAGATCTGTAGAAGTCAAAGGCCAAGAGAACAGAATACTAGGAATCCATCAGTGTGACAAAGAAAATAGGAGAAATTTAATACCACGAGACAGATAGTTTTCATTGGAAACTTCCATACTGCTGGTCTTCTGTTCTTTCCAATTTTCATGTGGTACCTCACCTCCCTGAATCTTCAGTTTTTTTGCCCCAGAGGAGCACACTGATGGCTCACACTGGTTTCTATTAAACTTAACTGTGAATTTTCTATATTTCAAGTGAAGTTTTGTAAATACAACTGAGCTTGACTGTGGGGTTTGTTTAACCATTTCTAATCATTACTACCATTTCAAGAGGCCCTGAAATGCTAATAGTCAAAATAAATTTCTCCTTTTACAAGAAATTCCATCCGACTCCACCACTTACTTCCTAAGTCTTGTGGTTCATCTCATCCCATGAAAGAGATCAGATTTAAGAGCTAGCCGTAGAACACATATGGCATGGATAATGATGAATCCTACTACATCAAAAGAAAAATTCAGATGCAACACTTCACCTTTTTTATTCTTCATGAGGTTGAGTAGTCAATACTAGGGAGTCAGTCACCAGTTTCCAAAAGCTGCTCCTAGACTTTCATAATATCTGCTGTTATTATCAAGTCTTTTCTCATTTATGATCTTATTTTGATTAGGAGAGCAGTCCTAATGTGGCTGCGATTCCAGGTGTACAACAGTAATAAAAGCAGACAGCCCTTAAAGGCATGCCCGTGATAGCTCTGCTATGCATTTTTAGTAACAGTCATTAGCAAAGTTTCTTTCCTGTCCCTCCCTCATCTTATTCCAACCATGCAAAATTTATCACTGAGCAGAAGGCCATCCAAATCTTGGACAATTTTTTCATGTGTTTCCTTGAGGAAGAAAATGCCAAATGACTGCTGGCATTTTGCTGGCTCCAGTCAGCTGCCAGGAGCTGGGAATGTTACCTGTTTCATCCCCACAGCTGGCTGCAGTGTGATGACACCAGCAGAACACTAGGGAAAAGCTTGCTCAGTGCTACCTCAATGACACAGCTTTCCACCTGGCCTTGTTTGTCTCCTTCTTAACAGAGCTGAAGACTGAAGGGTCCACAGAACACTAAGAAAACTGAAAACTGAAACTTCTCGAAATTCAGTTGCAACAAACACCTGACTGTTGGTAGGACCTTCAAAAATTCTAGACAAAAACCTGAACAGTGCTACAGAGGTAGAGGACCATATGGAACTTACTCTGCTCGTAACCAACAGAATAATTTGCATCTGTACAAAAAAGCATGAGTAGAACAAACTACTCATCGATCTATACAATATTCATACTGTCTGTAACATATACAGTGGTTTACCAGCTGGTATATGCTATGCAAAATGTCACTTCTGGTGAAATGCTTGGGAAAATGGAACTGTTGTTTATATCCTCTGTATGCTGAATTACTGAGACAGAAAAAACCATAACCTGGCTGCATACTTCTTACCTTTGTAAGTAGTTGTCTATGTATCTCACTACAGAAAGCTTCAAAGTATGCATACTTTGAGAAATGGGAAGCAAAGAGCTGAAGCATTGGATATTCTATTAGCAGCAGGAAAAATCTTTCAATTGGCCGCAAACTCCACAGCACAGAAGATTAAATTTTAGTAGAAAATTATCAAATCAGCAGAAAATAAAATTGATCATTCCCATGCACACTGAAAAAGCAATATTTTACTGAGAAGACCGAAGCCCTCAAAAACAACATAAAAGCTTGCCATAATGACAGATTGTTCTATTACAAAAGGTACTGAGTGCATAATTAACTACTGCTAATACCTATCTGAATATTTAAAAAGAAGAAAAATTTATTCAAGTGGGATATAAGCTATTCATCAGAGCTGTGAAAAATATATAAATGAAACAGCTACAGTGAAAACATGCAGTAGTCACGCTATGTTTATGATCCTCTGACAGGGGATGTATAAATAGGAAAAATTTACCACTCATTCACTAGGGGCTAATGAAGTAGAACTAAGATCACACGTACACCATCACTCAAGAGTAGGACATTTGCAACTTCTCAATTTTATAAGGAACTGCCTGTTCAAGTCACATATTTTGTAACAAAGGTCATTTTTTTTGTTCTAGTCTAAACAGTAAACTGTAATTGGCTCAGAAGTTTCATTTTTCTTATGCTAATGTTAATTTAATGAATATTCTCTACACATTTATGGAAATAGGTGATGAAGAACTTTGCTTTCTCTGTTCCCTAGTATCAGGCAGTTACATATAGCAAAGCACAAAAAATGCCTCCAATAGAAGCTTCCTCCTCTGTAAAACGATTTATACTCTAGTATATGCAACCACAACTCTATGATTTATTTTTAAATTCACAAAAATGAAGAAAATCTGACCCTGTTCTTTCCACACTATCCAAACGAGTGCAAACATTTAGTTGCAAATGTGCAAACAGTTAAATATGCATAATTTAAGAAAATGTTTTATACAGCTAAACATTTGTAATGGATAATCAAAAGTTTACACTCTGTAGACAGGTGCAAATAAGGTCTAAATTCTCAAACAACGGCAAGTTTCCAATCTCTGAATGTTCATTTAGAGTAATGCAAGCTGCATTACTGTGCCAGCCAATAGAGGCATATGGACAATATTCCTGAATATACTCTCAGTTCTGAAAGCTGTAACATTTGCCACTTGCAAGTGTAAACATATTTATGAATTCTTAGCATCATCTTATTCTGCTGACTTTATTCATCTGTAGCGCATAGCTTTTTCTAGAAGCAGTGAATGATATGTAACTTAACTCTCACTGACTGGTTTGAAATATTTCTCATGAATTTACTTTTATAGAGATCCTACAAAAAAATGTGGACCTGTACTTTCAGTCAGTGGATTAGCCCTAATATATTAGTTTCTTTCTAATTTATTTACACAGCCTACAACACACTTAACAAAGATCTGAGTCTGCTGGGTGCTCTGTGAATACTAAAAAGATTAAATGGAAAAACAGTGCCATATGTTTCCAGCAGTGTGCTAGAAAAATACTTACCTAAAACAAACTCTACCTTTCAAGTAAGCTCAATGTAATGCCAAAATACATAGGAAGCATGCCTTCCTCCTGCTGCAAATACAAATCTCCACTACACTTACAGTATAAAAGTGTCCTTCCTACAATACTAACAAATTTAATTCTGCATATTGAGTTTTAGAAGCACATTTTACAGGTATCTAAAATGGCAAAGGGAAAAACATGTTACTGTACCTGAAATGTATGAGCGTATAAACAGGGTGGGGAATGACTGTATACACTGGCTGACAGTGATAGGATGAGAATGGTTTTAAACTAAGACAGGGGAAATTCAAGA
>JAOWBP010000001.1:24744381-24761102 GCA_028571105.1 Tragopan temminckii | reverse complement strand
AAAACGAATGTTTGCTTTGCTTCATTTCACTGATTATTAGGGTTTGCCTCTGTTTATTTAAAAAAAGAAAAAGAAAAAAAAAAAAAAGAAAAAAAGAAAAAGGTAACCTTCCTCCTGGAGGAAAAAGAACGAACAATATTTTTCCACCTGAAAGAAGAAGGATAAGTAGTTTCCTAACTTTCTCAAAGTGAAACAATAAAAAATCCACAACAATGAAGATCATGCAAGTTCACATCATCACATTATGAAGAAAAGACCAAACAAATGCCCTTTGCCTGTCCACACCAATGCTTTAACCTTAAATACAAAATGCAAACAACTATGAGAGACAATTTTCAATGGGTTATATGAAGAAATCGCAATTCCATTTCAAGGCTCAATCCATAGCATAAAAAAGGAATATTGGGAAAATTCTCTTTATGAACCACTGCTTCTTACAAAAAATTATAAGTAACCTCTTAACAGTCATTGATTTCATAGGAGAACAGAACGATTTTTGTTTTGATAATAATAACACAAAGGAAAACAAATATTAAGCTTATAACACACAAAATAGCTAGTAACTATCTTCACTGCAACCACAAAGCAAGTCTGTAAACAATTATCTGCATCTAAGTTTTTAAAGTATTTCATTTATTGATGTTGAGGTGATATTCACAGGCTGGTAATTCCCCTTGCTTTTGAAAAAATGATTTACCTAACAGTATCATCAAACTAACTTTCATAGAGCCCACATATGTCTGCACTATCACAAAAACAACTGTAGTTAAAATTAGGCAGTGGGTATAAAGTTATAGGGTGAACAGAAAAGCAAATACTATTATAAAATCTCATTTCCTCTACAAAAAGAGGTCAAGCACTCTGAAGTTAAACTTCCCTAAAGCCAAAGGCCCAGGTATTTTTCAACTTCCAAGCATGGGACTTCATGAAATCTCTGGAAGTAGAAGAACTGCTGGTTGTGACCAGGCCTTGTTGTGCAGGACACCACTAAGGTCTTACCTTAAGAGGACTTCTGGGTGAAATGGCTCACTGTCAGTTAACACAAAATTGGCAGAGCTTTTGGCTGACATTGTAACCCACATACCCTTTAATACTTCACCCCCAAAACAACAACCGAACCCCTACCATATGCTTCTTTGGCAGCTATCATTCCTGCCAATGCTGAAGGTAGCAAAACTGGCTTCCTGACATCACTGATGGGTAAGACTCACATGAAGCTGTTTTGCCTTAGGCCTGCGGATTATATCCATAGCAAAACACATCAGGAAGCCAGCCTCAAGAAAGGCTAGCTCTCTGAAAAATGTACAAAAATCTGATCATTAGAAGAATCCTTAATCCCCATTGTTCAATTCAAGATGTAAAGAATAGAAAAGACTGGAGAAAATCATGCTATTCAATACCTCAACCGTTTCTTTTTTTTTCATGGCAATGCATATCCCTGTAGGTTACTGATATAATCTCAGTATGGCTTTTATAGCTGCCACTGTTGTACCCATCCCCTGAATTGTTATCTCACAGACTATTGTCTGCTTTCTTATCTCATGACTTTTCCTTTATCCTTCCTCCTGAGGTATGTGCAGGAGCTGTATGCCTTTTACAAGACAGTAAACAAGCACAGAAAATGAAAGCCTAGCTACAGTGAATTCAGTGGCAACATTTCAGGGTTTCCTGGATTTTATCAGGGAAAAAAAATAAGTGTTTTATCAACGGCGGTTGGGGTGACAATGAAAATAAGACTTAGGCTCTTAATGTATAAATCAGGTGTCACATACAGTGATCCCCCCAAATCCTGCTGTAGGCTTTTAGGAAACCAGATGAGAACTTCCTTCCATGCCTGGTTGAATACATGGCCACCAGCTGTCTGGGTAGCCAGGGCTGTTTATCTCAGAGCAGCCCAGATCCCCATGGCACCATCCTCCAGGACTCCCCGGGGAGCCTTCACAGTTCTGTGTCGCTCTGTGGTGGGAGCCTAAGCCCAGGCCAGGGTCCCTGGGGGTCTGTCTCTATTGGGCAGCCGATGCTACTGAGGTCCAGCTCCTCTGCAAGGACCAAACACTCAGTTGTTAGCAATGCCCCAACATAGGAACCTCCTCTGGAGTACAGTTTACAGAAACCTAGTTACTTAGATGAACACTGCTCAATTACCCTTTTAAAGAAAAGAAGCAAGCAAACAGAAGAGCCGGAGAAGCTGTGACTGCTAACCACAACCATCTCCTATCAATCAGGGAAAGCCAGCTTTAATGAAGTTAGTTTTAAAATTCTTTTTACTTCAGCAGAGAAGTTCCAAGCAAGTTTCTAGGACATGGCTAGAAATGCCTGACAAAGTCTACTTGATCATCTTTTTATTATAAATGCCTTGCTCTACTAATATGAGACAGTGCAACTGGTAGGGGAACTCTATACAGCTGGGCTCTAAACTTCTGCAGCTTAACTGAGAGAAAATGGTACACCTACAATTTTGTTAAATCCTTGAGCACAATTTTTTTTTTTTAAATTTCAAACAGATAAATCAATATTCAGAACAGCTGCATGGAAGGATTCAGTATTGGGGGTCTCTATTTTGTTTAGAAATTTAGATAGGAACTAGAAGGGAATACTAGGGATTGCAGTGACATTAAATCAGATCTGCTTTTGTTACTGATTTAATTTAAATAGGACAGTTCAACTAACTTCCACAAAATTATATCTAGATTCTTTTCTGTTCACATTTTCCAGAGGTAAAAGTATCCTGCCACAAAATTTCTATTAAAAATAAAGATTATGTATAAATGAACCCCCAAATACATTTGAGGTGATATAACACAAGATGGTACTTTCCCATTTCTGGTGAGATTCACGAGAAGAGTTTGGAATAGACACTGGCACGCAGCAAACAAAGGTGATGCAAAATCGTTTGTCAGACACCTCCAGAAAAGAAGGAGAGCTAGTGACAAACTCCACATTGAGGAGTAGTCATGTAATGTCTCTCATGGCATAAGAACCAAAAATGAGTATTAGTGGCTGGAGGCTGGTTCAGAAAGAAAATAAAGATCACATTATCTAGTGTATTTAATTCTCTGAATAAATCCAGACTTCACTGAGATCAGAGAAGGCAGGTCCCAATGACAAAAAAACACTCTTGGCCTCCAGTCTTCTTTCATTATAGCAATGCCAGCTATTAGGATCATGCTCTGAAAAATACAGAAGTGCCTCTGCTTTCTCAGCAGGCAGGCCTGATGTCTCTCCTGTGAACACTTTTCAGCGTGAAGAGATGAACCACTACTACTCAGTACTTCAAGTAGCCCAAGGGATGTCAAAACGAACATAAAATCAGAACTCTAAAGTGGTGAAAATTTGAGCCTTATGCTAATTATGGAAACCAACACGAGAAGCAAACTGCATAATCAGTCTTCAGAGGATTTAAAAACGCTGCAAGCAGGCTCTACTATCATCTAAGGTCAAATGTAAAATGAAAATGTGCAACCTTTTAGCTTTAATCCCAGCTTTTCTATCTCTTACTTTTTTGAGCCATCCCAGACTGCCTCTGTTTTCCCTTCCAGCTTCCTTCTCTTCTCCCTTTCAATTCTAACTTCACCTGACCTGAGACAGTTTCTTGTTATGTAACTCCAAAAAGTTTACCTTTCAGAGGTCTCCAGCTGACCTCTGAAAGTACTGTGTTCTCTCTCTCCCTTTCCTCTTTTTCTCTGCGTTAAATTGCCCATTTTGAAAACAAAGCTTAAAAGCTTAAAAATTCCAGCAAACAGAAACATTTCCATATGATATCCGTAAAACTGAGAGGAAAATTAGCATTTCTTTGAGTTTCACCTAAAGCTACTAAAGATCACTGGTGACAACTGATTAGATGCTACTCCAGTTCCACTCATAGAATCATAGAATTGCTCAGGTTGGAAAAGACCTTAAAGATCACGAAGTCCAACCACAACCTAACCATACTACCCTAACTCTAACAACCCTCCACTAAATCATGCCCATTCCCTTCAGTTTTTGGCATATTACCTCTTACTTTCCACTAAGCAGGAAGATTCCTCAACATTTAGCTAAGAAATGACTTAAACTCTCTTCTTTCAAGCTCTATTCCTAATAGACACCAGCACCCAACAGGTCCCACCTAATCTAAGTGACTCAAAGTAGACTTCCTGGCTGCACGTTCATTAGCTCAATCCTGCTTATGCAGCATGCAGGAAATATCAACGAAGTGCCCCACAAAGTAGTATGTAGGGCCATAAATTTCAAATTGAGACAGCTTCCATTTGTCCACCGGCAGGCGTATGGAGACAAGGACTTCGGTGGGTGCTCAGCGGCACTAGACGCTGCCTGGTGCCTTCTCAGGGGGAAGTCAAGAGCAAAGCTGAGGCATCATCATGCCCTGAGGACAGGTGAAGAGGCACTCAAGAGCACAAGGGTGCTTCACCAATGGATAGTGGTACCTGAAAAGCCTTTATTCTTAAAACGTGAGGGTTTTAATACCATTTGACACATGCAAGACACAGCCATCAAAATAAAGGTCTTCAGCATTCAAACAAATGCTGTTTTCTGAGTGGGCTTCCATGGTCCCTGCACTGCTACCCCAGTGACAGGCATTGAGCCTAGAGGAGGGGGTGGGGAAGAGCAAGGAATACATATTCTAACGACGTCTTCATTTCCCAGCAGCTCTACAACAAAAAGCTCTCCAGTGCTGAATCGACCTCAGTACAAACAGTAGCAGAAAACAAGTCTCGCTGTAAGCATTTGCATGGCTTTCCTCTGCAGACATGCTTTGCTTTCCTTTGTTTATTGCATTTTCAGTACGTGAGCACACTGACCGCCCACAGAATCAGGTAGCCTAGCACTGGAAAGGTGAGAGATGAGGCGAGGATCGCTGCCTTATATGAATATAAATTACTCTATCTGATCCACATATGCTCGTGAGCCACAGCTCATCCTCAGTCAGTTCATGTCCCTGACAGGCTAACTTGTCCCAGGCTCTCCAGAAATCATGCAGATGAAAGAGCCAAGGCTGAGGAATAGGAATTATAGGACTGGAGAGTTAAAAAGGGATTTGCGTATCAAGTAGTAATGCCTGTCTAGGCTTAATTTAATTTATCATATTCTATTGCTTATTCCACCTCCCACCCACAGCAGCAAACCAGGACTGTACACAGACAGAACTAGCTGTGGTGCGAGCCGCTGCCTGATCCCTGCTGTAACACCTGGTTACTAACATGTTCAGTATCCTTTGGGCTCTGACCTGCATACAATGAAACAAAGATAGCAAGGGGTTTACAGATGAACACAGGATCTGGCAGTGAGCATACTAAGTCATTTCTCAGCTCTCCTTCTGCACCTTATCAGTGACATTTCCCTAACAGCACAAGATGCAGCACCAGGCTCGCTGTGTTTAACTCCCCAAGGAACCTCACTCAGATTCTCCTCAGGGGTTACCCTTTATCTGGGAGCACCAGAGTAGAAAGTAAAAGCATTAGTTCATTCTGCACCTTGGTTGTTTGTATCCACAAACACTCCAACTCAACAGCACAGAGGATAAATAAAAGGAAGAATGCCCTAGCATCTTGCCCCCACCCTTTTAGTTTGCTAATCATTTAAGTAGCATTTATTGCTGCGCAACATTAACGCAAGGAATGTTTCGCAAATGCATTCACTGTGAACCAGAAACAGCTTCTTTTCTCCCTGAACACATGCAGCCATTCTAAGATTGTCTAATCCCCTTCAGAGTGCAACCCAAATTTCTTATTCTCTGGCACGGAAAAGCAGTCACCGACCTACTCCATTCACTCCATTTTGCACTTTCAGATCAGCCTGGCAGTTCAGAGCTGGAAGGGGGAAAGGAAGGAGATGGAAACGTGCTGCTGTGCTTTTCCCTCTGCTACTGCTATAAGAAAAGATGATGGTTGGATTATGAGCAACTATTGAACTAAAGGGAAGTGTTCCACCTAGAGACCGTCTTCACGTGCCAGAGCAGTGGGCAGTTACCTGCAAGCAGGCATTCTTTTAGGACTGAATATGCCTGACAGTTCATTGGTAAAAAATGATGCAGAGGTATTGCCCCCAGTAGTAATTAACAATGTTAATCTTCTTCTTCCTCTCTATGGTGATAAAAAGAGTCATTTTTGTATTTAATTAATGCAGAGGATCATTTTGGAAACTGGCTAATGAGGCTCTGATCACATTACCATGAAAATGTGCATTAACACTGCAACTGAGGAGGCTGCTTCATGTGTAGAGAATCCACTTTGTAATTAGCCCACTGCGAAATGAATCACGTCAGGAGGAACTCGCAGGGAACCAGTCGGCAATGGGCACTTAGCCGCTGCTGTGCCAATAGACCACCAACGCTGCGAGCTGTTTTCTCCTCCGTGCTGCCTGTCAGCAGCAGCGCAGCCCCAAACTGCAGCGCTCAGCCTCCGTCAACGGCAGTGTGTCAAAGCGAGGACAAATTACGGAGGGGGAGCGAGCAGATGCTGAAAGGCACTAAACTTCAGTCTGTGAGGTTCCGCTGTGCCGAGGGAAAAACAAACAAAAAGCCGCAAATCAAATGCTGATTCAATGGGATCCGAGCAAAATTGTGGGCTATTATGGTAAGTGCTTGTTTCGTCTTCTCTCGTCTTATTCCGTAGGAGCTGGGAACACGTTAGCAGCACACTGCTACGCTGCTCATGCTGCTACCATACTATTCTCCTGCTGCTGAATGAGAGCCGAAATAATGGGATGGGATTAGGATCTTTGTCTAGTAGTAAGCAGGAATAACACACGCAAGGGATGAACAAGAAGCACACCTCACCCACGGAGACCCTGTTGTACTTGGTACTGGTTAAAGGTAACAAGCATGTTCTGGAATAATTTCCATTTTAATTAATTTGCAAATTTAACACACATCTCAGCCAGCACAGACACGCCATGAAAACTTTGTTCCTTAACTTAGAAATACCTGACACCACAGACCCAACGTTACCAGAGACAGCAGTGCAACTTTACTAAATGAGTCCTATTAGCAAAGCCAAGGGCTCTGTCAAAACACCACCGACATGGTTCAGTGAGACTGCTGCTATATGACTGACATCTTGGCAGAAGATGCACAAAAATGTTAAAAGAATCCCACAGGAAGTCATCTGAAGGGGGAGTGGCAAATGAACAGAAAACAACAGACACCCAAAATACCAATAATTACCCCCCGCCCCCCCCAGTATAACTTAGCAAAAGGAAAAAATAAAAGCAAAAGAAAACAAAAGCATCTCTACTTACTGTCTGCAAAGCACACACATTTTTAGTCTGGAGATGCTGGTAATATCCTCTGCACTCACCTGTGAAACTTCATAGAGCAGTTTGTAGTGTTCCTCTCTCTTCTGAAAAGTGCACAGATTGCAGCCCATTCTAATACGAAACACAGGAGCAAAGCCTCTAATTTCCCCAGCACTGGAAGGCAAATGCACTGACAGGGAATCACCCTCCAGACTTGACTACTGTTTTTCATCAGTCACTCCAGCCCAGAAACACAGACACACCACTGTGCGCGGGAAGCACCAGGCAGGGCACTGTGTAGCAGCATGCTCTTCTTCCCTTTCCCTAACTATCTTACACTCACGTATACACACAGAGTTTCGACTCAGTTCATGGCAACACTCCCCCTGTCTCTGCATCAGTGCACATGACTACACAGATTCTCACTCATGAATATTAATAGCCTCTCATTGATTATTTATGACAGAACGTGTTAGCGGGGAGGGGTGTCATAGCTGCTGCTGATGACAGATGAATATTCACTAATTAAGAAGCAAATGTACTGTGGTTAAACAAAATTCACTTGTGTCAATACCATCTCTGTTTATTAAGGTTAGAGGGACCCAGGCTCGTGCATTTCACCCACGCTTGCCTTAATTTTTATAGTAATTGTGAGACTAATTCATGAATGGGGACAGGAAAGGCACAAGCCAAGTCTTATGTTAGGTCTCCACCTTGTGCAACAGGGATCATCTAATACATGAACGGTATTTGTAAGCATTTTAAGGGAGTGTTTATAAAACCTGGGCTGATGTTGCTAAAAAATTAAAAGCAAAAAAGGAGAGAAAATTAACCCAGATGCTTTCACTGCTAGCATCAACTATGACACAGCCAAATTTAGTCAAAATTCCAGTGTACTCATAAAAAGCACAAGTCTGCAACAACATGTCATAAATACTCAGTATATGTGGAATTGCAGGCATTTTACATATATGCACACACTGTACTGCTTATTAAATAATCTCGCTTACAAGTCACTTTTGGCATGTAAAACAGATCAGTAGTAATTATAGCCCCAGTTCAACAGTTATACCCTCTTGGACTCCTGGATATCAAAGCTTCTATTATAACGTGTCATTATATCTAATTTTACCATTTGTAAATTAGATTTTAATGCCTCCACAGTTCTCAGTATGTGTAAAAGGCAAGGATGCATTTAAAATTAAACCTACATGTTAAATGCTAGGATCGATGGAAATCACCACTTAATTCCAAGTTGACATTAATTCCTTTGCTGTATATTGTGTAATCCATTAGAACAGTTCTGCAAGGTAATAAGAACCGTAAACAGAGATGGAACATGAAAACTTTCTTTTGTTTCTTCACTCCTTTATCAGCAACTCTGCTAATCGAGAACTATGCCCTCGTTTCAAAGCATCTTTAATCTGGAGGCGATAGCAGGTGGGATCCAAAGCAAAAATAATTACTTGGAAACCAATGAGACCAGTTACTTGAGATTGACACTGGGCCCTAAAGAGTTGCAATTACTAAGCACTGATGTACAGCTACTGTGTGGGGTTTTTTTGGTGCAGTTTCCTAAAAGTGCTTTGTCAAACATTTAAAATCAATAACAGGAAATGATTCTAATGAGCACTAATTGTTAACAAATTGGCTTTGCATCCAGGAGCACCTCAAACACCACCACCACTGAGTAGCAAGAAGATCAACAATCATGCACTGCTTATCAGTCCTGCCCCTTGGGATGCAATAATCCTATTTTCTGGGCCTTCATTTTACCTAATGGCCGGGATGAAAGCCAAGCAGAGAAACCTAGAGGAAATACTGGACCATTGCTGTGAACTCTACACATAAGTAAAGCTTGCTAGAACCTCTATGTAAATTACAGATAGTTTGGAACTAAATTTTAATTAATTAAATTTAATCTCCTTTAATAAATGGGGCAGAGTCATGAGGAACCAAATAGTGATAATTAACAGAGCAAGCTCTTCTTACATCAGCTTGCATATCAGAAATACAACATTAAGATTTATTTTATTTGGCGATAAAACGCAAGTAGACAAGTTCAATTCAGAACTCTCTTCAGTCAAAGGGGTCCCAAGCCAAAACATGGAGGCAGGTTCATCATTGTTTGAAAGAATCAGCCTGTGTTCTCCTCCACACCACAGTGAAATGCTGCTTATGCTGAGAGGTTTAAACCCATGAAGCAAACATTAACACAATCTTTGAAGGTTTCTATATTGCGAGGTGCAGAAGGATTCTCAGATGTGCAGATTTTGAACCTAAGAAAGTCAGATCAAGGAACCAGACAACAGTCGTGCAAAGACAGCCATGCCATCTTTCGATGAAAGTGTTCTCTCCTTCCACTGACACAACTTCCTATGACACATTCACAGTTTGAAAGGTAAACTAGACTCATAAAAG
This sequence comes from Tragopan temminckii, assembly GCA_028571105.1. NCBI lineage: Eukaryota > Metazoa > Chordata > Aves > Galliformes > Phasianidae > Tragopan > Tragopan temminckii. The sequence goes on along the minus strand of JAOWBP010000001.1, from coordinate 24,751,445 downwards.
GAGCCATGATTTACCCCGGTATATTTTTGCTAGCCCCTTACAATTAATTCTTAAAAAAAAAAGAAAAAAGAAGATATATTACTTGGGAATCCGGTTTTACATGTACAAGAAACAAACAAAAGAAACAACAAACATGAAATAAGCAGTGGAAAACTGCAGTTAATCTTTCATCTGTTTCCCTTGACAGTTTCTTTTTTCATTGCTCTTCCTCTGCTTCTTTTGTTTCCTTCTCTGAAGCCGACATAGGCTCTTCTGCATTCATTTATCAAGTGCCTGCCCTTTGCCCATACGTAGAATAAAAAGGGTTCTGTCTCCTGCTTCTACTGCCACTTATGGGCACAGTCTGCAGGGCTGAATAGATTTACTTGAGGAAATATATATTTCCAGGTTCTTGAGCTCCATCTAAAATATGCTGCTTTGATTTTACATGTGGTCAAAATACCAAACTTCATGCATCACAAAATGAAATTCAAGGCAAAACTCGATTAACTAATGACTAAATTGAAATGTATTATGTGATTTTGTCCAGCTGAATTTTACGTAGGGAAAGAAATCAATCTCCTTCCGTCCTCCCTTCCTTCCTTTTCCACCTCCTCTTAATCCTGCTCCCACATCAAATTTGTAGCTAAATGGACCAAGGAGGTACTAAACCATAATCAAGTAATTCTTATTCTACATGTAATTCAAAGATATTTGAATAATTCAATACTTTTCTTGATTGTGGAGTTCTCCATGTTCATCGCCTACAATTTAATGTTACCTTAAAGAATAAAATCATAATTTACAGTCAAACCAGGAATGCAGTAATGCAAAGTGATGGAGTTCAATTTCAGAAGAGTTACAGCAAAATTTCTGTTAACATTTTTAAACAAGGTGCCCTTGTTTAGGTCCCCTAATTCATTTTAAGTATCAAGGAGATGACTTATACACTTGGTATGTAGTTTCCTCGTTGAGATACAGAAGTATCTAACTATAAGCAGTCATGCTTGAAAGTTTATCATTCCAAATGAGAAAAATTTAAGGCAATGACGCCACAAATTAAAGGTCACTTACTCTTTTATCTTCTTTATCACACAGCTAAAAGACATTACATGAATGATAATATTCAATTTGAGAGAAGATCATGAAATTGTCGGTCCAAACTCAGTGGTGAAGCCCAGTGAGGCAAATGTAGAATTCCAAGTTTTGTTTACCCTTCTCTAAACACATGCTCCCCCTGAATTTACCAAGCCCTATGCATACTCCATAAATTTTGAAGAATCCCTGGGAATTCAGCTAACAGAATAGACAGCAATGCAATTTATTGTATTAGGGATGCAAAGCTGTAGAAGAAAAATAATAAAGAAAAAAGGGATTTCTTTGGAGAATGGAATGTAGGACATGGAATTCCCATGTTCTGTTTTTTCCTGGAGAATTATATATCTGAAAATTATGCAGGTCATTCTCACTACACATCAAATGTGGTCCGTAAGTGATCAGGCTGAAATGCCTCTTGGAGATAGGGACCACCCACCATATGGCAGAAGTTCTGTTTATTGGGACTTTTTCCATCCATGGCTGAATTGATGATATGTGATATTATGATATTCATAAATTGACATTTATGAACTTTACTATGAAGCAGTGGGATTACCAGTTCATACTGTAAGTATATGTGTTAAAAAAAAAAAAAAAAGAAAGGAAAGCAAGCACATGAAGTGCCTTCTCTGCCAGGATACCTTTCAACATCAGAGTTACTCGTCCTTTTTGCTCTCCACAGAAAAAATAAAGCAAATAACAAACAAACTAAAACCCTACACTCAACACTTTATTTACCATCCTTGTTTAAACAGGCTTGTAAGCTTTCTTTGGGGAAAAGTACCATGCCTTTACCAGGCCTACTAGCCAAACTTCTGACAGCTCAGATACCTTATTTCTCTTCTCAAAATTGTGTCTATGACACCGTTCTCTGAGGCTTTCACTCAGATTGGCTTCCCTGTCTTTTCTTAAACCACTCCCATAATCAAATATAGAGGTGTTACATGATAGCAAATTATGTCTCTTCTGTACCAAATAAGCAATGTCAGTTAAATGGTCAGTTAAACTCTAAGAGTCTTCTAGAAACTAAGGATTTTCTTAATAAATTCAGAAAGAAACAGGACTTTCTCTTCCTCATCAATTACTTAGAAGGAAACCATATGGCACACCTTTACTTTCCCTCCTACCCCTTGCCTGCCCCTCCCTCCCCATCATGATACCATATGAAACTGGACTGGTTGTAGCTTTTACTGTGATCATGAGTTTCAACACTCTGCAGTGTACTCGATAGAATTACTTGTAAATAAGCTTAAAAAGATTTAAAGGAAATGACAACTTCTTTTTCAAGATATCCAAAACTAAAAGAGCTGAATAGAGTTGCATAAAAACTTTTGATTACAGAAAAAACCATAGAATCATAGAATGGCCTGGGTTGAAAAGGACCACAATGATCATCGAGTTTCAACCACTCTATCAGGCTGCCCAGAGCCACATGCAGCCTGGATGGAATATGAAATCCCATGTCAATTAAATAAAATACTTAGGGAACACTGTTAAAACATCCAGAACTATGGATTCTAAAGTCATTAATTATACTCAGAAAATAGACCTGGAGTTGTGAATACTTTCCTTGAAATACAAGTTCAGTTTCAACCACAGGAAGAGGTCAAGAAGAATGTGAGGATGTTTAGGAAACAAATGACAACAGAGCAAAAACTGTCATTGGGAAGCTGCACAAAAGCAAGCAATACCTACACCTGAACACAGCCATCAGTTTTCCATCTGTAAATCATTTCATGGAAATGGAAGTGCTATGGAGAATAGATGAGAAACACAGATGGAAAACAATTCACTTTCTCCACCTTTTTTGTCTTAATCTTTATTTTTCCCTCTAATTCTGATATAGAAGCCATTCCTTTTCACATTACACAGAGAAATAATCAGATTTAAAGAAATAGAAGGAAGTTTGCATTTTTTTTTCAAGTAACTGTGGAACTCATTACAAAACCCATTGGAAGAAAAAAGCTGAAAAAGGTTCAGAAAGGTATGAGACAACTTTATGACAAAGACCTGTCAGCAGTCATCTGCCTGCTTAAGAAGTCTGTAATTCACTGACTCCTGGGAGCTATGAGACAGCAGTGAGAGAGCTCTCTATGCTTCCTCCTGTCTATGTGTTTATTGTTGGCCTCTGAAATCTAATACTGGCAATATGATATCTTTACTAATTCAATTCTAAAGCTGAAAATTTACCGGTTTTTGCACAACAAACTAGGATATGTACTAAACCCAACGTTCCTTAACCAATGTTAGCTGGTAAAACTTCATATAATCTAACTGCATTACAAGTCTTTACTGATGTTTGCAGAATGACTTTGAACTTTAAAAATGCTTATAAAACTACGTTTCATCACTACCCCCACTGGTTTCAAAGCTTTTCAAGTCACATATTTTAAAAAAAACAAAAAACAAACAAAAAAAAACATACACACAAAAAAGAAACCAACAAACAAACCTCAGAATTTGTTGTTATGTTTTTCCCCCACACCTGAAGATTAAACCTGAGCTTTTTTGCATCTGTAAGAAAGTCTGTCTATAGATCTGAGATATTACAAGCCAACTTCAGGCACAGAGCCTGATGAGAAACTGAGCCCACAATACAAAACACTAATTCAAATACTGAAGCAGCAGGAACTGGTTCACAGGATGGGAGCAGCAGCACAAAATCCCTGCCTGTTCTCTGTCCTCTGGTACCTGCATCTTTAGAAGTGCTTTTTATTTTTATATTCTTATGAAGAAAGTAACACCTATCTTGTAGGAGTATTAATTCAACAAACCTTTTAAAGACTTTTCAGAGCTTTTCAAAGAATGGACTACATAGTGATGTTACACCCATCTTAAGGTCTTCTACTGAGTCCCACAGTCTCCAACAGTCAAATGTAATTATCATGTCTTGTGTGGTTTACTAATTAAAAGTTTTAAGTAGTATGCATGATGTGCAAATCAGTATAGAAGTACGAAAGAAAAAAAAATGACTTTTGATCTGAGAAAGTCTCCTGCTAAAATGACAATGAGCAATGTGAGGGACGAAAAAAGCTAAACAGATAGACCAGAATGATGTTTTCAATTCAGGGTGGCTAAAATACATGACATAGAGGTAGACAGGACTGCTTGCTTTTCTGGTTGCCTTCTGGTTTAAGTATCTTTAGTTGGATAAATCTAAACAGTAGTTCTGTCACATCCAAGTATTTCCAAAGTGAGAAAAGTATCCTGTCATATAATGCAGTATCATTATAAGAATATATTTACCAATATAGACACTTCAGTGTTTACTGGCAAAGCTCATTCAAGTAAAAATCTGGAAGAATGATCAAGTGATAAATTCAATATAATAGATTATTTGGTCTTGCCCAGTGTAAACCACCAACTCTGCCTTAAAAAGCAGGATTGGGCAAGACTTCATGACTTTGGACGGTTTTTCATAGTATTGAAGTGCAAAAAGAGAGCTGTACTGAATCAGGCCATAAAATCAAGTTCTTTCCACTCTGCCAAAACATAAAGGTGTTGTAATATTATTGTCAGAAGTTCATGCTACTATTGTAAAAAAATGTGTACTATTGTAAAAAAAAAAAAAAAAAAAAAAAAAATTCAACATAGAAATAAGTAATTCCTTAAGTAAAGTCTCCAAAGGAATAGCAGGGCAGAGGGGAGATGGTTGTTTTTTGTGATCTCATTACACTAAAATTAGTATCAGTAGTATATGTGCCTCTCAAATCTGGCTCCTAACACACACCTGATAGAATGATGGATGCAGGAGCTGCACTGTGCAGTGCTACAGGAGAAATCATTCATACTGCTCCAGTGTCTGACAGCTGGCTAGTTTGATTTTAAATTACAATTTGAACAGAAATCAGCTCTGTTTGTTGACAGCCATTAACTGACTGCCATAAAAGCGACATTAATTGTTGTAGCCAGAAAAGGTTTTCTAATGATCTAAAAGTAGCACTCCCTCCTATGAAGGTTTACTTTATACCCTGTTCGGGCTTTCTAATGCATAAAATCACTGCCAACGCACCTGCTTTCTAGAAGATCATTAGGTAAAAATCCCAACGAAGTCCAATCAACCTGGCTTTAGTTACCTTGCCGTCTGCTCTATAAGAAAATTAATGTTATTAGCTGTGTTTTCCTCTGAAAATTGCTGGTGTTGTGTTACCGCGCCAGCTGTCTGGGAGGTGCACGGGGCTGCTGAACGCTGCCCTGGGCCTGGCAAGCTCCCGGACCTCATGCTGGCACCACGGGCACCCCATGGCAGCTGCTCCACCAGTGTGGGGGCACCAGGACCTCCCAGCACAGCAAGCCCTGCTGTGCCAGGCAGCCCCACAGTCCCCCAGCCTGCTGTGCTCACCCAGGCCTTCATAAAGCAGAAATGCGCAGGTGTGGGGATGTGAGAAGGGTGAAGCAACTCTTGAAGGCCACATGGATAGAAACAAATGAAATCAGATTAACAAAGCCTCTTTACTTTTTTTTTTTTTTTCTGCTGTGCTTTCTTGCAGAACAAAAATTAGCATAGCAAATCCTGCTTTATCTCTGAAGAGAATTTCAGATGCTTAATCTGAAATCTGCTGTTTCCTCACAGAACAAAGGCAAACCAAGGAGCTTTTCAGCTTCAGAGGGACATTTGTCACAGGTTGGTAGTTTTAGGGGACAGGCACCTGCCTTGCTGCCCAGCAGTGGTGACACCCACATCTCTGCTGCTGCTCTCCCTCTGCCTTACGGCAGCACTCTGGTGCTGCTGGTTGGTCCCAGCCCTCTGGACAGGTGAATCTTTCTGAATACAATTTCCCAAAGACTAAATCTGCTGGAGGAAAGTAGCCAAAGGTCTGTTTGCAGTACAGGAAAAGCATTCAGTCATATTACAGTTGAATGGTGCAATTAAAGTGAACAGTTTAACTAATACTTGGTATAGCAGCTATCAGAAACACAACAATAGAAATGTCAAAATCACTTAAAAGAAAACTTGAGATGGGTGGCAGTAATTTTAGGGTCACATTCACTTTACCAAGACTGAAGTAGTTAAAAAATCCCAATGTATTCTGAAGATGGACCCCTCAGTGTCTTTCTTCACCATCAATTATTAGTAGATGTAAAAATCCCAGTTCATCTGGGATGAAAACCCTTTCCAATTAAGTTTTCACAGTGTGAAAACTATCTCCCTGAAGTTTTTGCATTTTAGATTTCAAAATATGCTCCTGTTGAAATGCACTCTCAAACCGTGAGTGTATTTTGATTGTCAATATCAGTCACAAATAAAGATAAAGCATATAATAGAGAAATATGGTGAGAAATTAGACAAAAATCTGCTCAAAAAAATTCTGCTTTATTAGTTCTCCATTGGTATTCTCTCTAGTCTAGAGTTGGGAAAAGGAAAATATCCCTATATTTAATTGAATGTTTTTGCTTATTAGAAATGTCAACATGCTTTGTCCAATACCACAGCATGTGCCTTTGTTATCCTTATACATTACCGAAGGAGGTTGAATGTTTTTGGAGATATTCTTTGGAGATCTCTGTCTCAAAAAGCTCCAGGCCACTTGCACAACATTTATCAGCTGCTCTAGCAAGCCAGATGTTGTAATTACATTTGCAAGAGTTTAAAGATGCTCTCACACTGACACCTTCCCTGCACCCCTGAAACTACCCATCGACTTTGCCCGGTCAGACAAAGCACTCTGCTGTAATATAAGAACAGATAGACCTAATCTTACGTACTTCAAAGACAATTTTAGTAGTACCAAATCATTTAAGTTCAAAAGGAATACAAGGTGCTTCAGGACAGGTTGGCATCTCCTGTGACTAAATCTGATCATATTTCTACTAGTTTGTGAGAACTCAGCCCCCACATTTTCAATTCTTCGTTTTTAGAAGGGAGAGAAAGATTCTCTCATTTACCACAGGAAAGAAAATGACATCTGTGAAAAATGAATTTACTTATCAGGCTTCAGACTACAGGAGGCATGCATGAGAGTATGTACTGGAGGGAAAAGCTGCAC
>JAOWBP010000001.1:24704508-24744297 GCA_028571105.1 Tragopan temminckii | reverse complement strand
CCCCCAAAAAAAAAACAAAAAAAAAACAGAAAGACCTTTAAATAGAAGGGAAACTATTTAAGCTCTCAAAGTCAAGCCTTGTTTCCGTCATTGGTTCTGTAGAGATACAATGCAAATTATAGATAAATAAATAAATAATAAAATAAAAATCAAGCAGAATAATGGACTGGGGAGGAGAGTTGAATTTTCTGCAAGACCTTCACTTCTAGGCTGAATCTCTTTCATTTCTGTTGAGTTCTTGTGTAGGACACTAGGATTGTATGCGTCAACCTAATTCAGTGATAAGAAAACCCTTACTATAAATCCTACCACGTGGGACAAATCTGCCAAGATCTTGATTATCAAAACAAATGAACAGACAGTAAAATGTGACACGCACAGCATATACTTTACATGATAAATTAGCCCTTGCAAAACTGACAGACATACTGTATCGGGATGGTAAGGTTGCTATGGAAAACAATGCTTTTCCTTCCCCAGATACTGAACTGCAAGTTTCTAAGGGAGTGATTGACTACTAGCAAAAGACAACAAATTTTCTGTGGTTAAACACTACCTGCATATAACAGACATATTTCTGTAGTGTTCTTCAGAAGCTAATACCTCAATGACCTCAAAGTGTCACTGGAGTGACTATAGCCAGAAGCTGTAAAGTTGTTCTCTTTCCCTCCAGTATGTGCTTTTAGTGATTTACACTAATGCTTTAGGGATTCAAATAGTGATGGTCAAATAAATTAGGAAATGTAATTTATCATGAGCTGAGCAACAACATTGTCAGCTCAGGGAAAGCAAGAAACTCCTGTCTCAAGTTAGAAATGTGAAATACAACTTCAGTTACTTTATCTACCCGAAAGTTTGGATGCTATTCATTCCTCAGAACTAAGTTAATGTGTAAGAACAGAGTTTCTTCTTCCTATATATATATATATATATATATATATATATATACACACTCGTATATATACTCGTATATATATATACACATATCTATATATTCACACTTTCTGTTTGAATAAAAATTGTGAGAAAGCTCAGTTTCAGCATACTTCACATCCAAGATGGTGTTTGGAACAGCTGAAGCAGGAAACATAGTGATGCATTCAAAGCAACAGAGCAAACCTCAATAATTTAGTAAATCATCTTTAAGAGTTATTTTTCTCAACAAGTCATAAGCATGCAGTCAAGAGCTCTCCTGCACAAAATCTAAAGCTCCAGAGAGACTAAAAGGTGATTGTATGTTCCTGACGTAAGATGTTCAGAACCTAAATCACAATGGACTCACGTTTGCTATAAAAGAATAACACGAGTCTCATACAGTAATCCTGACAACTTCATGGATTACTTCTCCTGGAGCTCTGTCAGAAATTCAAATTAAATTAGTTTCTCCTGGCTTTCTTAGCAAAATCCAAACATAACTATGTTCTAGTTGAGCCCAAAGGAAAAGTGGATGCCAGCTGATCACAAACTCTCATTTAGTTGTTAATTTCTCTGATTATAGGGAGTCTTCTTCCTTTTAAGTTATGAAACATATGCGTATTGGTCACTATCCAATAAGGCTCAGACCCAGCTATGCCCACATCATAACCACCATGCAAACTGATTAGGTGTCTGTATGTCTAAAAGGTGCTTTTACCATCTTTCTACTTCCTATTGTAGTTTATCAAAAGGTCACAAGTCAACTGATAAAATTAATCATTTAGATGCTTTTTCAAACACATGCTACCATAATGGAAAGTTAAGTGATAAAATAAGGGTGACAAGAAAAGATCCTAAAGAACTGTCATCCTCAGCAATTTCATTGAAGCTCTGTCTGTACTATTGATAGAGGAGAATAATTTAAATAAATACTTATTTCTATTTGAGATATTTTTAATTATCTTAGGCACAAGCAGAAAAGAGGACAAGTAAAACACATTGGTTTTAACTATTAAATTTTAGCTTCTGTCAAAAAAATCTTCTAAATCAGTAAAATATTTACATGACAACAGAAGTCAAGTTTCATACAGAACTTTTCATACAGAGGTATCAAAGTATTTTATAAAGTCAGGTAACTTTATCATCAATGTACAAATACGTGAGTGATACAAAAAACGAGCACAATACTTAAATACTACAAGTAATTGCCAAAATGTAGTTCAACTGTGCATATCAGCAAGAAGCTTAAAGATGGGGGAGCTACCCAGCAACAACAGGGTGACTGCAGAGCAATAGCACAGGAGGAGACAGAATCTAGGGGATTTCAGAAATTGTTTGGAATAACAACAATAACAAAATCAAGATCTTTTTGTATACTTTGCAAAGAAACAAAATCAGTGTGACATTAAACCCAATTTTAAACAAAAAAGAAAGTCTCTTTGCAGGTGATGCTTGCAATAAGCCATGTAGAACACAAAACAAAATTGGCAATAACTTCCCACTCGCAAGACAAATCTACGCTGTTTATCTCATTTTCTCCTCTCCTTCCTTTACTGTACAGTGAAATTTCACTTTTGCACATGTTGCTCCTTATTTTATTGTTTCCTATGCCCAAATTAAATTCTGTGCCCAACCATAATTCAGTATTTGTTTTCCCACTCATCCATTCATTACTCTAAACTTCACTGCTTTTGCACAAAATGTTCTTCTCCTTCCCAAGTCTCCTCTGCCTGATTTCCCTTCACCATTGGTTTCAAAATTTCTTCATCTTATGCATCTTAGCAGGAGCTGAACTCTAAAATAACCCCTTGCTGGGCAGAAGGCCACAGAAAAGACTTGCTAAGAGTGCTCCTGCGGATGGTCCCAGCTTGGGAGCTATTGTAAGCAACAGCTGTGTGCCTTCTCTCCTGTGCACAGCAAAACAAACTGGGATGCGTGGGTTGCTGGTTTAATTGATTTTTATTTCATTTTTTTTGGTCTTTCACCCTGCTTCAGATGTCAGCGTGATCAATGTTATTTCACACTCTCCAGCACAAGCTCTGCTGATCCAACCCCAACTAAAAATACATTGTTCAAAGCAGCACCAGGGGAGGCAATATTTATCCCCCACAACACACAGGGAATGTCACGTTACAACTTCCTCTTTGCTTTCCTCTTCTATTACAAGAGGCATAGAAGGAGGAGAGGGAAAAGGGACTCATAGGACAGAAAGGAGCGCCAGCATTGGAAACTGATGTTGTGTGTTTATCCACTTACATTAAGTATGGAAGAGGCAGTCACAGTTCGTGCTCCCTCAGCGCTCTTGCAAATTCTCATCCTTTCCATCTTCCAGTGGGTGACAGAAAATAGCAGTTACTGACAAATTCTGGGGGAAAGCACAAGACCTAACAAATAAATAAAAGATGCATCCATATCTCTAGAATGCCGTCCTTCAAGTCCACACAAAGTACATACGAGAATTCCCTTAGGAAGCAATGGAAGCTGCCAGTTCCATTCACGAAGTTAAATAAATGGATTTTCCTACTTCTTCCCTGCATTTATTTAATAATCTGAATAAAAGTTATGAACTAGTAACACAGCAGAACGTATTAATTCACCCACACAAGGCATCCTTTCCCTTGCCAAGCACTCCAGTAATGAGTGAGGTAACTGGGAAGGCCATGGGAAACATCTCTGTAGGAGGTACCTAAAAGCCATGAACACAGAGAAGTAAGTCTGGCTTTGTCAGTTAGTTCCATGGGAGAAAATTACATCCTATATAAAACCGACAACCTGCTACATGGATGTGGTGTGAAAAGTCACTTGGACCACTCCAAGAATCTTTTTGTTTCCTCTCCATTCATCCATTCCTATTTCTTTCTCTTAGCTTGTTATCTTGATGTGCTTTTCCTAGAGAACAGTCTCAGTCCTCTTCAATGGTGGGTCTACTGTTAACCCCTTTTGTGCCTTCTCCACATTGTCCCCATTGTTTTTCTGTGTGGAATAAATCAATCCCCCTGAAAGGCTGAGCCACATTATAGCTCGATTATCATCAATCCTGTTTGCTGATGATTGAAATACTTTCTGTTTTGGGTTTTGCTGAGATCACTTCTTTTTTTAATCACTTCTCATTGAAGGTGGGCATCTTCACTAGAGACTCTCACATACAAATTGCATCTGATACTCTCTCATATCATTGCTCTTCTTCCCAGAGTCCCTTCTTTCCAATCCCAGCTTAAGTCTTCCACTTGTATCCCTGCTGCTATTGATGGAACTCTACAATGTGAAGATAATACATTCTGTACCTAACTTCTGGTATCTCATTCATAAATCTTCTTAACATCTGTTTCTTTTAGGGAGTCTTTCTACATCAGATTCTTCACAATGAAATCTCTACTCCTCCTCTGCCTAAGCTGAGTTCTGGGCTGCTCCATAGATGGGCTGTGACACCTTCAGATGCACCTCCTGAACCTTCATCATCTGAACTTACTTCTGAACTTACTATGTTCAAAAACTCCCAAAAGAAATGATTTCTTCACCCACTTTCACACAGAATTATTCCAGAAATAGATTTTCTAGACCAGAAATATGAATCCAAAGCTTTCAGTGCAAATGGAAGAATGAAATACACTCTGCTTCTGAGATAACACTAACACAGCTCCAGCCCAGGAACTGCGCCTTGCAAAGTGTTTCTGCCAATTTGAACAACTGAAAACAATTTATGCAGAAATCACAGGCTGAAGGTAATCAGATGTGCCATATTCAAACAAGTTTTCAAAACTGCTAAAGCAAATGTTTACCTTGGGAAACCACAGCAGAGCATTATATAACGGAGAGCTTGGCATCACTTCCCTAGAAGCTCTCAGTTTGACCTCTGGGTGCTAAATGAGAAGAATCACACTGCCTTCTCATCTCATGTTGCACAAAGTATCCCCTCACCTGAACACTGACTACTACTCTTTCAGAGTGGACCAAAAATTTCTTATCATGAGGTGTATCTTCTTGGCAGAAAATCATAAAAACCACTTCATAACATTCCCCAGGACAAATCAGAACTAAAACCATTATTTGACACCTCAGTCCATGGCCCTGCAAGTGTCTGCTCTGTACCATCAGCTAACTGGACCTCAGATGTGCTGAAACAGCCAACTGGAAAAGAGCTACCATATCTTTGTTCCCCCAAAATCATTTTTAAAAGAAAAAATAAATTCCTGTTACAAATTAGGAGAATAGTTTTCTTTCAAGTACTGTTTATAGAGTGATAAGAATTACGTTTTCTACATCTCTTCAATATCCCAACCAGCAAGGATTCCTTCTCTCTCCCCAAGCCTCAATTTCAAATGGTTTTTATTTACAATTTAACTTTCTAGAGATACTAGTGTTTTGTTTTTTTTCTCTCTCTCAAAACAGATAAATACTGCCAAAGTAATTACTAAATACATCTCTCTCCACATAGCCAACCAGGGCTCAATTTTGAAAACTTGTGCTATTAATAAATGACACACTGTAGTAAACTAATTGTATGTAAAGTCAACGGGTGCATGTTTAAGAATTTTAATTACTGCTCCATGATTGCTTTATATTCAACACGTAACATCCAGGTAACACAGCCTTTATGATGATAAGCAGTTTAATTAGAAAGCCAAGATAAGAAAAAATGCCTTTAAGTTACTGAATTTGCTCATGCTGGCCATGCGATAACTTGAGTACATAGTTTCCCTTGGTATTTTAAAATGTGAAATGTTAATTCTACCCAAACCTTTGTTTCCTCACACTGTTCCAACTGCTTTATGTGCCATTTGCTTCTCTCTGTCACGTCTGTCCACAGCACAGGTTCACTGGATGGCAAAGCCCAACCTGCCCCTAAGCTCTGGGCCGGCCCACCCTCTGGGTGGCACCCTCTGTTCCCTGGCAGCCCCATAGGCCGAGACATCCATGGGCTGCCCACAGCACACATACCCTCTCAGCAAACTGTCTCAGAGGATGGCCATTGATTTCCTAGTTATTATGAACACGAAATTATTGAATGACAGATGATAGAGTGTTAGGTCCTACAAGTATTTTCCCAAATGGGTTATCTAGCCGGGGTTGCCGTGGCAACGATGCTGTTTGACAGCGCTTATGACAAAGAAGCCTTTGCTCAGAATTCAGCTACAAAATCACTCCTTGCTTCCTACCTTGGACCCACGGAAAGTGGAAGAAGCTGAAAGGTGAAGGGCCGAGCGCTCACCAACCCTCCCCAGTGCCTACAGACCCAGGCACAAGGCTTCTAGAAGCCCCAGGAGAGACCTCTGCTCTGGGTGGGCACAGTGCTTCTGCCCAAGATCACATTGATCCCTGTAACATAAATTAATAGGTCTGACAGTGCTAAATCTATGGGGAACACGAGTTATGCATAAGGACACACTGCTGATTAAGCCTAGGAGGAGCCACGCTCACAAATCAGCCATCGCTTTGCACAGCTTTGGATCACTTCTTGCCAACATGCTCCTTCTGTTGCAGGGACATGGTGAACTTTTCAGTTCTCTCTCTCTTTTTCTAAATCATAATAAATTAAGTTTTCGTACATAATGGTTTATTTATTCACAGGCAGTTTCACAGTTCCAAGCATGGTCACAGCTCCCTGCCCTTAACCCACAGCAGCACACCTGCCCTTTTCCCCCCAGCATCCCATGGCTGCAGGCCCCAAGGGAGATCCTGGGTAGTGCTGCCTGTGGAGTGTCTCGCTATTTGGGTGCAGAGCCACAGCTCAACATCAAAGCAGCACAGCAAGGAAGCTGCAAAGGCTCAGATCAAACAAAAAAAGCAAAGCACAAGAAAGAGTTATACCTCTGGAATATCTGCTCAAGTTTTCTTTCAATTATAGCCCTTCTACCTTCAAGTCATGATTATGGCTTTTTTGTAAACCCTATTTTTACTGGTAGGACACAGTCCAAATATCCTAAAATGAATTTCTGCTATGAACTTTTTCCAACGGCCATCACCTTTGTCCAACTTTTCTGATGATTCTAGAACACATTTCCCTTATGAGTTTCTGACTCACAAAGGAAGTTGCTTCAAGCGAAAACAGAATTACAGACAAATCCAAACTTCCAGTCAATTATAGGTTGTTTTTCTTAAGCCAGCTCACCTATGGTTTAATCCACTGGTCAGATTTTCAGAAACTGAATTACAAGGGAGGAATTTACTGAAGAACTGAGAAACTCTGCCTCCTTGCAGTGAGCTATTACAACACTGTAGATTTTGGTGCCCAAGGGGGTCCTGGGTCCCTGCTCTTCACTCCCCTATCTGTGCCACCTCACAAACCAGTACATGGGTGGGAAGAGGGTTACTGAAATGTGACTGTTTTCGACAAGTGCCAAGTTATCAAAACAGAAGGCAGAAAAGTACACCCTGAAAGCTGAAGAATGCCCTGCTATGAAAAAAGAAGTTAAAAATGTGACAAATATTCCCTGAGGTCTTTAACAAATGAAAGATCTTCTTCCTCTGTATTAAAAAAAAAAAAAAAAAAAAAAAAAAAAAAAAAGTTTAAAAGATAGAAAAAGTCACCAAATGTAGCTTTTTAAAGCAAGCGGTATTAATGAGGGCAAGTGATGACCAGGTCCTCAGGAGACATTCGGAACTAAGAATGGAGAGAGAAAACTGAGACAAATTTCCAGGATGAAGCTTAAATGCTCAGCCTGTGCCAAGAATCCTGTTTCTGGCAAAAAATATTTTATGTCTTAAAAATTTTTAAGTTCATGAAAAAAAAAATATTCCTGGTGCAGCCACATCTGCTCATAACAGCACTTTTATAGAACTGCTTCAATTAGAGCTGGCTCTCAATGAGTCTCATCTAGGCTGTGCTGCATGAAGCAATAAACAAGGCACTGAAAGCACATGGAGAGCTGCAGCTTCATGCTGCCACCAGCCCCCACTGTCATATTTCCTCTCCTCTCATCTCCTCTTTCTAACATAACCAAGGCTGTAAATGTTTTAGGGCTGTGTGATAGTCCCTGAGAAAAACAGAGAGCATATGTAGTGTATTTTCACGTGGAAAAAAAAAAAAAAGAGGAGATCCTAATTTCTAAATTGTGCCTTCTGTCCAAAGTATACCCTTGATGCTAACTCGGCTGTGATGCAAATCACTTTACACAGATTACTCAACCATAGATGATACTAAGGTACCATCAGAAGGGTATTAGTCAACAGTTTCTCATGAAGTCCAATTACATGTTTTCTATATAATTCCCTGACTACCCACTAAAATTTTGCTGATATTAGCCCATCCAAAAGGCATTTCAGGGACTCAGAGCACAGATAATATCCATTACAAAACCATTCTATGGTTTCTGTCAAATCTAAGTTAAATGCACAGTAGAGACTACTGTGCTACAAAACTGCAGATTCAGGATATATATGAAACAAAGACACTATGTCAATGCACTATTCTTTTCACACTGAGAGAAATTAAAACATGCGAAGACCAAAAAGAAAAGAATGCATCTGTTTGCATAACACCACCCCAACCCCCCAAACACTACTGTGACAGAACTATAAGCACCTGTCTGTCCCACAGACATCATTGGTATTACCTGGCTTTCCTCAAATTGCTCATGCAAATACAAAATATCACATCTGTTGAATTTTTAATTGAGAGAATAGGTGATAATTTTGGGAAGCAAATTCTTTCCCTTTCTCTCTTCCCAGCCAGATTTTTAGGATGTTCCCCTTATGAAGACTTGATGATTGAAGGCATAGGTAATGGCTACAAAGCCCTTCACCTGTAGGTCATAGGTTTGAATTCAACCCTAGCTGATCACGATGGAAAATTATTATGATGAGACAGCTGTTCAATGGCCTATCTGAAACATGCTGGTAGTCTCAGTCCAATTCCTACTGGGCAGGTGTTTGTATTAATAAAATCACACCACTTAATTCAATGGCCTTGTTGGTAGTGTCAAAAAGGAGGCCAAGGACAGAGCAGACTCATGGACTGGGTTCATTTTCCTGACAGAGAACCAAAAGACCTTTTCCTGCATTAGGATGGTGCAAAATGATGAGTGGCAAACACAAGCTGTCACCGGCTTTACCAAACATGCTTTAGAGACAAAATAAGGCTTCTCCATATTACCATAAAATCTTCAATCAACTATTCCTTCAAGACTTGGATTATTTTTAAGAATTTCTTATTTCATTTGAGTTTGCATATCGTGACAAAAAATATAGAAGACTTCAAAGTGGAAGCAAGGCTCCATAAAGAGTTCAAAGACCAAAAATTGTTGAGGTGTGGGGGGTAAAGATACATGTTTTGTTTCTTTATATTATCCTCATACACTCTCTCAAAAGAAAGGACTGAAACATTTGGAGAAGAGCAGAACCTGTGAAGCATCACCATAAGCATATTTCTTATTTGTGGGATCTCCAGGGAAACAGTCGTTAATTCATTGATTTATGTTACAAAAGCTGTCTAAGAGAGTACAACAAAAACTTAATGAAACAAAACAACTTAAGCACTAGCCTTAACCATAATCAGCACAGGCACCTCTCAGTCAGTCCTGGAGAGCCGGGGATCAACTCCCATAGTTCTAGCTATGAGTAAAAAGAAAAGCAGTAAGCTGCTCATTCAGGAGTTGACTGGAAGCAGAAAAACTCCTCAAAATATTTACAGATTCTGTGATATTTGCCCTTTGGGTTCATATGGCAGGGTTCATACTGCACTGTTCATATGAACCCTTTGGGTTCATACTGCTCCACTTTTTGATGATGGGTCCAGTCATTCATGGGCCAGAGCAAACTAGGAAGTCATTACTGAAGCAAGCTTGGAGAGAGAAACACTAACTATCCTGGTTTGACAAACTTTTTAAGAGTTTTGAAAGAAAATAGCAATTTGATTATGTTTTCCAATTAAGAAGAGAAAAATATATCTATAGAGCAGCTTTCAAAAGAGAGATTCAGTGTGTTCCAGAAGCTGTAAGAGGAAAAAAAAAAGCTTCATTGAGAAGACAAGTGCTAAGGAATATCCCTTTTTCACTTGACTGAAAGTGATTGCATTTGATTATGACACTGAAAATTGAATGAAAAAAATGAAGGGCTATTTCTGTCAAATGCTTCTATTTTAAAATCCTGATTAAAGTCTCAGTGCAGTGCAATACTGTACAAACACACTTGTTTAAAGATAACAGTACTCAAACTTATTTTGCTATGGGCAGTAAGCTAAGAAAACAAAAAGAATACATTTGCTCACTGGGCAGATTTCTCTTATAAGACAAATAGCAAATTCAATCTGCTGTTAAAAAAAATTACTCCATTCTAAAAGCAATTAACAAGGGCATTTTCCCCCTAGCTCGACTTGTCAATCCTATTAGACCGAATTCTAATTAAGGGTAGCTATTTTATATGCCAAATGAAAATAATTTAGTGCCAGTTAATGAATACTGGCTTATAACTGATTAGTCACTTTGATTCTGGCTTGTTACAGTGGTAGAAATTACCTTTAAAAGACACAGTAGAATCAGCAGTCATTTTCACACATTTGTTAAACAAACAATTTTCCTTCGTGACCAAGTTAAGCTATGGAAATACCTGAAAACATGAAAAAGATAGGTGTAACAGTTTGTAAGTAGCTTGGAAAATATTGACTACTCCAAATAATAATAATAATATCTAACTGTTAAGAATGGGTATATTTTCCTCACGTCTGCAACAAGTAGACTGACTAATGAAGTCCAAGCTTCTCCGGACCCTCTCCAAAAGCTTTACATTGCTCCTGTATTGGGGGCCCCAGACCTGGATGCAGTACTCCAGATGGGGCCTCATAAGTGCAGAGTAGGGGGACAATCACTTCCTGTCCCTGTTCACCACCTCTTTTCTGATGGAGCCCAGGATACCATTTGCTTTCCAAGCTGCAAGAGCACACTGCTGGCTCACGTTCTGTTTGCTATCCACCAGGACTTCCAGGTCCTTCTCCACAGAGCTACTCTCAAGGAGTTCTTCTCCCAGTCTATATACATATCTGGACTTACTCCAACCCAAGTTCAAAACCTTGCACTTTGCTATGTTGAACCTCATTAGGTTCACACAGGTCTACCTTTCAAGTTTTTTGAGGTCTCTCTGAATGGCATCCCTTCCTTCTAACGTGTCAACGACACCCCTCAGCTTGGTGTTATCAGCAGACTTGCTGAGGGTGCACTCCAGCCTATCATCAGTGTCACTGATGAAGATGCTGAAGAGCACTGGTCCCAAGACAGACCCCTGGGGGGCACCACTCATCACCATCACCAACCTCCACATGGACATACTGCCTTTCAACACAACCCTCTGTCTATGGCTTTCCAACTAATTTCTGAGCCACCAAATAGTCCTCCCCTCAAATCTCTCTCTCTAACTTAGAGATAAGGATGTGGTGGGGGACCATGTTAAAGGCCTTGCACAAGTCCAGGTAGATGACATTGGTCACCTTCCCTTTGTCTACCAATGTTGTCACTCCACTACAGAAGGCCATGAGATTGGCCAGACATAACCTACACTTGGTAAAGCCATGCTGGCTGTCTCAGACCACCTGCTCATCCCTCGTGTGCCTTAACATGTCTTCTAAGAGGATCTGTTCCATGATCTTCCCAGGCACAAATGTGAGGCTCACCGGAGAAGGAGCCACTTGAATTGTTCAGGAGGCACCCCAAGGCAGTTTGCATTTGGTATGCCAGGACACTGCAGTACATGCAGCAGAAATTTTATTTACGACCTTTTGAATGACTGTATAGTTGTGTAGGTTTTAGCATTTCTCTATAATGATTTAAAAATATTCAATGCTTTCCCATCAAAAGATCCAGAGTAATTTCTAACAACTGAGTTCTGTTTTTGTGGCACCTTACCTTGTCTTCTCATGACATAGGTACCCAAACGATTAATCAGCTTCAGAACAAGTAAATTGAAAAACAAAGAATTCAAGATTGAACTGAACATCACATCACCAGAAGCAGATAGATTTATGACCAGTTTCACCCACACAAAGCAGATGTGCCTCTTCATATATTTGCCACCACAGCATCAAAATCACACAAAGTAGCTCTTCTCTGACTAGAACAGCCCAAGAGACTTGGGTAGATGATCTCCAGAATAAAAGCAGTAATAAAAATGCAACAAAAACAAACAAACAGAAGTGGAGAATTGAGGCATGACAAAAGAATCACTTTTTGGATATCAGAAAAATAATTTTTGCCAAAAATCTAAGATACTTATTCAGAAATACACTTCAATTTTCTTAAGCATTTGACCAGTTCCTCCTGAACTTCTAACATAAAGTGCCTAATTGATTTTGAATCTAGATTAAAATATTAGTTGCTTAAAAAAATACAGTGGTAAATCAGTAGACAACATTCCAATATTTCTTTAAGCAGCAAATTTATATTCTACCTAAAACAAATCAGTGTTCTCTCTTGTCCCCTCTCTGCAATGATTTAAGGCAGCTGCAGTATTGATATTTTATAATATTTAGACTTGACAGTGAAAAACACACACTCTGCACTTATTGACAGACTGTGGCTCAGGATACCTAATTTAAAGCAAGTCGCATTGATGAAGGGATTTTGCTGGCCTCTGTATTGCACTTTTTTATATTCACCTATACTTTTAGTTTATATAGGAGCCACGGTCATCAGTGAAAATTAATGAAGGGGTAACAGAATAAAAAAAAACCCCACCTGATATCCTCTGTATTTGATTTATGTGCAAGTTTCACCTTGACTTCAAATAGTAAATGAAAATCCAGATCCTTAAAAAGGATCCTTCTAGAATTCAGGATCGTATTCGTGTAAAGTGTGGTAAAAAGCTTCTATTATTGAATCTATATCTACAACTACCACCATAAAATGCTCTGCATTTCAGTTGTATCTAGTTCCCTGAGATCCAAGAGTCTGCCAGTGTAGTAAATACAAATGTGTTCCCAGTGCAGGAGTGTACCCCTTGTCCTCATACCTGTCAGAAACTGCCACCTCATGTGCTACGTACAGCCCGTTCACATGCAGAAAGCAAGGAAGTTTGCTGTCTTCATCAGGGTATTTCCTAAGCAGCAGCATTCAATTTCAGTTGCAGAAACAGACACAGATATTTCTGGTTTAAAACTGTGCAGCAACTCCATTGCTCTTTAATTTTGCATAGTCCCCCTGAAGCACTTTGCTGCTGAATAGCCTTTAATATGATTTGAAGCAAATACCACTCCAGGGCTTTCTCATCTTCATCACTTGTTTATTTTGACCTTGACATTTATTCAATTAGAACTGATTTGCCAATCATGCACAGCCCTTCTTAAAGTCCATTTCCATACACCAGTGAATAGGCCCCATTCAGTTAGCAATGATCTTTCAGCATGCCCAAAGTAAAAACGTACAAACCCAGAAGCATACAAAATAGCCAAGGTACCCATCACAAGGAATCCGCTACTTCTTTTCCTATCATTGCTCTCAGTAAATGGAAATGAAGTGGATCTATAAAACATCTTTTGGCAAATAATCAGCTCCAACATGGTCTCTCTGTCAGATTAATCAGTTCCTTGAAATCTGCGTCAGCGGAGGCATGCCTTGAGTTGGCTGAGGCAGGATCCGTCCCTGATTATCATGTCAGCTCCTTCACAGCTGGAGAACAGAGGAGAGCACGCTGTCCCTATCACATGTCTGTCACACGCTCAGCTCAGGGAGAGAAGGAGGACTTGTTAAGATTGTCAAGTACCATTCACGAATTTATGCCTGTGGAGTTGTTCCTCCTGGAAGAGAACCAAATAATTCATACTTTTTGAAAATTGCTTATGACAGCTTTTCAGTCTGCTTCAGGCTGGCTCTCAGTGATGATTTGTATTTTCATATACTCCTCATAGATTAAGAAATTTACACCTGTCAGGTCCTGACAGAGTGTCTCCATCTTCAACCTTTTCAGGGAAAATTCTTTGCTTGCAGACATTATCCAAATAAGTTTCTATCAGAAGTCTGGGTGACATAACAGGTGGAGGTGCAAGAAATATGTGGCAGACAAGCAGTGAATTTTAATGAGAGACAGGGGCTTCTGTGCCAGCATGAAAGGGATGGAAATTACAGTACTGATCCCTGGCACTTTAAACTGCATATGAAGCCCATGGGTAGTTGTTAGGAGAAGACATAAATGCCGGGTTGTGAAACTTTCTTTACTGCCCAGGTTGACATCAGACTTATTTCTATTTAGGAATCATGCTTGGTGTCAAAGCAGCTCAGCTGACAAAGTCCTCATAAATAAACAGAAAGTGGTTGTTCCCACTGGTACACTTATTTATAACGTTGCAAAAGTTTTTCCCCTGGCCAAAGCAGAGGGGTGCAGAGCAGGCAGCGGGTGCAGAGGGACTCCTGGGCATGGAATTCTAGGCATTCAGCCAATCCAGACCTGAAGCTCCTTGAAAGGCTGACACCCAGGAAGATGCTCACTGCTTATCATGTGGCTGGGGCACTCTGCTCTGGCTAGACCTGCTGAAGCAGTGGATGGACCCCAGAGGTCCCCGCCAACCTCATCCATTCTGTGATTCTGTGACTCTCTGAAGTAACACAGTGATAAAACTAGGTATTCTGGTGAGGAGAAGAAATATTGGTAGTTTTGCCAGCTCAGACAATGGGCTGGCCACAGGATGCAACAGCTCGTTCATCATGCTCATGTGGCTGCGTGTCCTTCCCTTTGCCTCCTCCTCCCTCCAGTCCCAGCAGATTTCACCATGCCTGAAATATTTTGTTTTCACAAGGCAGACTGAATTTGCCTGAAATGTGGAGCATCATGAGTGAGAAGCCAGGGAGACACTCTTGAAAAGCAGCACAGGGAGGAGGTTGCATCACCTCCTGCATAAGAAAAGTAGCATGTGAGGCCTTGATGGAGCCATGCCTCCATGTCTGGGGCTACAACTTAAAGAATCTGGGGCAGTAGCATGGGGAAGGACATTGAGTAGCCCACAGAGGTTTGTTTTGCATCACTGCTGTGAATGATGCCTGAATGAAGGGCTACAGAAAAAGATGACCAGGGAGGCCCCACTTTTTCCCTTGCCCTTTGGCAGAAGAAGGAAGCAGCAGGCAATTGTCATTTTTTTATGCTCCATTCAGCAGCAGGCAAAAGACTGAGTGTCCCTAACACATTCTTCCTTCCCTGCAAAAGGATCTAGTTGGCAAAAGAAAAAGAAATGTGGAGCAGCACCATGCATCTCCAGGCCTACTCCCTAAAAGAGCAAGTGTTTGAATTCTAGTGTTTTAAGGCAAGTTATTTCACATGCTTCCCTGCTGTAACTAACCACAATAGCACCGCTGGGCTGTAATGCGTAATTACCATTGCTGTTACAGTTTAAGAAATGGATGGATTACTAACACTAAAAAGACACAATTTGGTAACTATAAATTAATGTTATTCAAATTAACTTTTGTTGATAAAGAGTGCTTTTAACGTCACTTATCCATTCAATGTTTACTGCCCCTATTTTGTGACTGATGTGCGAACCGCTGAATTATTGAATTTCTTTGATCTTTTAAAATTCTTTATTACTTTGTACCTTCTACCTGTAATGATCATGCCAGGTTCTTCCAAATAGAGGGCTCTGTTAAAAGAAAAGACCCAGTTAACCACTCAACAGATTAATTTTCCTTCTTATGTAATTCTCACTGTGAGCCTCTCTTCTCCCTTTGATTGCAGGAGGAATAAAACCTCTGATATGTATATTAGCTCTTGAATCTCTTCCTTTTGCTCAGGCAAGATGTGCAAGTTTTCTTATTTCCAGCAAGTTTTAAAGGTAAAGGTACATGTACACGCTGTTGGAGCTGGAGGAGGCACTCACTTGGTAGGAAGTTCCTGAAAAGGTCACTTCAGTCCTAGAGGCAGTCAAGTCAACCCCATTAATGGCATAGTCAGCTGCTGTCAGCATTATCTTTCCCAAAAGGCCATTTTTAGGTTCAGGCTACTGAATAAAGACTTCAGCTTTATTCCATTTAGAAATCCTTAACAAATTTACCACATTTAGATAGTCTTCATATAAAAATGCTGCTTTACCTGACTGGAACAGTTAAACTATTTCACAAGATAAAAAAGGAAGTATTTCTTTCAGGTTTACTTTTTCATTGAGAAAGTTCTTAGAACAGCAATCTTCTCCTTAAAAGATGGCACCTGCCAAACACTGATATGGAAGATTACACATATCTGAAAACATACACAAGCATGAAATGATATCATCCTGTATCAAGTGACTGTTTGTAATTAATTTCATTAAAAAATCAAAAAATATTTGTAAGTGGAGACAGACTTACTATTCAAATATACAGCAGTCTGTCAGCAACGGCACAGCTGATGAACACCTGCTCTAATTCTATATACGACATGAAGCCTAATTGTTTTGTCATTCTTTCTTACCTAGAGGAGCCTTATCACAGGACTGGGAGGGAGTGCAGACATAAAGACTGGGAGGAAGAGGAGGAAATCATCTGCCTGACCCTCTCATGCTGAGGCAGGAGAAGCTGGAACCTTCTCTGCTTTTGACACTGGTATGAAACAACTCTGAAAAATATCTTAAAACTGGCCTGAACATGATCAAATCTCAGCAATGTAAAAAAGCTGGGTGAAGACAAAAAGACTGTTTTATATGATATTATACTATTACTATATTCGAAGTGACATTTTTACTTGTATGAAGAAAAGGAATGAAACTCCTTGTTAATGAGTAGACAACACTACATCAGGGAAAGTTCCAAACAATACTGAAGAAAAAAAATATGAAAGAAAATTGGGTGAAATTAAAAATATGGGTAAAATAAAGAAAGAGAATAAATGCAGCTACATTCAGTCTATCTGAGAGAACCAAAGGAAAGAGCCAAGTGAACGGAAACGTGTGAGACTTCTGACAGTTGAAGTGAACGTTGCAGATGAAGTGATGGTGAGTTCGAGCAGCAAACTGAGTATGCTTGTAATATGATATAATGCAAAAATTAATGTTTGTCACTGTTAGTGAATGACAGGTGTGGATTCACATAATAGCAAGTTTCACTCCTTTTAATAAACTGATCGAATATCCTCCAGTTTCAGACGCTGAAAATTTTGATAGGAAATCTTGATTACCGAATAGAGGAGGTGAGCTTCTCGTCTCCTCCCACAGTACTAAAGCCAAACTCTAACACACAGCTTTTTCAGCACTACTGGTCTGGAACAGCTCTAGTCCAGCTTTCTGTGACTTACCAGTTCACTTACACAGATTGCAAGGCAGTTAGTGATCCATCAACAAGAGATAAATATAACATATATTTTATTACTCAATCTACACAGATTCATATCAATTAAGAGATTTAAAGTAGCTTTTAGCTTGTTTAAGACTAAATCCTCACGTCTTCCATTCAAACATCCCCACTACTTCGTTATTCATGTGCTCACCTACTTCATTACATCACGTCGGGAACTACAATTTGTAAATTTGACAAGCATTAACTTTTTTTTTCTTAGTTTTTCTTTTTTCAATTTATATTTCATGGCTCTTCTTGAACTTTTGGTAGCTTAAAAAAACAAGCAGTTTAGCAGTCAATGATCATCCCAAATTATTGCTCCTTGTTCTATTCAATTGATTCCATCAACAAATACACAGAAGCTGAAAATTATATCTACACAAGAATTGAGAAATAATTTATTTGAACAGAGTTTACAGTAATTAATTGTACTATTTCATTTTTTAAACGTCTGCCATGTGGCTGAAGTAGTTTTGAATAGAATATTGCTCCAGTGCTGAAAACCGTGACAAACTCCTCTTGTTAAGTAGCGTATCAGGAGAATTACTGGATAAGAAAAGCAAACTAGTAATGAAAGTATGCTGAATCAAATCCAGTTCCCCCAGTGGTAGGAAGACTCTTCAAGCTGCTATAGATCACGTGCTAAAAAGCACTATGGTACAGCTCCTTCCTTAGGCAGCCACATGCCCTAGTGACTGCTCAGTCTCTCATGTGACCCTTGGAAAAGCACCTTTCTCTCATACTTTGCTCTCTCTCCATGTCCTTGCCAAATGGCCTTTGACCAAAGGCCATAGTAGAACTTAGAACTAAATGCCGGAAATCAAAAGATGCTGGCCTGTTAAGTAGGCTTTACAGTGCCTGCAAGGGACAAACCACAAGCACCAGACACATTCCTCGATAAACACTGCACTAAAGGAACAACCTCCCGGAAGACCAGCAGCCAACACAACCACCTCCCCTGCTGGCATCACAGCCAGGCCACAAGCTCCTCTGCATATAGGCATTTGATGGGGGGCTTCCCCTATAGCCACCACTGCACCTTCAGCATACAACTGGGCCTGGGCCTGGCAGGCACCGCACTGCTTTGTTCTGGCTCTCTGGCCAAGAAATGCCTGAATTCCAGCAGTAGAAGAAAAAGCTTTCCCGTGCTGTGCTCTGATAAATCATGAAGCAACTGTTTTCCAGCAGATTGGAGTACACTCATTAGTAATTCATCAGCATGCTTTTCTTTCCTACATACACGCTGCTTCTCATTAATGCACCACTGTGGTCTTACCCAAAGAAAGCAAGGGAGAAGCTGACAGTTTAGGTGTAGCATGCATGGGACACATGTACTCACAATGGATAGCCTACAAAATAATGGGGATATTTGTATAATGAATTCATGCATTGACAAAGAGAGGTCTGATTCACTGCCTTCCAGTTCCAGTGTTGTGCCAGGAATACTTAGTGGGAAGATCTCCTAGACCACATTGCCTGTACTCCACTGTGTCTCTGCAATTTCCACAGGTTGAGAGATTAAACAGAACAGTTTCCGTGAAAGATGAAGAAAAAAGTGCAAAATAATGACATATCTGTTCCACCTTTTCTGTCGTGTTTTCTAGAAAACTGTCTGATACAAATCAAGCCAAAGCTGAATTAAATGTATAAAAGCCCAGGAAAGCGATAAGAGAAAATAACATAATATTCAGGGGAATTCAGCATAGGACTACGAGTACTACTTCAGGATTAAGTCTTCAAAGGCCAAGTTCTTATAACCACATAAATGCACAACTCTGGACATTCTGCTTTTATCCATGTCTAATATTTTCAGTGTTCCCTGTCCTTCACAGGCCCAAAATGTCCAGAGGATTCCTATCCCTTCTTTCCTGTAGGATGTGGCTTGTTCTTCATGATTTCTTCAAACAGATTTATAGCAGAGCTCGTGCTCTGATAGACATAAAAGCCTTTTCACTGAAGAAAACTTTGACACAAAGTTTTACCAGGAAAAAGTAACTGTCTCTGCTTTGTCATACCTAGACATTCATTTGAGTTGTACACAGCACATTTTTCTTGTCTGTGTCAAGAAGCTGAAAAAAGGAAAAATAATTACATGGCCCTCAAAAAAAAAAAAAAAAAAAAAAAAAAAGAACAATTCCTGAGATCTTTTCTTTCTGTCCCTAATGCTGAACAGGGCTACTAACATGGATCAGCCTTTATTTCCTTTCTTGAATGTCATGTCATTGACACTGAACTGCCACACAGTTTTAACAAATGGAGGAGCAGAAGGATATATAGCAAAGCCTCTTAAATCCCCAGAGTACTTGAACTATCCATTTATGAGAAGAGAATAGGAAGCTCTTCCTGCTGAGAGCCCAGCCATCAATTTCTGAAGAATATACGTCCTCAATGAAAGCAAGTCCTACTCTCATGGCTGGGTAGATAACCTTCCAAGTATGAGCCCCTGTTCATGACTGGATCTGCAGTCAGGCAAGCGTGATGCCTCTGCTCCTGCTCATAACATCTCAGAGAAGCAACAGAGAGAAGTTAACAAACCAGGGAATGACAGAAGAATTGCTTTAATTCAGGGATATTGGTGTTGCTCAATAAAACAGCACTCAGCACACACAGTTACTGGGGAAGGACAAATGATCTGTACTTTAATATCAGACTGTTTCTCCTCCCAGAGCAGCCAAGTATTTGGAAGGCAAAATAAAGATCTGCTTGGTTGAAAAAAAAAAAAAAAAAAAGAAAGAAAATGAAGAAAATAACACTTTACCTCTTTCTCAGGAACCTGGCTGGGGTTAACTGTTACAAGTTTGCTAAACTACAAACTATCTTGAGTTACGCAGAGGAGTCTACAAATGAAAACCTAACTGAACCCTTTGCACCCCTCTTATTCCTTGAAATTGAACTGTTCAGATTTTGTCTTCCTTCCTTAGTAAGTTTTTGTCTGCTCCAGTCATCAGCAAATTCCTCTACCTAGCACATGCCTATTAATTTTTTCAAGGCTCAAAACAGTACAAATGCCTCTGGTGAAAATCATCATGAAGTCAGTTCTATACCCTATCTTTGCAGGAGATAGGCAGACTCTCTTCCTCATGCAGAGCACTTACTGTGGTTTTGCAGTGAGATATGTTCAGGAGAAAATACAGCATGTTAAATAAAAATAAGTGATAGTTTTCCCCTTGAATTTTTAAGTATAGAGTTAAAAAAAACCCACCACAAATAGCACACGTATTTTAGGGTAATAAAACAAAATAATGATCAGAAAGTTTGCATTTTTATCGCAATCTTTTGGTTATTTTTAGACATAACCAAAGTGTTAATCTTATTTTTTAGGGTGATTCATATCACATAAAGCATTAATCAGTGTTCTATTCTTTCCATCCAGAATGGACTTGGTAACTGTTAATAGGACATTCAAAGCAAAAAACAAGCTGTCATTTCTTTTTTCAGCAACAAAAAAGTAACTGGGGGAAAAAAAAAAGATTATACAGAATACTGGCACTGACTTCATTTACAGTTTTTGCGTTGACACAACAGTTGTTTTCATACTATAGAATCATGGACTGCATTAACTCATACTTGAAATTCTTCTCTCAGAGCTACTTGCCACTTCTCTTTCTAATATATGTTGAACTAAAGAACACAGGTTTCTCATACAGTTTTAAAATAATTAATTAAATCTCTTTTACTAAGAAAGTTTGGAAGGAAATGCCTAACAATTACCAATGAACATTCCTATCTTGGCAAAAATAAGCCATACTGTCTAAATGAAGCAAAATATGGACAGCAGACTTTTTCGTTACAACGTTTTCAGATAGATTTTTTTCCACGTGGCAAGTTTCTGTGGTCATAGAATCTTCCTTTTACCACACTAATATTTAAGCATCATTCTCTGTCTGCTATTTCTGCTCTGTCAAATCTGGCAATACCCGTTTTATTGCTAAAGTCTTGTAAAAAGAAACAGGTTATCCAAAAAGGAAACATTATGGTCTATCCCATTAAACACAGTAAAACTTTAAGTCTCACATAAAATTAGGTCACCCAATTACATGGTAAAAGCGACATTTTTCCATTGTCCAGTACACAATATATTTACAGGAAAATTACCAGAAACCTCTCAACTGTGTCAGATCTGAACCTTATATTTAGATGCAGTCATATATTACTGCTGATAATGTGATGTCAGTGAATAGATTGAAATTTTTCACTGTCCTTTATCAAGATAAATTGTTCTGTCAATAGCAAATGGCTGGCAAGTATTAACACTCTGCACACTGTATGACTTTTCATTCCAAGCAAAAATTGTATTTAATGCTTTTGCACAAAATCTATGGCCGTGACTATCCCTATTACGTATTTAACTACCTTTTAAAAGGAGGATTTATTTCTGAAAATTAGGACCCAGGTAACAAGATGGTACCATGCATCATAAACTTTAAGTCAATACAAGGCAGGACACTTGCAGTTCAAATGGGGAAATACCTTCCTCTCATCACTTAGTCATCCAGTAGCATTATCAAGCTGTGGTGGGAGCAGCTGCTCAGAGCAGAACTTTATCTTGGCTTCCTTCCACCTACACCGCCGCAGAGTCCCACAGTAGCAATTTGCTCATTGGCCTATTACTTTCAATAGGTATTCCAGTAATTGGCTATTTCACACTTGTAAGGCTTGATCTGGCAGAGTGCAAAGGGCAGGCAACCAGCCTGTCAGGGTCCCGCAAACCAGTCGTCCATCAATTATCATCAGCTTTTACAAGAATGAGCAAATTTTCTGAAACCTTGTTGGCTTGGATCAGTTTTACTATGAGCGCAGTTTATCTCCAAATCATGTTAAGATCCCATATGAAGACCAAAGAGGTTGCTATGGAGGAGCACGTTCATGGGCTGGCACGTGCTGAGGGACAGTGCTGATTATCTGAAGGACTGCAGCTTCTCCTAGGTTCTGTGGCCACCTGCTGTCCCACATACACTCCTTTTGGCAAGAAATACTCAAAACAGACAGATATATTTTGTTTTGTAAATGATGACATCAAAAGAAGAAACGATTCTGTCTCTGGCAGCCTGGTATGGTTGGACACATGTACGTATTTGAGGCAAAATGTTCTACATCTGCATTTATGGCAAATATGTCTGATGA
This sequence comes from Tragopan temminckii, assembly GCA_028571105.1. Taxonomy (NCBI): domain Eukaryota; kingdom Metazoa; phylum Chordata; class Aves; order Galliformes; family Phasianidae; genus Tragopan; species Tragopan temminckii. The sequence goes on along the minus strand of JAOWBP010000001.1, from coordinate 24,722,041 downwards.
AAACAAAATTAACAATCAGGGTTAAAGCACTAAGGTAGGTTAAAAAGTTACAGAGATCGTAACACAATTGCTTTTCTACATCTTTCCATACCAGACTTTTTCATTACAACTACCTAAAAAGCAAAAAGGCATACGAGTTATTGCTAATCTTATTTCGTATTTGTTAGATGTCCAGAATCTATATAATACCATTTAGTATAAGGTGTCTGGAGTTTATTAGTTATCAGCTTCCTGCACAACAAACCTGGATGATACATTCCAAAAATCCGATTGGATCTGTTGATCAGCTAAATAAAAAAGTGGCCTCTCATCTAGCAACTAACTGCCTTGAGCAGAGTAAGAAAAACACAATTAAAAACAAGCAAACAAACAAAAAACTCATCCGTTATCAGTGTTAATAAAACTTCAAGTGTTTAAAAATGAAAAAAAAAAAAAAATCACACACATATTAAGAGCAAAGTGATTTAGAAAGCTGCTAAGGATGTTCAAAAATCAATTCCAAACTTTGAGAGGACATGACTAAGGCTCTTCATAAATCCACCTCCAAATGGATCTAAGAGTTATGCAGCCTTACTAGTTGAATAAATGAAGTGACACTGAAGCATATCTAATTGTAATACATCACAAGATAATCTGTCAAGCCCCAAGTGTTCAGGTCCTGTCACCCTTCTTCATCCATTATTTATATGCAACCTTCATTGCCAGAGAAATCCCTATGAAGTATAGCATGGCATCCAAATGCAGCCGTTTTAGCTGCTCAGCAGATACAGACAGGGATCAAACCCACACAAGCTCTCCAAAATAGCTGTTACTCTGCTGCAGAGAGAGATCAGGAAGGAACAAACACAAAAAGAAGCTAGAAAGGCCACAATCATTTTCTGCCTTGCTTAATGGACTGAAGAGCTACCCACCCCTGTGCCTTTGCCAACTGCAGTGGATACTATGGTGTACCCTGCTGCCAAAGCTTGCTTTATATCCATTTCAAAATGCTGTCGGGGTCCCCTCTAGCCTTTATTCCTTTATCCTATTTTAGACAGGAAGGCATCTGCTGCTGTAATAGGCAAGCAAACTAATGGAGCAGCGCAATATTTTTTACTCCAAACTTGCCAAAGATGTGTGAAGGGCAAACAGTTGGATATATTTACATACATTCATGATCCAGAAAGTCTCAGTTCAGCAGCTGCTGCCGCAAAGGCAATCCTTTCCTGTTAGCCCACTCAGCAAGCACAGCTCTGCTCTGCATCCTGCAGGGAGTGATGGGCAGCTTGCAGGGGAAGCCTCCAGAGTGACTGCTGGGCTGGAGGGGGGCTCTCTGCATTTCATTTTAATACACGAAGTCGCAATTTCTTAAATACCACATTATTGCAGAGGAAACAGGCATTTCTCCTCTTGTTCCTCTTCTTCCCTCAAGATGCACATTTCACGGTACTTTAGCGGTTCAGCCAGGACCTCTGCGTAACTCATGAGACTGTGATAACAACCCAAAGCTGCTTCAGGCATGCAGCACTAGAAAATTAAAGGACCTGTAAATTACATGGCTATATTCCCCCCACAGCCCAATAACTGGCTTTATAATTTGTCAATGAAGTACCAAATAAAAAAGGTATTCTCCAGATAAGGCTGCTGTTGCCATTTGGCTCTGGCAAGCCTTTATTGGCATTCCATTAAGCCTGTGGTGTGACAGTCGCTGATAGGCCACGCGTGTTATCAGCAGGAGCCCCACGGACGCTGCTGGTGTCCCCGGGGCCCAGCCTCCAGCAGGCAGGAGGCTGCTCGCATACGGCTCCATCTCTCCTTATCGCTTCCTGCCGTGGGAGCTCTGACACTGCCTCCCAGTTAACAAAGCCACCTCCAGCAGACGTGTAGCCCTGTCCTCAGCTGCTGCCTGCCTCTCAGCATGGCAGCTGCTACAACCCCAGTAGCCGGAGGTAGCCATGAGATTTCTCCTTGCGTACTCAGAAGGAAACAGGAGCAGGCCTCAGAGCAACACTTTCATCCTGTTGAAAGTTACTGTCCCTCATTCTTAGGCTAAAGGCTTGCCTGTTGCTATCCCTGATGCTCCCACCCCTTCCCAGCTGCCCAGCAGGAGTAATTGGACAGGAAGTCTCTCTCTTCCTCCATCCCTCATTCATTTGCATAGACTTCATTATACACAATTTCTTTTTTTTTTTTTCAGTGCAAAGAACAATGGCTCTTGAGCTGTTACTACACCCGTGTGTTTTCATCCCTAGGAAATGGCAGCAGCCCTCAGGTTGCCAGCCCCTGGGAAGCAAGGCATTAAGACATCAGCACAGCACTCCCATGGCTTAATGGGAGTGATTCTCTCCCCTTCTCCAGCTTTTTTAATTTCAGGTACTTTCTACTTCCTATTTGGGCTTCTAAGTGATACAAGTGTGTAATTAGCAGAAAAGACGTTAGCACCTATAAGGCACTCTTCAGCCATCAAAAGAATCAAGCTATGCAATTCTGCATACTGATTCTTGCAATTAAAACATTAATTTCTTACTTTTGGGGAAAAATAAAATTCCTGTATTTCACAGATGATGGCAGAGCTAAAAATTAATTTAAGATGATAATGCCACATGAAAATAAAAACCTCTTCTGATTGAATTTCAAGGACTCTTCTGTTTAACTAGCTTCAAGAGTCCTTTTTTTGATCATAATAAAATTATTTGCCATATGGTTCAGATGCTTGTGATCCTCTCTCAATGAGAGGATTATGCATGAGATATAATGCCTACTGTAGCTGCAGCCAAGCACACAGCTGGCTCTGATAATGCCAACAAATGGCTTCATCTATCTCAATGTCACGTAGGAGCTGGTGCGATAAGAATCAGCCCAGAGCACAATTAAAATCTACATCATCTGTGAGAAAGGTGATGGAGGTTCTGACATCAGAGCTGTGCCAGATTCATCCTCTTTCCATTGTAACAGAAGAAACATGTTACCCCCTTCACCCTGTCACACTAATGATGCGCTTTGCACATCCCTTCCTGTGCACATTAAAGGTAGTAAATCATGGAGACTCCTATTTAAAAGCTTCACCTTTATCTGACATTCAGTAACGAGAACAATTTCTAAATTTAAGTTAAGTGTATTTCTTGCTCCCCTCTCTGTGATGAGATAATGCCATTTGAAGTCTGCAAGTGAAATATGCATGGAGGAGTTTATGATCCATATGGCCCCGAATTGTGACAGTATGCAAGAATTTCCTTGTTTTAGTTCCACAATATTTAGTCACACTAATAAACTCAGGCCTGTGCATCCATTTCTTCTCCACCAAAGCAAATTTTATTGCAAAAATTTCCATAATTCACAACAAACAAGCGTGATATCAAGTCACTGATGAACCTCCTCTTTACGGTTTTTAAAATTAGTGGAGGACTTATGCAATTATTTTGTTTTATTGCTACGTTCATTAAAGGGGAAATCCACAAATATGTTTTATTAGCGTTTTCAGTGTCTTAATGTAAATATAAGACATAATTACCTATGCCTAACTCTCAAATTTTATTAGAAGCCTGGGCTCTATTGAAATATTTAAAGCCTTTCTATGTCAGATATGTAAAAGCTTGTCTTGTGGAACATAGCAAAACACTAGCTAATGCTGTTTTCTCCTTTCTGTCAATTTATCTGCATCAGTTGTGGCAAACTGCAAGCGGTATTGCTAATCAATGCAATGTAGGCACTGAAAAATAAAGATATGCAGGTTTACACTTGCTTGTGATCTGTAATGAGTTTGAGATGTAATTAAAGTCTATTTAAAAATCTTTAATCACACAATACACATGCACACTATTTTCAGCTATCTTCTGGTTAGGACTTAAGTTAAAGTCCCAGTGCAGGCTCCTTAATTACACTGATAAATGTATCTTTAAATGCTCATGTTTTGTACTGAATCAGACAAAATACATTACATTTGACTTTCTGGAGTTACTTTAGCTTAATGTCATTTGTCATAATGGTGCTACACCATGATAAAGCTGATAATATGCAAGTATTAAAGTATTATGTTATGCAACAACAGCAGAAGTCTAAATCCAGGAACAGAATGCTGAGCCTCTCTCCATATGAAAATTATCACCTCATTGCTTTCTATTAAGTAGTCAATGATAATAGAGGGCTTTCCTTATAAGTCAGGCTGTGCATCTTGAACAACACTGCTCTATTAACTTGATTTGGAAAAAAATGACAACAACATTCTCTTCCTCAGGAGGTACAAGTTTTGGAGAAATGTCCAAGTGAGATAAAAAAAATAATAAAAATCAACAGCTTAACGTGGCAAAACTTCTAAAGAATTACCATCCTCAAATGTTAAAGAACTATATCAATGCAGTTTCTAAGAAATACTTCAGAAAACTGATGTCTCTCAACTTGGCCATGCAATCTTTGTAGCTGATGTAAACTATCCTTACAATGCATCCCTGGGTAAAAAAAAGAAAGAAGGACATCCATGCCAAATTTTTACCGCACTTGTTTTGCCTGTTCATATCTAAACTCACTGAACTACAGACAAACAAAAAGCTAGATGTCAAGGCTTCATCCCTCACTGAATAAATGTTTGTTCCCTCAGCCTTTACTCCTCTATCTTTTTTCCTTCCCAAATAATAACAGCTCGTAACAGCATAACAGTGCACCTATTTATAATTCAGGCATGGGCTCTTTAAAACTCCATACTAAAGATACCCTGATTTTGAAGATAAGACACCTCCAATTATATCCAAGTTCAACTTCGCTCCTTCACCTGAGCAAATAAACAGAGTAGCCTACATCCAAGTTTCAAAATGTATTGCAAAAGCTCATAAAAGTAGCTACTCTAAATGACAAGTTGCCATTTTCCACGCATCTTTCAGTATCACTGAAATAAAGAAGTCTGTCCTGGTTTCCACTGGGATAGTGCTAATTTTCTTCCTAGTAGCTGGTATGGTACTGTGCTTTGGATTTAAGATGAGAATAATGTTGATAACATACCCATGTTTTAGTTGTTGCTGAGCTGTTCTTGCACAGAACCAAGGATGTTTCAGCTTCTTGTACTATCCAGACAGCAAGGGGGTTGGGGATGCACACGGAGCTGGGAGGTGACAGGAATAGGACAGCTGACCCAAACTGGCCATGGGGATATCCCAGACCATCTGGTATCATGCTTGGCTATAAATCCAGGGGAGTTGTCTGGTGGGATAGCCACTGCTCAGGGAGTGGCTGAACACTGGTCAGTGATTGGCGTGCAACTGTGCTGTGTAATTGTTTTATTTATTCTTTTATCATTATTTTAATTTTCCCTTCCTTGCCTGTCATACTGAACTCTCTACAAGTCAACACACAACTTTTACCCAACCTACTGCAGGGGCCTGAAGGAACTGAAGGATGCTCAGCTGCCTTATGGGTTGAACCACATCAAAGTCAAACCGCCAAAAAGGGGAAAAATATAAAGCAAGAATTCATAATATTATTAAAGGGTGACAGTTGCACAGGTAGTCTATACATTTCAAACACAATCCATCCCATCAGGTGAAAACACCATTAAAACCTAATCACACACTTCTACACTATATTGCTGTTAGCACAGCTCAGCTTCGGAGAGTGATCAACACACTTTCTGTGGAATTCCCACGAATACAAGAGTTGCACAAATTTAAAACCCTGATGCACAACGTAAAAATAAATAAATAAATAAATAAATAAATAAATAAATAAATGAAAGTGGATGTTGTATTTTTAAGATACATCTCACAACAAAATAACTTGAAAACCAAATCTGTGAGCTTTCTAGTAACAGCAGATAATTGTGTCAGATTAATGTGGCTCTTTAAAGAAACACCAGTGTTATAAGGGAAACAGAAATGCAACAGACATACAGAAAGACAGACCACCATCCTCAGCAAATAAGAATTTGAAAATCGGTTAAGGAGCCACTGATTTAATGAATCAACTTCTTTACAAAACTGGAAAGAAAGACATAAGATATTAATCTGAAATCAGACTTTTACAGTATGTAAAAGTATCTGAAATCAGACTTTTACTACAAAATTACAGTATGTAATTACACTTAATGGCACGATAATACTTGAATGAAAATTAAGACAGAACCCAGCATTAGCTACAGAAAAAGAGGGAGATGGAGAAATAGGATGATGTGACTGAGATAAGAAATGTTACGGCAATCCCAACCTCAAGGACTTATGTGTGCTTTCACTTTGTCAATGTGCACAGTAAAACTAAATTCTGAGAGCTACCCCACAGTAAACTGCCAGACCCTTGAACTTCCACTATTTCAAATTACAAGGCTCAAGAAGAGACACAGAAGAAATTTGCTTCTGTACAGAAAAAGAAAAAACAAACAAACAAAAAACTTTGAAGAACTCCAAAGAAAGAACTCAATAACTCTACTATCCCCTTGATTTCTTGCAAACAAACAAACAAAAAAACCCTAGCTCTACTTCTTAAATTATTTGGTTCAAACAGCTGGTATTAGTATAAAAGAAGTATAAAGTCACATAGACAAACCAATACCAGATGTGAAATAGTACAAAGCCTCTCCTTTGGAAAAGAAGATTACTGACTCCTGACTCAGTGATGATCTCATAGAGACCAAATTCAGAATGCCAGAAAGTACCTTCAAGTCATAGATAAACTAGTTCAGTAGTGAAGCACTGAGGTTGGAAAGGAGGAAAAAGATGAATCACAAAAAGAAATCCATCACATACAATGTTCTGTTTTTCTCATAGTAGGCAAATCTCTCCACCCAGGATGTTCTGAGCCCATCATTTTGAAGCAACAAATTTTATGGAGAGCGCTTCTTGTCTTAGCATGCTGAGCAGTCCAATTCAGTTTCTGGTCAGGTCACTTACAAACATCCAAAATACTTTGTTACAAGCTTTTAACAGTGCTTGTCACTGCCTTTAGTATGTGAAACATCTTTTATTAAAATCAAAGTACCTGCAGGGCCAGGTCCTTAACAAATGTAAGACACTCTGATAGAGGAATGTATATATGTGCTTAAGTTAATGCCCCTACCCAAACAGTCCTGCCCCCTGTTTTAAAGATCATATCAGAAACTCAAAGAGCGTAGGAAAAAGAGAAAGAAGATGGGGGAAGAAAGTTTTATTTTTGAGCTAGCACCAAAGCAAGCTGGAGATTTGATATTTTCTGTTCACCTTCTATTTCCATTTTTCATTTTCCTAGACCCAGCTGTCTCTTCATAAAGGCAGAAAGATATTGCTTAATATGGTATCAGTATTCTTGGTATAGCACTGACAGATTAGAAAAGGTTGAAAAGCAAATGCATATATGCAAATGTTTTTCTTATTAAATGGAAACATTCCAAAAACTCAAATGATCCATGTGAAATTTTAATTATAACTTAACAGCTGTTTGAGCTAATTGAAGGATATCAGAAAGGTGATTTCCTTCTCATTGTAATTAAAGAGTTAAGCCTAATTTACTGTTGTCAGAACAAGACTAAATACCAATCTGGTCTGCTTAATTACATAAAAAGGTAAACAGTAGAACTCCAAGAAAGGCACTAAGATGCTTCTTTCCACCTCAAAAAGCAATCAAAAAACAACACAGTAAAAGGAAAGTAAAACAAAGTTTCTCAAGAATTGCTTCTGCTGAACATCTTTCCTGGCCTGGAGATGGGCAATGACCTTTATAGCAAGTGAAGAGCTCACTCTAATTCTGCTCTACCATGCTTTTATTAATCTTTCCTGGAAGCTATTTTCATTTTCATTTCCTTGGCTCTACAACCTCATTGTTTAATACTGTGGCTGTGCATAAAGGTAAACATATGCTTCACATTCACACATGCTGCGTTATCTAGTTTTCACCAGCAAAAGAATAATGGCAGTACAGAAGTAATGCTGAAACAGCTGTTGGTCTAATACAATATAACATTTTTTCCCCCTGAAACTTTGAAAATAAAAAATGAGAATCAAAATATATATGCACATTGAAGTGTATATTTAAACAGAGTTCAAAATGAAGTATTAAATACACTGATTTTTGAAATAGATACAATCCTTCTAAATGTACTTGAACAAAAATTTCTGTAAGTACTGCTTCAACATAAAAGAATTCAATAATTCTTTTCAAGAATTCTTCAGGAATTTTGTTTTCTAAGCACTCGATAGATAAACTGTGAAGATATTGGGAACTTAACTACTGCGCCTTTTGTCACCTCCCTTGCAACACAGCTGCAGAAGATTTACTAGAGACACAAAACCTGTCTCCAGGTATCAACAATATTCAATGTAAAGGTAATTACTAAAGCATGAATTTTGTCAACATTTGTATATAATCGCATTTACTAAATCACATTCGCTAAAGTGCCATCTTCAATACATTATGGTGATCACCAAAGAATTTCAAAGTGATATATTCACACACATAAGGGCAGAATTAGTGGGAGATGAGTGAAGCAGTGAATGATACTCCCCTAGAGAAAGGTCTATCTGCATATTCAGTTCACATTTACACCACACCTGAAGCTCCAAGTGGTTCATGTGCCATCAGCGTCAGATCCTGGGGAAAATAAGCAGCAGGATTCTAGGAATATAACAAGTAGCTCCACTAAACAGCATGTCAGTGATATATCAGGAAGCCAACTGAAAAATGTGAACATATACAGAACTGCTTAGACCACATGAATCAGGAAGTGCCAATGGAATACGTCAGACATTTAGGATGTCTAACAAAGGCCACTGCTGGTGGGAACGAAGTGAGGCTGAACAGACTCAGAGCTGTGCAGAGCCTACACTAACAGTAAGGCATCCTGTGCTGAACATCATCTCTGGCCAGACAGCCGTAGTTTTCAATGGAGTTCACTGAGGCTGTTTTAAACAGACATAAATAAAATACAGGAGAACAGTTATATACTGACAACGTAAGAGACAATTTTGCGTTAAGCACGCTTAGTGCATTTCACTGCATAGGAATCCTCACATCAATGCCAATTGCACTCTAAGCACTAAACACTCTGCTTTTACGCTCAATTAATGTGACTTAATCCAGTCATAAGCAGAATATTTCAGACAGCTAGATTCTACTGGGATTCCCCTGCCTCCTTGTGCTCCAGTGGTTCTCCTGACCTTGACAAATCTCCTGGTTATCATCCACACAACACAATTTTCTACATCTTCCCATAGAGTCAGAAGGAGACAATATACAGCAAAAACTTAATGAGGAGTTATAACAGCATACTTGAAAACCATCTCTGAGTAATTAACTTCAAAGCGCATTAAAAAAATTGCAATTTTATTTTCTATATAATATTGCAAGCATAAATGGTACACACTCCATTTCAGCTGCCATGTCATTTGTACAGAGCAGGCCCCAACTCCCAGGTCAGTAAGAACAGCTATAGATGTTTCCCTGCCTTCCTTCGGCTGCTTTCTCTCATTCATTTGTGCCCAGATGTTGAGAAAAATCTTCAGGGACACTCATTGAAATATTCACCTTTACAGGTTTACCTTTGCAGATAAGGAGCTAGTGGAATAATATTATTTTACTACTTGTCTTTTTCTGCCCAGTCAAAAGTACATTTAACATAATCTATGTGATAAATGTGGCCTCATGAAAAGTGGGAGGGAAAATTAATTTGGGGGTCTGGCAATGAAAAGATCATTTGTCACTGCTGTGCTGAGACTTGCCAGAAAATGAGTACAGCCCAGCAATGTATTGTTAGAAACCACTGTCTGCTGTCTGTTTTCTGCCCCTTTCTTCAGCAAACTCCTCCTCCCTAATGCTTCAGTTCACTCTGAATGAAGGTTATTAGCTATACTAACCAGCCACAGTGGCTAGCTTAGATGCAGTAGTGGGTGGGACACGAATCTGTAAGAACTAATTTGTCTAATGTTCAGTAACAAAGGCAAAGCGTCTGCGCTGTGAATTAATATCGTATCAATCACTGACTAACTGCTTGAGCACATGCAATGAGAATATTCTAAGGCCAAACCTATGGTCTGCACAGAGAGCTGGGGAGATAATAACCCACATGAAATTTTATTTTAATACAAATTCCATATTCATAACAAAAAGAAACAAACAAACAAAAATGCCTGGGGGGGTACCTTTGGTGTACATGTATGCATACATATTTATATCCACACAGACACATGAGCCTTTAAGGAAACCTTAGAATCATACAGTATAGTATATATTTCAAAAATTAATGCCTAGTACTTAGAAAAATGTTCAGTTGGCTATAAGGTTCCTGGTTGAATAGCTCTTTTCTTTTAATTCACTGAATTTTTTACAATCTCTCCAGTAGTTTTAATGATGTTGCAAGCTCATCTTACTGTAATTTCAATTTGTATAAAAATAAAGAATGCTTGAGAACAGTTTAACATCCAGAAGAGTTTTTTCTCCCCTTCATTTACTGATCACATTAAAGGCAGATAGAAAAACATATATTTTATACTTATACATTAAACATAGCCACAATTTCAAAACCACATCCATTTGCATTTTTTAACAAGGGCATTTACTGTTCTCATAGAAACAATTCCCCATTGTTTTCAAAACATGAATTTCTGTTTGTTTGTTGTAAAAAAAAATATATATATCATATCACAGATTAAAAGTGCAGACGGGCTGGGGTCACATGAAACAATTAATGGGTGCAACAGGCTGACTGCACTACCACCACTAGAAACAACAAACTCTCTGTACACAAAGATTTCTCAGGGAGAGTTTAGGAGTGCTAAGAAAGCCCAAAGAACTTGAAAAAGTAACAAACAGTTAAGAAGGAGAAAGACATTTATTATAAAGATGAAAATGAATGTACCTTTTAGAAAAAAAAAGATTCACTGAACTCAGCATACCACTTGTGTTCTCCAGCACAACACACACATCCTACTCACTACTCTCTCAACATGAGAAATCTGCAGTGAAGCAATGAGGATATTACAACCAGTATTTATAATGAGGAGAAACACAGCTCTTCTGAAGTCAGACATGACAAAGAATGAGGAGAAATTGCAGGTGATTACCAAAGCACTCTCACCACCCCCACTGCCACCAATTTATGTTACTACTTTGCTAATCATCTTGCTACTTCCAGCAGCAAATGATAGCCTTAGACTAGAGATATCTAATATTGGTCTGCTAGGATGCCTCCTAGATCAAATCATAGGCTTCATAAGGTGGACTTTATGCTGCCATCCAGTCTGAGTAGTTTGGGATTTCAGCCATCATATACAGAATGTTGTTAGGCACTGCTCTCAAATTTAAAAACAAACAAACAGCAACAACAAAAATCTGCATTCAATTCAAGACCTCACTATCGTCTTTTAAGGACAAGCCCTGCAGTATCACAACCCTATCTCTATACTAATATGGCCCACAAGAAACAATGGGAGAGAGCAAACCACAGCCTAATGTCTCTGTTTGGGAGTTCTGTGGAAGCATTATGACGTGACACTCTGGAAAGAATCTGCTATGACATAATATTAGGAGATAATACTTACAGTGGCCCAAAAAAGCAAACAGAATTTCATCTACCTCTTCCAAAACTGCAAGTGAGCAGAGGAAGAGCCATAGCTGCAGAAAATGATGTACAACAAAAACACTCCTTTGTTGTTTTTGTTGTTCGTTTTAAGGGAAGGATGAACTGCAGCCACCTTGCCCAAATAGGATTCAGTTAACCCCTGGGAAAGGCTATGTTTTCTGCTCCTATTGGCAAGAGGTGCTGTAACTAATAACAAGAATCATTTAACTTAAATTCTTGTAGGCAAAATGTGTGCTTATCAGAACAAAATATACATGTACAGAAATAGCCACATATCACCATATTCGTTACAGTAAACATTGGTTAAAGTGACATGGAAAAATATATATTACTGTTATTTAGCTGTGGAGCAATTACTTATTTGACAGGGTCAGTGTGCAAGTATTAAACATGTATCTGAAATGCATTTTTGATTGTTTTATAAAAATGAAGTATTATGCCTTCAGTTAGTTAAAGTACATATACTATTGTTAATGCGTAGATGTAGATCCAATCGTTCAAACTTGACTGAGTGAAAAGCATAAGAATAAGCATAAGCATTATTACGTATCTCAGGATACGTAATAAACAGTGCATTGCATCAGTCTAGGACAAGTTCTAGGAAGGAACTGTGATGCAGAATTTCTTTCCATTATTTTGACAGAGAAGGGAAGTAATTTACTGCAGCTGAATAGAGACTGCAGTGTATTTTCCTTTTCTTCTAGTAACTGGTAGATTGAGGCACATGGAGGAAATAAAGGCACATATCACAACAGCCCCTCTTCTTCTGCCCAGATGGAAGGAGTTACACAGTCTCTGAACCCAGACTTCAATTCCCATACAGCAAAACACAAATGACTCAAAGGAGAAGCTCTGAATTACACACTGAAGGACTTCCTCTCCTTATATGATCTACAATAGCTTCAATTCTTTTACAGACAATAAATAATTTTGAAAAGGAAAATGACTTATTTATTTAGAAGTGAAAACAAGAAAGAGAGTCTGTTTCTCGCTTTAAGCGAACATTTCACCTATTAAGCAACAATTCAAAAAATTACATTGATGATCAAATGGCAGCCATTATTTTAAGTACTATTTTCCCTGCCAGTATCCTATAAAGCATGTTGCAGTGTTGACAGCAGAACAGTTGAAACCACCTTCAAACTATTTCTACAAGCCTACTCATAGAAAATCATGAACTATTAATCATTCACAATTGGCATTTTTTTAATTTCTATGAGGGCTGCTCTGAAAGCAATGCCTCCTATTTTATGATGTTGGCCCACAATATCAGAGGTGGATGTTGGTGGTATGACAGCAGAGGTTGAACCTTCCCACCAATATTCCATCACATTTTCTTGCCATGCGACAGATGGCAGCAGAGGGACAAAATGGCATGGAAGAGCATATGAAGCAAAGGTGTGTCACTGAATTCTTCCATGCACAAAAAAATTACACCCACTAACATCTGTCAATGCTTGCTAAACGTTTATGGAAACCAATCAGTGCATGTAAGCACAGAATGGTAGAGGGTGGTGCACTTAGCAGTGGTGAAAATGGGTCACATCTGCTGGTGCAGATTTTTATGAGTGCAGCGTGCAGGCGCTTGTTCATCACTGGCTTGTTCATCACTGCCAAGCTAATGGTGGTGACTGTACTGAAAAATAGTGTTTTGTAGCTGAGAATTTGCTCTATCACTGTTATTGTGCTCTTTATATCTGTTGCAGTTCCTATGGAAATAAAAAGGAGGAATTACTTTCTGAACGATCTATGTACAAGTGGAATAAAATCAGGACTAATTATTTCATATTAATAAAAATAATAATTTCAAATTCACATCAATTATGGTTTTCTACACTGCTTACTTGTAGGGAAATTATAGATAATATTACACTGTCAACATTTTCGTTCAAAAAATAATATTTGACATTCATAATAATCAAAAGTGAGAATTCTAAAATTCCCAGTGACAAGAGATGTAAAAGAAGTCTTTCATACACATTCAGACATACTATCAACTGTGGCTTATCTTCTGTTGTATTTTTGTTTTGTTGGTGGGAGGTTGGATGGTTTGGGGAATCAGCTGAGTGTGTGGAATTAAAACCAACTCCCACTCCGGTGAGTTATCTATGGTGTGCAAGGCTGACACCATCCATTATGTAGCATCAGTGAGTGACAGTATGAATGACAGTCTTTGCCAGTTAAAGCCACGATAAGACCTGGATTCTGAGAGAAGCTCCTGCTCCATAGTGATCTCTATTGTTCCAGCCATCAATGTTGGCAGTAAGACTGATTCAAAGATAAGACAGTAACGATGCTAGAGTTTTACACAGAAAAATCTCAGCAAACAATCAGCATTCTGCATTTCTAAATACAATAGTAAAATTCATTTTTATTATGAAGAGCTCCATTGACATATTTTATAACTGAATAACTTTAATACACAGATTTTCTCAGAAACAAAATCTGACTGAAGGTATAGTTACTTAATATTCATTATTTGGATATCTATGAGCAACTATCCAGTAACAGCCTTCACAACCTCACCTGTCCTTCCTTCTTTGTCTACAACTTCATTGCTAGCAATGGGCACATTTGCTGAACTTCAAGTAGTACACTTCTACTACTATAACCTTCTGCTCATCTAAACATTAAGCATTCATACTTCTCTCTTCAGTAAGGGGACAGGGAATGCACCTCTGGACTGCGGAATACTAGGCAAGACCACAGCATACTAGGAAGTTGAGAGAAAAGGTAGGCAGGTACTTCAGTGGAACCTTTCAGCACCACGGACAGTGCAATTACCCATGAACCAGGATAGGCTTTCTGAGCCTCCTTTTGAAAGAGTTGATGAAATAGTAGTTTAAACGATCCAGTGTAATTAATTCACGTGATTTTTCAATGAGATTTTGAGACGTTACCTCTATGAGAGACTTTTAATGAAAATAAATAACTATGGGGCAAGGGAGAGAGTCCTGGAATTGATTCAAAAAATTGTTAAGTGAAAAGAAACAATGAGTAATGGCAAATGTCTGCTCCTCAGAAAACGCAACAGTGAATACTCTTGGGGCTGCTATCGAGATGAGGACTATTTACTAATGACTGGTAAATGGAACTGCACAGCAAGTTAATAACTGTTGTGATACTACTTTACTGGGTTTTGTAAGTGAATACTGGGTGATATTTACAATGATTACCTTTAAAAAAAATTGTGAAGATCACAGTGTACAATGGGGGACTGTGAAATATTTTTTTCAAAGAGGAAAATGAAAGCTATCAGCTGAGCCAATACAAAGCAAATTATCTGCATGTATGCTACAAAAAACAGTCCTTCCATTTGCCTCTGACAATACCAAGTATATCAATTAGTTCATTTCCTTTTGTAGTAAATATGAAAGAGAAAGCATTTGTCAAAATGACTGACTAAATTTAGCTTAAACAGACAAATGGTGTTCCAAATTAGAAAAAAAAAGGTCTACTAACATTACAAATAATTCTCAAAGTGTATCACAGGGATAACTGGACTCACAATATCTGGTGAGGAATGAAAAACATCAGTTTCAGCAATTTTAAATTTGCAATTATTTTAGAGTAATTAACTTAGAAGTGAAATCTGTAGAAGACAGACTACATATTCTTTCTCTTTTACTACACTCCTTGTGGCATGAGAATATATTGCCAAAAAAAAAACCACCAAGAAATACATGCCCTAGACCATACAATGTGTCATTTTAAATGTGTGTTCAGTTTAAAAAACAACAAACAGGCAGACAAAAAGACACAAATAACTCCCACAGGAAAAAGAAAAAAAAAAGAAAAAAAAGAAAAAAAAAAAGGTTCTAAGACGAATCAATAAATAAAAGGAAATTAAAGAAACAGCAAAGTTCAAAACTATAGCATCCAAAATGACATGCAGCTTAAAAGGAATTTCACAGAGATATTCATAATTAGGTAGGATATATTAAAATCTGATCAGGTTCCTCTTTTTTTTCCCACAATCACATAAAAAAAGGGAGCTTTAAATCACAGAATGGTAAATGTGGAAACTATAAAAAACACTTATTTTACATTATCAATGGAATTGGCTAAAAGATCAGGTCATTGAGATTAAAAAGTTACATTTTAAAAAGAACAGAATAATTTTATGACTTCTAATAACATCTGTAGCTACACAAACTAGGATAATAAAGGTAATCAAATCTCATGCTTCGGGGTGTAAGACAATGAACTGCAAGGTTTTGAGAGAAATGTGCAGCCACACAAATGGGTAAGATGCATTAGCAATTTGGGAAGAGATTTAACTTCTTTTAAAAAATCAAGAACAGTCAGCGCCAGAGGAATGGCACTAGACTATAGGGACCTAAGGTCTGATCTGCTGTGACAAATTCTTTGTTATTATGAGTTTGGCTTTGATAGACAATAGATTCTCTTGAGTTTTACGGAGCTGAATTCAAATTAAAAGCACATGCTCTATGAAAGCATAGCTTAGAGGAAGGATCTGAAGGACAGAACTGTTAGCCAGTAATTAAGAGTTCTGTACTGTGCTTTCTGGCAGTAATTATTTTAACATAATTCTTAACAGAGTCTATTAAAGAGGAAATGCCAATTAGGAATAGCTTATTGCACAACAAAACAATGTCTACAGATATAATTTACTACCATAAGCTACACAGAGAATTGACTGCTGAAAACAGGTTTGGATGTTTAATTAAAGATGGGGGAGAGAGGGGAATCTGCATGCACTTAACATACAGAAGGCTGATGAAACTTCAGTTTGTACATAAAAAGCTCAATTCAACATCATGTTGCTCCATCCAGGCTATGTAAATTATTCAAGGATACCTTTCAAATTAGAGTGAAATGATTAGGTTTGGCATGAGGTTCTTCAGATTACCTTGTCATATCTGTCAACCAGGCAGTTACAAATTTAAAGGGAGAATAACTTTTTGGGAACACCGCTATTCTCACACTTTACATCAACATGAAGGAGGCCAAAAGTAGCCAGAATGAGCCATTAGTGAAACAAAGGCCATACCTTAGTGGAAAAAAGAGCAACTAATCTGGATCCATATACAACAAGAGCATTTGCTTTTCTAGGGTTTTCTAGCAATGCTGCGATTTCCCCAAATTGCAGTCTTTGCCTTTCCAGTCCAGTCTGAGACCTGTTTTCTCCCTCGTGAAGTTTCTACTTAGCAAAGGCCTCTTTTTGAAAGATTTACTGGCTGCATCCATGAGATTGCAGGTATGAGCTGTACGTGGCAGCAGTTAGCTTCAATGCTTCCAGAAGCTGTTTGCATACAGTTCCAATACCTTCAAGAACCACAGACATTCTACATTACTACTTTTGACGCCCAAGAAAATAAAAGTGGAAATTGAAGTTTGGGATAGAGGACTTTTATTCCATGAAAATGAAATATGGAAAACAAAGAGAAGATGCAGCTAGTGTTGTGTAAAGAAAATCTACAGAGAGACCTTCTTTTGCTACAAAAAGGCTCTAAAAGAAGCAGTACACAGCATACTTTTTTAATCTTCCAGAAGTGATCTCCAAGTTTACACAGATCTGCCAGTCACCTCTCTGCTTCTTAGCTATTGCAAACAAGAAATAACCTCTCTGTATTCTGACTTAGAGAAAAGGATGACAGCAAGAGAAAGAGAATTACCTTTAGGCTGGAGATTTAGAGGACCTGCACTGTAATCTACCTCATTAAACTGATAAGGCATACCATCACACAAAACTGGCATGCAATGGCACTGATGCACTTGAAAAGATAAGATGATGAAAAGAGAACTGAAAGATTTTGTTCTGCAATTGAGATTCTGCTGGAAAATCAGTTTGGAAATATAATCAACTAAAAAAATCACAGTTCTCCATAAGAAGAGTGGAAGACTGAAAGAAAAAAAGAAAAATTATGCTCTTGATTTCCCCATAGAGAATGGAATAAAATCGGAATAACAGGGTTGGAGTTTTTTTATTAGGTTTTTTTTTTTTTTTTTTTTTTTCATTTGGTAACATGAGAATCAGAAACCACCTACAGACAGATTACTCCA
>JAOWBP010000001.1:24693634-24704408 GCA_028571105.1 Tragopan temminckii | reverse complement strand
AAAAATCACAGTTCTCAATAAGAAGAGTGGAAGACTGAAAGAAAAAAAGAAAAATGATGCTCTTGATTTCCCCATAGAGAATGGAATAAAATCGGAATAACAGGGTTGGAGTTTTTTTATTAGGTTTTTTTCTTTTTTTTCATTTGGTAACATGAGAATCAGAAACCACCTACAGACAGATTACTCCATGAACTCTTGAGTGCAAGTCAGATAATCCTCAGAGTTCACTTTAATATTGCTGTACATTTTGTTGCTTTCTCAAGTTTAGGTTTTGTGCATTGCTTGTAGATGGAAACATGCAATCTAATTCTTTGGCTCCCAGTTCTGAATTTTAGAATTAATTATCTCTTAAATCAATAAATTAGCAGACAATCCTTGCTTTTAAAAGAGAATATAACTCACTCAACTGTGCTTTGCCTGTCTACCTCAGAGTGAGCTCATACTTCCCAAAGCCTCAGGTCACATGTAGCACTGCAGAAGATGGTATATTTTTATTGATGAAGCACCACATTGATCTGTTTTCAATTTTAGGTGGCACTTAGTCTCCCTCTGGAGAAAAATATGCTTTTCATTGGTAGTTTAATTTGTTTTTGCTTCTTTTTTCCCCTCTCCCATCTAGAAATAGTGAATTCCTCTTCAGCATAATTCTCTTAACTGCCATAAATAGAAGAAAAAAGCCAAACCTGAAGTGCGAACTGAAAAATGGTAACAAATTATCTTTTAATGTACTTGTACATACATGCTCAGCCTCAGCTTCTCAGATGATGTATTAATTCTTTTCTCATAAATTACAATCGTACTTAGTAACTTATTTGACATATTGAAAGAAGCATAACTGAAAGATTTCTTAGATTTTTTTCACTTCAAAATAGCCCTTCAAATCTTTCTTTTATTTTAAAGTAATTGTTGGGATTAAGGTCTGGGAAAATGGATTATAAATAAATGAAAGGACTGGAAGTTTCTTCTAAATTTAAGGTGGTCTGACAATTTCTTACTACAGTTTCCAGATATTTAGCAAAAATAAAAAGAGTCATTTTTGAACCAGAAATTGAACCAGACATTACTTTTGAAAATGTTGCTAAAAACAATCAAGCAAACAACAACAACAACAACAAAAAAACCAGTCTCACACAATCCTAAAACGTCTTTCTGAAGGAGCACAATGCAAATCAATGTAAGTAGTATTCAGGAAATTTGCTCAGCTACTTTCTCTGCAGTAAAAATGTATATATGTACATGTGCGTATGTGTATATATGTATATACCTTGAGAGACTGTACCCAGAGAGCAGTGCTCAGTGCCTGTATCAGTGACAAGTGACCCTCAAGGGGTCAGCAGTGGGACCAGTGCTCTTTAATATCTTCATCAATAACATCAACAGTGGGATTGAGTGCACCCTCAGCAAGTTTGCAGATGACACCAAGCTGTGTGGTGCAGTCAACACACCCAAGGGATGGGATGCCATTCAGAGAGACAGGCTTGAGCAGTGGTTTAACAAATCGAAGTGCAAGGTCTTGCATCTGGGTCATGGCAACCCCCACTATCAGTATAAGATGGGGAATGTAGGGATGGAGCACAGTCCTGCTAAAAAGGACCTGGGGGTACTGGTGGATGAGAAGCAGGACATAAGCCAACAATGTGCCCTCACAGCTCAGAAAGCCAACTGTATCTTGGGTTGCAACAAAAGAGGGAGGTGATTGCCCTCTACTCTGCGCTGGTGAGGCCTCACCTGGAGTACTGTGTCCAGATGTGGAGTCCTCAGTAAAGGAGAGATATGGACCTGCTGAGTTTGAGCGTGTCACAAAAATGAGGGCCACAAAAATGATACAAGGGGTGGAACACCTCCCCTGTAAGGACAAACTGAGAGAACTGAGGCTGTTCAGACTGAAAAAGAGAAGGTTTTGAGGAGGCCTGAAGGCAGACTTTCAGTATCTAAAGAGGGGATGTAATGAAGAAAGGGGCAGACTCTTCAGCAGGGTCTGTTGTGACAGGACAAGGGAAAATGGTTTCAAATCAAAAGAGAGGAGATTTAGACTGGATATAAGGAAGAAGTTTTTTGAAATAAGGGTGGTGAGGCACTGGAACAGGTTGCCCAGAGAGGTGGTGGATGCCCTGTCCCTGGAGACATCTAATATCAGGCTGGGTGGGGCATGCTCTGAGCACCCTGATCTATATGTAGGTGTCCTTGCTCACTGCAGGGGGGTTGGAGTAGATGATCTTTAAATCATCTCAACTCAAAATATTCCGTGATAGTGTGTGTGTGTGTGTGCGCGCACACGCATGTGTGTAGCTCTTAACAGTTCAACTATTCAGCAACACCTATTAAGGTGTACTAGCTGCAGATATCTGTTGAGCGCCATAGAGCACAGACATCCTACACGCTGGTGTGAACACAGCAGATATTTAAGAACACAGGTACAGACTTTCTTTGTTTTAAGTTGAAGGCTTGCTCCTAATGAGCCCTGAATTTTACTGAAAAACAGACTATCACATAAACGACTGAACAGCAGCAAGCTTTCTCCCATAAAGAGCAGGAGCTCTAAGCTAGGATTATTCAAATTATTTTACTTATAAAAGTGCTTATTTGCATTTTCTTGTATGCCTGTCTAGAAAAATGTTTTCACATTTGAATCAGCAAATCCCAACCTGGAAAATCCAATTCTCCACAATACAAAGACTAAAGGAAAGGTTTAGCTTTTTTTTCTCAGTCCAAGTGTTGAAGGGATGCATCTGACCAACGGATTGAAATAGCTCTGGCGTCCTCAGAAAAAGGGCATCTCTGACCACAGATACTACAATTCAAAAATAAGCTTCTCAAAACAGACATTCTCAGAGATTTAAGCTCTGTATTTAAGGAAATGCTTCTGCAGAGATTTGGTTAACATCAAATATATTACCCCTATGCACCAACTCTTTCACTCCTCCTGCATAAAAAGCATCAGAAGAAAGTGTTTATTCAGAAAGCATTTTTCATCTCCCAAAACCCCTTGTGTGTTGTCTTCCAAAAGCAAGTTGCTCCTTCTTCAATGTTTTGGTTTAAAATACATAGTTACGCATTTTTTGTCTACAAAATGATATTTCGACTATTCTAGCTGTAGGAGCAGGCTGACAAAGATGTTTCTTTTTCTGCTGCCTCCACTTTCTATCTTCTAATTACACATCACAGTATTTACTTGATAGCTGTATAGGAGATGAAAACACAGAGGTTATTTATTGAACTTTTTCCGTGTCATTAAACTTGACCAACAAACTGCTTTTTGTCTGCAGTAAATAATCTTCCACTCACAACATGGTGCAGAGGAACTCGCTCATCTCTCCCTTCCATCCATCCTGTCAAGGGGCTTGGAGATCTGCAGTACATACTTCTCATACTATAAACCTGATATAAATGATTCTGATATCGTTGTGATATCACAAGCTATTCAGTAGTTATAGCTCACTCATTCCAGAGCATTTCCATAGTAAATAGATGGTGGTTTCTGTTTCAGCTGAAATTTCCTGTAGTTAGAATACCCTATATAAGCATCATCTTGCCCATTAATTATGTTTTTTGTCGTTTGGTATGCCAGCATGTGCTACTAGTTCTGAGTGATCACGGAAAGCTAATGAATAAGTGATCGGTTTCACTCAGGCACTGGACATTCAAAGACATGAAGACTTCAAGAATTAGAAATCTCTTAGATGCAGGAGAGAGGGGCAGCCTTTAGCAGACAGTTTTTATCAGTTTGCTTACTCTATCCAGAAGCTGGCAGAGAAATAAGTTTGGAAACAAATACAGAAATGAGGTCTTTTATGATACTCTCAATGAAAACAAACCACTAGATTTGAGATCAGGAAGTTCAGGTCAGTTCATGGAACCTTAAAACATATATGCCCTCGTTTTAACTCAGGAAAATAGCATGTTAGTCTTGCATAGCAAATTTCCACATTGTTGTTGTTTTGGGTTTTTTTGTTTGTTTTTTAATACAGAATCAAATGTGGATATTATCACTGCCTTATCTAGGATTAAGCATTTCTTTACCAGGAAGTTAATGTCAAGGGTTGAGAGAATGTTACACCAAAGCCTGACACTTCTGCTTCCACAACAGAAACAAGACAGCACTGAGGCTCACAGATTTAAGAGACAAGTTCTGTTAGAGCTCTAGCTCTGTCTCTTTGTATATTATGACATCATAATGGCTATATCAGCTGTAATAAAAAATGAATTCCCTTGACATATATTACCCGTAAGTGCAGCCTAGTAAATAAATGATTCATGCAAGTTCAATTACAAGGGTATGATGTCTATAAATGCTGAATACCTGCAAGACAGCAACAGTAAAGGAAATGAATCCATGTAGTGTTAAAAATGCCTTCCAGCTAAAAATCTCTGACCACATCTTTTATCTCTTTTTACATGTGTTTTACGTCTGTTTTTACAAAATACACTCATGATAACAATCAACTGAAATGTTACATACATATAGCAATAGTTTCTATTCTTATTATAGACAAATTTAAAAAATTGAAATAGGCCACTTTTGTCACAGTGGTGATAAGGAAATCTTTTTAAGAACTGAAACCCCCATTGAATTTAAGACTCTACCTATGTCCTACTGTGAGTTAAATTATTAGATTTAAAAAAAAACAATAGTATCTACACATGATGACACACACTCTAAAACCAATATATTTTGAAGTATTTAGTTTTTTGAGTATATGTAAGATTACAAAAAAACCCACCACAACAACAAACAACACTGAAAACCAGTTCCTTATATTTTTACATGCTTTATAGGAATCTTAATGGCTCAGAGAAGTAGAACAGCCTCTAAATAAGTAGTCATAATCAACAATAAACCATGTGTAGCTGACAAACTTAAGCAAACTCTCTAAGTCAACATGCACTGTAAGAGAGAACCTTTTATGGTAGCAATTTTACCGACACTGTTAGCAAAAACTAGTTTCTACTAGATGGATTTGCAGTAACACTCTCATCGTCTTATGCTGTAGGTAGTTACAATAGTACAAGATATACTCTGTGAAGTCTGCTGTACTATTAGTTCAGAAGCTAACTTCAATAATCAGGATAAACTCAGTGCATATTAGACAAAGAACACAAATAACACCATGACAGCCTTGCAGTTGCTTATTCACCCACAGACTAAATAAGGATGGCCATGTGGACCGGTCACCTCACCCAAAAAAATCTGCTTCCTGTCTCTACTAGGGAAGACCATAAGATGTTTAAAGGCAGTCTACAAAGAACATCAGAATACAGTTGATGAGTCACTGCCATCTCAGGTCTTATCCCAGTATCTCCTATAAGGTGGAATAAAGATCATAACGCATATAACTGCTACAAGCGTATGTTGCGGTGGTGGCAACTTCAGACATTTTGGATAGACTTAAACAAATGCAGTGTGACAATTTGTTAAACTCTTGATTTTCACAGTTTCTTATGAAAAAACTTCGAAAACTAAAACACATTCATGAGAGAACTTCCTCTCACACTTCTTGCCTTCTGATATTCCTTTGCTTTTATATCATGAGAAAAGAAAACATTTCCCTGCTCTATGTTCTCCAGCTCACTCATTATTCCTCATTTGCCCAGGTTTTTACTTCTCACAAAATTGAACAAAATACATCCAGTACTGGCAATGCAGCCACAACATCTGTGCCATGGATGAAAGTGAATCAACAAATTTGTATTTTTTAGTATTTGACTTTGTAATAAACAGCATATTTTTATGTGTCATGTGTTATTGCATATAATTGTATTTTCACTAAGATCGTAAAATTGACAGTAAATTTTAAAATTCCTTGTCATGCAGACAAGGCATTGAAACCTCTATGCCTCATTGCAAGAGTTTTTATGGAAGTTTATTGAAAAGGGCAGATGCTTTTGGGATGAATCAAAGCTTTATACTGCAGCAAATGAGAAATGCAAATGTCAGTTTGCTTATTTTGCTGCTACTGCTATGGAAGTAGAAAGAGTAAACCAAATTTTTATTTTTATTTATTCTTCAGTTCTCTAGCAGAAGATTCTCACATCATGATGAAATAAACATTTGTGAGAACAAGGACAGAGAGAGTTCAAAATGTCACTCTACAAGGAAATACATGTATATTTACATTCAGACTGTCTGAGTCCACAAGGGTGAGGATTGACATTTAAAGACTATTTTTACTATAAGCAATAATGAAGGAAAATTCTTCTAGGTTTGAGATATATTTGATATTAAAGCACTACAAGACAGCTGCTGAAGATGAAAAGAAAGCTGCAGTACATTTTGTTCACTTCTTTACCATATGGCTGTAAACTATTCGAACTGAAAGCATCTGCTACAGAACGTCTTAGAACAACAAATCTTTAAGCCATTTTAAGTAGAACTGCTAATTCTCTTGTGGAAAAGTAATGCACGTGATTA
The DNA here is from genome assembly GCA_028571105.1 of Tragopan temminckii. Taxonomy (NCBI): domain Eukaryota; kingdom Metazoa; phylum Chordata; class Aves; order Galliformes; family Phasianidae; genus Tragopan; species Tragopan temminckii. The sequence continues at coordinate 24,697,999 of JAOWBP010000001.1, read as the reverse complement.
CACATTTTCCCTCTACTGCACCAAGAATTTACTGGGAATGATTATTCATAAAATATCACTGCATCATTATTTATTAATCTATTTAAAAGTGACACCATTCCCCTCAAACCATCTTTTCACACATGCATAACTTGATTCTAACCAGACACACAAATAAAATACCGAGGGTGCAAATGATTTGAACACTTTCTAAGTTTACAAGCTTCTTAGTATACAACAGCCAAATGATCTGAACTGCATGATATTTGACTCTTTTTACCATGAAATACACTTCCAGATCTCTGCCAGATTTTATGTAGTAAAAAAAAAACAACGTCATTCGATATGTATATCTCTGTCCAACTCTTTATATTCACTTCCCCTGAAAACCATATTGCAACATTCACCTTTACAGATTCCAGCTGTGATTTCTAATTTCACTTTTACTTTCATTTTTCAAGGACTGAACACTGCTGTACAGACAACATACAAGTAGATACAAGTAATCAACTTAGACCCTGTGTGTAAATAAAAGATACCATGATTGATACTGCAAACCCATGTTTGTTTGTTTGTTTTTTTAAAAAAAGAAAAAAAGGACAAAAATAAGTAGTAAATTTTGTATATGTTTTGTTTTTAGCTTAGAACTAAACTTTGTCTAAACATCCTTGCAGGGATAATTGGAGGAATCATACAAATGGCTTTTACAGCGTTCTCCACACAACCTCATACATATGCTGTCATATTCACTCCAAAACTCACATTTACTACAGACACGCTTCTTCTACCTAAGTCCAGCTTTGGAGGACAGGAAGCTGCTCACGACTCAGATGTAGCTTGGACTCTCTAGGAACTTCTTTGCACACAATGTGTACATTGTGCTACACTGTACCTTCAACTTCTCAGCATGCCACAGCCATACCTCCTGTCATTTTCCTTACAGGATACACAAATAGGATTACAAGAGGGTAGTCAGAAAAGGGAAGATAATGTTGCTGATTCATCTCTGTCTTTATGAAGATGCACCAAGAACTCTCAAAATTGTGTTCTTAGTATCTGTTGTAGCAATATTACAGCTCTGGGTCCAAAATCAGAGTTGGATTTGAACAGTTCTATCCAAGAGCTCACACCTAAATGATACAGAAATGTAGAAAAACAAATCCATCCCCAAATCACCTACTCCCTTAACCCATTCAAGGAATAACCATCCTTTCTGAAATGGCAAAGAATATGACTTCATTTTCACGTGGACCCAAATGATGCCAAACGCTTGCTGCTGTAATGTAGAAGGAAAGCGCCTCAATGATTTCTCAATTAGAGGATGTGTCTCCTGTCACTCCTAAAACAGTCAATGGGAGAGAGTACAACTTAGATGCTCTGATACATTGTCTACAAGAGTTACAACGGAAGCTTATTCACTGTAGAGAGAAGCTAGCATGATCAATACCTCTTGGTTTATACTCAATGCAAATATCTTCTAATTATGAACAGGTATTACTATAGCCTGGACAGACTTGGGAATGAACAGGCTCCAGAGCAGAGCAAGCCCACAAATCTTCATCCCTTTGTCTTTTATTCTATCAGCACTGTCTGCTAGCTAGCGTATCTTCAGTTCTCCCAGGAGACTCAATCTAACCAAATGATAAATTAACATCATTTTAAAGATGTTCTCCCAGTCAGAATATCCAATATTCTAATTAATATCCCTCTAAGATTTTTCTTTGTCAATTATTTCATTCCCTAATCCTTTTTTTTTCTGATACTTGGCAAGGTTTTTCAGTCTACACTGTAATTCTGCAGATATTTAAGGTAGAATTAAGGTAGCAAGAGTAGGCTTAATAGATTTGCCATGTAATTCTGCTGCTTTAAATGATCAAGTTCTTCACAAAACAAAGGTTTAGAATTTCTATTAAAAACTTCTCCAAATAAGATCTACCAGACAGATCAGAAATGCAAGTTTCCAAACAGCGAACATCAGGAAACATTAGTGCCACAAATATGAAGTGCCTGAACATAGTAGTAAGGGAATTCAGAAGGCTATAGACAGTATTTTTCACATGCTGACATCAGTGTTCAGATTGCCCAATGATCCAGCTAGTCTTTTTTAACGCCACTTTGCAACTGGCAATTGTAAAGGTGATCTGGCTGTTGCCATAATAGGCAATCTGACTCTCGTCTGATATGGCAGCTATTTTCTGAACCATCATTACATCTGTGAGGGTATCAGTTTTGAAACTAGCAGTTTATTCCTCCACATGACCTGCTTCAAATGTGATACCTATCACTTTCTTATGTCCATCAGATTTGCATCTCTATTTTCTTCTTATCCATTTTTCTTTCGCATGTCAAAGTGACCTTGTATATTAGTGCTATTTGGTATGGCAGGGCTTCACATTAAAACATCAATATTGTAAGGGTGGATTTGCTGTGCAGTTCTGTCTTCGAATAAAACATGCCAGTATTTTACTAAAATAAGTAAGTTCCATCAATGAAAACAAACACAAAAGCAATACTTTTCCATACAGCATTCTTCTTATTTTCAGAACTCTGCTCCTTAGCAAAGATCAGCAATTGACTGATTACTTAACAACCTTACTGAGCCTGATAGAGTCACGCTGTGATAATGGAGCTATCAATGCTGTTATAATGTACTCATACTCAGTAAATAGTTGTTTCAAATGGAGTACCATTCCCTTCCAGTTCAGTACTTCACTGTAAGGACAGAAAGCCTAGTAAAGACAGCACACATACCTTTAAAAAGAGTTACAAAGAGAATTCACTGACCACTAATCTTTTTGTGCAACATTAAATATTGACAACGCTACTTTTTCCATGACAGAGTAGCTGACCACTGTCCCTATCACCACTGATGAAATGTACCACCCAGCACCTCACTGTGCTCACATCCACTGGTTGGTCCCCATAAACATTCAGCAAGCATCAACAAATGTCAGTGGGTGACATTTTTCCACGTGAAGGAATTCAGTGACATACCTTTGTTTCATATGCACTTCCATGTCAGACACCATTCTGTCAGATCCCCTCTGCTGCCATCTGTCACACCGCAACAAAATGTAATGGAATATTGGTGGGAAGGTTCAGCCTCTACTGCCGTACCACCAACATCCGCCTCTGATGCCATGGGTCAACATAATAACATAAGAAGCATTACTTTTCTAAGAATCACAGAACTGTAGGGGCTGGAAGGGACCTTTAGAGATCATCCAACCCCCCTGCCAAAGCAGGCTCCCTAGACCAGGTTGCACAGGGAAGTGCCCAGGCAAGTCTTGAATGTCTCCAGGGAAGGAGACTCCACAACCTTCCTGGGCAGTCTGTTCCAGTGCTCCACCCTCACTGTGAAGAGGTTCTTACATTCATGAGGCATTTCCTACACTTCAGTTTCTGGTCATCTCCCCTTGTTCTGCCACCACACACTGCTGAAAAGAGTCTGGGTCCTTTTGGAGCATCTCTTGTAATTTATAACACTAAAGTGCCTTATTTAGTTGTAAGAGGTTATGAGAAAGTGTTGCCTTTACATAAGTTAATCAACAGAAGGATGCTTAAAAACAAGAAGATAGAGGCCCTAATCTCACTGGTTGTACACAGAACAGAGAAAGAAAACCATATTTTTTTCTGGTCCTGAGCTCAAGGGGCATGGCTCAGCCAAGTTTCCAACAACTGAACTCTCTTAATACCCAAAACAGTGGCTTCATTTACTGTGCCTACTTCACTCCTCCAATCTAACCATTATCATTTAGTTGCCTATGTAAACTGTGTACTCATCGCAACTAGACTGCAGAGAGAAACTGGCATCTCTGAAGAGCAGTCGTCATTTACTTCAAGTACAGTGCTCTAGCACTGATGCCAGCTGTCTTACAGATTTTAAAGGGATCTTATTTCAAGCACATCTCAATACAAAAATGCCTTAATTCAGTTCGCAAAGGAAAAAGGAACTCTAGTTCAACAGAACTTACACTTGCTTGAAAGTCTGATTTAACATCGGTTTTATTTTTTATCTCACTAGCATTCTCCAGCGCATCCAAACAAAGCATCTTGAACATAACATTTCTAAAAGACCAAAGCAATGGGATTTTGTGTTTTTTTTTTTTAACAAAATAGAGTTTAAAAAATGTTAGTACACTAGCAGTTCTCAAGTGGGATAAGCATGGTGATGGTCACTTAATAGCATTTAATGTATTAACTGAAATTAATTGAGGATTTATGAAGAGCAACGAAATGTGAGACAGGAGGGCAGACACAGAACCTATCCTTACAACTGAAAAAAGCAATAGGAAAGGAGTGAAAAGCAGTCAGTCTATTTTCAATAACTGGAAAGATACAGAAACAAATTATTAAACAATCAATTTTTAAAGACCTTAAGGATAA
>JAOWBP010000001.1:24681878-24691927 GCA_028571105.1 Tragopan temminckii | reverse complement strand
TCTCAAGGCCTCTTTCAGTTCACCATATTCTGATATCTCACAAAAGTAGGAATATTATCACACATCTTGTGTGGAAAGTTGTACTTAGCCTAGGCTCTCCTTTGATGTGTGTCATCATCATTTAGTTTTCCCCCCTGAATACCAGTAAAAGCCTCAAACAAGCAAGATAATGCAGGTTATATCTGTACGTGCATCTTTGAATTACTGCTAATTCACTGTTTTAGTTGCAAAGGGTCACAGCCTAGGTATAAGAGGATACCAGAAAGCACAGTGGCAACTTGTTGTCTAGCTAGAAGATAACGCAGACCAAGCCGACAACTCTAAGAATTAATGAACAGATTTGACTGCAGGATCAAAGAAAATTCCTTCAACAGTGAGTAAGAATGAAGTTAGCAACAAAACTAAATTAAGCTTGCAGCATTTCTCTATTCACCTTACACTTGAGAAAAAAGCTTTCATTTCATGGGTATCAGATTTGAGCTTTTAGAAAGAACTCTTCTGTAAAATTTATGTGAAAGCTTGTGGCTGAATGTTCGTGCACTGCATTGTTTATTTTTCTGAGATAAAAATGTATATGTTAAATTCTTGCATTAAAACAATATGTTGATAACTAAACATTAAGGTGTTTATAATTTTTATACGTCAGAAGACTGACCGAGTTCTAGCCTCAGAGGAAGAGCAGCTCAGATGACAGATAAATATTTTTCCTTACAGGGAAGGAGGAGAGGGAATTTTTCCCATCATGATGATTTTAAATTGGGATATTGATACATACTGAAGAACGAGAAACTGAGGGAAAGGACTTCATGCATTTATGACAGCTGCCACAATATCCCACTATTTTGTGACTTAGTTGAAATTGGACAATAAGTCAACATACCTCTAGCTGATTGTTACTCCAGTGAAATATGATGAAGCATAATTTAAAAAGTGACTTTTAGGGGGCAATTCTTTGGAGCTTTTATGACACACATTCAGGGTTTATTTTCTTTTCCCCATGAAAAATGTGTCAAACCTGTGTGTGAGATTGGGGAAGTTTTCATCCAAACAACCTGCCTTTCTCCCTGTCTTCAGCAGCTTCTCTTTTAAAACCATATCATTATTTTTGAGCTATTTTTTCAGATTTTAAGTCATACTGACTTTCTCAGGAGAGATTATTGTGCAGAAAGTAGTGCAATTCCCTTCCAGCAATACATTTTTTGTTTGTTTTTGCAAATGAGCAGGTCCAGTACCCACATGCTTCACGAGTCAGACTTTGTATTCTGAAATTTATATCATACTAAAGGCCCCTGACCTCCCTTCCTAAAGAAGGAAAAATATAGTTTATTTTAAGAGAGCACCTCATCCTCTTTCAATGTTTGAAAGTGGTTTTGTCATACAATTTCATGAGCTAGCTGCTGGAGAACTAATCAGGATGACATTCTGAATATGACTACTCAAAGCAAAACTATGGAGTTCTACTGTCCCACTGCTTACATTAGTAATATAAGTAGATAGGCGATTTAAGATACTTTAAATATGCTACATAATATTCCAAAATTACACTCCAGGGTCAACATCAAGTAACATTATCATCATGAAGAGTTAAATATAGTTTACAGATGAGCAGTTCTGCAGATGGACAGTTCATGTGCTTAAAGTCCTGGTACTTGAGCCTTCTGACACACGCACTGAATTGACAGTGCAAATGATGTCTTTGCTTTAACTTTCTTTTGTTAAATCCAAAATATGAATTGGCCTGATCCAGCATCACAATATAGCTTATAATCCCCCAAGAAGATAACCTAGATCTAGTAAAGACTCGTGATTTTGCTTTGTGTACCACAATAACCAACAAGAGATGAACTTCCAGTCCTACATATTCTCAAGAATACAATTTGACTTATCAAGCAATCTCTAGATCAGCTTGGTTAAATACTTGGCAGAGTATTAGCAAAAGTTGGACTCAATTCAAGCTTCAGTTGCTTTAATCAATACAGAGTTTGAAAGCTTTCATTCCAGGGGATAATAAGAGGAGATCAGAACTAGAGACCTGACGAAAAATAGCAATCAGTCGCCTTAGTAGAGAATATTAAAAAATAGTGAAAGAATGGCAAACAACATTAATGATATAGAAAACAAACTGATTCAGAAATTAAGGCTTTCCTGTAAGTGTGCTGGCAGATGTGATGCAGGTAATTCATTAATTAAAATGTGAAAGAATAATTACACAGATGATTTGATCATTCTCTGTAATGTACTACGGCTTTATAATATTTAAAATTCCTAGATGTACATCCCAGTTGCATAAAGCAGAACCTCTAAAAATTAATCCTAGCCTTAGGAGGGAGTGTATTTTCTATAAAGCAACAAATCTGAATTTACAGTAAACCACAGTTTCATTCCAGATAAAGGGACACCAACATTTCCGTGGACATGACTAAGTTCTAAATTTCAGATTGTGCTGCAATCACAAGTGGAGAAACGCAGACAGCATACACAAGCGAAGTGACACACAAAACAGTGTCAATCAAGCTGATGTTTTGGTGACATGCCTTTAACTCTGCCTTCAGAAGGATGCTGTGATCCTGAGACAATTTCCTTCAAACGCCCAATACTCATTGGCTTACTTTTTTTCTAGGATATCAGACAGAATTTGCAGAGTGAAAACATAGGTTGACCCACAAGGTCAGATTTACATTGTGAAAAAATTCACAGAAGAGATTAATTGCACTTTTCTTCTGCATTTTCTTCCCACTTATTATCCTGATTACTTCAATGTTTTATAAAGAAATTACTGCACAGTATTAATATTCTTCTGTACGTAAAGCTACACTGATTCAACCAAAAGATATGACTTAAGCGTGCAGTTTAGAAACAGTTAAGTTAAACAAAGGCAACATTTGGAGGATGTCCATACTTTGGTTAGATCTGGGCTAATGTACAGTATTTTAACATTATAATGGTTCTAATGCCAGTACTGTTCCAATACCAATAAGCAATGGCTTTAAGCTAAGAAATAAACTGAAGTAACAGAATAAAGAACAGAAGAATGAAAGAACAGAAGCTGTCCTGTTTTTTCACTTTATGACAATAAGTTTGGCCCCACGGGACAAGTAAGTTGCAAACAGATCCCACTTGTCAGGAAAATATGAGCAACTTCACAAATGTGAAAACGTATGTCTACCTAAGCAGCAGCCAATAAAGAGAAAATGAAAAAAGTCTGTTTTGTCTGCTTAGTGTCAATATCAGTGAAACTGAAAGTATAAAATGAAGTCACATAATCACATAATGATTTCTCCGTGCATCCAGGGACCAATTTTATAGTAAAACAAGAATAGACAGAAAGGCAAACTCCTCCAAACATGAAGTAAAATGTTCAGTTTTAGGAAAGCTTCATCTACCTGCAATTTTTCCTTGGTTCAGATAAACTATTGTAAACCCATGTTCAGCATCTCCAGGTGCCAGCATTTTAATACTGTGCGTGGATTGCCACTTTCTTGGGGGGAAAAGGGAGCATTATGCGGACAGCTGTTTTGACAGTCAGCTGGGCAGATCTCACCCTGCACACCAAGTTCGCGTTTCTTGGCATGGCCAAGAACTCCATGAACACAAATTGACCGCAGTCATCTGGCTATGGAAGAACAGGAAGAGTTAAAAACAGAACTGCTTACATTTTGTCACAAACAGTGACCATATACTTAACACATGTGTATTTGAGCACGTAGGACCATATCCAGATGCTGCAACCAAGGGAAGAATGATCTCATCCCAAAGAAACATGAATAGTAACAATATTAGCTTTAAGCACTTTTTTTTTTTTTTTTTTGGTTGTTTTTTTTTTGGCTTTTTTTTTCTTTTTTTTTTTTTTTTTTTTTTTTTTTTTTTTGTGCGTGTGTGACTTTGCCATCACTGTTTGTCTGACCTGCAGAAATACTAATGTTGAAGCAGCAGGACATGAATGTGCAAGACAGGTCTTCATTCAGACGGGATGCTAACACAAATGGAAGTGCTTTTCTTTCTCAGCTTTGACAGGAAGCTTCAGAACAAGGAATGTCACAACTGCTGTCTTTCTCTGAATTTCCTCCTTCAATCAGAAATAGGAGGAGAAGAAACATGTTTTCAAGATCCATCCACTGCATAGGTAAGTAGGAAGCCAACATCTAGAAGTAGGCATAAAATATTTCAAATAAAATTCAATACTTAATGTCCTTAAATGTACTAAAAATTAGCTTTTGCTAAACTTCCCTTACTTCAATAAAAAAGAAAGTAGATTATAACTGGTAAATCTGTATCACTCAACTCTCATCATTTTGAACGTTTTGTCTGGAAAAGGTACTTTCATTCTTCTTTAAGGCTTTCTAGGAATAGTCACAGAAGTTTAGAAAGAAACAACAAAAGTTCAAAATAGCATCCATTTGGACAAAATCAAGTCAACTAAATTACTAATATGGATGTCACAAATTTGGCAAAATATCTGATGTACTCAGCATAGTAATTTTAATACCTATTAGCTATGAAATTACAGATATTTCAGAAAATATCCTCTGAAATTAAGTTTGTTTTTTAAAAAAAAGAATGTCCTATTCCATTTTAACTATAGACCATCACTAGAAACTGATCGCTATTTTTTTACATTAGTGAGGCAGATCATGTCATGAAGCCTTCATTGATCTGCTTGGCATGGACACTGACTATATATACCATAATTACTTCAGAACGATATTAGAATACATACAACTAACTGCAAGTATATGAAAAGGAAGTTTTTCTTAAAGAGGTCATCTGTGGGTCACAATAAATAGCTCAATGATTAAAGGAAGATACACATCCAGTCATTACTTATTAGCATAATATCAACCCCATCATTCTGCACACTTCCCCATTCAGTACATCATTAGAAACCAATATCATCTATTACACCATGTTATAATACAATACGTAAGTTCAGGAAATCAGTACAGGTTAGAGGCTGACCTGCTGGAAAGGAGCTCAGCAGAAAAGGACCTGCATTGTTCTGGCGGACCTGCATTGTTCTGGCGGACAGCAGGTTGGCCAGGAGCTAGCAGCATGCTCTTGGGGTCAAGAAGACCAATGGTATCCTGGGGTGCATTAAAAACAGCGTGGTCAGCAGGTCAAGGGAAGTGATCCTCTCACTCTGCTCTAACTTGGTGAGGCCACATTTGGAGTGCTGTGTCGTGTTCTGGGCTCCCCGGTTCAAGAAAGACAGGGATCCCCAGAGAGAGCTCAGCAGAGTGCCACAAAGATGACTGGGACCTGAAGTGTCTTCTTTTACGAAAACAGGCTGAGAGACCTTGGACTGTTCAGCCTGGAGAAGAGAAGAGTGAGTGGGGATCTTAACAACTCAAGCAGATGGGGCTAGGCTCTTTCCGGCAGTGTCCAACAACCGAACACTTCCATAAAACTACTCTGAAATCAATTTAAATAGAAAATATGTATAATACAATAGCCAGAAAATCATAGAATCATTTAAGCTGTATATTTTGAATTGCTCTTAGTCTCTGAAAAAGTCAAAATTATCCAATGGTATTGCACAATAACTGGTAACATTAAGAGTCTTTTTTTCCTTTGGCTTTGAAACCTTAGGGCCTATAGACCCTGTGACTGAAGCTGCCTGTGCCTCATTTTCACCTCACTCAGTTTGACTGAGCTCCTTGTCTCCAGTCCCCTTTGCCTGATGGCTATTCCTTCCCATCTCACCCAGAAACGATAGACAGACACCTTCAGTAACTAAGATTTTAGGCACCCCTTCACTTTACACCAGACCATATATTCATGAGAGCCTAAAGTGTATTTGGATGGCTTGCTTTGAACCCCTCTCCTCAACTTTCCACCAGGCAGCACTTATCCCGAGATTATGATATTCTTAAGTTGGAGAAGACATTATTTCTTTTGCAGGCTAATGCATCAGTGCAGTTCCTGGAAATAGAAGTCTCATCAGTAACAGCAAATATACTTGATGTCTTAAACAGGCATGGAGAAAGACCTTGTTTTCATCTGTGCTTATTCCTTCCTCTTGCACTGCATTTTATTGTGAAGACACAGCCTAGCAAGTGGATTTGACAAAGGCAAGATGAAATGGCATAAAGAAAGAGGGAAAAACAAAATGTGTCTGCCTGCTGAATTCTTCAAACTTTCACTTGAAAATTCCAGGTGTTTTATTCTACATAAAACAGCTTTACAGAACACCTGCAAGAATAGATTTGTCTGTGATAAAGCTGTTCATATGTGATAATGCTGTGCAGTTTCATTTTTCGGCATTAAAACTTGTTTTACTGGCTTCATTTTGCAGCACTGCATTGCTCTGCATGACTCACAAAATGAACAGGCAGACATGAAACACTCTAGAAATTAGTTTTAAGAAGAGGACAAATGAGATCAAAGAACAGCGTCTACATCACATCTTGTTGAAAGAATATTCTACCATTAGATCAAATACTCTGTGTCACATTCTCCCGTAATTTCCAAAGCTACTTCTTACTGGCACAGATGAAACATTACTGACACTTTGTGATGTGTTGTGATGAAGCCAGACTGATTTAAGATACTAATTCTTGTTTTACCAAAAGCCACAGTCATAACCAAAGACTTCAAGATGTGTTAGCTGTATAGAACACAATAAAAGGTATTCCAAAAAGGAAAATCAGAAACTGTCAAGTAAAATGGCAACAGTTTTTAAAGAAGGAAATGAATGCTTTAAAACCAACCCAATGGTGCTATGATTGTTCAAGTGAAGCAGCAGATGAAGCTACAACCCCACTATTGCCATCATACACCCTGGCTCTGCCACAGCCTTTGCACACTGAGCAGACCTGGTAGTTTCACAAAATGAAGAGAGGTTTGGCCCCAGCAGATCTTACAACTGGCTCAACTACAGCTTTTTATTTATTTATTTTTAATCAATTCCAATTTCCAGTGGCAAGGAAATTGGCACGGTCTTGGACTGAGGATAAATGAAAATAAAAGACAGCTCATGTCTCTGTGATATTTTCCCATGTAGAGCAGAAACAGTTACTAAAATACTCACAAAGACTTGCAATGCCTCTTAATTTTTTCTTCTCACCAGCTTGTCTTTACTTTCAGAGGAAGATCCACACACCGGGAACTAACAAAGCTTGTTCAGCAAATTGCTCATTCCCCTTTACCAGGCAAGACTGACTACATTTCATTGACTTCATCAGATACTCTGAAAATCATATTGAATATGTAGGACTATGAACTTCATTTTAGAAACGTGGCTCCTGAAAACTAAATACAATTGCAATTTAGGACTGCAGTGAAGAGCCAGTTACTATCTTGTAAATTGAAGAAACACATGAATAAGGCACTGCCAAAACTGAAAAGGATGAAAGGCAAAGAAACAGTTACAGCACTGAACTGCTTTTAAAAATAAATAAATAAATTACTTGTCTATAAGACAAAGTGCACTGCTGTTTGTTAAATGCACTAATGGAACTGATTATTATTATTTAACTTCTAAACAAGAAAAAGACCATTAGTCACAATATAGAGTAATCACATTAAAACTTCAATTTGCAAAAGAATCTTTTAAAAAATATAGCTGTTCTTTAAAATACACAATACTTTCTGTGACCAATTCCAGAATAAAATGCACTAAATTACTAGAAGCAAGAAGATTTAAAGACCAGCTTACATAAATATGAGACTAATTACACTATCCAGAGCTCTGCAAGAGCAGAGCAACTGTTCTGAACAGATAACTCAAGGGCCACAAAATCTTCTGAGGGAAACTACAGCTGAGAGCTAGGTGACACACATTCAGTACAGAGCTGTGTATTCAATTTCCTGAACCCACAAAAATAAACAGATGTTGCTTCCCATGGAACACAGAGCCAGGCTACACCTACACACCCTGGCATGCAGGTCACACATGGAGGAGTACACCAAGTACACAGATGAGGATGAGAGAAATATGTAGGATGCAGTGGGCAAAGCAGAAGGAGTCACAGTCTCCATGTAAACACAGGGGTTCCCTCTCTTCCTGCATTTCTACAGAAGCCACCTTCTGTCTCCATTGACAACTGCTCAAAGATAGTGCCCATAAAGCACCGGACACGGGGATGAACAGTTACATGGGTCCCCCTGAGGTGGCACCAACCACCATTCAGGTAACCAGGTGCCACTGCCATTCCAGCAGTGCCCAAGCAGCAAAAAGTCACCTGAAAACAGCAGCAGCAACAGAGGAAAGTGGAAGTTCCTAAGACTAAAGGAAAATACACGTGTTGTCCAGGGACATGATAGGTAGGTAGGGATTTCTGTGGGAAGGTGATACAGGAGTTGTTCCTGGCTCCAGAAGGCTCTCAGTGAGATGGCTTCTGGCTGCACACATCTTCCTCTATTCCTCCAGCCCTGCATCAGATCATACCTATAACTTGCAATGACTATGAAAATTGGTAGTTAGGAACATCCACATACACTTTTTTTCCTTGGTCTCCAATGAATCCAAAGTCAACAGAGAACTAAAGTTTGGGCTTCTGAAGGGATAATGCTGGGAGACTTCAGGTGGTTCTGTGATCACAGCTAACAAACAGCCAACAAACACGGCAGTTTGCACAGCAGTCTTGACTTCACTTTGGGAAACTTCAGGACCTTTTGGGGTTGAGGCCCATAAGCACTGGAGACCATCTCTGACAGCCCACTGAAGAATTTGAGAGTGCCTGCTGCTGTTAGGCAAATGCAAGGAAGACCAGTGAAGTATAGATCCAAAAATAGGCCTCTAAATGAGCTCTAGAGGCTTTTAAGGAGAATAATTAGCTGACCTTTGGCATAGGGTGCTGGGAAACCCTGTTGCAGCTGCTCGTGGTCAGGGAAGGAGCCAGACATGCCTACTAGCAATGAATGTAGTACACTCAGACTGCACAAGGCAGCCCAGAATCAGCAGCATGTCATCGTAATTGGTGACTGCCTGCTGCAGAGGGACAGAGGCATCCATCTATTGACTCAATTTATTAACAAGGGAGGTTTGCTGCCTGCAGGGGCACAGACCAGGGAGGCTGCAGAAGCACAACCAAAGCCGGTTCATTACCCCCAGCTCTTATTCCATGTGTATACAAATGATACTGCTAGGGGAAACCTGGACAGCATCAAAAGAGACTGCAGAGCTATGTGGGCAGTAGTCAAGGGCATAGGGGCTCAGGTTTGGTCACTCCAATCCTACTGATGACAGGGAAGGATGTGTGAAGGAGGGCACTGACTGGACCGGTCAGTAACAGGCTGTGGAAGTGGTGCTGGTGACAGGGCTTGGGTTCTATGACCATGGGACCCTGTTTGAGACCGAGTCTGCTTGGGAGACATAGGATCCAACTCTAAGCAGAGCTATGACATTTTTGCCAGCAGAATGGCTGACCTTATAAGCAGGGCTTTAAATTAGGAAGGAAGGAGAGGATTACCAGCACCATGTGGAGGAGTGATGCAGAAGGCTGCTGAACAAGGAGCATCAAGTGATGTGATAGGGAGGGATCACAAGCAATAGCAAGGGACTCAAGCAGAATCAGCTCTAGCACTTGCAGGTTGGCAAGGATATCATGGCCACTGGGCAGCACTACGGAAAATTCCCCAAATTATATATGTCTATGTTGTACAGTACTTTTGTTCTCATTTATTGCATGTGAAAGCCTGAGTGACAAACAAGACATGACTGAGCAGAGAATGTGCACTGAATCAAAAAATAAGCTTCAGACCCTGAGGGAAATATTCAACAGTTTGTATAAGAAACAAGGCTGTACCAGTCAGTATGACGGGCAGCACACTGCACCACATCAGCAACCCATATCCTATCCTTAAAAGAGTGAATACAAATCACAGATCTCCATTTCTGTATTGAAGATGCATCTGACTAAAGCTAATGGGCACTTCACCTGGTGGCCAAGAAGGCCAATGGCATCCTAGCTTGTATCAGGAATTGTGTGGTAAGCATGACTAGAGAAGTAATCCTGCCCCTGTACTCGTCACTGGTGAGGCCTCACCTCCAGTACTGTGTTCAGTTTTGGGCACCTCAGTACAGAAAGGACATTGAGGTGCTGGAGCAG
>JAOWBP010000001.1:24639706-24670215 GCA_028571105.1 Tragopan temminckii | reverse complement strand
TTCCTCATCACCTGGGAAAGACACTTTTTCAGGAAGCCATGCATAAGGGTGGCCCCAGGAGCCTGCCAAGGAGGCCACCCACCCTCAACTATCTCAGACCAGAACATACGGCACAGGTAACACGACGCACAATGAATATACAGTTACTTCTTGATAGCTCATGATATCATCACTTTCACAGAGTAATCGTTAACTGCTGAGTGACTGTGAGACAGTTGAGCTAACTGGTTTCTGAGTTACTCATACCACTTTGTGCCTCTCCAATTCAAATCAGAAAAGAGTTCTGGAGCTATAAGCAAGTTTGGCATGATTAGTGGTATCAGCATGGTGGTCCTCCTGGTTCAACACCAACAGAAGCTTTCAGAAACTGCTCACAAGTCAGCGTTACCCAGGCCTATGAAAATGAAAAAGGAGGCAGAAAAGTGGCTGACACATCTTACAAAGTGGATTTTTACTTCTAAGTACTTAAACGTGACTCTTTAATCATGCTATAAAGCCATGACAGCTAACCAATATCACCCTCCAATGTAAAAGCTGAGCTTCTTATTAATGTCACCTTTCTAATACGAGATTCTGTGTACTGAAAAGGAAAAATAAAAACAAAGACACAAGAACTTGTCACTTGCTGTAAAGTCTCTAGGTATCCCCATGATATCTATCACTCTCCCCCCTGCGAAAACGCCAAGCTTTGTGGGGTTGCATTACTTTAACCAATTTTTGTTGTTGTTGTTGGAGAAAGGAATCAGGTAAGTGCATTTTCTGAGGCATGACTAACTGCCGGACTAACCCGTCTTTATTTCAGCTGTATGAGACATTTAACTGTAGCAAGGTGAAAAGTTTCAGCGTTACTGTCATCGTCAGAAAATTCTACAGCAATTACAGATCTCAAAGCTCCCCTGATTTTTGAAGTGCTCGTCCCCAGCCTCCCTTTAGAGGCTTTTTCACTGTAGGGAGAACGCAATTCAGTTCAGCACTTTGCAGCTATTTGTCCGTGAATGAAATGAATTACCACTGATTTGACAGCAGACTGTAAGTGCTGGGTGGAAGCTCAGCCGTGTTATCAACTCACTGAAGGAGATCAGGAAGCACGAAAGAAAATGAAACAATCACAGAAGAAAATTGTGTGTGGCAAATTCGTACAAACTGACAAAAGCTGAGAATGTTTAAAAAAAAACACACAAAAAAACCCCTATCAAACTGGTCAGGAAAAGTGCTCCATACAAACTGTTGTTGAAAATTATCTTATTACCCACAAAAATCAAAGGCAAAATCCTGAGTCGCATATATCTTCATAACAATTCACCCCACTATCTCGCTGTGCTCCAAGCATTTAAACAGCTGCTGAATGAGAAGTGCCCTCCTCACGGGAACCCCTCTGCCCTGAGAATTGGATCTCAGGCCTCCTGCTTGTGCACTGCGCTCTGAGGGACCGGTCCCTCACAGAAACCTCTGGGAAGCAGGTGTCATGTGAACAGTGGGACAGTACACATCCGTGCAGCGCAGGGCACCTTGGGAGGCTCTGCAGACCCCTGGCAAGCTAACAAAAAGCCTCTGAGAGAGAGCACTGCTGCAGAAGTCCTTCAAAGGGGAAAAGAGAGAGGAAATAAGGGAAAAGTGCACTCCCGTGCTGGAGACCTTCCTCTCACAAAACAGAAAACTGATGCAAGGGCTGTTTCTTCATCAGCTTTTCTATCAATTAAAATTTTTAGATAGCTAAGAAAAAAAGATGCCAGCTTTTACAGGCTGCGCAGAGAGCCTGTGGATGCCCCATCCCTGGAGGTGTTCAAGGCCAGGTTGGATGGGGCCTTGGGCAGCCTGGTCTAGTATTAGATATGGAGGTTGGTGGCCCTGCCTGAGGCAGGGGATTTGGAGCTTGATGATCCTTGAGATCCCTTCCAACTCAAGCCATTCTATGATTCTGTGATTTATTGAGCGTGTTGTTGAGCTGACAAAGAGCGTTTTGTACCTTTAGGTGTGAACTTCAGCCATATTTCCAAAGCACTGCACTATGGAACTATGTGTTCCTCTTCAGAGCATACACTGATCTAGGCATTCTAGGAAACACATGTAAACATTTTCACAATGGAACCTGCACTAGCCAGAGACCACTGATAAAAACAAATAGCACTAATGAGAAAGTGAAAAGCTTCGCCAACATTTAGATACGCTGGCTTTGTGAAGGAATTATTTATTTGCTTGTTTGGTTATTTATTTATTAAAAAGAAAAAGCAAAGTCAGAGTTCCTCATCCACATACAGTTAGTAGGGGACTGGATAGTTCAAGCATGGGTTTTGGATGGATGCTCCTTCAGTTCTGCACAAAATAAAGTAGCTCTGCAGCCTTGCTCCATAGAATGAGCACTTCTTACTGCAGAAATGACCATATTATGGTGCATTTCATCTTCCAGTACTATTAATCAGTACTACCAGCTTGCTTCATATTAAGAACTGTAAATTTTATCATCAAACATAAGTTTGCAGGCAAGGCTAGATTCGATTCTTTTTTACTTGAGTTTCAAATTGAAAATGACACATTTAAGCAATACCACATAAACTAGCTAACTTTATTAACTTATAGTATATTTTAAAAATGGGCTATTATAAGATATGATTATCACTGACTGGTACCCCTACAAGTGCCATACTTTCTCCATGCCCTGCTCCTTCATAATGTGTGCTTTGCAAATTACTTTAAATGTTCACATTCACACTTAGGACATTCATCAACTTTAAACTTCTCCAGAACTGTCTTTGAAGTCTGGAGTTCCAATAATCACATCTGTACTTCTGAACCCTTCATAGGAACTTTTCCAATGCACTGATTTTAATCAAATTTAATTGCTTTCCTATCTGTCGAGGAACAAAAGTGAAGGTCCCTAATAAAATATGAAATATAAGGTTGGTTTGCTTATCTCTGCCCGAGAGTCATAAGCAGCATGTCAGACCAAAAGTGTGTCCAAGTCATTGTGTTCTTTTCAGCAGTGTTTGCTGACACACATGCTTAAGAAAAGGAGAAAATATAAAGCAACGTTTTTTGGCACACCTTCTCATGCTTCCAGCAGTTATCAGGAGATTGCAGAAAGATCAAAACATACAAAGTTTAGCAAACATTTCCTGCCACAGTGTAGGCAGTGACAGTACATTTACAGCAGCATGCTTACGGGATAATGTTTTGTTCAAATGTTAACACCGAAAACCTCAGAATGACGATTCGTGATTTACTACCTTTCTAAAGCCTGAGACAAAAAAAAAAAAAAAAAGATCTTAAGTGTCTGAGATCTTGAAAACATATATAAAGTGATTTGATTCCAGTGGAATTTTTGCCTTAATCTACTTATTTAAAAAGAGTTTACAAGCTTAGTTTTTCAAAAAGGTTACAAAACTCTTGCATGAGCAACCTGGCCATAAACAGATGGTAAATCAACTCCAGATGGGATTCGCTTTTCCAAACCCTGTTGTTACCTCTCCAAACTAGAAAATTTTAAGGACATACAAATCCATTATTTTTACTCAATTTTTGTTCTTGTTTTAACATTTTTTTTTCTTTATTGCACTACCAATCTTATATACACTCTTCAAACATCTTAGAAATAGAAGATCATGTTGTACATTAGTATCAAAATTGTTGCTCCTGTTGCTTATATATTGCTCTGCTTCCTGTTCCCTCATTGATTACTTCTTTCCAAACAGCAGAGCAATATTATATTGCCCTCTAATGGATTACCTGGACAACTGCACAGTAAAGTGTTTGCTGTTAAAAGCCCTGGTTAAAAAGTAAGGTAGCACCAGAAATGGAAAAACTAATGCTGTTTTGTTTCTAGTAAGTATAGATTTGAATGGAAGTCAACTTTTAAAACCTTCTAATTTTCAGTCTACTCATTGCACTGTATTGGAGCAGCATGTCCTGCACATTCCAGTTATAAAATTGTCTCAAACTGCAAACCAAATTAGAAACCCTATAAATAACCTGAAATACTGAAGTAGAAACTGAGCCAACAAAGGATTTCTCTCTTACATCAAGAGACTTCAGCTCAACCTGTGTATCCAGTCACCTACTCAGAACTCAAGCTAAGCCTGACGACTTCACCACTGTTCCTCCTTGTCAGCAAGATGACTGCCAGCTCGTCTGTTTTCCTTTCTACCTTCTCTTTTTTCTTGCCTGAAAAGGAGGTGTTTAACTCTTCCAGGTGGGAAACGAATATGTTTTCTAAAAAAGATTATAAGCATGATATCCTGGGGGAACACAAAGCACATATGGATTCACACTACACAATGTGAAAAGAACCTCTTTAAACAGTTAAGATTCATAAAGTGATTGAAAGGAAGATCTCACTGCTTCCAGCCTAAATATACAAACTAAAATCACATGGCTCAAAGAAAAAAAAAAAAACTTTTCAAACTTTTTAATAAAGAAATGCAAACACTCTCCTACACCCCAATGCACTTTCTTGCTTAGAAGTGAGGAGTAACTGACCACCTTGAAGGCATCCCATCCAACAGACAGCACTAAGAGCTTGAGTAGCACAAATAAACCAATCTCCCTTCACTATACTTTTTCCTCATTCTGTACTACCCACAGACCTTGTGGCAAATATGGATGGGGTAGCAGTACAAGCACAGAAGAGTTGGCAGGAAGCTTCCAGCTGGACTGGCAAATGAGGGCTACCTCAGCCTGGAGCTCAGCAGGTCCTGCTATGTACCAGGGCACTGCTAGAGGTACAGCCCACAGCTGCAGCAGTAGCCCCAATAAGCTAAATTTGCATGGCCTCCAAAGAGATGCCTGCACCAGCAACTTTGCCATACATTGTTAGGACTTCTCTGTCAATGCCTACTAAACTTTAACAAAGATACAAGCACAAACGCTCCAAGATTGCTCAGCTGTAAAATACATATGCATCTTTAAGCAAAAGGCAATTAAAAAAAAAAAACACAACATTTTAATACAGTTCACCTTCATTTTCAAAATGCAAAATACCCAGTGTGTACGTTTCTTTAAAAGCAGTTAACAGTGAATAAAATTCCACTTAATACAATATTTAACATGTCAAAAGAGCAAGAGAACACAAGTTTAATCACAGTATCTATCTTCTGGTAGTTATGTATCTATATCCTAAAAATCATCAAGTCCAACATTTGTAAATAAAATATATTTTATCTTTCAAGTATGAAGAACTAGATCTGCAAATACAAAGAAACTGGAGACTTGAACCTCTGAGTACAGGCATTACTATATAATCACAGTTCTTCCTGGGAACAGAATGATGGTGTTCCAAGGAAAAAGAGACAACAGGCATTTCCGGACTGCTAAATTCATTGAGTATGAGCAAAATACAAAGTGCCATCATCCAACAGTGAAGAACCAGAGACTGGCTTAGATTTATATCATGAAGCTAAAATAAACTGTAGCAAAAATTATGAATTAAAGATGTTTGAGTAATCATGTTTAATTTGCTGCAAGAGTAATATACTTTTGATGATATTTAAGAAAATCACATTTTGTTCTTTTGTTCACGTAATGAGATGCAAGCTGGTTAAGTCTGAAAATTCATGTACAAATAAACAACACAAATAATCCTGTCTGATAATATCCAAACAGTGCACCATAGAGCAGTTTTCTAGCTGAAGCCATAATGACTTGCTTTGGGATTTCTTCTCTGAAGCTTATAAAGGTTAAACATCTCCAGAGAAGCTATGTACTTTCAAGTAGCAATTCTCATCCTGCTGTGGTTGAACTGAAATTTCGGCTAATATATTTAAAACAAACAAAAATGAAAGAGAAACACACTAAACTGGCTATGACATTTTCACCCATGGAGCTAGGTCCAGCCTTCATTCTTGAATATAATGACTTCTGGCACTCATACTCAGAAATGGAAGTGATTTTTACACTTAGACCACCCAGAATCTTGCTGTCTGATTTAGGGTAGAAACAAAGAGTACTAAAGATTATATATAATTCCATATTCAAGTGCTCAAATATATGCTTTTTGAAGTATCCCAAGAAAAGTGCATCTCAGGAACGCTATTTTTTCCTTTGTTCTTCTCCTGAACTTAGACTAAAACTAATGGAGTAGTTTCAAAATTACTCAGGTATAACTAAACAAATGAGCTGAGAAATACAAAGCAGATTATTGGAGAAAGTATGAAAGTAAAATTTAGAAAGGGGAAAATTTGAGAATTTCTTACAAAGATTGTAGAAATGGTGACTTGTCACAGAGGTCTAAGGGAAAACTTAAGTTTCACGACAGAGAAGAAAAATATATAGTTCTGATTTATTTATGACACAAGCTTCAGTCGCGTTATCACTGTTTTAAAGGATTAGCAATCATGAAGGATTCTTCAGAGGCTTTGGTGTTGAGTGGCTGCAGATGATGCTTCGGTCTCTTAGCTTTCTTGTTATTAAAAAAGTGATTATATAGCTCTTTCACAGATCAATCAAAAGCAGAAATGTTTATTCTGTAAACAGTAAAGGAAACTGTCTGACTCCAGGGAAAATCTTGAAACAGATGACAAGAGAAATACTGACAAATAAAACAAACAAATCAAGAGAGAGCTTTCCTCAGCTTTTGTCTTCCTTTCTAACAAGCAGAATGCTCCGCTCCTGATGATACTTCAAGTTTCTTTCAAACAAAGAAAAGAACTTCCAAAATCATTATGGATTACCGTCAAACCTGGTTCAGACTGGATGGAAATTTTATTTCCATCTTACCTATGTAAATGTTGAATTAAGCCTTGGACAATTTTTCTCCTTCAAAATAAGGAGCTGGCGTTAAATGAAACAATAGGTAAATTATTAGAATCTCCAAACAAATTCTAGTTAGTCCTGTAATGTAATGTGATGAAGACTCATGCTAAGTCCTGTGTTGATGGAGTAGGAGCCAATGCCAGCATGTGAGATGGTTCATCTGAACACTTGAACATTTCAAGGAAAGGCTGGATGTGGCTCTAAACAGCCTGGTGTAGTGGTTGGCAACCCTGCCCACAACAGGAGTTGAAACTAGATGATCTTTAAGGTCCTTTTCAACCCAGGCCATACTACGATTCTATGATTTGCCCTTAACAAAACTGAGAAGTCCCAAAGAGGTCCTTAATTCTCATAGAAGATGAGGAGTAGTACTACTTCACCTCCACATCCATGAAGGCAAACAACACATCTGAATGACCTGTACCCTTAAAACAGCAGCAGCCACCTTTGGTCAGAACCTACTACATCATCACTTACATGTTTTATAGTTACCACATCTATCTGCTACAGCTCAAACAAGCCAACTGTGATTTTCCCCCATTTATCTAAAGGAATTAAGGCCACTGAAAGATTTTGTTGCACAGCAAGTACCCATTTAAAGTTATTGCATGTTTAATGTTTGCTGACGCTGCTAACAAAAAAAAAAAAAACACAACACTCTATAGAGTCGATTTCCTCTTTAAAGCAAGTCAAACAGACTTTTCAACTATTAACAAGAAGAACAGGAAATGACTGGATATTTTAATCACAAGAACTCTAATGCCTTAAGGATGGAAACTGTAACTCAGTAAAAAAAATTGCTGAAGGCTAATTAGATCACATGACTAGCAATTCACACTTCTCATCAAACTCTACAAGAAAAATCAATTACTCTGCAGAGTAACTAGGTGCTCCAATAGACTACTAATTGTGTCATATGTAGGTGGAAGATACCATCTCCAAGACTTTGCTCAAGCTGCATTCATTTTCTCCTGTTAAAAATGCATTCCTGCACTTCTTTCACCTCATTTCTAGATCCATATCTAATGGTGGCGCTAAGAAGAAAAAAGAAAAAAAAAAAAGAAGAAAAAAACTATCAGCCTGACCTCATAGATTGCTTCAGCATCCCTATGCATAAACCTGCTGATGGCGTAAGAAGTTGCTTTAGAAGAAATTCTTGCTTTCTTGGGAGCAGGCCTCTGATAGAGATTAATCTCAGCAACTGCCTTCTGACTGGTGAAAAGGACAGACTACCTGATCAATCAGTTGATGTGTTTGGAGAGTCCTTATGGGGCAGGTGAATACTTAATATAAATTATAGTCCAGTCACATGACTCCAAGGAGCTAAAGAGGAATAATTTAAATGGATCAGAACAGAACAAACCACTGATACTCGCAATGATTATTTCAAGTTTCAGTCAGAGATGCAAAGCTACATCATTAGGTGATAAAAGATAAATGATAGGAAAAGAGAAAAGAACGAAGAGAAATTATATACCTGTAAAGAGTTGCCAGAGATAATCTGAGATAACGCAGAGTCTTTCCCAGGTAGATCTGTCTCTAAATGGAAAGTCTCAGTTCTGAAGTCACAAAATTGTAAAGATTTATTAGACCTTTTAGACTTCATTATTTAGGAGTATAATCAAAACGAGTTTGAGTCAACCAAAGCAGTTTGCAAAACCATAAGCTCTTACAACTCTAGAAGCACCAACAAGCATTTGTCAACACAAGCATACACTCTGCTCCCATACCTATGACCACCTCTGTGGCCTCACTCTCTTTTTTTCAGAGGAAATTTGAGGTTCTCACTCTCAGCACATGTACACTAAGCACCTTGCCTCTTTCTCTGCTTTTCACATGCAACTTTCCCCTTTTTGATTAAAATTCCTACATTCTTCTCTTTTTATTTATCCTGTTTCCCTCCATTCCCTCTTCCATGCCTCTCCACTCCCAAAATTTTCACTGCATCAACGCAAATGCAAAGGATACTCAAGTCCTACAGATTCATTTTGCATGAAATCTCCAGCATAAAGCTGTACTATTTCAGCCAAAACCTACATCCAGCGTCCTGCCAAGGGGGGCAGGAGAAAAACAGAAACTGCAGTAATTGCAACCTTTCCCTGTTCACATCCTCTCAAAATGTGGCTGAACACGACTTCCAGGCTTGTTCCCTCAGCTTTGTGAAGCAACTTTTTGCAGAGACTTGTTTTGCATCAAACAAGATGTTTCTATAACTAATCATGGCATCATTTCCCTGCCTGCTGTATTTCCAGCTAGGTGACATGCTTTCTCCTTTTCTTCCTCACCCATCCCTTCATCTGAAGAATTTCTTCAACTCCACCGAAGATGTTTTTGCTTTAAATCTCACTTTAAATAGCAATTTAAAAGGTTAAAAAAATCAAATAATCAACAAAGAAAAGAAACCTAACAAGAACAACAGAATTCAGACTAAGCTATCTAGTCTACTATGATGTATTTCATTACACCCTAAACTTCTTTCCCTCTAATTTGATTTACACCTAAATTGTAAGCTAAGTTGATAACATCTTTTTGCTCTGCACTTGAACACCATCAAGCCCAGCAGAACAACATGACTTCAGTACTAATAATTTGATAAAAGTAGTAAGAATTTTCTTCTTGTTTCCTAGTATTAAGGATACATTTTACCTTCAATTCAGTCTCAGAGAAGGAAAAAAAAATTCAGAGGCAATGACCTTAAGAATTAAAGACAAGTATTTCTAATTCCCAAACTATTTCAGCTTCTTGTTACCAAAAGGCACAGGCAGTTGGTAATTCAGAAACTGCTGTAAAGAAAAACACACTAAGACACAAATTCAATTCTACCAAAAAATGCTATACACGAAAAATTATGATAAAGTCTGTATTCAAACAGTTCTTGGGCATTCCAGTAAGCAAGCCAGAGATGCGCAGATCTATGTGGGAAATCTTGTTTGAATAGATTCAGTCACATGAAGTGGGTTTGACAATGGTGAAGAGGCTTTTTAAAGCTCACGTTCCGTTCTGAATGAAGACAAGTATATATACATTCTGTACTCTTAAAGCTTCCTGAAGACTGCTTTTTTGTGTTTTTTTTTTTTTTCTTTTCTTTTTCATCTTTATCCCAGTGAAATACGAAGGAAGCAAAAAAGAAAGCAGACACGTTTGATGGAAAAATTGTGGTTACCAATGTAAGTCTCTCCGCACCCAATATACCTCATCGTCCCAGGAAAGGCGCTCTGGGGCTCACAAGCTATGATGTGCCCAAGCAGGTATGTTTTATCATCAACAATGAAGAAGTGTTAATGTATTTATTATCCCTGAAAGTTCCAACATTATTCAAGTACTGTACACTCTGGTATTTCCTACAGTAACATCAGCTTTCTATTAATGTTTTCTTCTGGTAGTAGTTAAAGTTGACATGATAGATTTAGGGTCTGTCATCTTTGAGAAGGGAAGGTGAGGCAAAGAAGCACAGGTTTGATGATTACTTGGCCAGCCACAAGCAAAGAGATTATGATTATTATTTTTGTCATTTTTGTTTTGTATGTTCTGAAGTGTTGTCCTAAGCATTGCAAAAGGGGAAAAAAAGTCTGCCAGCAGGTTTTAACCTTGTGAATGAGTTGATCAGTTAGAGGTTTGGGGAAAAGTTGTAACATCTCTAGTCAAAATTCTTACAACTTTACTACAGGAAAAAGGCTTTGCTCTGATACAACTTTCAAGTTTTCAACTTTTTTTTTCAACTTTCAACTTTTTTTAAAATATACATAAACATATGTATTTTTAGAAAGTATTATTCACAACAGATAGAACTGCTTTGCTCAAAGTATCATACAGAAAACACAAGATTGAATTTTCAGCAACTTCAACCTTCAGAGAGCTGAAAACAGCAGCAAAGGATGCATTCCTTTCTTTTACTTTGAGAAACACACCATAGCCTCCTCCAAAAGACCTGCCTACTACCATTTTCTCAGCAAGGATCAATGGACATATGCCAATTGCGTTCACTCAGATATTTTCACAGGTGAAGGTGCTCCTAGCTGCACCAAAATTATTGCAATTATTAATAAAAAATATTAATGCACAGAAATGATACTCTAGAAAAATTGCCAGCTAATACATGCTAATTAAGAGTGACCTTACACCAAGGAAGCTCTCACCACTGAAGAGAACCGGTGTCCTGTTGCTGGGTTCCAACAGCACAGTATCACTACTCACTGCAACTTCTTAATATAGATTATCTCGTGTTGGCTGTAATGACTGCAGATAACTTGGCTGTGAATTCACATCCTTAGCTTTTCCATGATGAAATCAGTTAGTGTAACAGCAGTAATTGGTCCCATCTTCAGACACTCCTAGAAATAACTCTTTCTAGACACACCCACTGAGCACAAATTCTGAGACACAGGAGTCAGTTCATCACATTGTTTTTGTCAGCACTTTTGGTACACCTTCAAATTACATATGAAAAGACTTGACTGTCTAGAGCACATTCATTCAACAACTCTGTTTTTCTTAGCAGCTTGCCTTCAGGTTACAAATTCCCATTAATGTGTCAGTTCATGAAGATAATGCAGTACAATGCAGCAAACAGTCATTTATCATCTGTATCATCATGCTGCAAAATACTGCTTTCAAATGCAATATTGACAAACACAGAAAATTACAGCTGCTTATCCTTGTTTGTGTTGCTTCTTCTTTATGAACCCTGTCAGGTTCAATTACTGGCCAAGAATATCAACCCTTGTTCTGGCAACATATGCAAAAAAAGAACAAGTGAGTTCAGATGGCAGATAAGTCAACTGGTAAAATGACTTATAGCCACGAAACTGAAGAGACAGCGAGTTTGTTTATGTGGACCATGGCTTAACCCTCCAACCACTCCAGGAATTTCAGACGTGCTCTTACGCACATGTGGCATGACATGTTAGAATTAAATTCAGAAGAAAGAGGAAAGACTGAATCAGAAGTTTCTGAGCACAAAACCACCAGTCTTAGAGAAGATATGCATGAAAAAAAAAAACAGCAAGTATGTACGTGTTTCTTAATATTGCAAAGAGGGAACTGACCTATTTTTTTTTTTAATCAGAAAATATAATGCTCAAATAAGAATGCAAAGATTACATTTTTGAAGCTCAGCAACATTTAAAAACAATCATGTTGTATTTTATACCATTTTATAATGGTAAGAGCCTTCTATAATCTTTAAAAGATGATTGAGAATATACACAGGCCTGCCCCTTAAATCTTGCCTGAGGGCTAAATCCAGCTCCTCCAACCCAAACACGGGGCCACGTCTTACTGTCCACTAACTTCTACTTTCTTAAACTAGTTTGCCTAGACCTACAAAACTATTGCCATCAATGTCTCAAGAATTAAAAACAGACAAATCCTATAAGTTAAGGCAATCATATCAATTTTTATTCAACTCTTGCAGTTCTAATTCCCAAGAAACAATCAGTTTTCCTTATTTATTTTCCCAGTTCAAGGAGCAGAAGTGAAAGCTCATCTGCTGACCTCCTTTGGCATTGCAGATACTGAATATTGGGAAAATATGCAATAGCTGGAGGAAACATTGTGCCATTGGTATGATATAACCATGAATGTTGTTGACCTGAGTCAGGGGTCTGGCATTTGATTAACTGCATTTTCCATTGAATGTCAGAGATATGAAACTCAGATGACAAACAGAGTCCTTTAACATGGATAGGACCACGCAAGATACAGAAGACCAAACTGTGCTGTTATTTATTTCATACAGTTGGAATAAATTTGTTATAATAAAATCAGATTTCTTAATTCTTAAAGAAAAACGTTAATGAGTTCAGACTGCTCAACAATTCTGGACAAATAACTCTGCTTAAACTGCTTATAACATACTTGGTCCGCAACATTTTTTTTTCTGTGGTGAATGCATAAAGTAAGTTAAGAAAAGGTAAACTGTAAGCTAACTCTGTCTAATGTACCACTTAGTGCACTTCTACAGTCATCATAATAAGAGAAAAAAAACTTATCACTGTGTCTTTGAGTTAAAGCCATACAGGATACATTTCCTTAAACTATTTAACAAGGTGTACTTTAACTGGCTGGTGTTACTCTGAAAACTCCAGAAAGGAAAGAGCAGTGATAGTAAGCCATGCTCTGGCAGCTACCATCACATTGTACAGATTGTGACCTTGTGTAGTACAATATCTAGGGAAACAAATTAAATTCAGGAATAAGGGCCCAGAGAATGAATAAATAAATAACCAACAACTGGAGTACAGCTAATGAGATAGATGCAGTTCAGTAAAGTGAAGCTTTGCAACAGGAACAAGCAGCGCATGAGGTTTTCTAGAAAAGCAGTTTGGAAAGTATAGAAACATCTCTAAAGCTGGTACAGAGAGTGTGGATCACTGTTGATTTGACAATTTAATTTAATTTACATAAGCACATACCTTGTTTGGATTGCTAAATCAAAAGGAACAAAACCTACTACCTGCTTGACAGGAGAATATTTGGTTAGCCTGCCTATTTTGCAAATTAATACTTTGAATTTCTGTTCTGAGTATTTTTTAAATGAGATTTTCAGTTTTAATTTAGATAACTCAGAGAAAAAAAGACAACTAAAGATGAATTGGATATGAAAATCATAGAACCAGATCAATTTAAACACTACAACATAAGAGAATACAGTAAGATCACAACAGAGGTTGTTGGACCTGCAAACTCACATTTGTGGGGGAAAGCAATTCACACTGCTTTATGGATTCCATGTGACATCATAATTTTCCTTGATACTCTCATAGTAGCAGGTTTTCTTATTAGCAAACTGTTAATGAACAAAGGTAAGAACTGCCTACGTTGCATTCCAAGTGCTACAAAGAGAGAATGTACCATCAGGTCTTGTTGAGGAGATCGGTTTTACTGGTGTCAAGTGAGAATGAAGGAAGATTTGCCATCTAAGATCAAAATGCAAAACAGTAAAGATAAAGAGCCTACAGTAAAACAGTATTTTTACTCACCTCTGACTTCAAACAAGCATTTCAAAATATTTGGAGAAAGTATGCAAGTAAACTCATTTGGTATTTAAACAGTGAAGTATAAACACTTTCTGCTCGTTACCCAATGAACATTAGTATGAAATCCAGGTTAGGTTTACATCTGTTATGATATAAACAGCTTTGCAGAGGTTCGTTTTGTGTCATATTGGTCACTTACATCAAACTTCTCCAAATTCTTTTACTCTGAACAGAAGCACACACTTCTCCTGCAATAACATTGTGCTTTTTGCTTTGTTTATACTGCACCTTTGCATCAGAATGCAAACTTTTCTTCCCTGTGTTGGCCTATTTACCTAACCACTGCTTATCAAATGTGTTACAACCTTCAGTCATCCAAAAAGTGCATGATGCACTCATTAACACAACATACCTCAATCATCACTATGTACTTGACAGCATAAAATAAGGTAAGAATGTCTAAGCTAGTAGACCCAATCTTAAATTAAGCACTACATTTGTTTAAAGTTATTTTAACTCATATTACATAAATTGCTTTACATAGGTAGCTTATTTTTGGTTCTATCCTGAAGACTTTATACATACATGCAACAATATTTACAGAGATTGTAAGAGTTCTATCAAACCTAGCCATATGAAAACTAGTACTACCACAGCACAACTTTCACCACACCATGAGTAAAATACAACACGTGTAGACGTATCTCATCACAGTCTGTAGAAAGACTTCTGCATCCCTTACCAAAAAGCTATATCTGGCCTTCCCCTGCCAGCTTGAAGTTACACTTACGGAACCGTTCAAAGGTTTTTAGCAATTCAGTTGTATCACATGTAAATGCCAGATGTGACAGTCTGCCAAAACAGAACAATACAAGGCCACCTTTCAGATTGACATCCCATCAGTTGTCCCAGAGAGGCACAACTCCCTTGCATCTTTCTTTGTTAACTGCCTGCTTCACACAGGTCATTTCCTGTTTCACATTGGCTGCCTAAAACAACAGTCTCATGCCTCTCACATCTGTAAAATCTTTCAGCAAATGGACCACTGCCAGCCTCTCATGCAGCTGAAATGTCCAGAGACTGTGCAAGCTCCTGAACTTGTGAGCTACAGCCTGTGCTCCTCCATGGGATTCAAAACAATCACTTTCTGAGTGAGTTTCTTCTAGAACAACATTTATTGCTTCTTCCTCTAAAGGACCCATGTTTTTTTTTTTTCCAATTTCTTTACACCGGTT
Organism: Tragopan temminckii; assembly: GCA_028571105.1. Classification (NCBI taxonomy): domain Eukaryota; kingdom Metazoa; phylum Chordata; class Aves; order Galliformes; family Phasianidae; genus Tragopan; species Tragopan temminckii. The sequence goes on along the minus strand of JAOWBP010000001.1, from coordinate 24,655,259 downwards.
ATGGCACTTCTCCCCCTTCACCCTTCACTCATCCTGTGTGTATGAAGAAGTCAATTCTGTTAACGGCACAATGATTCTAGATGAAAAAACCCTACATTACAATAAGATAAATCTGCAAGTGAATTATGTTAAAATGAAGTTTTCAATTAGCAAAATCCTTATTACGCAGTTTTCTTAAAAAAAAAAAAAAAAAAAAAGTCACCTCACAAAAACAACACAGCTGTTGCAAGTAGCCACAGATCCTTAAAGGCTTCTATCAGAAAAAAGTGTTCATAAACACTGGATGCTATTTGTACACCCACCTGTGTCAAGCAAAAGCATCATAGATACATAGATCCAAGAAGTATCCTGGTCAAAAGAGTAATAACCAAAATTTCATGAAACATCCAGATTTTAATAGTTAATAAAGAAATAAATACAGATGTAACTGCATTGCCATCAAGCCAAGTATGGGAAAGGAAATGAAGACCTGCTTGCCAGAGGCCTTCAGCAGGGCCCAGACCACTGCTGTTCTGACAGTGAGGGGAGCATTATATCATGTGCAGGGCTTAGGGATTGGGTCCATTGCTTAATATTTGACTAAAAAACTACCTTGTAGTAGCAGGGATAATAATTTAAGCTTTAAGATGACTGCAGCAAGAGCCCCAAAGCCTCTACAAGGCCACTGATTCACATTCACAAGGGAAAACGAAGTTATTAAATGTGAACTAGGAATACTGCAACAGGGAATTAAGCTACAGATTTGGCCAGTAATGAAAGGAACAGTGATGAAAAATGATTAAAGCATAGGACTGTGTTGCAGAAAACACAAGTGCTCAGCTATTTAGTTGCCAAATGACGTGACCTGGATTACACAAGGCCCAACATATGCTTGGAACAGATACCAGCGTATGCAGGTTGTGCAAGGCAGTTCTTGCACGCCTGGCCCCTACAAGCAGGGATTTTCTGGCACACAGCACATCATTTTGTACCCTTCTCCTAGCCCTGACCTCCCATGTTGGCTAATCAGTAGCCCTTCTCAGGTCAGACTCAGCGTAGAGGCCTTTGTGGTTGGAAGCACTCTGCTCAACGGGGATGCCTCTCAACCACCTCTTGGAGCTGCGGCCCCAGCCTACACTCTCCTCAGAAGGCTGCCTGGGAAGAAAAATTTGAGATAGCCTCTACACTCATGAACAACCTAATAGCTTCATTTTGCACATTTGCTGAAGAAAGTGAGCCCCTGCATCCCATTTGCCTGCCTCCAAACTCTGCCAGGAGATAAATCCTGACCAGGGATTTTTTGTTATTTCATTCAAGCACAATGAGATTTTCTCCTAGTAGATTCTGATTTATTACTATGTTATTCTAGGGAATAACTTTTGAGCAGTTCAGTAAGATTTGGAGGAAAACTATGTTGCTGCAAGTAGAGCTCTTTCTGTGATGACCTATTATGTTTCAAAAGGCTTAAAAGGAAAAAGACTAGAAAGTCATAAGATGTAAACTTTAAAAAACAACAACAACAAAGTTTTTAGCTTGTTTTTCCTAAAATTCACTAAGCTTTTTGTGAATGTGCGATAAGGATGACAGGTAGGAAGATGGATTAGCACTGTGTTATGGGCAATAATGGGTGTGGGTGCAGAGGGGAAACCCTCAGAACACAGAGGAATAATAGTTCAGGATAAAATAACCTGAAAGATCACGATGTCTGTGAGAAAGATTGGAGATTTCCATCATCTCTTGTATCCACATAGGATTTCCTTCCACAGTATCTGAGCAGTGTTAGCCCAAAGGACCAGTCTGGAAAACATGACAGGGAAGAGGCAGGAAACAACAGAAATATACGCTCTAATGGTAAAGTGCCTTCAGACCACTGCATGTGTTTACATACTAAAAGTCAAGATTTCCATACACAGATGGCACCCAGTGAGGGAAAGAGGTGAAATCAAACCCTGCACTCCTGCCTTGTTCCAGTCTCTCATCCCATAGACATCAGGAAATCACCACTGTAGTTGTGGTCAGGGACAGTTTAGTTGTTCATGGAGTGGGTGGAAGAAAGAAAAATGAAATGTTCCTTAATTACACAAAATTTATTTCTAAAATATTCTGAATTCTGTGCTGTGTGGACAAAATCAGTCACACGTATATCCTTCTGCTGTGCGAGCTGCCTTGTCCTCAATAACCCTCTCTGCTGCTCCCAGAGCTCCTCTCAAACTGATAAAGTCCCTCCATCACAAAGCTTTTTGAGATTAACCCTGCATATGCACCAGCATAGGTCTTCAGCACATTCTAACTCTATCTCTGGCACTCCCTCACCATGCAAATTTATTTATTTTCACCATAACCACACCATGAATTGAACAGATTAAAAATAACTTCCTTTCATGGATGGACTCTTTTCAACTTGTTCCCATCTCGCTTTGAGGCCTGTCATGTAAGGGGAGCCCATCCTTCTGGCTCAGATATGCTGGTATGGACTAAACCTGCAACTAGGAGGTGGTTTTAATTGTCTTTCAGCTGATAGGTGTCATTTTCCAACCAAGTGCAGGAGCTAACTGTACAACACTTTCCCTAATCACCAGTCTGGGGGAAGCAGCAATCAGAGGCTCCCAGAAAAGATCAGAGAAGGAAAATGTCATCATCCCTTCCCATACAAGAAAGAGGGGACCATGAACTAGTAATCCCAGGTAGGATCACCTTCATTACTGCTATGTTCCAGCAGCGCAGGCACTCAGATGACAGGCCGAAAAGGGGGCAAATTCATGAAATGTTCCTACAGCTCCAGAAACTCTTTCTTTTCCCACATCTTGGGTACTCTTTCCTCACTCCGCTACAACGATCAGAAAAAGCTTACCTGTTTAATTAGTGAGTGCTGAAAATCTGCTAGGGACATCTCGTAAAAAACATACAAAAGGAAGAGAAGACTCACGAAGTGGTAAAAACAACAGCTTCATGCATCCAGCTAGGGAATCCCTTTAGCATTAGAGATGCCACTACATATCACAGTGGAAACCAAATGCCACAGTCAGCACGAATGCAGTACATAGGGTATGGCTGTTCTACAGAACATTTATTTCTGATGTAGGTGTAGCAATTACTTTTAAAAAAACAATGCCAAAATATATTTATACTACTTGCAGTAAGAAGAATAAGGAGCATTGATAACAGGACAATCAAATAAGGAGAAATGGGAAAAAAGACAGCACCTTTAGAAGAAGCAGTCAGCTTGACAGAAGCATCCAGAGAGATTGCAAAACAGCATGGTTTAGCAAGATCCTAAACAGCAGTGAGTTAGCAGCTGACAGAACATAATAACTAGCAGATTAATATATATTTTTTTCAGTATGAGATCAGAAAACTACAGAAACTAACATTAAAGTACCAGCATTTTTGAAGAGAGTGAAATAACAGATATTAAATGAAGCCATGGGACTAAGGGTGGTGCAGGGCAGGGTCAGTCCTGGTGGACAAATGCTCTGCCAAAGCTCCTAGGTTCACGAAAATGAGAAAACCAATGAACTGCAGCAGACTGTATCTCCTAATCTTCAAGCAGTAACAGCAAGTCAGATGCCAATTTTCTTCCCAAGTTGGAAAGCACTTTTTGCGGCTGCAGAGGGACACCACCACTGTCTTTATCTGGAAGCTGTTACTACACAGAAAACTCCAAGCAATGATGGAAGATGAGCAGACTGCTGCATTATAGATTTAGCTAATTTCACTAGCAGGAGTAAGTAAAAGAAGTTTGTCTAGGACTTCCTACAAGAAGAATAGAGCACACAAAAGACAATTTACTTCTGGACTTTAGGACAGGCTTAGTACAAGGAATGTGCAAATGCTACGTCACTGCTTACTATGTAGGCTCCTTACCACTCCAGTACTTTTATTACTCTTCTGTGCAAAGGTACCTAAAAGCTGAGCTGTAAGCTAAGCTAGCCACCGTGCAGAGACCCTTCACTGTTGACTGCTACACTTCATGAACTTCATGATCACAGAACTTCTTTGATCAGCAACAGAAGACAATGTTTCCACACCCACCTCTGATACACAAAAGAAAGAACGATTATGATTCAAGAATGGGAAAAACGTTTTTTTAACTAATTACTTCAACAGTTGAAAATAAATTGCTGGATTTGTGACTCTGGGGAAGGTGGGGGATTTTACAAGACCTCATGGAGTTGGAGCAAAGATACAAATGTACAAATTTCTTTTCTTGATATCAAGTCTTTTGTTTGTCTCGTCTTGTTCCTGGAAGAATGTCCAGGCAAAATAGGAACAACAACATAGTAGACTGTGCTGGATTTAAATAAGATTAAAACAATTCTAAAGTCAGTAGTTGTACAGGAATTCTGTCATGTTGACAATGCTATCAAAAAAACTTGTATTTCTAGGAAGGTTTTGGTAATAACTCTATGCTACTACATTATCCGTGTCTTGATGTCCTTCAGCAGCCTGTACAGTATTTAGGATGAGCATGTACACTCAGAGTGCTGCAAGAGCAAGGCAGGATGTGTATTAGTAGGAATTAATTGCTAGGATGTTCCTAAGTTTTTCATGACTAATAAAGATAGGCATACTTGCTGTCACAAGTAAAGAACAAGGGTGTTATTAAAAATTGGCATGACTAGCACCTAAAACATCCTCTGGCAAGTGATTAAAGAACTGGATTAGTCCTAAGTTAAAAAAAAAAAAGTCAATGATCAACTCCAAAAGATATAAACTCTATTTTTTCTATGGGTACCAATAACCACTATGTTTTGAGGACATTACAGAAGTAGCAGAACACTTTGACAATGTCTAGATCCAAAACAAACAGGTAAAAAGGTCCAAGATACAGCAGGATATCTCAGTCTCCTTATGGAAAAGGGCACACATATACAGTAAGTAATGAGAGAACTGGAAAAGACAACTCAGCTTCAGGCTAAGATCCTAGGATCTCTCAAATTATTGCCACAGGCATGAATTTACTAGTAGAAGGAAAGAATAGAGCCTTCGGAGATTTTAGCTCCTCATTAGCACATTGCTCCTATATCAAATAACCAACCTCCACACCCCCTTCCCTCATAAATTCAGATATTTTTTTTCCTCCCAGATCTTACTTCCACACCCAATTTATTAGTAGTGTATTTATGTAATGTTATGCATGCCACAACATTACCCAAGAGATTTGTATGTTGGCTGTAATTACAGTTTGTGTGCTACACAGATTAGTGGAAATTATATGAAAGTGTCCTTTATAGCCCTTTGCACTTAGTGAAGTTACCTTCTCTTCCAGGAAACCCTTCAGCATGATTTCTATGGAACCACATACTCAAGATTTTACATTTTACTACTCCTCCTCTGCCTCATGCTCCTCCCCCCCCCAAAAAAAAAAAAAAAAATTAATAATAAAACAAGGTTCTAGAAAACTTTGCGTCACCAGGGAAAGTTGCATTTACAAGTATCTGGGAAATTAAAATGAAGGAGATTTCTTCCAACACTGGAAGAAGTAATTCAAACATAGTCCTGTCAGACCAGAATAACAATGATGTTTTTAATCTGTGTCTCAGAGTAGCTCCATTTGGAACTTCGCAGTTCGACAACAGAAGCTGTCTTCACAATTATATATATATATATGGGCGCACATAAAGAAAGGTGACAAACGTTACAATAGACAGTGAAACCTGCCAGCTAGTGGTTGAAGATAAGCTTCCATCATTCAGAGCAAACCAAAGGCCTCTAAAAATTGCCCACTGCTTATGTGGGACTTGTTTACACCCATCCAATGCAAGCTGTAGCTGCAGAGCAGCTTCACACAGAGTCAAGACACAAGAGTTGCCCACTAGGTTGTGGACTAAAGAAGTTTTAGTTCATTTGGGCCATCTTAAGTCTTACTTTGCTACATTACAGATGAGTAGAGGTGGAACCCAGCCAGCTGTCTCTGCCATCCCAGTGATGGGAAATGCTTAGAGTTCAAATGCCATCCATACCCTTCAATCTAAACGTCTGCACGTTTGCCTTTTATCAGGGTATCCTTACGGAAGTTATTAGTTCTTCATATTCACAAGATGTGGGCTCACGTGGTTTTTATAAACCAGATATTCACGCATCATTTCCAGAAAAACTCCAATTTTTGTAGAGGGCAGCTGTGATAAAATAAACTCAGAGATAAAGATGCGATCATGAAAGGGGAACCAGTTAAACCTACACCAGACAGTAGCAAATCACTTCAGGGGAACATATCCTTCACAGACACCTGTAGCTATTTAAGAAGTTCAGCACAGCTGAACCACATATTATTTGATCTGCCTCTGTTAATGTAACTTCTATTTTCCCATCGCCTTAATCCTTTGAGAGATATACAAAATGGAAATTATTGATGAAAGAGGTTGAACAGATGCTGCTGCTTATTGTTGCATCTTCAAAATCTTTTATTCAAAACCGAAATAAAATGGACTTGGGGAATAAGTTCCCCAGTTCCACTGAAAACAAGAGGCGGCTTATGGCACAGTGCAGATAGAGGAAAACTCATCAAGTGAATTCTGTCACGCTATTACTATCGTGCATGAACACATGTTGTTACTCTAAGAATTACTTGGCTGGATTTTTAGCCTTCTGCAAAATGCTGTTACTGTGGGTACTAAACCAACAGTTCTGCACAGAATTTTAAAAGATATACTAGAGGTTTCTTAATAAATCTTCTAGTTCAAATTGTAATGAATTTAATGGCCAGTTCCTCACTTCACTGCTTTTCTGGCAACCGAACCTTCTCATTTATTTAATTTTATTATTTATAAACCTGTGATGATTCATGGAAGATTACCTGGCAATAAATCTTTCTGTAAAATAACTGTACTTACACAGACAAGTTTATATTCCTCTTCTGTTCCCTCACTCAAAACAATTAACATAATATACAACAACTAGGTTTGCATTCTGAGCACTGTTTTTAAATACATTTTTCTTCTGTCAAAAAAACTGCAGATTATTTTTTCAAGCACAAATAATGAATAGTTAATTGCTTTTTGCTTTGTTCTTAACTTCCAGAGTTGACCTGGGGCACTCTGTTTCTTTGAAAAAAAGAGGAAGATAGATAATAGGCATTTCTTTAGGGTCTCCCATCTATCACTGTTATCAGGACAGGAATGGAGATCTTTCCTACTGCTCTGCTGATAATTCAAGAAGTTCACCATGTGAAACTGCCTCAAGTTTAATATGTTTGTTTAATACAAGAGATTTGAAGTTCTACAAGAAAAATAAACACATTCTTTCAGCCTAACTTTAAAGGCTCAAATCTGACAGGCTGAAAAGAAAAATAAAACCCTCAAGCTCCATCTTAAAGGGAACAGTTTTTCTGTTCACTGTTAGCAATGCTGTCTGTATGAAGGACACGTAGTTCTTCATGAGCCTTCTAGCTCATTTTTTTTCCCCTTCTTTTATTAAGTAGCTCTTGAAGCAATAATCAATTTTAATTAAATGTGGAAGCTGTAATTTTAGCAGAATTCATACGCTAATCAAGATCCTGCTGGCAACAGCCAAACCAGTGCAAAAGAACAGCTGAAAAACAGCTGCAGGACAGACAGCCTGCTGACTATATCCCTGTTAGTAGCTCTAGTCCTCAAATTAGGAGGCCTAGAAGAGGATCTATAATGCTAAACACATAGTTACACTGGAAAGGATAGAGGATGTGGACAGGGACAGCATACAGTCACAGCCTATCTGTGGCACAACAGGCTAGGGAAGGAAAAAACTTGTTCTTAGCAAGCATTTGCAAATAGACAAACCTGTTGCTTGCTTAATGTCATAATTTTCTTCCTCCTTTCCCTGATCTCTGTAGGCAGTTTGCCTATTCATTCTTCACAAACACAGCCATCTATTCACACAATTCTTTCATGCAAAGAAAGGAAAGCCAGCCAACTTGCTGTAATTGGAAAGGTGCAACCAACTCTAAAGCATAGATTCAGCATGCTGACACCTGTTGACGATGGTGTACATCATGTCGTCAGTGTTACACCTGTGTCTAGTGTCCCCCTAACAGAACTCTCCCCATGCTCTCCAATACAACAGGTTCCCTTACCAGTGAACTGAAGATGGAGTCTGGAAGCAGACAAACTGAGAAGATGGACGGGCAAGTTAAGATGCAAGCAAACACCAGCACTAGTATTTTGAATAAGAAACATCTGCTACTCTTATGCTTCTATTTTATGGCATCTCAAGATTGTACAAACTTAGCAAGCAACTACTAAAAAGTAGTTTCTTCAATTTCTCAAGTCCTTGCCACTTGAATTTTCAATCTTTCTTGTATTAGCATAATAATGTAAAAATTCTTGTTTAAAAAAAAGCTGGAAGATATACTGAAGTTCACCCAACCCCACCTGGTATACCTCACAGGGAGGTGCGGCATTCATTACACTAATCTTCTGTACTAAATGATGACAGTTGTAGAGCTCAGCAGAGACAGCAGGAGGGAAAGAAGTCTGTGCTGGCAGGTTTCATACTCACTGACATCTATATAATGTAAAGACTCACAACTTTCTGTTTGTTGCAAAAAAAAACAAACAAACAAACAAAAAAAAACAACCAAAAACAGAAAGGTGAAGAAGACAACAACAGCCTTTACTTGCTACCTACAGCAGTCCCCAGTACATCTCATTCAGCTTGTTCTAGTGTCTGATCTAGTTCTAATTCATCAGTGTTTTTTATTTTAGCCTTATTTCCTTGCGTAGACAGACAGCCCAAGTTCTCAATTTTGCAAGAACAGCAAATACATATGTATATATTTTTTATGTGATTGCCTTATTTGATGTAGTGAACAAAACAAAAGAAGCTATGGAAGTTAAAAAGTACTTTGTAGTGATAAACCCTGGACAGACAAGTCATTTAAGCTAAAGGATAATGCTAACATAAAGGCCATAAAATAACTTAGCCTTTCAAATGTGGAGAATTTAATTATGTATTTCAGCAAGATTCTTTTCTGCCCAGCCGACTGTACTTAATAGCAGAAGAGAGAAGAAACACCTAAAGTGTATTGAAAACGTCATCTCATAACCAAGGCTAAGCTGTTAAATATCTTCAGAAGTAAAGAGCAATACAGATCATCTAGTCCATCTTCTGCAAGGAGCACATCTGTCCTGTCATCATGGATAGGTGTCCCTGAAAAGTTTATATAGAGCACTGCACTTATATAACCCTCTAACCTTTTCCAGCTTAGGCTGGAGAGGTCACTTACACAGACCAGTAGCTGGCTTCAAAGCTGATGGCTGAAAAAAGAGTGACAGCGATGTATCCTTCCTTACCCTCTCAGCAAGCCCACTCCAATTACTCTCATATTTACTGACTTCTGTGCTCACTCACATTTCATTTTTGCTCTCTTTGATGGTACAGACATCCTGGCTCCATCTGTCATAGGGTTAAAATAACCATCTCTGATTTCAGAAGCTTCTATGAACTACAAAATAGAGCCCTAAACCAATGAAGATTTTAAAGAGGTTTCCCTGCCCACCCCCCTCCTCCCACCCAAGAAAGCCGGTCCCTTTTCCAGTTGAAGGCAAGTAGAGATTCGCTTGAGTTTCAACAGACACAGGAGACAATACTTACTATACGGAACTATCATGAAGATAAATATTCTTTTTTTAAAAAACTATATTCACAACATTTTATTTTAGGAAAAGAAAGCCAGCTGACCCTTCAGCTTATATAGCCTGTTACAGTAGGCTCATTATTGCCTAGAATGTGTCAATGTACTGTTTTCAAACTTCAGAAAACATTATAAATCTGATGACATATTTGCCTAATGAGCCATTCTGAAAGCCTACAGAAGGCAAAGCTGAAATATCTCTAACACATGTTCACAGTAACAGTCTAGTGAACTGGGATATACTCCCTTTAAACCCATCCACTTCTCCCAATTATGTATTACGGTTTCTACTCTGTGTATTTGCCCATCAGACAATCTGTCATATATTAATCAACAGCACATGACAGCTCACATATCCCAGTAGACAGACAATACAAGTGCTCTGTTAATACAGGCATTCCATCATTCATCTAGATTTTAATATTAATACACTCCACTGTACTGCAGACATACCATTTTTAACCTGCTGCATGAACTAGGAGAATAATGCATAACAGATGCTCATGTATTTTGGAATGGAAGGTAATATTTTGAATGAATTTGAAGGCATAATTTATAAACAGCTTCCCAAGATTTCTTGTATTTGCAGATGAATTATGTTCCTGACAAAGACACTAATTAATATCAGCTTAATCTCCATCAGTGCCACTGCTCTTTTTACTAACATTCTTTGTAAGAAAATTATCAGGAAGCTGGCTATGTAAATAAAATACTCAGCATAGATGCTGGGCATTCAGAAATTTTTCTAGCATGTTCTTCGTAATGTCTACTGCTGCAGGAGGCAGTCTTTTGGCTTTTCTCCTTCCCCTATAATTTTTGAGAATGACCTCAGAAAAGCACTAGCCTCAGTGAAAGGAAGGAAATCGGCAAACACTGAACAAAATCCATTAGGATTGTTTCAAAAGCTGGCTTCCAAACACGGAACATCTAACATATAATAAAGTCTTGCTCAGCTCATATAATTCCCCATTTATTGCCATGCAAAATTCATTTATACATTGACTAAACAGTCCACTTAAATACCTGTAGTTGTGGTCAAAGCTTTGGAGATGAGTTTAAAGAGCAATTACTTCCAGAATTCTTTGTGCAGTCACATTGGGCTTAGCAGAGCAGACAGGATAATTTTCACATAGCCTTCCCAACCCAAGGAAGTTCACCATTCTCAATTTATCTGAAATAGGTTTTGGACACTTATTTAAACACAAAACAGACTACACAAAAGAGGAACCTTATCCAGAAAAAAAAAACAACAACCCTCTGAATATATCATCTTCATCAATGAAACTTAAAAAGAATTCTGACATGCCAGGAAGGGAGAGAACAAAACCATTTTTTTTAATACTTTCAAGTAATATCTGCAAAGAGATGTCTTTTTTTTTTTTTTTTAAACACAAATTAAAAGAAAACAGCAAAACCAAATAAAACATCCACCTAGACATCCTGTGAGGTTAGCTAGGAAAATTTAATTCTTTGGCACTGGAAACAGTGGCTCACAAAACAAAGCAAAAAAACAAAACAAAACAAAAAAAAAAAAACCACCAAAACATTTGTTACAAGGTTATCATCAGGTGACGGAATTAAGAGAGACATTTGGGTTTAACAGAGTGCCAACAGAGTAAGGAAAAGCTGGAGCAGAAAGTCAGGCTCTTGTGCACATGCACAATGGTCAGCAGTGAGAGCTTGACTGCTAGAGACTGTGATTTGACCAAAGCCCGACCAAACACCGAAGGCTTCCACAAAAACTATGCTGACTGGAGCTGAAGGTCCATCAAACTCGAGGTCTTGGCTGCAGCTTATCAGTATCCAGAGCCAAAGAAAGAAGGCAGGCGCAGAGAAAAAGGCATACTTCCCCCAGTGCATCCTCCTGGACTTTATAAGAAGTTCATTATGGAATTTGCAGTCTTTGAGGGAGTTTTAATCCAGTAATCTGTAGACTGGTTTTCAAGTTGTACCAAATGAAATTAAACATACCAAGTCTTTGTGACAATAGCTACACAGAATGCTGGAACAAAACTTTGGTCATATTCTAGTCAAAGCCTTTGGCATCAGCACCAGTGAAACTGAGATTGAACCCTGAGCGACCTTCGCTAGCTTATAGTAAGAAATGTGATCGTTCCATAGGAGTCCGATATTGTTCCGACAGTTAGGGGGAAAACAGACTCCAAAAACACCCTCCCACAAAGCACGCTCCATTATCTGTCTGGGAGCTAAAATGCAAAAGAGCTCTATGTTCAGTTCTTCTGACAAAAACAGATAATTCCATTGCTCTTAAGAAAGGAGTACCAGGCATGCTTACTAAGAAAATAAGGTTTCGCAGGTTTCTTAACACTTATCAAGAATCATGGGGGGGAGAAAGGAGATTACAGAATGTAACAGTGCACTGATCTTTTTGCTGAAAGAACTATCAATAGCATGTTGCCTTGACAATTTCCTTTATTCTCATACAAACTGATCTTTACTAGTCATCTGTTTAGACAACATGCCACAAAAGGAGAAGCAAGTCAATGAATTGATTTTTGCTCTCCTTTTTTTATTCTATTAGGAAAATCTATATAAGAAAGGAATACAATTAGTCACCATTTGCAAAACAAAATACTACAGATTAAAGAAGAAACAATAAGCTACATTCATTTCAGCTGAGATTCACATCTTCCTCTGCAATATAAAGAAATATTTCAACTGAGAATGTAAGAATAAATCAATTTTCATTTATGTTCTGAAAAAGAGTCTCTTTGAGGAAATAACGTGGAAGAGAATGAGTGGAGAAATGTGTGTAAAAAACTTAAATGTGTAAACAAATCCACTGTAAAAGTCAAGAACAGAGGGAGAGGTAAAACACAGAGAAACATTTTATGATGTTGCACTAAAATTTTACTGTTTGATGTAAAAATTCAAAACTTTCATCACTCTACAGACTCAATGGTTCAACATTCTTTCTCCGCTCTGGAAGCACAACAGGTTAATACTGAGCTTAAAGAAACTTTATGTAAATTAGAAAGATAAGTTTAAAAAGAAATCCAGAAAATAAGAAAACATATTCAAACGCCTCAAACCAGCGATCAAAGGCAAAGTCAGGCAAAATCAAGGAACACTGGAAGTACTTCTGGCACTAAGAATATACATTTAAACACAACCAGACTCTGGCAGAGAAAATTCATTTGACTTTCCAACAAAAGGTTTTCAAACACCGTGCCCATTCATTATGAAGTTGTCTTGGGGCAGGCAGAAGTGTTCATAGCCTTTCTCCAGAAATATGCCAATTAAAAAATTGCAAACAATGATAAGGAAAGAATCAGAGATTTGAATTTGCAACTTCAGGCCCAGGAAATGACAGCTGTAATTTTCCAGGTAGTGTTTGGCACTGCTCAGACAGCAAGAGAAAAACCTAAGAACTCCACGGACATTCCTTACGAAAACATGGTCATCCTGCTTCACTCACCCACAGGATTACTGGGAAACATTTCATTTTATTTACTATAGGGTTACAGTGTTTGTCTTCAAAATACAGACCTGGACCACAAACCAAATTTTGAATTTCAAAACATGAATTCAATCACCACCAACATAAACAGGAGCTGCCCATGTCACATTCAGCCTGTTTACAATCACAGCTATCAGTTTAAATATAACTGTCTAGAAGTTTAATGTTTTTTTTTTCTCCAATCTAATGAATTTTCAATTTTCATTTTAATGTAGATGTTTTGTTCATTCCAATATAAAATATCAACTCTAGTAGCAATTATTTCATTCTGAAGTGTATTGCTAACTACTCCAAAGGTTCATTGGCTGCACAGTGAAACAATATTTTCTTTGATGGACTTGAGTCTGAGGAACTCTCTATTAAAAGCAAAGTTGTCAGCAGGAAAGCCTTAAACAAGGGCTTCTCCTTACAAACAAGTCACAGAACGGAAACTTTCTTGTAACAGATAAAGGCAGCCTCCACATGTATTTGGATGAAAGCAAAGATATTTCAGGAGAAAAACAGATTTTTCAGCGTGCGTTAACTAGGAACTTAACTCAAACCACTTTCTTACATGAAGCAGCTACAAGATGTCATTTCATGTAAAGGATTCCAGCATTTTCCCTTTGTTGCATTATCAGAAAATTAATCATGCTATTCAGATAATGCCATTCTGATCTTTTTGTGTTATCTTAAGTTTGCAAGATGTTTATAGAAAAGTATGCAGTTGGTGTAACTTTTGACCTAGCAATCTGACACAGTTAATTAAAGTTAACCCAAGTGCGCAAGTATCAAACTATTAATTTCCTTACTGTATCACAAGATCATTATTGTGACAAGTAAATGGTAAGATGCTGATGAATGGCTACCACTGTTCAATAGATTGAAGAGGGCTTCAAAATACCTTATCTGTGCTCTCCTGAACAGGAAGATTAAGGAAAGGGTGGATAATAGTCTTTAGTTTTACTCTCGTACACAGGATTCAGTCTGTCTGGCTCCAGGCCGTATTATTACTTTGGTCCAGGCTATTGTCTATTCTCACGACATTTATAAAGAAAGAAAACATTTCAGACACACGATTTTTGGTTCATTTTACAAGACAAAAGGGTTGTTAATAGCCTTCTAGATTGCTCATAATGCTACAGATCATGTAAATAAGCTGCAATTATGAAAGTCAACAAACATGCTATGAAAAGTACCCATGTGTAAACAGGTTGATACCCATTTCTATTTGAAATACTTAAATAAAAGTCCTTTCAAGCTGTAATGGCTAATACAGAGGAAAGTCTCAAACAGAGTAGCTAGAAGCTTGTCAAAATAAATTGCCAATTTGTAAAAACACATTGTAACTGAAGAGTTGGATCTACTTTTCTTCCTGACCTATAAAGAGGATCTGACAAAATTTTTCTGCATTGGGCTTTCTTTTATCCTTTAAATGCAACAGTCATTTTTCTGCATATATTTATAATCTATTTTGCATATATTTACTGCATGTTACATATATACATGTGCTTTCTTCTACAGAATAATTGAAGACCGGAAATATTTTGCAAATGCCCTGAAAGAAAAAAAAAACAAAAACACAACAAAACAACAAAGAAATAAAAGTTGCATATTGTTTACAGTCAACAGCAGAACTGTTCCACTTTGATAATATAAACCCTAGCAATAAGATTCCTAAGAGTGGTGAGAATAACTGGACAGGAGCAATTAATTACTCAGGCCTAAATAGTTTTCTTCACATGCATGAGCTGTGAAATTTGGGAAGCATATCCGTTAAGACTAAGTTTTAAGTTGTTATAAAGGTCATTGCCAGTCAGTGCTAACCTAAATTAGCTTTTCAGGTAATATATTCAAATTAAAACATTCAATTTGATTAAGCATTGTAACTATTATGTATTATTATCTGGATTCTCCATGCTCGCTCAATATTTTGAAAATTCTGCCATGAGCTAATATCAAATAGTTGGATTGGAAATGTCTATACTAGCCCAAGGAAACTTCTTGACAAAATCAACGAATAGTGATTAAATATCACCAGCAGCTAACGTTATTGAACAAAAAATAAGAGAGGAGGTAGAGAGGCATGTCTGAATTATACACAAGTCATCTGATGAGTTAGAACAGTGCATTATAGTCTGTACATCTTTCTGTTGAAAACTGTCTGTGTTCTTCAGTGACAAAAGGCATGGAGTGAAAACTCTGATGCAACACAAAGGTGAACAATGCTTAATCACTAGCATAGCTTCAGGACATCTTAAGTTTATATCACTGCCTCCTAAGCTGTTTTGGCATTTCCATGTGTGGATATATCAGTTGAGCTGTGCCCCATGCCTAAGCATGTCAGGCCAGAGGAAAGAGCCATGGTCATTTAGTCGTCTTTGTTGCTACAAAACACACAAAATCCAAGGACACTCTTCGTGACAACCTCTCAGATGTTTAAAGACTATTTCATCATCTATTAACCAATTTTCTCATTTTTTACATCCATTTATCATCTCCCA
>JAOWBP010000001.1:24617668-24628497 GCA_028571105.1 Tragopan temminckii | reverse complement strand
CATTTAAGCACACATCTAGAGCTTGGTTAAAAAAAAAACACACAAGTTGTGCTGAGCACTTAAATATTTCACAGAGACATTAAAGCAAGATGTTAGGGATGAAGCATGTAAGTCAGAAAGTGCTGCTATACATCTGGCAGTAGCCAGATGTCCGATTTGGACACGACAAGGTGTCCGATTTGGATCAAGGCTCTGACCACTGCAGAAGAAATGAAGGAGTCAGCTTTCTGCTACAGACTTGTGTGTTGTACCACTCAAAAATGTAATTAATCCATTCAAGAAGAAGGGCACAACAGCCTGAAAGCTCTCGGAACATTTATCTTAGCAGCCGCAGTAGCAGCTACCATTCAGAGGAGGCTGGGGGGTAAGTGAAGGCATGTGCTGAAAAGGCTTGCTGACAGCACAAAGACCATATGGCTCAGTACTTGTCATGTGCCAAAAACTAGCCCAACACAATCTAACTGTAACAGCAAAGTGTTGGGGTCCAGATGTTTTAATTCATGCAAGACAGCAAATCCTTTCTATTTAAAATAGTGTGCCTTCCTCCTGCAAGCTGCTGGTAGGACTTCAGCCACTAGTCCTCTTGATCAGCGTGCTTGAAGAAACTAACACGAGATTGAAAGACTGCACTCAGATATGAATGGGAAAGCTCAGAGCCACTATGTCCTTCAATGTTAAATACTCCAAATAGAAAGAGACAGACGAAGGGAAAACAAACTCATCTCCTAGACCTATCTATTTTAGATCTTCTACATTAGGTAACCACTTGCAGACAAAGAGAGTCATATTTTAAAGAAGCTAAACTGTTTGACAGGTATGTGGTATACAGTGATCTCCAAAGTTATTTTTCATACTTAAGTTCTTAACTGATAACATGCCACTCTTTTAGACCTTTCCTCAATTTCCTCCCTTCTTTCTACCATACTTCCCATCTTGCTACTTGAAAAGATAATCGCGTTGCTCAAAGAAAACATTATGTAAATCATATAATCCCGTAAATAACACGTAGACTTGTTAGGTAAACAAACAGAAACCACAACTTATTTTGTCAACAATATTTTATAAAGAAAATATCTTACCCAATTATTTGAATGAAAGAACAATGTTGAGTCATTCTGCACTCAGTTCCTGCAACGGTGGTACAGTTGAGTTGGGTCAACATGGAAAATTGTAAAATTTCATGAGATTTGCAATTCCAGACAAGACATACATTTAGTAAAACATCTACTGTACTTAACTTAGTATATTTGATCTAACTTAGCATTCTCTTTGATGGGGGAAGAGACCACAACTGCTCCTGTCAACTTGAAAATGAGTTTTTCCATTACTAGATAATCTTAAATACTATAGAATTTTGCATTTTGGATAGAAGAAGCTCCAACAACCTTTTTTACATTATCGCTTCAGTTTTCAAAACACTCGGAAAGCACAAGCTTGCACATACTTCTGGCTACACCTATCCACAAGTTCTAAGGAGGAGCATGCTCCCATTTTACTGCTGCATTTCACGGCTCTTTAAAAATTAGGTTATTAATTTTAAGTGAAGCCATGAATAATGACTTCATTTTAAGCACTTCTTTGGCAGGTACTAATGGCTTTTCTCACTCAGCTTCCAGTTATGGAGCACAGTGATTAGTGACTCCCTACAAATACAATTAGCTGATTAAGAAAGAGGGCAGATGAGATCAAAGCTCTTGGAGCACACAACCTTTG
Organism: Tragopan temminckii; assembly: GCA_028571105.1. NCBI lineage: Eukaryota > Metazoa > Chordata > Aves > Galliformes > Phasianidae > Tragopan > Tragopan temminckii. The sequence continues at coordinate 24,626,784 of JAOWBP010000001.1, read as the reverse complement.
GATTGCAACTATCAATTCAGTTGACTTAAGAGGATAAAACATTGCATTCATATGACATATGTAAGCTGTCATCTCCTCTAACTGTTGTCTCAACCACAGTAAAAAGTAACCTTTATGAAAGGCTAAAAAAAGTCCTTTTCGCTTCCTGAAAATACCATGTGCATGTGCTGTGGGAGACAGTTTCCTCATACTGCCTTCAGTTCTATACAATAAACTAAGCATGGTCTCAAACTACATCAGAGCTTTCCATAGCTGGGCTTACCATCAGTTATTCCAACTAGTCCTCATCATTTAAGCTTTTGATTCATCCTGAAGCATTCTTTGAAGATTTGGGTTTCTATTCACAACATAAGTAACATGGTTAAAAAAAGTTATCAGAAAATGCCTTTCACCCTTGGAAAGCTTCTGTATTTCATCATTCACCCTGGGCAGTCTGGTCTAGCATTGAATGTGGAGGTTGGTGGCCCTGCATGTGGCAGGGGTGTTGGAGATTTATGATCCTTGAAGTCCCTTCCAACCCTAGCCATTCTGTGATTCTATGATGTTTTGGTATTTCATCTCCATATCAACCATCAAGTCATCATATCTGTAAGATATACTAAATGTTCAACACAATACAATGATCCATAAGCATACCTACAGCCCAGTTTGAATGCCTGTCACAGAGATACAGCTTGTCAACAGAAGGGAAAGTACTTTCTTTAGGGCTTATCCAAGATCATGACCAAAGCAAAGACCACAGAAAACTGGTCTTCATCAGAAAACCTTGCCACCTTCAGCAACAAATGTAGATACATTTTTAGGACCTTGCCTTCCCTAACATAAACAGACACCAACGTGCAAATGTGTACATGCAATTATTTGAAAGATTTCTAAACATAACACTCCTCTGCCCATGCCCTTCTCTTCCTGGGAACGGGATGAAAGAAGCAGCACGTGACAGATGTTAGTAATGTTGTTAAATGCATTCCTGAAAGTGCTCATGGATACCTCTGAGACTTCATATACAAGAATTTACTTACTTAACGTACTTACTTAAAACGACTACCCCAGCTGCACATAAAACTGCATTGCTCCTGCTGCTGGGTGAAATAATAGCGTCAGATGTCAGCTGTTCAGAACAGCTTACCTTAATGTTTAAAAAAGATTGAAAAATATATATATGGAAAGTAAGAGAAAGATAGCATCTAGCAAAGACAAGCCTAAACAGAACACCTAGGAAAACACCAAGTTTCAGCTTGCCAATTTTCTGACACATAATCCTCAAGGGTGGGATCAGACACTTTATGAAGGAGATGGGCCTCCACACAATGCCTAGGGATGTATGGTGCATGAATGCAGTACCCACCAAGATCCCATAAATGGTGTTACATTAGTCAGCTGTTCCACAGGTTAACCAGAATACTTCCTACCTACAGCACAGGTGACTTGTCAGTTTGGCTATTCCCTCGCTCTATAGACACATTACAGTTACCACAGCTTTTCTCATGGAAGCACATATATATGATTCCATCCCACAGTTCAGTTAATCACTATATGTTCTATATCCCTCTCACTTCTCTGCAGACACTTGAAAGCAGAAATATCACACTGGAGGCAGAGGGTTATACACATTTCTGTGTATAATCTCTCAAAGCCTTTATTAAGTACTGAGTATGTGATCACAAAACCTTGAGTCATTAATCACCATTATCCCATTAACACATAGCTCTCTACTTCTTAGCTGCTGTTTTATTTGGTGTTTCCCTTTTCTTTAGGATAGAAAGTATTTTCTGAAGTTTTATTTAGATCTACAAGAGAATGTGAAATGTGAAAACGTATATGTTTCAGTAATTTCTTCTGTAACATATCTCACCACAAAAATACAAACTTCTTAGTTCACATGCAAACATAAGTCTTGCTCCCTCTTCAAAAACACAGACAATAAATGGCAAGGAACAGAACCTGGTTTCCTAAACAAAGTATTTGCATTTTAGTTCAATAAATAGATAGGAGCACAAGCACCTCCAAAGGCCTACAGTAATTCCAGTCTGATTTAGGCTATTAAGAACTTGGTCAATGAAGTACAAAATTCAGACATTCCAGATTTTCTCTATTTGTCAACCTCTAGTACAGATGGTACACTGAAAACTAAGTTTCTCCACCACGATCCGGCTTGCACAACCTTCTTAAAGTGCAACATTAGCAGCTGTAGCCTCTTTGCATATTACACAGCAGGTAGAGAAAACTGGGCAGGGAGAAACCCTGACATCTGATATTCGCACACTCATAGAACCAATTTATTTCATTTTTAGCAAAATGCCTTAACTCGAGGACATCCTGGCTAACATCATTTCCTATCTTCCCCTCCCAAATAGAGGGCAGTGTGTATTCAAAAAAGCAAGTATCAAGGACATGCCATACAAGCCATAAATTTGGCATCATACAAGACAGAGGCAGACCCTCATTTACTGAGGCAGGCAGAGCCAGTATTCCAGATATAGCTCCCTAGAACAAACATCTACTTCATGCTTGTTTATCACTGGTTAACACTGACTGACAAATGCCTGCTAGCACATAACTCAGCTTGTAGGGCTGGGTGGTGACTGGTCACATACAGGATGGACCTGCACTAATAACAAGGGTAATTACCTGGGTATTTCCATCCAGTCCTTTGCAGACAGGGAAGAACCCACCACCCAGATTTCTCACTTCTTCAAGAAGTGCTCTAAACTTTTAGTTAGGTCAAAAATATCAGTGGAGTTAGTAACTCCTATTCAAATGAAGTTATGTACAGATCTGGCCACACCTGACTTCTTTTAAGCATTGTCAGGCAGCTGAATGAATTCAGGTAACCAAAAAATCTCTATTTCAACAGGTGAGGGAAAGGTGAGAAGAAGCTACAGGCATTTCTAAGCTTTGATATATTGACTTATTTTGCCAAAGATCTTTTAGACTAATTAGTAGCATCTAATGAATATAAGTGCCAGACATAAATGTGTTAAGGATTTAAGAGAACTTAATATACCTAAGGCCACTTTGGCATATTTAGACATTGAAACTCAGTAAAATTATCTGTGTTACATATCCCTCAGCTACCACCCAGATCTTGCTGGTCATCGTGTGGAGCTCTCATTTAAAGCCATTCCCAATCTACTATCTGTGATCTCAGCAAGCTCACAACTTCCACAGAAATCTGACAGTGGAGATTCCTAGCAAAATAAACATGGCTAGTATCAAAGATTTTGCTTGAGCAACATAGTGAGTGTAATGACAGAAACATGCAGAAGATAAAACATCACGAGGCTGACACACAGCACAGTCAGCAGTCTGGCAATAGTTAAAAAGTTTCTGTGTAGGCGCTTTGCAAATGTAAGCTACTTTTGCCAGGATAAGCCTCAAGACTTCATCTTTATTGAAACTGGCTTTGCTGACATGAGCTTGAAAGCCATTGTGTGCATACTCTCCAAAAAAAGTGAGAAGAACAAAGGCAAACGTGGAATAAGAGATGAAGCCTAATTTATTATACACTTATGAAGCTCAGGCTGTATAAACAAAATAAAGTCATAATACATATGCATCTGTCTCATTTTTTAAAAAGTCTTAAAATCCCAGACTAAATATTTTTTTTCCTCTCTTTTCCATCATGCCTGTTTCTCAGTCAAGGATTTAATAAGAATCAACTACTTAAAATGCAAAAGGGCCAATATTCTCATTTCATTTGAGAATAACGTAACAGAAGCATTTGCCTCTGCATCAAGGAACCAAAAAGAAATACCCTGAGTGTTTCAGATGATGATGCGCTTATAGTTCCTCGTATGAATCGTTTGGTCTTCAGCCTAAGCTCCTGTTAGATGCCCACAAGGTTTTTCACTGCTGTTTTGGTACTTGGGAAACTTAGGTCAGAAAGTTCAGCCATGACTATACAGCTTTGTCTCCTATGCAGTGTGAATTAGAGTCATGCTATTTTTTCAAATTCATGAAAATACTGTTTTTTAATTTATTTTTTTGTTTCTCTGTTTGCAAATAAAGGAATTCCAACTGGATTGCAGATTCTTCATTTGTCATGTATTTTTTATGTAGCACTGAAGTAAAAAGTTAAAATGTCAGCAATTTTGCAGGCACTGTGACTTGCACAATAAAAGAGGTCTTGAGAAAATCAGTCACTGCTCTTTCTAAAGCTGGGCTCAAGACCAGAGACTACATATCAGTTTCTATAAAATTTAATGTTACAGAAAAAAGCACCAAGTATGAAGAACTAGCTCTGAATAGAAGCTTTCACATGGCTGTGAGGTCCCCAAGGAAATCATCATTCAGTGCCTGCACTTTTCTGATGCTCTTCCAAAGGCATTAACTAGTGACTATCCACAGGACATCAGTGTACCTGGAGCTCTGGCCAAGTGGTGCCATTCTTATGTAAAGGTGAACTGACTGACTGCGAAGTGAGACAGTAAGATGTTCCTCCACACAGAGTCTATTTCAGGGCTACTGCTCTGAACTATAAACATATATAATAAAGCATCAGGTAAAACACTTCTGTGTATCAGCAATATTGCCAAGAATCATAGCTGCCTTTTACTGCCTTGAGAAGGCTATCAACAGCAGCAAAGATGAGCAGTGAACTTCTTCAGTAGGAAAAATTTGCATGAAGTGAGGTAGAGATGAAATGATACACGGTATAACTGTGATCCAGGAGAGACAAGGGCGCTTTTTTATTTTCTCCCAGCAGCAACCAGATCTCTTTGAACCAGCACCAACTGATGGACAACCCCATGCGTGGCTTGCTGCCTCTCCTCTCCTCTTGGCACTCATAGGCAGGGCAGAAAGAAAAAGGACAAAGAAGTCCTAAAGCAAGGTCTGTCAGCATTACACCACTGCTCATAACTGATGCTTTCATGTTGAGAGCCACAGATATCAACGCTGCATCATGTTTTAAGAGATTTTTTTTATAGCGTGCAATCAGGATTTTGTCCTGGAACACAGGCTGTGCCATGTTAATATAGAAAACTAGATTTTTTGAATAAGAACTTTTGAAAGCAGAAGAAGACCTTGACAGCTGGCTTGATGAACAAATAACAATCATTTGTTACATGTAATGAAGATCCTGAAAGAAAACATCGCTCAAGTGCTGCTGGTGCACCTCCCTGTCGCAGGCCAACTTTAACAAGCAAGTCTCTTCTGATGGAGGAGTTAACTTTGAATAAAGAGGGAAACCTGCACTGGGGCCTGAAATCCTCTGTCCCTCAGAGAGCAGAAGAAACAATGAATGAATGTTCTGTGACAGTACTCTGTGAAGTGCTGCAGCCCCTGACACGGGGTACCTGGAGCTCACCCTGCCACCTTCATCCACCACCACCCTGCCAGTCCACAAGCCTCCAGCCCAGCTCTCAGGCCCTCCAGTACAAAATATCCTCACCTGAGAGCAAAACCTACACAAACACCAACATTTCTCAGATGACTGCAAAGAGACTCTACTACCTGCATTCTGGGCAAACTGATCTCCAAAACCTCCACAAGTTCAGTTCATGTGTATGGCATTTCTACAACTAATACAAACACCTCAAGGAAATCTGATTTCTCTCCTTTGCACCCTTTCAAATAACAATTCTTTGGCTCACAAGTCCAACTGCCAGTGTTACAGCACTGTGAAATCCATTTGCTGCACTAGGTTACCCATGAGATGGTAGGCTGAAACATGCACAACTCACTCTTGTCAACCACGTGCAGTTAACATTTGTTAAACATCTGATAAAGCACTGAAACAAATTGCCTTCTTTATTTAGCAACACACTCTGAGAACAGATTTTCTTCTGATTTAATGGGATAGGTCTGTCCATTATCCCATTAGCTACGCGTTGCTAGAAACCCCCAGGGCATCAAACTGCCAAGCGACTGACTGAAGATATCAAAGGTTCTTCCAACAACATCAGCTCCTTCTGCTCCTGATTACTGAAAAATGGTCTCACGAAATATCACTCATTAGATCAGATCTTCAGATGAGCAATAATAACAAGTCCCACTTCCTATCAACTTTTCACCCAAGCTGACACACATTTTGTCTCACCAAACTCAAGTTCTGTGTGTCCGCCAACATTTTTGAAACAGTTACACCATCTGACTTATTTCCTCACAGCTTTCATACTGGTTCTTCACAACAACAGCAGCAGGTCTAGCAGGGCAACCTGGTGCAGGAAGACATGAATGGCTACATATGGAACAAGAAAAATTCAATCTTTTGACTCCAGCTGCTTCTTCTGGCCCAGATCTAGCACAGAGGAATAGTTACTGGTTTGCATTTCAACAGAAAGTCTTAATGTTATCTTTTCCCTTTCTCTTCTTATTTTAGTTTAACAAATTATGAAGCAGTACGTTATTTACTAAAATGTTTGGGCTAACACTGGACATTTTTAAACGCCTGTTTAAATGTAAAAATTTATACACAAAGATGCTGTATATTAATATGGTGAAAATGATGACCCATTCAGAGCTGTATGAATATTTTGTAGTGACATTTTGAGAAATTACCTCAAGTGTAATAAATGCCGATTTGTGAATTTATTCTTCTTTCCCTAAAACCACTCAATTTTGTCTTTAAAACTCAAGAACTATAAAAAAAAGTAAAATAAGGCAGGAAATGTTGAACAGATACATAAAAGTAGGTCTGTTTCTAGAAGTGAAACAGCAGTGTCAGAAAAAAGCAAAATTTTTAAGCATGAGGCTGTTTATAAGAACAGGATGCCACGTTTTTCCATATCGTGGGGAGATAGGAGTTAGGTTGCAAATTCAGTTGTGCTCAGCCAACTGGATTTCCACTAGAGGCGCGCATATCTGCCAGTTAAGGGCATGAGCTTTCTTTTTCCAAGAAAATGTAATAATTTGGTTTCACACACTGATCCAAGCTCCCCAAATTAAGATCAGTGCCAGCACTCAAACAATGCTGGCTTCTGTTTCCAGTCCTTAAGAGTGAAATAATAGAAGACAATAGCAATCTACATTTGCCTCCCAATCTACTTGCTTCACATACCTTTGTTTGAAACTCTGTCCAACTGGCAAGTTCACACAACACTTCTAAGCCTCCTTTAAACCCAAGGCTAAAGCAATGTATCCTAAACAAACCTAGCAGCTATTATTACACACTGTCATGAAGGGAGCTGTATTTAGAGACTAGATGTGAAATACATGTTTGACAGCACTGTAAAGAATCTATTCTGGTCACTATTTGAAACTATTTCATCAACACTTTTTACAAGGCTAATTATATGGTTCCACATGTAATCATTAGCAGCAGCTTTCTTTTGAAACTCAGGTTGTTTTGTTTTTTAATGGGAATTATTCTTCTTTTATGAAAAAATAAAAAGTAAAAAATGGAGGAGTAGACTTCAACATTTCCATGCTAGCATAATATACAACTGGGGATCATCTGTATTGGTCTTGGTGAGAACCAGAGATGATCCACTTATGATCATGCAGCAAGAAGAACTTTCTCTGATTGCTTGAGAAGTTTCACAACACACGAGCACAGCTTCTGTGAAGTGTTGCATAGTCACAACACTAATAACCCCTGCACAGGGCAAACCCTGTCACCAATCCCCATAGAATCATTTAGACTTTTTTCCTCAAGTTAACAAAGAAATGCAAAATGCTTTCCTGCTTGCTATTTCAATCTAGACACCTTTGACTCACTTAAATTAGCTTAATCCTGAGATCAATGCATGTATTAGTTGTGAAGGCTCAGTATGAATTTTTCTAGCATCTGGAAAATGTTTGAGCAGTTCAGTGTACAATAATCACATTTAGATACAGCAAAAGAACAAACTCACAGCATACTCAGCGTAAAAACCATCAAAGCTTTGATTAATCTTATAACAAACTAATCCACCAGGTTGGTTTTTTTTGTTTGTTTGTTTTTTGTCTTACCTCAATAATCTTGTCATGAATTTGTAAGCCTTCTGCTTTGTCTGCAGGTCCATTTTCCAAAATTTTTGACACATAAATTCCCTCAGCAGATTCCTCTTGATTGTTCTGTGCCAGGCAACAAGGAAGTTGGAAAAGGACCACATTAGTACAAGAAATGAGATGTACTAAAACGAACACCAGTGAACAACACAAATCCACCTGAAATATGCAGCTGACTTTTCTACCTGAGAATTAAAATCCTTGGGATTTTTTTTTTTTTAAATTTGCTTAGCACAAAATAGTCATTAATCAAAAGGACAGAATTAATGAACTGTTCCAACATTTTTAATAAGATTATCCATTTACTTCTGGTTATTTTAGTCTAAATGGGACACAGGGTGCAATGGTAATCAAATACAAGCTAAAAGATTTAACGCAGACCTCAGACATCTCAGCAGACAGCAACTGCTGTGTAACAGCGAAGAGGAAGATATTCATAAAAAAGGGATGCACAAGTGTTTCTCTCAGGAAGGAAAGTGAGCCTGCAGCACCGCAGCTTGTAAACACTTTACTGCATTTGGAAATAAGCCCCAAGGAACAAAGTGACATTAGTTAACTGGCATGTAACAGTGATGGGATTTGGTGGAATTGGTTAACCTCATAAATCCTATTCACGTGGGAGATTGAGAATTTGCTCAGCTATGGGCAAAAAAAGAACCCACATCCAGTTGATCTGTACACATTCCTAAGTACAACTCACATGATGATCAAATTTAAAGCAGAGAAGTTATTTACTACAGCTGAAATACACCTGATGTTGTTGCACAGCCTAAAATTACTTCATTTCTTTGCACAATGGTTTAAAATAGTTCTTAAAAGTATCATTTTAAATCCATATTAATATAGGAATAATTCCAAGAGGACACTGCAGAAGTATTTTTAAAGTGTTCATACAAATAATAAATGTGTTAGCAAGAAGGAATTTTCTTCCAAATCATACTTTATAATTTATACTCTGAACAGCAGTTGATACGATGCTTATTTTCCCTCTATTTCTGGTAAGCCCTTAACCAACAGCGTGACTCATAGGTGTACTAATTTCTAGGACTAGGTCCTATACACTTGTGGGAAAAAAAAACACACACTATTTTTTACATTAAGAAAATGATAAATCCATTACAAAATATGGATCCACTAAAAGACATGCTTCAGAGCATGTGGCAGCTGTCCCACACAGACTT
>JAOWBP010000001.1:24571926-24611439 GCA_028571105.1 Tragopan temminckii | reverse complement strand
AGGTTGGGCTGGGGTAACCGGACTGCGAGGAGCCAGGCGTTGAGGCTCTTCTACCCTCAGTGTTAGCCTGGCTCATTTCTCTCGTTTCTCTTTTGTGCTCCTGTTTCGGGATGCATTGGAGAGCGCAGAAAGCAAAAGTCCCCGGTTCGAATGCTCTCTTTGTTACCGCACCGTAAATAAATAATGATACAGCCAGGATAACAAAACTGCTTGTTGAGCTCCCTTAAACAACAACGTATGTGCAAACAACGCTCTCCTTTCAAGAAAAACTAAAAGACGGCAAAATCTGGAAACGCGCGGTTAGGATCAATAGCCGGACTGGATTCTACCCCTTCATTGCTGTACAACCCACAACACATACTGAAACATGAAACCCCTGACACATTCCCCACATAACTCCACTATTGAAAACACGGGGCCAGCCCGCTGCCCCCCGGCCCGGTGGAAACCTCCCAGCGGAGCGGGACGGAGCTCCCTGCGCTTCTCCGCCGGGTCCCGCGCATCCGGGCGGATGCAGGATGCCTCCCCTGCGGGACGCACGGCAAGCCCGGCTGCGGGCATCAGCCCGGGCCCAGGTCGTGCGGCGTTCTCTGGAGCCGAGAACTGGGGCAGAGTCAGGGTGTGTCCTCACCAGCTGTGTGATTCTTGACCCGAGCTCCTATCCAGCATCCCTCCAACAAGGACGCGGGGGCTCCTGAGGCCGCTAATGGATGGTTCTTCTCCGTGACTGAGAGGACAACACGGGAGCAACGCAAGAGGCAAGCACTCATCCCTTTTTCTCCAAGCAAGAAGGAAAGCTCTGAACCTACCACACCTGGGACCACAAATCTCATTTACATCTACCCCTCATTTGCTTAACAAAAGTTTCTCAGCGATTTAAGCAATAACAACAGGCAGTGCCTCACAGAACATCTCCAGACCCAACCGTTACTGAGAAGCACCAGCAAGGCACCATTTCTGACCTGCATCACAGCTCCATATGGATTACGAGGGCTGTAAAATAAACTGTGCCACCAAATAGTCTCTCAGCTTGCAGAAAGTGCTGTAATACTTCATACAACGTATCACTGCAGATCAAAATCTCATTCTCCCATGCAAAGAAGGAAATCAGACACCCTGAGCAACTAATTAAGCTATTCATACTGGATTTTGATGATCTAGCAGTCACATTGATTTTAATTGCATTTCTCATAGGATCAGAATCATCCTCTTTTTGAACGTTATAGAAAATGATGAGAAGGCAGTACTCTTTATCTGTCTTTGCCTTTGACTATTTGCACTCATTATTCCTTTACGCTATCCCTTCTTCCCACGTGATCTGATCCATTCTCTTTATCTCCTCCTATATGGCCCAGAATCTCAGAATCACTGTGCTCAGTGCTCAGTGCTCAGGCACAGCCCAGCAGCTGCAGGGGCCAAACCCAGCAGATAGCGATGGGGGGAGAGTTTAGCAGTGAGGATGTGAACCCTTCCCAATATGAATGCTGCCAAAGCTGCATAGCTTGGAGTTTTAGAGATTTCTTGTGAAAAATAAATGTAGGCTTAGGAACTGTACAGTAGGCTTACTTTTTAAAATGTCCTGTCCTTGCTGGGCTGGCATTGGGCATTGGTGAAGTGTCAGCACACCTCAAATGGTTCCAAGCGGTCACAACCTTCCTCTGTCCGTGCTGCAGTAAGGAGCTATCTCTCTTTGCCAAGAGGTTAGCACAGATGACAGCACAGACAACTGGGTTTATATCAAAAGTAATTTTCCACTGCAGCAACCTGTAATATAGACAAATGCACAGAACTCATCTAAAGCTTACAGCTGCCTGCGTACCAGACCTCCACGGAAATGGGTACACATGAGTGAATACATACAAACATCACTGATGTGCTTACATGGGAGTATTGCTAGGATTAGTCCTATTAGCTCCTTTGTGAACTGCACCCAGGTGTGGATAAAATAAACCCCATGCTGTGGCTTGTCTCCAGGACGATCACAGTTCTGGTTTCAGGATCCACAAATAACAGACACTCCAGCCTTTCAGCTTCCTATAAGTCAGTCCTTCTCCAACAGCTCCCAGCATATTCCCTGCTGCTCTGTCAGGCAAAGCAGCAAAAGCCACGTGAAATAAAAGATCCCTTGCTTTCCTAGTCACATATAGTTGGAGACACACACACACACACATTTTGAGGGAGGGTTTGGTGGGGGCATGTTCTGCTGAGGGAGTCCTTTATCAGCAAGGAGAGCCTGCTGCTTCTGGGTATCATGCAGAGGAGGAAGAGCTTTACCAAGTCCAAAATTAAGGGTTATTTCAGCCTGTAGCTCTTGCCTCATCTGAAGAGAATCTGTAGTTTAAAGTGCGAACTGTACAGTTGCTTCCAAATCTTACGATGAAAGGATTCTAAAATAAGAGTTATTGTTCTGAAATTCTGAAGGTAGACTGGAAGCTTCCTGGCTTCATTTAACTCAACGGGGAAAATCTAGTGAACTTTCAACTCAGATGTGTGGGGATAAAGTGTACTTTTTTCTTTTTTCTCCCTCATTTTCATAATCATTTTGTCCTATTATTCATCCGTAGGATTTCAAAGGAAGATTCTTTTCCCAGTCATGCTAATAAAACCCTGTGACTATATTAACTGCCAGGAGGACTCAACAACATCACTCTGAGGGCAGAATTTAGACCAGAGCATTTACTATTAAAACCTGTTATCATTTGGAGTCTGGGAAGAATGAATACCACTTCACTTTAGAGAACAGATTATGAGCATAAATTCTGCTCATACATTCACGTTTCATTACAGAGATACAACTCAGAAGGTAATTTTTTCCCTGATTTTCAGGTCAACAAGCAGTCTTTCTGCACTGCAGTCTATCATTGCAGCACACTAAGAGAGTCTCAGAAGCTGTCCCTGAGATGAAGGGGCAAAAATGAATCTGAGAGCTCACAGTTGTTTTCTTGAAAGCCTGGACAAGTGTTTCCACTCACCAGCTGAGAAAAGAAACTCTCCAAAACCTGCAGAACCTGCAGACATTCAGTAAGGAAATTTTCACAGAGAAAACATTTGTGATCTGTAATTGTCCACTGGCAGAAAGACTGTGTGGTCTATCTTTAATTGCATTTGACATCAGATGTATCACTGATCAACTTCAACCACTAGAAGAATGTGAGCAGGACTTACTTAAAAGATATGAAGTGTGAGTTTGGATTTTGGATCTACCTCTTTTAATGGTCTTCAGCAACCCATATAATAAATTCTCATTTTTCACTTCACTTACTGATTGCTATTGCCCTGCAGACCTGGGCAGCCTGATCTGTGGCAGGGGGGGGGGTTGAAACTAGATGACCTTTGAGGTGCTTTTCAACCCAGGCCATTCTATGATTCTATGATTCTGTGATTCTATGAATTCGTGACATTCGATTGAGGCCCTGTACAGTGTGTGTCTTTAACAAAGCCTACGTGTTAAGGCACGAGTCCTTAGGATAGGCACCTTCCAGAACAAGACATAAGTAAAAGCACCCCAAGTACTTGCAGTGAAGCCCAGCCTGCATGCTCTGAGGTCACCCCATGAGGACTAAGCCTTGGAGAGGACCAAAGACAGCAGAGGAGGTTTGGGTGTGATGTGAGAATCCAGTGCTGTAAAAGCCAAATGTTTCTGAGCATACCTGCAATTTGAAAACTCAACTGTTGGAAATTAAGGATGCCACTGACTTTTGATGTCTTCAGCTGCTGAGCAATTTCTCTGAGCACTATGTGTTCACTCACAGCCTTACAAAGACTATGTGAGCACAGAAAGGAATCTCTGCCACACTTTCCTAACAGAACAGCGTAACACTAAACTCCTGTGAGAGAGGAAAGTGCTGATTTCTCTGTTTTGCAGATGAGGAGGTAGATAACTAAAATTTTCTGTGTTTTGAGTCAAAATGGCTCATGTGGACTGGAAGTTCCAGAGCAAGGAATTGGGACTGCCCTTCTCTTTCTCTTTAGGAAACTACTGACAAGGAAGGGCCTTCTAAACTGGAAGCCACATCTGTGAGATAAGTCTGACCTTCACTAAGACATTTCTGATAGCTGGAGAGCCAGCAGGGAGAGCAATGTTCTGACATCAGAGGAGTGGCTAGGGAACAGGAATGAACTGTCTGAACTGGAGGGGTGAATTGGCAAAAGTCAATTTACATCTCTAACTGCAAACTCCACTAGCAAAGGCAGGAAATGACTCCAGACTTGACACATGGGAAAAAAAATGGATCAATACACTTGCTCAAGGGTTGACATAGTGCTTTTCTTCAATTCTCTCTTTTTTCTTTTTTCTTCTGCCATGTTAAAGGAGAGCTGATTTTTTTTTTTTTCTACCACAAGAAAGAAGGAAGGAAGGAGGAAGAAGAGGTGAGACACTGTGAGAAAACAAGTCTGCCTCACATTTGTAAGGACTCACATTTGTGACAGCCTCACATTTGCCAAGACTGTAGTGCATTCCCACACCCAGCTGGATTGTCACTGAGCTGTCTGCTAAAAGGCTCACTGCAGACTGCATCTGCCCCCAGCCCCTGCCCCACACTGCACGTGCTGTCCTTCATACCACAGCAGTAACCCTGGTGAACCTTAAACAGAAGGAGTTATAGGTACAGAGATATGTAAAGGAACACAGGAGTCTTACCTTGGGAGTTTTTACCTGACAGCCTCTTCCTGACCCAACAGTTTTCCCTGCTAGATGTCCCAGTTTCTAAATTTGTCATTGCAGAGCCAACCCACAATCCACTCACCTGCTGCAGACACCTCCTCTCAGCACTGAGCTCCCTAGGGGTATGCAGATATCAAAAGCTTTCTAGCATCCATGAGCTCATGAAAAAAATCCACGTGGATGATTTTTCACATCATAAAACCACAGCAGCTGCTAGCACTGAGCAGAATGGAAAAACAGTCACCTTGCCCAATGTCAGTGAAAGCAGGTACATCATAAACTGAGAAAGAAACAGAACCTCAGTTTCTAACCTCCACAGCTCTCAATGAAGGCTTTGATAGCTTTTCAGATGAGCAGAAATGCTTTAGGGTATCACCAACCCTCTGGCTTTAGCATGTCCTCTGCCAGTGTTACACTGCATGGTGTTTAGAAAACTGTCTTTACCTATACATTCCATAGTATTAGCTTGCACATGTACTAGTAAAGAAAGTAAAGCATGTTCAAAAGCATACATGAAAAGCTCAGAGTGAAATACCACAAAATGAAGAGAAAATACGTTGTTGTTTTTTTTATAGGAATTTCAGAAGTCTTATGTAAATCTGTGAATTTAAGTCTTTGAAATTAAATTTAATTACCATTGCCAGCAGAATGTGGCTGCACTTAGTTTAAGCCAGGTGAGCAGCCTGAGAAATGTGTGCACAGAATTCTTATGCATTTTAACAGGACATAGACTGGAAAAAGCTATTAGTAAGTCAAAGAGAACAAGACAAAAGTCAGTTAAGAAAAACAAGACAAAAGTGAAAGACAGAATTTTACAGTGTTAGCTAAATATAATTACAATCAGTTCATGGGAAGATAGGAATCCACGCACCGTTTTAGTGTTATGAAACTCCTATTAGATGTAGTACAAAAAGCAGATTGGAAGTATGGAAACAATAGAAACAAAAGGGAAACAAACAATTAATACTGCAGTGTTCATATGGCTGTGGTATGAAGGACAGCATGTGCAGTGTGGGGCAGGGGCTGGGGGCAGATGCAGTCTGCAGTGAGCCTTTTAGCAGACAGCTCAGTGTTCATATGTTCTATATTCTCAAAAAGAGAATATAGAAATTTGCTTCTGCTTTTTTCACATCATCTGTCTCTTTGTTACACTTACTATCTTTTATACATTTTGAAAATGTAGAGTGTTCTCTTCAACCTCCATGCCTCTTGTCTCTATGTACAAAACAGATTAAGCAAAAAAAAAATAGCCAAGAAACACTGTATCAGTGTTCCTCATGTATGAAATCTGAAATTCTCACTCAAATATTTAATTGACCACAAGGCTACTCCCTCTGAAACTCAGCTTACGCTAACACAAATAATGCACACCAAAAAAAGGAGATAAGGAATAACAGGAATAAGTATAAGGAAATATATTAGTGCTCTAGCAAACTGATACCTAGAAATATTTCACTTCCTCCACTAGACACTTATATCATTAATGTCTTGTTTTTGCATTTGACAATACAAATAAGATTGGAATAATGATTTACAGTAGTAAATCTTTTAAAATATAAGTTTAAAGTATAGGCAAATTATGAGTGGTGAGAAAACATGCTGTTGAATTTTGTAATTTTTCCAGCCTGTGATTTGTTTTGCCTTATCTTTCCACCAAGTCCTATTTTCCTAAAGCTACACTTGGACAAATACCAAATAATGGGCCTAAATTAAAATAAATACAATTCTTAACTCTAGAAGTAAACTTAAACCATCCAAAAGGCTTCTATTTTATTTTATATGTAACTAAGATTTATGATACTTGTCTAGCGTGATGGACTGCCTTGACCAGGTATTCTAAAAATGTATTAAGGATATTATTCTTTTTATCACCTTCTCTCATTCACCAGCCCCTCTAAGAGCAGACTGAGTGCCCTCCAGTTTGTGATTTTTTAACTTGTAGGTGAAAGAGTTTCACTAATGTCACATCTCCTTTGTTCAGGAGACAGTTGAGAGGTAGGTTTGATGCCACTGACAAAGCTGTACAGATAAAGGCACATACATAAAGATCCTCTGGCTATTTGTCCCAGCACTTGAGGAAATGCAGTCCAGCTGAACATCTCCTGGTAGACCATTTGCAGATGTCCATTTTTGCTGTTTCTGGAAATGTCAAAAGTGAATTAGCCATTTACTACTTCACGGTTTAATAGTTCCCATCCTAGTGAGGCCGGAACGGGAGAAGAGAGAATTAACTTTCCAGTGCTGACAAACTTTTGCTATATTTTGAATTTGTCCGGTGATTTCTGCGTGTTCTTTTTGTGAGAGACTCAGACGCGAATGATCAGAAATGACAACATTAAAACATATTTGGACAAGCCAAATCTACATGTTTCAAAGCTGCCTATCATCACGGATTCATGAACGCTAATTCTGCTGTACTAACCCAACTTTGTAATGATTATGTAGTCCTGCACTGAGGATTGACATGTACAGCCTGATAGTCTTGTTACACAGTGTTTTGTCAAAATGCTAATATAGCTCCTACCTGCTGGATTGCCTCATCACTATTTTTTTTAACCTACACTTTTTTTTTTTTTCAAGAAAGAAGACTGAGTTTTAGAAATGCTGAGCAGCCAGATGCTTCAGTGACATCAACAGCAGATAAAAGCCCTCAAAACTGTCAGTGCTTTTAGAAAGGATGAACGTGTCTTTCTTCATACCTGTTGGTACTGTTTCATTCAGCATTCTTAGGTGTGCTTTATGGTATTGCCTGCCTTCTAACCGTGCTCTAGATGCATCAGGTTCTGCTTGTGCCCCAGAAGAACCAGATCAATAACATATAATTTAGTAGAAGAGTCTGCTATTAACTTCTAAGAGATTCCCCACTTAAATTAGTTAAGCTGGATTTGGCCCTTGGTTATGTTTTAAAGTGGATTAAGGAACAGCAAAATGTTTTATATTAATCTGATATTAGGCTATCGGAGTTTTCTTTTTAAATAGAAACAGGGAATACATAAACTGAAGTTTGGAATAACTTAGCTTATCAGCTTAAATAGGAAAATATATATGTTAAGTGTGTTATCTGGTCTATGCAGAGACATGGCTTCAAATTCATTACAGATCATCTTAGAGCCAGAAAATTTCCAAAAATTAGTAATGATTCAAACTGTAATAAAAGCTAAAGTCCTTGCTAGATCATACATATTAATATACCATCAGCATAAAATGCCAATTTAAATTCACTGATGCCAGTCTCCCTCCCATGAGAATCCAAAGCAGCATTAACAGCTCCTGTCAAAGGCTCTCATGTTAAAATAAAACAGCATAGTGAAAGGAAATGAGAGACACAGAAAATATTTTTTTCTGTAGCAATTCGACTTTTAAAATCCCAAGTTTTCTTGATCTCCACAATTTGTCTGTGTATTCAAAAAAGCAGCCATTCACTGCTGACGATGACAAGATTCAACAGCATCAGTCTCCTCTGAAGCAGAATTTAGATGAACTTGGTCTTTTGGCAGCCCACATATTAAGAGCTGCTCAATTCCCACGTTCTTTTCAGAAGACATCAGTGAGATTAGCAAGGTGTCATCAGACTTGATTTTGTACCGTTTGGGAACTTGGAATTTCAGTTCATAACTCTCCAGGCTGGTTTTGTAAATGCAACATTCTGAGATTTTCTTACCAAACACTACCAGTCCTCTGCAACACCCTCTGCCTTCAAGCAGTGTGATTCAGACAAACAGGAGCTTTTCTTTCCATTAGTCCTACATTCAACTTCTTTTTAGCAACAAAGTGACTCCCTCCCTCCATTCCCACACAAATAATCCTCTCCTGAAGAAGTCCAGCTTTTAGTGATTAATGGCATTTTGCAAAGTCTGGGTAACCCTTTAACAAGAGATGTCAGAGCGCCAAGTCCAGGGAGAGAAGCACTTAGGACGGATGGTCGTTACTCAGATTCTGCCACTGCCATACCTTCAGAACTTTAATAAGTTAATTAACCTCTGTGACTCAGTGCAAGCACTGGTGTAATGCACACAGTAATTCTTAACATGGAGTCCCACAGATGTAAGGCATGATAAAAGGGTACAGGAGTATTATTGTTACTAATGATCATTAGTTTGAAATCATAGTCAGGCAAAACCAAAAATAACAAAGCCATTGCAATTAGTTGCAAGGTAGGGTTGTGATATTTAATTACCATTAAAAGGGTACGTGATGAAAAATACATTACGTATTTTCAATGGTACTACTCAGAGACAACAAATAATTGGTGGGATATCCTCAGCACATACCAGGAGTAACAGCCCTGAAAAATGAGGATCACTAGATCTTGGGTTTCTTTTTCGTACTGTGTTGAGCACTGCAGCAGTTAGAATGAGTCTATTTGCATGATAGGCTTGTGCCCAGAAAGCTAACAATCCACAAGCCTGTAAGTTCATCATTGCTCTTCTCATTGTCATTACTATTGCTCTTTATGTGCTTAATAGTAACTCTATGCATTATCCAGAGAATGCTAAATTTGGATCAGAGCTCTTCTGTCCTGTGTGCTGCACAAATACTTTGGAAGATGTTCATGGTCTGAAAAAGAGAACAAAAATAAGCCGACAACTTTCTGCAGCACAATTGATTATAGCTCTCCTTTTATTTCTTTTAAATATTGCCCCCGGGGTTTAAGTAGATAAAGCAAAGAAAAAACTCTCTTCCATCAGGTAACATATTAGTGATCAGAACTGAATATTGGCAACCTTCAGTACATTCCTTTCCAGCTATCAAGAGTTTTCCTTTATTGACTAGTGTCTCTCGGCCTACCAAAGAATTGTTTAATTTGCAGCTGAAATCCTGATCCTCTGATGAATCATGTTTTCTTTTGAATGCAAAGGGCGTCTGTCTGGCAAAGTTGGCAGTCCGACCTTCATAAATATTGTTCTATTGATAAAAAGAGGAATTGGATATAGGGACTATCCAACATAAATATTTTGCAGGGATCCTGAATGTCTGAATACAATAGAGCAAAAGAATGTTATCGCATTTTAAATAATTCAGACATAAGCTTGAAGTGAATATTAGTTTTAGTTGAAAAACTGTCAAACGTAGTTTGCACCTTTAGTTTCATCTGGGAAACTAAAATGGACACCTGTTTAGGGGTTGCAGTTTTTCCTTTCATCATCTGTAGGTATTTGCCTTTGATTTTGTCAGAAGCAAGTCTGGGCTTCTTATTTTCTAGAAAATTTAAAGCAGAATTTCGATGAGGTATTGAGAAACATCAGCATGGTGTGCTCCTGCTCTTTGGGTGGAGGTGGATGGAAAAAGGGCCCTTTGTGTCCTCCCTGCTCTCAGCTCCGGAGCCTTTGCAGGCCCGCAGCCCTCAGGGAGGCAGAACACTTCAAGGGCAGAATACAGCTTCAGGCCGAGCAGTGGAAAGGCAGCTGTGTGGCAGGAAGCACACAGGCCCAGGCTGTCCCCAGGACCAAGAGAAGGGAATTGCATACACCCTTCACAACAGAGAGCCATGGAGGCACACTTTCTCCCCTAAAACAATCCATCCTGTGGCACTCCTGGCATGGCGCTCCTCCCTGTTGCTCCCCAGGGGCTGTGCCCCAAAAAATGAAAGACACACTGCTGTTTGTGCTGGCAAACCTCCTCATTTTTGCCCCTTTTTGTCCTACAAAAGCCATTTAGATAAAGCAGAAAGTGAGTGCAGGAGGAGGAGGAGTTTCTGGAGAAACCCTCAGTAGGGCTCATGTAGGCACCTCACACATGGAGGCGTGAGCCCACTTGTGCTGAACTCAGCAGGACCCCAAGCACCCAGGGCAGTCCTGCTGCTGCTTCTTCCCAAATGCAGCAATAGAGGAATTTTTTCTTCTCATCAATGAATTACACTCCACCGCTACCACAATATAGAGTCTAACAAAGGACACAAATTTTTATTGGGTCATCTATTTAAAGGAAGGGAACGCCTGTCACTGGTACTGAACTGTACACTAAAAATAGAGGATAAGATATGGCATAATATTTCTTTGTTCCGTAGGTTACAGCTTGCCTGCCATGCAAGGGAACATTTTTATG
Source organism: Tragopan temminckii (assembly GCA_028571105.1). Classification (NCBI taxonomy): domain Eukaryota; kingdom Metazoa; phylum Chordata; class Aves; order Galliformes; family Phasianidae; genus Tragopan; species Tragopan temminckii. The sequence continues at coordinate 24,600,728 of JAOWBP010000001.1, read as the reverse complement.
GGGCATGTGACAGCTACACCACGACAGGCAGTTTATCTATTTCTCTCTTCCTATGGATCATTCTCTTTTCTGTATTCTGTATCTCCTTAAAAGGGTGTCCTGTTTCAAATATAATTTAATTTTTTTTTATTTTTATTTTTACAATAATATCACAATAAAACAATGCTTTTGCAATTAAAATAATGGCATTATTTACTTGGAAAGAATCTGCCTCCCTACTGGAACCTCATGCTGAATTTCCCTCTTTGCTTGTGTTCTACATCACAGGGAGACTTTGTGTATACTAGTTTTCCTTGCTATAGGCACACTTCTGCACTTTCTCCTACTCAGCAGTTTGAAAAGGTCTACTCCTTTTACACAGGGGTCACATTAGTTAAATCTACTATTTATAGGAATCAATCAAAGGCCTTCTGAGCATGAACTGCATCTTAAACATATTTCTTAGTTGCTGAAAAAGAATCAAAACAGTGACAGATGGAGACAGTACTCCTCTGCATTGACCTAAATTAAGTTTTGTCTCAAAGTTCAAAGATCATTTAGCCAAAAGCAGAGAAAACCAATGATCAGCCATCCGTGGGCTTTCCTCACGGTACTAAACATACAGGCATGCTCTCAGAGCTCACTGAGATGCCTGTAGAAGCCGTGCATCAATGTGCAGAGTCCAGAGCTCACAATGGGACTGAAGGACTGCAGCCAGGAACTGGGCCAGCCCTACCACCGCCCACTCCCTTTGCCTGGCCAAGAAAGCTGGCGGTGGGCTCCTGGCTCTGCTTCTTAAGAAAACAAACTATGCACCTGAGGAAGAATAAAGAACAGCTTGTAAAAGGAGCTAAGCAAAAAGCCCAAGACAAAACAAATAATGAAAATGTCACATGGCTGAAAAGAAGGTTGCCAAGTTCCTTAGGCGACCTAGCAGAAAAGCAGTTGTGTTCTTTACGGTGTCATCTGTTAGACTACAGGTTCTGAAATCTGTCAGAGGAAAGCTGTGTACCTAATCAAAACATATCTCCTTCTCTTTGTTCAGTGATTTAGTATCATTGCTTTCAGGTAGAAACACTTTCTACAAAGTAACCATTGTGGTGCAAGTCCCAAGAACACCTTTCTGACACGTCTATTAAAAGTTTGATTTCCAAACACAAGGTGAAATTACTGGAAATTTTGCTCAAAGTCAGATAGACCAATATGGATTGCTGCATGTCAGGTTTTACCTTATTGACCCTGTTCTTGTTCTGTTGCCCATCTGCTCTAATTCTCACAGCTATAATTGCTGAAGCAGGGATTTTGGAGAGGCTATTGTTTACAAAGAATTTTTCTTATGTATATCTGAAAGAAACTTTAATTAGATCTCCAACCTCAAATTTGAGAAGTTTAATAAACCCCTTTTCTCCATTAGTTTCTACTATAATACTATGTAAGAGATCTAATAAGTAAAAAGAAGCATTTAATATCACCTTTCTTTCCAGGATTTATAGTCATTTTGTTGCATTTGTAGATAAAATGCAATTAGAGCACCACTTTGGTAAGAATTACGATGAAAATGCAGAAAATGATCCATATTAATACTTTCGATCCTGTTTCAGAAGCACAAAGCCCAATTCAGCTGCCTAAACCAAGGCTCCTGATGCCACTTGCACATCCTTCCATATCCTGCCTGGTACCTCGATGCCTCTCACTGCAGGGAAGGCAGGGTCCCATGGGTTCGCAGCCAAACATGGTAGCTTCTTGCATATGTCCTGATCATATTTTGTTTCTTGGGAGAGTCTATCGAGCCACTGATGACTGCATGCCTCATCTACTTCAAAATCCTTAAACACATCTCAAGATAGAAAGACCGGCTTTTAGCCTTCACATTTTTATAACCACGCTAAGAATCATAGAATCACACTACACTAGAAGGGGTGCATTTTCCAGGAATTTGTTTAGAGAAACTCCCACAGCCACCACAAATGCCACTGTATTCACTAGAAAGGATTTGTTTACTTTCAGCAAGCCCCGAATGCCACTGATCAAGTCATTCTTTCTCTAAAATGGCAACTAGAGGCCTCAAGAGAGACTGACAAATACTGAACAAGAGACAAGAACTTCTCTAAACATTTTGAAAAGGGAAACATCAAACAGATGTGATAGATAGTGGGAAAATAAATTTATTTATTTATTTATTTTCTTATGCCCATTTTACAGATTTAGTTTCTACAGCAGGTATGTGGTAGAATCTGGAAAGGAACCCACTGTCCCCAGGTTCCAGGTCAGCACTAAACTAAAAAGACATTCTTGCCCACCTGTCAGTTACAAGATACATAACAGAGATTAGGTTAAAGACCATTATTAAGAGCTCAGGAGTTAGAAAATGCATGACCTAACGCCCACACAATTTTTAGGCAATAAGGCGGAGCATGTGCCTTAGGATGCCATCTTTCATCACATCCTTATGTCCTCTTTTGCTTCCCACAGTTCTTTTCTCAGTGCAAAGAACTGACTGTACTCAGTTAAAGAGTAACAACGCACTATTTTATTTTCACTTCATTGTTCAATATATAACCCAAGCTGCTTTTCTCTCCACAGATGAAGCTGTGCTGTAAAGGTAGGATTATTCATATTTTCAGGAGCAATACTACAACACCTATCACTGCAGCATGTATGTGCTTCACAGACATTCATGACTTAGTTTCATACAGCTCCTCTGAGGCATGGACTTTGTATTTTTCCCATGTTCCAGATTTGAAAATGCAATGCAGAATGACTAACATTAAGCTGTGCAGCACAAGTACACTAAGAGCTGCAGTGCCCTGGGGTGTGCTCAGAGAGCTTGTGCAAGAAGTCGTCTCATCTCTGGAGACTTTAACTGGTGAACACAAACCAGATTCAATTGAGATTTTGAACTATGATATTTCAAATGGATCTCATATGGCTGAAGGTGAATTTTCATAGTGACAGAAGAAGAGATGCTCCCAACAGAAAACATTCCCTTTTGCAAAATTTCATATCCCAGCTCTGAAAGATAGAAGATACTTATATTTAAAGTAAAAGATGCTGTGCATTTTTGAGGAAGATAAAAACATATCATTTATCATTCATGCTCAAAGCCAGAAGTACAGATTTAGCTAAAGCATTATTTAGAAAAATAGTAATTAGATGAAATTTCCTTGCAAGTGGAGAAAGTTTGGAAGAGTTATAAGAAGCTGAAATCAGGCTAAGAAATGTGCAACCTCAGGCATATGCTACTGGGCTCACTATGGACACAGAGAGCATCCAAAAGAGAGGTAACATTAAAAGGAGTATACTATAAGACTGACAAGGAAGGAAGCTATTATAAGAGCATCTAAGAAAATAATACCTGCCAAGAAATAAAGCCTGTTTTACAGATAGCAATCACAGAGGATGTTGTAGTCTGTATTTCTGTGAATATTCTGACTCCAGACTTGTGGCACCATGGAAATATCCTTTTCTTATTTTCCACTGCCAGCCTGTATGGAAAAACAGCTTGCTGGTTATACAAAATAGAGGTTATCAGCAATATTGCTAATTAATGGTGTAGTTGCCAACTAAAAAGTTAGACTCTGACAAATATGACCTAACGTTACACAAATACGCTTCATCAATCACAGTTAAAATAATAAGCAACAGCCAGTATTTTCTTTGGACTAGTAATAGAATCTATTGGCAGTTAGTGTAATTAAAGGCTAGTAAGCAGATTAAACTGGGGGTTTATAGTCTTCTCTTCTACAGAAAAAGGATGAAATGCTTTTTAAATGCCAAAGCTTTGAACAAGTGGTATTTCTGTTTGCTTAAAAGGGGAAGAGTTTAGTGGGAGCCCAAGAATCAAAAGGCAAACCCATGTTTGGCATGGGAAGAGCTCAGGTCCCTAAGCACAATCAGACTTCTGGATGCACTCTGATGCTTAATGCTCCTGGCACTGATTTGGCTCACAGCAGCTGGTGGCACCGTGCAGCAGTACTGCTATCTCAGAGTATCTGGTATGGTGACATTTAGAGCTACTATTTCTTAGTCCCACTGTTACCCAAAACTTTTGAAGACGCTGTGGAATGTGAGTGATCTGGAGAAGTCTGAAGGGCTCTTCAAATACAGCAGAGGGATGTACAGACTATTTTTTTTTTTTTAGTTTGTTGAACTCAGATGTTCTTAATGATGGCTTGTAATAGACGGGAAGATGCTGAAGATTGCAAAAATGACTAAGGAGCTTCAGTAATTATCCAAAATTCAGCAGATTATGTTCTTAGGCTTAAATGCAAGGCATAAAAAAAAGAATAACAGTCTTGCATAGAAGATGTCACTTTACCAATTCAATGAAGTTAACATAATTGCATTTATAATTCTATTTCAAAAAATGAAGAATAGTGAGGATGAACCAAACAAATATTTGCCCTAAATGCAATTCTGTCAGTTTCCCACATGTTACACATGAGAATGGTTTGGCCATTTTTTTTACACTGTCAGAACAATGCTAGTCATCTATTTTTAGTCCAGACTCTGTAAATCAAGCATACATTTTACAGTAATATTTATTTAAGCAGCACAACATTACTCATTGATACAGAGTACTAATGTTCCATTTATCCTCCACAATTTATCATTAGACCCATTGGATTTACATACCATCCCTGCAAGATAAGGAATGCTATTAAAAACTGTTATGTATAAAAAAGAAGAATTTGAATATCAAACATATTTCATTGCACTGCGATGGAGCTTTTTTTTTTAAAGAAAGAAAATAGAACTAAAAGAGTAGAACATACTACATGAAGAGAACATGGCTGTCAGTAGCAGCACTGATAATTGGCTCCAAACCTTTGTGAGCCCATTGATTTCAGTGGCCTTTGGATAAGGCCCAGTAAAAAGCCACATTTTTGTATGACAGGCAGAGTTCATAAAGGCATGGTCTGAATCAGAAACAAAGAACTTTTAGGGAGCTGTATAGAGTGGACCATGAAGCAGAAGTAAATAATATTTGTACAGTCAAAGGAAGAAGTATAGCAATTGCATTCATTCACATTAAATCCAGTTCACTGAATTTCATTTAAGGAAGCTTGAGGTAGAAAAGGAGGAATTCAGAAATGAAAAGAGAATCTTCAGGATCTTGGTTACACATCTAAGATAAATCCTGCAGAAAACAGTGTATCTCTTATTTTTGACATTTGACCAACTCTTTGTATTTCAGATGGGTTTCAATAATCACAAACTCTCAAGAGTTTATAACTTCTGCCTCCTTTCCTGGTACACCTGGCCATCTGCCTAATATGCTTCCAGGACACGGACAGCCTATGACGTGCCATGTACAAACACCGTCTTTTCAGCTCTCTCATGAACAGGGGTAGGAGCTGCTGTTGCCCTCAGTGTAGGACTGGATCTCAAGTGAAAGAGGTTCCCTTGTTAATGAAGCAGTGAAAGCCTCCTGCCGAGACAGCTGCTCAACAGAAAGAAGCATGCTAATGTCTGAGGTAGGTATTAGAGCTCTTCAAGTACCTCAGATTTTTGCTTTTACCAGAATTGTTTGAATTGGATTTTATGCAATTATCCATGTGATTTAATCATCAATGCTGATTTAATCAACAATTCTAATTTAATCATCAGCAGATAGAGTGAATCTCTCTTTTCTTCCCATACTCTGGTCTTGTTTTCAGCTCTGACAGAGGAGAGATCCTGACCAGATCCTAGGACAGCCTGGAGACAGGTCCAGGGCATTCTTTAAGGAACTGGGCCACATAGATACACGCTGTGAGGAAAAACTTGAGTGTGTCTCTTATCATTTCTCCAGTAAAGACTAGAAAGGGATGAAGCATAATAGCATATAATGCCTACCTAGAAGAGGGTGCTGCTGGCTTCAAATGCTGACCAGATTGCGCTACTAGCAGCAGTAAGTGTCCAGATATAAGATGCATGGTAAGCCTTATCTAGATATTAGACATCTTCTGGCCAATTTTGATTCTCTAGGAGGGACAGTTTATCCTGTGTTGCATGTAATCTACCCCACTCCAGAGGCATTTTCTTTCTTTCTTGGAGTTCTTTGCTGCCCTGCAGAGACAGCAGAGACCCAAATAGGATGATGTGGAAGCACACCTCACATTGTGTTGCATTGGCCTCCCTTTTCAGGCCTGCATTTGTTACAGGGCATTCCCTCAGATACTGCAGGAGATTGTGGAGAGGAGAGAGCGGGGGGAGAGGGAAGGGAAGAAAAGGGTTCTGCAAGAATGTTACTTTATACTTCAGCAGATACCAATCCCATTTATATTATGGTGTCACAAACAACTGTGCTGCTATGGTGTCTTGTCCAGGCACACTGTTCCCATTCAAAATTTAATTGCCACAGAGAAACAAATTAAGTACACTGAATCAAAGGATTGCTCTGCCCAATGACTGACAGTCTCATCTTTCATATTTAGGCACCTATGTTTTCAACCAGCAGTCAGCTGTATGCCTACTCACAACTGTTGTTCCTATCCTTCATAATCACTCTGGGAGCTCTCTTGACATGCTCTGCCTTGTCAGTAGACTGAAAGAAATATTTAGAGATATTTAGAGGAAGAATTGCATCTTCTTCAGTATCGTTCAGATACGCAGGCATGTTTGAAAACTGGAATAGAAAATCTGAAGTGATTTTCTCCTATTTAGAATGTCACTTCTTGGACATGTTTATATGAAAACACACTGCAACACTGAACTAGAATTAGACTTTGTCTTCCGCAACATTTGTAAGCCCTGAATGAAATCCAGCCTGTTTCCTGTGTTGGTCAGTGGTCTGACTGTCCAGATCAATTGGGGTTTCCTGAGAACAGTATTTGCTTTATTTTGGGAAGAAAAACGAGTCTGAACCTGTGAACATCTTAGAGCAAAGAGTTTTGCTCTGCAGAGTAAAATGACCAATGGAAATAATTTTACTTATTAGATATAACTAATCTTTAAATGTCTCATTTTGCTATTTCAGAATTTCAACTGCAAAACTTTTATTTTGCTTATTGAAGAAAGGACATTTTTACAGCAAAATATTTGTTTAAAATCCAAGTTTAGATTTCTGTAATACAATTGCTGTTATTAAATCAGAAATCTTTTTCATCAGGATATAGCTTTAGAAGTAGTTACATAAACGCTAAGTAAGCAGTGAAATGCCATCCTTCAGTATTAAACAATTGCACACAGAAACATCACACACTTTGATGACAACTTTTCAATCCTATACTGTGTTGTGCAATGGTTTCCACATCCAGAATAGGGACTGAGTTGGGGATGACAGACCGCTTTATCTCTTTCACTTCAGAAGAAGAGAAAACAATTGACAGTGTACTCAAAGAGTGAGGAAGAAAGAGGGAGAGAAAGAAATTTGTTTGAAAAACCACCAATGATACTATGAAATATCAAGTTCTAATTCTCATGACTCACACTAACTATTCTCCCCAGGCTGGCCAAATGACAAGGCACATTATAATTATGTGGCCGAGACTGAAATGCTCTTAAGGCCTATGCAACTAGCCTAATGGACTCCACCAAACCCACCAAGGGCACTAGACCTCACAACCAAAGACTGTAGCTAGATATTACAAATGGCAAGGCTGTTGTCCAGTGAAAATATAATGCTTGCAAATTGTTGCTCCCTAAAATGATTGCTCTGCTGAATGCTCCAGAAGAGTGACATCAGTTAGTGGTCACCCATGACAGTTTTCTTCCCTTAGCCGTTTCCTATGACTTCAGCCTTAGCATAAAAGGCTTTATTTCTTCACATAAAATTCCAATTGAAAAGAATGGGCAGAGGAAATCTTTTCAAAAGCTAGAGTTCTCATTCCATGAGTAAACAAGAAAATTCCTTGAAGGACTTATTCATGGCAGGAATATTGTTCTCAATGTAGGTCCTCAGCAGAACATTATCCCTCTGTGTGTAAAATCATTTGGCCAAATGACAACAAATGAAGAGTACAAACTGCTGGTTTCACTGGCCAGACTAGATCCATCTTCCTGATTAGTTTTTCTGTGTTTTGTTTTGTTTTTTTGTTGTTGGTTTTTTTTCTGCCTTGACTATCTACTCTGTGCTAAAATTAAAATTCATCTGTACTATGTGTGTGTAAAAATGTTTGTTCATTAACATACATTGTTGTTGAACAGTCAGTTTACTGCAAGGCCACCTAGAGTGTCCTCAAAAGGCAAGCTCAAAAAAAAAACCAAAAAACAGGAGGATATATTTTCTAAGCACAAAAATGTAGAACAGAAATACAGTTCCCCCTTTCTCTTGTCCTCATTTCTAGTTTTAATTACGTCATTTACTTCTCCCTGTAATCATCTTGCCCTTTCTCTATACCAGTCTGTCTGTCCTTGTTCCAATCTTAAATATGCCAATTCCTCGTTCTTCCCAGCTCCCTTTCCCTCCTCCTTTTCATCAGCTACTCCTCCATTTCATGTCACATTTTCCATTCTTCTTTTGCTAGTGAGGAGCTATGAGCTAAGCTCTCCTCCCTGCCTCAGGAGGGAGGAGCACACACAAAGGCAAAGCCTTGTAGGAAGGAGGGCAGGTGGGAGAAATCCCATCCAGACACCGCCTTACGCTGCTTCCATTCAAGAGCTCGCTTCTTGCAAACTTACTTCATTTTTTTTTTTCTCCTGCTTGTATATTAAGAGAAGGGAGTAATATATCCCTCATGGAGCTTCCAAATCACAGGCACAACAAGAAAAAAAAAAACAACAACCCAAAGCATTATCTTCTAGCAGAAGGCAAACAAATGTATGTGCTTTCCGTTGAACCTTTAGAAAGATTATACAGACAAATCCACTGGAGAAAATTACCAGTTTTCTGCCTATTTTCAAATCACTTCCTTACCCTCCTTCTTTGGATTAGCTTGTTACCCAGCACAAACAGCCACCAAGTACTCACACTACCATCTCAAGTCCTAGATTTCCCAGTGAAGAACTCAGCAAAGATACAATATCAATTACAATTTAATTTTCATTTCTTTCACCTTTTTTTTTTTCTTTCTGATGATTTGAAAAAGAGATCTTAGAGAGCTTAGCTGCTTCTAGTAACTTACTTAAAATGTAAGCCTGCCGGCCTGCTTTGCTAGATCTAGCAGGAATCCTAATCAATCTGTGGTGGGTTTTTTTGGCAGTTGATCAGGACTGTATTCAATTTATGATATTAACGAAGAATAGTGACAATATAGAATTGGGCTGTTCTGTTTCCCTGAAATCACTGAGATTATATTACCAAAATACAGTTTACACAGGTTCACAACCACTGAGTAATTCACAGTAACATTTTCTCCTTTGTTTTTCACTATAGGGGAGAGTGTTTGGGGTTTTTTTGGTTCATGCTTCTTAAGTGAAATTTCTATGGGATACAGTCACTGGCAATTTACCAGGGTGCTGCCAGAGGCTAAAGAACAAACCTTGCCTTCAAAACAATGCATCTCTTGGCTGGATTCTATTGTAATCAACACTTTAATGCCACTACTTTTTTTTTTTCTTCTTTTTTCTCTGAGCTCATCAGTACAGAGCTGTTGAAAATAGCTTGACGTTTCTCCTTTGCCTCCTGACATTAATCATGGTTAATTAAGTGACAATAAAGTTAGGGCTAATGCAAACAGGCATTAATTCTTGTCATCTCCCTGTTCTCAGGAGTATTGAAACTTGGACAAGCGAAGAGAAACAACATTGAAAATGTATCCTAAGAAAAAAAACATTCAATTAACATCAACATTGGAGGTCTTGTCAGAGATCTGTTACAACGTATGCCACAGTTTTTACCAATAACTGCATGTCAGAAAACTCCTGTGTCTACTCAGATGTAAGACTGAGGTCTACTTTTCCAAGCATGGGGATATAAGCTCTCATAACCATTCTGCTGGACAAATGGCAGGCAGATGTAGACAAATGTACCTGGTTCATTTTTCTAGAAACTCTTATCAAAAACACTGACGTGCTTCTTCTCAAATGTAGGAAGCTAAATCAAGGGTGTTCAAGAATGAGTAATATTTCCTGAGTGGCAAGTAACAGATTTGGAAAGAAAGGTCTAAGCGAACAATTCCTTCTCTTTTTTTCCACGTGAGTTGAGGAAAAATGATAATTAAAAAATCAGCTCAGAAAATCCAACTAACTTGCACAAGACGAAACTACTGCTGCTCAAAGGTGTCTCAGTCTTGGAATAGTTTTGAAATGCCTCCTCTTTCAGCTGACTGAGGAGGCAACTAGCTGCTTACCTGCCTATACACCACTCACAGCTCACTGCCTAGGCCTGGAGGTAAAGCCTAAGTAGATCTTTTTCTCAAAGGAGATGAGATCATAGAATGGTTTGAGTTGGAAGGGATCTCAAAGGCCTCTAGTTCCACCACCTGCCAGGGACAGGACACCTTCCACTAGGCCAGGTTTCCCAAAGCTCCATTCAGCTTGGCCTTAAATATCTTCAGGGACGGGGTATCCACAGCTCCTCTGGACAATCTGTTTCAATGTCTCACCACCCTCACAAAGATTTTCCTCCTTATATATCTAAAGGATATATCTGTAAGGATTATCCTCTACCTCTTTTTTTTTTTTTAGTATAAAACCATTACACTTTCACCTGTCACCACACTCCTCGATGAAGAGTTCTTCTCCATCTTTCATCAAGGCCCCTTTAAATACTGGAACGCATCTATAAGGTCTTCCCAGAGCCTTCTCTTTTCTAGGCTAAATAGCTCAAACTTTCTCAGCCTGTCTTTGAGGAGAGGCCCCCAGCCCTCTGACAATTTCTGTAGCCCTTTTTGGACCTGCTCCAAAAACTCTACATTTTTCTTGTGCTGGGGCCTCAGATCTGGATGCAGTAATCCACGTGTGGCCTCACAAGAGCAGAGTAGAAGGTGACCATCACCTCCCTCAGCCTGTTGGCCACGCTTCTTTTGATGCAGCCTAGGATACAGTTGGCCTTCTGGGTTGTAAGCACACAATGCTGGCCACTGTCAAGCTTTCCATCTGTCAATAGCCCCAAGTTCTCACCCATAGGACTGCTCTTTATCTACTCATCGCTCAGCCTGTATTGCTGTTTGGGATTGCCTCAACTCAGGTGCAGGACCTTGTGTTTGGGCCTAGCTGAATTGCATATTGTTCACATGGGCCCACCTGTTGAGTCTGTCAAGGTACTTCTGGATGGCATCCTTTCCGTCCAGCAAGGTGTTGACATTACCTATTTCAGCTAAAGTAGTAACAGTTTCTAGAAACAAGGTCCACGCAGTATCTCTGGCTCTAAATTTGTTCTCCATGGCTTCACCTCGTCCAAACCTTTTGCCACCACCAAACCAAAGATGCTTCATCACTTACTAGCCAGCCTCACAATGTTACTGCCACTGCTCCTTCAAAGCTTGCTACTGCTGTGTCCCCACTGCAATCATAGAACCATAGAGTTTTTTGAGTTGGAAGTGACTCCTGAAGGTCAACCAGTCTAACTCCCCTGCAATGAATAGTCACCCACTGCTCACCATCTCTTGGGGCTGTCTTCTGGAGACCTTCACAGCACCTCTACAGTACTTCTGCCTGCTGGCCTGGGCTCTGTAAAACTGTCTCCTTTTACAAAAAGGTGCTAGGAGCTGGGGTTCAGCTGCCTTTTTTTTTTTTTTTTTTTTTTTAACTACCATATGGTACTCTGGAGACATTTGTCTTGTTCACAGGTTATCATATCAGATAGATATCAAACCGTGCACCAGTTTCCTGAACAATAACTTAGACTTTTTTTCCCAGTTAAAAGGCACATGCAAGATGTCAGCTATTCAGTCATCTCCCCTTTCTTTCTGACACATCCTCGGAAAGAGTTCCTATACATCACTTTGACCACTTCTACTGAGAAATTCCAAGTGTTTCTCAAAAGCTACAAGTATAGCATCCACCAGGTTCCCTCTGCAGCATCTTCCATCCCCTCAGTCCCCACATGAGAGTGAAGGCTGGAGCAGGGCTCGTGGCATGGCCACTGGAGCTTCAGCACACACCCTGTGGTGCCCTCATGGGACTCTCTAGGGCCAGCTGGACACAACTCCACTCCCACAAAGCAGCATACAAGTTCCTGCACCTTTTCTGCCAAGTGTCATTTCCTGGGGTCCTCACCATTTCAGTGCACTTGAGATTGCTTCAGTCCAGGTAAAGACCTTGCAGTTGGCCTTGCTGAATTACAAGTTGCATCATATTTCTTTTTGAACAATACCAGATAACTAGCATTGGGGAGTACCTCTTGCGTAAGCTGTGTGGTTATTTATGGGGTGTGCAGGGCATAGGGACACTAGTGGTGCTTGGCTGCACTCTGCACTGTGCACTATAGAGACAAGATATTCTGGGGCAAAGTACATTCAATATGGATAGAGCTGGTCTCAGAAACTATGTAAAACAAATACATAGCACTCCCATTGATTTTAAATGACCTCTCAAAGTTACATTCTTTGTGTGTTCTGTATTGTTCTAATGAACTTGAGGATGACTTGTATTGGAAGAAAAGCATCTTCAAAAGTCATGGAAGGCCATGTACCACAAAGAAATGGTACCCACAGCATTTCAAGTTTCTCATAGCAATAATTTCATTAAATCTTTTAATTTGGGCACTATTTTACATACTGTGCTTTACACATCAGCATTGACAGGTGGAAAAGCAGGCTTATGTTGCAGTCACAGGAAGAGAACTTGAATTATTTACAAGGGGAAAGTTTTTCAGTCTGGGAATCATAGTCAAATGAAGAAAATTAAAAATCTGAACTACTGCACAGAGCAAAGGCTATAAACCTAAGATCTTCCATCCCTATTTTTTATGTGGCTAAAGGACATTTGTATTCAGTAGATCACAAAAATAATTCATACACAAGAGGATGCAGGAGGACTTGTTTTACCCTGCTTTGGCTCTCTTAGAATTAATATACTCTAAATACATGTTTTGATACAGAAACTTTACTTGCTCTATGAATTAGTTATCACTGTCCTATTTTTGGCACATAATAGCTGTCATGCTTCTGCTGTTTGCGTGCAGTATTTCTGCACTTTTTTAGCCTTCATTTTAGAGCTTGCTTCAGCATAAACTGAATATATAAACTGAATACCAGGATGCAATGACTCAGCTGCTTTCCTTCTCTCATTGCTCTGTAGAGTACATGCATCTAGTAGCAATGGTGAAAGACAAAAGGAATGGGGAAAACCAGATAAAACACGTGTCTTTGTAGATATATTTATGCTACTATTGCATGTAGATACATTTGTTCATGACTGCCTATGCTTTTTATTTATGCCCACTCAAGGAATTTTTTTTAAAGATGTATTGATATATAAGAAAGAAACAGTAACGCATTCTTGCGACGACATTTCAGCAACATTTGTATAAAAGACAGATTTCACTTTCTTACTGTAAAACACCATATGTATAATTTCCTTCTTCCCAAAATACTGGTGTTTGCTCCTTCAGAGAAACAACCAATCTTTAGTAGAAGAGCCTTGGCCCTCATATCCTGTTCCCAGAATGGGGTCACGAGCAACCCCCCTCCTTTGGATATGGAACCAGGTGTAATTGCTCCAAATTTCAGAGCTAAATTGCACAGAGGACCCTCTGAATACAGCTAGATTCATGTGCTATAGATTTTGTCTGCCACGTCAAACAGCTAAAAGAAATAAAATTCGTTTCCCTGTTTCTAATACTGTAAAAGTTCTGCGCTTACTTTAGTTAATCTTTTCTCTAGCAGATGTACTGAGTTCATGAAGAAACTAAAAGCATCCAAAGATCAGACTCTTCATTGAAGTAGCGTGAGTGGGAACCACTTTGGAGAGAGAAAGCCATAGCAGAAGGAGAAAAAAGCTCATATTTACCTTCTAGACGCTAAACCCAAGGTAGAGATCACAACATTGGCTGTATGCCTTGAAAAACTTGAGAAGTAGCCAAATAAATAACTCCAAAGAGGTCCACCAAGAATTATTTCCAAAAAGGCAACACCATATCACCAGGTAAAAGTCATTTTTCATTTCTTAAAAGTCAGAGGGAGAATTTAAGAAACACAGAATTAAAATTTACATAATTTCCTTCCTTGTGCTTTCTTACATATACATTCAACCAAGCTCATTAGTACTTGTGAGATGTTTTTGCTTTAAAAATATTACAAGAGTAATCAATTATGACTGCTAGCTATTAGATAAGGAGGTGACACTTGGGAGCAATTTGAAATGCTGAGTTCATTTGAACAGTATGCACTTGAACACAGATAATGTAATGTCATTAACCTTGCCATTAAAAAAAAAAAAAAAAAAAAGGTTACTGTTACAGAAAAGGTCACTGTATTTCAGAAATAAATATCCAGATCAAGGATTTAAGGGTCATATTACCAGGCAACTGATCCTACATCCTTAATGTGAGGCTGATCCTGACTTTACCACTGCTTTTGTGCAGAATGCGGTATTAACTATTTAGGTTGTCAAGACTTCACTGAAATTAGTAGAAATCCCAACTGGAAGGTAGGAATAACTGAGAGTTTTTAAATATAAATATTATTTCATACAACAATATTTATAATCTACTGGCATTTCTTTTGTATCTGTGATGTTATTGCACAATTCTTTTTGATAAAGCTTTGCATCCCAGAGTCATGCAGTCTTGTCAGAAATACAACATTCATTAAAAATGAAATGATTCTCCCCCAGATATTTCTATCTAGTTCTGAATTCTAGGGCAAAAAAAAGGTAAAAATTTAAAAAAATAATAATCTGAATACATGAACCATGCATATTCAAGGACATCCAAATAAGCACCTTTAATTAATCTCATCATGTTTGGACTTGCAGTGCTGCTCATACACATACACAGTAAAAGACAACAGAAACATTTCCATTTTAGAGAAGTGAATATATAGCAATACTGAGTAACTAAAATAAGACACTCAAATATGAAGTAAAATGGTAAAATGCACAATTTTACCATTAAGTGGATAAACAGGATTAAAAATATGAAAAATCAAGGCAGCTGCATCGGTGTTACATCTCGATCTTTATGTTGTAGTTGGCATAAAGCTCTGATTTTTTTTTTTAATTATCTGTTTAATCCAGTAAGTCCCATTTTTATAAAGCTTTAATATTTATGTTTCCTTTACCACTTCTACAATTTTCTAGCTGGAGAAATACAGACTAGTGCAGGAAAGATGTGCTTGAGTAGTTTATCTTATGTAAGTAGATGGTCAGGAAACTGGGACATCACCTAACTCCAAAATCTAGGATTTTAAGTGTCCCTGTTTGGTTTCTTGGCTCCCATCAGCTAGACAACAGATGCTCATCATTTGTGTTAGCTGGTAATCAATCAGTATTTTCATATCTCAGCTGTAGTTACAGCTGGGTCCCTCTCCAGACTCCTGTAATCTGAAAGGATCTGCTGTGTTCTACAGACAACAGGGACCTAATCTCTGCACAAGTTGCTCCTTCTATTACTGAAATTCAGTGCGGATTCCTTTTCTCACTCTAATGGGCATTTCTTGATTAAAAAAATATATTTCTTAGCAGTTTTCATCCTTCCTAACATAAGGCAAACTCTTTCTAGGTGATCAGTGTTGGACTTTTCCCTACAACCTTCTCATCCTACTTGGAAAATGGCCTTGCAACTGGGCTCTGTGCACCAATGCTTCCTAGGGATCAGCTCCTGTCCCTGCAAAGTCATCCCAGGGGCCTTTGTATCTCCTCAAGGAACAGTCAAGCTCAAACTCTGAGGTAGTAAAAGAGGAATTCATGTGGCCCAGCCCAAGGCAAACTATGCTTTCTCCTCCCAAAGAAAGACCCTATCTCTACGTCATACTTTTCTTAACTACCCCAGGAGATCTTTCTGCCATCTCCCAGTATTACCCAGGTGGATAACTACAGCCTAATGCTCCCTCAGGTCTCCAAAATGACTTGACTTATTCTGGTTGGTGCTTTTTTTTTTTTTTTTTAAATCAGAGAGAACCTTTTACAAGACCTACAGCTTTCTTGGCATCCTTCTGTTTTGCCTGAAAGACCATGCCTTTTTTCCCCGTGGCGATTCTTCCCAGCACTTTTCTGCTTCTGCTTTTGTGCCAGGATAGCTTGCAGGAATGGGGCCTATATGAGGATATAATCTCTTGGGAAAGGAATGTAATTAAAAGCAACATATAAAGCAATTAAAAAAAAAAAAAAGTCTTCTGAGGGTGCTCAACTGACACAGTGAGAACCTTGTGAGAATATTTAATTGTTTGTGTTATTGAGTGCAGACAGGTTGGTTTTAATTCAAAATAAACATGGGAATTAAATACAAAACAGTATCAATAAACATTATAGCTACATAGTTTTCAAAAAATGAAAACATTTAGGAAACATAAATATTAAAGCTTTATAAAAATGGGACTTACTGGATTAAACAGATAATTAAAAAAAAAAATCAGAGCTTTATGCCAACTACAACATAAAGATCGAGATGTAACACCGATGCAGCTGCCTTGATTTTCCATATTTTTAATCCTGTTTATCCACTTAAATCTGTAGCAAAACATATTGTGTTTGATGATATCAAGTGCCTATCATACAAAACACTTCACAGCTGAATTAAAATTTGTTACATTCCCTACATTCCTGTCTTCTTATTATCTTGTTACATATATGCTAACCAGTGTTATTAGCATATTAATGTAAAGCTTTTGTTTCTTTTCAAAGATTGTATTTATTTGTTTTGCTATTTGATGCAAATGATCAATCGTTAGATAGGGTTTTGTGACGTAATGGATGAACTGATCAGAAAGAAAAATCAAAGCTACCCAATTCTACAGATAATCAACAAGAAAATCCAGACCTCTTGTGAAAGGCGCTACTTAGAGTTATGTAGTACTTTTCTTCTGTGAATTATAACCAATTAATCTATTCTTATTCAGTTAAAAGACACATTTAGCTTTATTTGTGAAATGGGAAACCTAAGTAGGGGGGTCAATTGACAACTGCCAAAAACACCCAAGAAAATTCTTTCTTCTAGAGCTGTTATTAGATATCAGGAGCTCTAAATTTCTCATCTTTGCTCAATCCTGTAGAAAAAATGACTCCACCTACTCAAGGCAAAATACTTAATATCTAGAGTATTATTATAAGATCTATTTCCCAAATTTGACTGGTTTCTTTTTTTAATATCTGTTCCTAAATTCCTGTATTTATTCCCGTTATAATCTTAGTGCCCAAAGTATATATTCAGGCAGTACCTAAGCCAAGCCAGCACACAACTTTTGTGTCCAAACTGCACTAAGGAGGAGGGAATAAAGGGTGCCAGGAAGACATCACTGACACTTGAGCTACTGTGTAGAATCACAAACATGATGCTCTAATAAATAAATCCTGCTGACAGGGTAGAAATCAAAGCTCATTAGCACAAAGGAGGGAAGATGAGCATTTTAATGTCTCTGGATTCTATCCAGTATGATTAACAGCACATGCAGCATACTGTTCACCTAAAGCCATAAATCACAGTAGCAAGTGTCATATTACACACAGATCCTGAAAACGCAAAAATGAAAGTGAATAATGGCTTAGAAAAATTATGGGATATCACATTTTTCATATAGTCAACTGGAAACTAAACCTAGTGCTGAAAACACTTTAAAATTCTATTACAAAGGATAGTCTTAATAAATATGTCTGAAGGAGTCCATTTACCTGAATAAACTACACAGCAGTAATGCCTCTGGGCCTAAGCCTACTGAGACAAATAGTAAAGAGTCAGTCAGTAACATTCCTGAGCCACATAATAATACTAATAAAAATACCTCACATGCATTGTTATGCTTTTGGTACAAATTTTGGTACAGTCTTATTCAAATGTTTAAGGAGAAAAATAGTGACCCCCAAGTTCAAAAGGCATCAGAGGCAAAGCTGAAGCTGAACATGGCCCCAGGTGCAGATTAAATAAAGTGATTATTTCAGAGTATTTCTATTTCCAGGTTAGTTGGATCCCAGGAGAGGGAGTTGTTAGATTGCTGCTGTTTCAACTCAGTACCGCATCCACTGAATTACTTTTTTCTTTTTATTTTAGCCACTCAGTGCACTGCTGAGAGAAGCAGACCTCTTTACAAGCCTCGTGCACTATCTGCTATCTTTTCATGCAGACAACCATCTTTCAGTAGTAAATAATGCAGGGTGTTAAATACAATTCACTGACACATTTTATTATACTTTGTTGGTTTTTCTTTAAGCTCTCTCCCTGCCAGCTCCTAGTATTACCTAGGGAATTAGTAAAGCATATCATACAGGTGAGAGAGCCATCAGTCTGAAACTCCAGACACTCATATGGAGCCCACCCAGAGTCTACCTCAAATGTTGGACTTCGTTCTGATAAAATTTGCATCCTAAAATCTTTTGGACTGTATCAACAGTGACAGTGACACGAGAAGAAATTAGAAACTGTTCTGAGGTCATCCCAGGACAGTTTAGAGACAGAAAAGACAGAAAGGATTGCAGACTCAGAGCCACCCCTTACAACCCCACTCTTTGTAAGAGACTTACCAAAGTCCTGGTCTGGCTTCACTATCAGACCCAATCCAGGCAAATCCCCTTCCCAATAGAGATTGTGCAGCTCTGCAGGTGTTCTCTGCTTGCATGGAAAATTTCTCAGTGATCTGGGCTTGGCTGGGTGTGGAGGAGGGCACAGGACTCTCTTGAGGAGAAACCTGATATAGTAGTAAATGGAGGAGAAGTGGGCTCTTGCTGCCGCTTTCCCTCATGGATAACTTCTGCAGAAAAGAACTGTGAAACCATGTCCATTGCTAGCCTGCCCACTCCTCGGCAATGGAAGAAAGAGATTCCACCAAGAGGAGTCCACTGCCTGCACCTCAGCTGGACGGCTTCCCCCATCTGAGTCCTTAGCTACTGGGTTCCATTTCAATTTCTCTTCCCATTCCACAACACCTGTGTTCCTGTCAGGAAGGACTAGGACACATCCAACATTTAGATGTTATACTGAGAAACATGGTTTAGTGGGAAATACTGGTGATAGGTGGATGGTTGGACTGGATGGTTTTAGAAGTCTTTTCCAACCTTGGTGATTCTATGATTTTTGGGATGTTGTACCAGCTGATAGTAAAACCATCCCCCTGAGAGACAGGAATTATCCAGCTGTGTCTTCTAAAGGAGACTGCAGCTAAGAGCCCATTTGAGGAACAAGCTGGTACCACCAGCATGGAGACAGCCTCAGCACTTCTACCCACACAATAACAGACCATTGCTCCAGGGATGGACGTGAAGGTCTTCCTCCTCTGTAGACAGAGGAGTGGAAGGTAGCCCTAATGCAAGCACTCTAGGGCCAAAATGCTGTGGGGATTCAGGTGCATCTCTATACCTACCATGTCCTATTCCTACTTGAACTGTACAGCTTGACATGTAAAGAATCAATGTTTGAAGCCAGGAATCTCAGAGCTGGAGATCTAAGCACCTTCCTTAGATGGTCTAAATTTTCCTCTTTCTTTAATCTAGAGCTCTTTTTTTTTTAGTCACTGCTTGTTTTTTTGCTGTCTGCTTCATATATTGCAATCTTTGTCTTGCCCTTAGGCACCAGAAGAAGTAAAATAATCAAGTTTTATGTCAACAACTGATTGGAAAAACAGTCCTAACACACCATTATTTCTTGTCTGGGAGAGAAGGGAGACCTGTAGCAGGACAGCAACTGTGAGCCTCACACGTGCTTCCTTCCCCTTTTTGTCATGTTCCCCAGCACACATCCAATAAGTAATAGGAAGCACACAGAGTAAGGGGTGGCAGAAATATGACCTTGTGCTCATCCTGGAGGGGTCTTTTCTGCACTTGTCTTGTATTTCAATATATTATCCAAAGCATTCAGTTCCCCATCTTGTCAAAAGAAATTTAAGAAATTGGCACTGCCAGAAGGGTATGACTTTTAACTATAGTACAGCAAAATTCTTCTCATAGTTTTCTAATCAAGAGTTCTCTATAGGCATTTATTCACAGTCCTACTCTGAGTGTCTCTGAGAAAAGACCGCCCTACTTTCCACAATTATCAATTATCCAGCATTATTAAGATAGAATAGAGGAGTTTCCCACAGAAGTGCCTCTTGTTTGATTCTCGTGCAAAAAGATTTCTCAATTAGCCAAGCAAGTATATTCTATGGGGAACACATGAAGGCTCCCAGCTGTAGCTGGTGAGTGGATTACTCTGCACACAGGATGGACTTGGTAGCATGCTGTCAGTCATGGTATCGGAGTCAAAGCCTAGCCCAGCCTTCTGATAAATGATTAAACAGGCATTTTCTGAAGCCATTGGCACACTGCAAATAACTGGCTAGCCTTCAGCTGCTTCTCTTTGACACTCCAGGCCAGGTGACTATATCATTCACAGCTGCAGCTTTAAGGATCTCATAATTTAGTGTGGACAACCTGTGGCACAAGTGCAGTGTAAAGGTTCAATCATGTTACAATGTCATGATGCTCTTACAGCATCCATACAGCTTAATCACATAAAGAAATCATACACTTGCTCTAGTGTGTTTCTGGAAGCTGAACAAACCTGTGCCAGCAACAACCCAAATGATTCTTTCAGATCAAGGAAAAGGTTGGGGCCAAAGCTGCTACAGAGCCCTCTGCTTTCCTTCCTATATCCTGCTCTTCTCATCGGAAGCCTTCAATTATCCTCTTGCAGTAGCCACAGCTGGCTGAGTTAAAGCCTTTTTTTTTCTTTTCTTTATATAGCAACTTTTGTGTAGACAACTTAGACAACTTGTTTTCTTCCCATCTTTAATACAGCCCTTGATAGAAGATTGCCTCAAGCTCATGGAAATCTATGTGAAAAAATCCACAAGTTTTCTTAGTCTATCCACAATGCCAGAGTCTGCTGTGACACCTCTGTGGGCAACTACCCTGAAGCCAAGAGGAGAGGTCAGCCTGCCTTGACCTGTTTGCTGCCTCCAGGAGTTCTTCAACAACCCTGGGATTTTGCCTGAAGTAACCCCAAACCACCTCTCACACTGTCATACTCATTCTCTGGGGCTCACAGTAGTTATCTGGCAAAAACAAACCAACCCCAAACATTTCCAACAACAAATTAAACAAAATAAAACAAGTACCAACAATCAAAGCTGCATGGATTCTGTGGGCAAAACTCGTAACAATTTATTGTCTGTTTACATTCCTTAAAAAAAAAAAAAAGAAGCTCACCACTTATTCTACAGATTTGCTCTGATGGCAGTATTTTGGGCAGAGGCCAAGCAAGGATAAACACAGAGTGTTGATGCTTATAGGGGAAAGACAAGAAATGGAGGAAGGAAAGAAAAAGAAAAGCAAACATGCACACACACACATGCAGAAAAGTCTCTGTAAATAGATCAGCAAATGAGGAGGGTATTTAAAAAAAAAAAAGTGGTTTGTCATTGAGTTGAGTGAATTGGTTAAAGAAGGTGATCTAGAATAAAATGATTTCATTATCAGATTGAGAGAAGGTGTATTTAGACATTCAAGGTTCTAAACAACTTTAAGGTTATTCTAAAGAGAAAACTTTTACGTGTATCCTTCCCTGATGCCCACTTCTCGCTTCTCTGGTACTTCAGCTTTTTCTTGTCTCACAGTGTTACTGCTAAACTCCTAAATCATGACCATAATGTATAATGCTTCTCTCCGCTCCATTTCTCACAGACTTCTCATTCCCTAAACTAGCCACCAAGTTTCCTATCACCTTCAAAAACAGTTCCCTAATCCAAATCGTCTCAATCCCCACCTTTTCAAAGACTTGACTTGGAAAGTTCTCCAAAAGCAAAAGCCATGAGGATGCTGCCTCAGTGAACAAGGACCCACGAAGCACACCCTGCCAAAAAATAGCTAATCTGGGCATAGCACCTAGGTGCAGGATTAACCCTGAGAAACTAGGAAAAAACGCTGGTTGAAAAAACCCAATGTCTTTGAAACACCTGCAGAGCAAGCACCCGAATCTATCTCAACATGCTCAAGACTGGGTATGTAGATACAGTTTTTTCCATCTGAAAATATGGGTGTAGATAGTGTCACAAAATAGGTAGATGAAGATATGCCTAGAACAGAAATCAAAATATGGATGCTGTGTAAGTAGCCTAAATTTCAAAAGGGCCAAGGACACAGTAATTTTCATTGAGACCAGCAGCATTGCGGCTTGACTGTGACTATATGTAATGTAAACTCCAGCATGAGTAAAAGGGACAGAAAAGGAAGGATGACACTGACTCTGAATGGGAAAGCCGACTACATATATTTTCCTTGGTTGTTATTTGCTGCTATGTGTCACTGTATCTAGATATTACTTATATCATGCTTGTGTTTGTCATGCTAAAGCACACAGTGTTATTCAAATAATCCAAATGTTGAACCACAAACTGGTTGCATTTCTTTGGCAAGCTGCAGATGGAAGAGATACTGTATGAGTACATATATAGAAGACATTTTCATTTTCAGGAGGAGAAACAATAAATAATCTATAACATTTAACAATAACTTGGATGCTTTTATTTGTTTACATTTAGGATTTACAGGCCCATAACTATGAAGATTCATGAATGTTAATTCCATACATCGCCAAATTGTTGCAGAGTGAAATGTACTGCACATCGTGCAGTGCTCACGTAGTACTGTAAAACACTCATCAGAAATAACCAGATACGAAGCTAGCTACCAAGTACATGAGTTAAGAGACATCAACCTGGTTTACAAAACCTACGTACCTGACTGTTATAATCTAGGTTATAACCTAACCCCAAAATATTTTGCCCTAGGATATTTTAAGATCAGTGACAGATATTACATGGTGACCAACAAAAACTCCTGATATTCTCCATGTGGTTAGGCACGGCTACAGAGTAGATGGGGCTTACATAATGAACATAGCTTTACAGTCTGTGTAGCCTAAGCTGTAAATTCATTTCTGGTCTCTCCACTCCTGGAGTTCACTTTCCTCAGCAGCATTCCCAGCACCACCACCTTACCCCGCCCAACATGTTGGTGGGTTTGCTTGCTGGGATTTGATTGGGAAGGCTCTGATTAGGTGCCACAAAGGTCTCAACTATCCTCTTGTTCTTGAAACCAGAACTGGAACGTACCTGTGGTTATCCACATTAGCATTGTTACAGGGGAGTTTAATCATGCTGGTTTATTCCTTGTCTAGCAACATATCAGCTCAGGATACAACATCCAGTGTTTCCATGATCCTCCCTCCAGTACCACAAGCATAAACAGGAGGTGTGCAAGGTGTAAGGAATGTATTAAAAAGCACACTAATTTAAATGCCTCAGTGCCTACATTTGCCAGCCTTGCCGCCCAGGCCTCTCCTGATAGTCAGAGCAGACAGGCTGTCTCCCCCAGAGGGCAAGTCAGAGCCTGCAAACTAGGCTCCTCCTTGAGTCACCCCTAGAAGTTACCCTCTTCCACTGACTACAACAAGGATAGGGAGACTCGTTTCCTAACATAGGCATCTCAGTTCAGTATTTAAACCTTGGCAGTGTCCTCCATCTTTCCTGGATATTTTCTTTTTTTTTTTTTGTTTCTCAAGGGAACAAAGAATAATGAAAGAACCACAGAATTAGAAGCAATTGAGCTGAACGCAGACTAGCAGAAATACACTGTTGGCACATTGGCTTAATGAAGAAACAAGCTCGAGCCAGGAATGTGTGACAACACTGTCTATATCTGAAAGATGGACTGGGATGATGTATGGCGAAACCAACCTTCCCAACTTGTAATGAGTCCTACTGCATGTATAGGCCCATAAGCAAGGGTTCCATATATGGGGAAAATCTGGTCAGTTTCCAGCGCATCCTCAACTCTATGTAAACCAGGAGGAGAATGACTAAAGTAAGATCCCAAATGAGATACCAGATTGTTCTTTCATCTAGTTTTAAATAAATGAATACCTAAATCAATGTGAATGTTTATGTGTCTGGCTCCAATTAATAAGTACCCATCCTGTGCCCCAGGCTTCCTGACAAGCATCAGAATTAATAATTTTATACATGGAAGAATGGTAATCTTGTGGTTAAGTCAGAAAGTTGGTTTCAGTTCCTGGCTCTGCCATAGATTTCCTATGTGACTCTGGGCAAGCCACTTAATCTCCTTGGCTGTGCACCTCAAAGGTATGTAGGAGCCTGATCCCACTAGTTAGGCGCCACTGATATCTTCAAAAAAACATTGCTCAGCTGTTACTTCAGCCAGTAGGTGTCTAATATATGTCAGTAGGCATAAACAGAAGGCTGCTGACATCATCTTACAAGCTAATGAGCCTTATAGAGGCCTTGTTAAAACTCCTGGGTCCCTGAAATGTCACAGCAGTGAAAGCTGGCTCTTAGGTAATGGGACCCTGAGGTGCAGAGAGGACGTGCCTGCCTAGTTAGAAGGAAACAGGAACTTTTGGACAAGAAAAACACTGTCTTTTCACAAGAACTTTGCCTCCTGGCAGCTTCTGGCTCAGCTGGGAGGTTATTTTCCTATCCATCAGTTGTCTGGACCACTAATTCAATCCTGTACATTCAGTTAGGTAGCAGGGAATGACAGTAGAGAGAAATATTTAGAGAAAGGACAGAGGGGACTGAAAGCCTGATGACAATGTTGGCCCTGTCAGTGTCCTATTGAGTCACACATGGAGCTGAAGCTGGGATTTGCAACTCCATGGAGCACTTAAAGAAAAAAAAAAAAAACCACCTTCATGACAGATTTGGAATGCATTCACTAACTAAGAGATAGGAAGATTCATTTATTCCCCTTGTCTGTTATTACTTGAGTAACATGTGGGGCACTTGGGCCCTGCTCATCTTTCCAGAGAGACTCAAGGACCTGGCTGGCACCGAATAAATGTGAACATGCTGTGAAAAGGAACAGCCATAGGGAACTATCTCCACATTTTACTGCTACTTTCCCAGATTTCTCTGGAGGAAGAGTTATGCTTTCAAACTGTTGGGAGTTTTAGACTTTGAGAACTGGATTTAAACAAGTCAATCGAGTTGTTCAGGTCTTTAGCATATGTGCTAAACTCAGCCAGCTGTACTTCATCCAAAGAAAGAATAAGAAAAAAAATTTTACATGGCAGGATTGGGGTAAACAGAAAATACGGTGGTAAAATTAATGTAGTTGTTTAAGAAATTCTTCCAGCTTAAAACATGTTGTTAGATGTCTTAAAACACTGCAAACAACCGAAGTGGTAGAGAAAATTCTTTCCATACATGCGTTAATGCTTACCATAACAATATGTAGCTGCTAAATCATCACTTTTCTTAGGTATGGTTTGTGAGATCTCCAAGCACAGCTCAAAGGCACTGAACTGCCATGATAAAAAGGTTTTGAGCAGGTGAAAGTTATTTCCTGAAGTCAGTGTCCTTGTGGATGCACAGAGTTGGCTCTGGTGCACATGTCTGGGGGATAATAGTTCAGCGAGGAAAAAAATCAGCACCTAGCACTTGTTTCTCCTCCTGCTGCAGGTGCAGACTTTCTTACTTTGTAGGTTCCTTCGCCTCCAGAATTACACAGCAAATCTCAGCTCTGCCTGGGAAGGCAAAAGCTTCTGCAGCCCTGTAGGTCAGGCTCTGTGAGATTTCGACCAGGATCACAAGTCTCTTGGCTGGATTTAATCAACCTGAAATGAAAGCCTGCTCTACAGAGTTCAGTGTAATTTCAGATACATCAAGATTTGACATATGAACTCCCCTAACACTCATTACTGGATGGAAATCTAGTTCAGGGTGTTCCTACCCCTTCATGTTACTGAGGAGTACAGCACTCACTGTGATTTAAATGAGAGCTTAGGAATTCCTTTCTGGCTTTTAAAGTTATTCAACAGCACAGATTGTAACATGATGTAGCAAACAACAGAAGGCTGGAGATGCATCAAAATAACACAATATTTAGAAAATAAGTATTTCAAAGAGGAAAACAATTCTACTATAGCTCTGCTGCTGGCATCCTCCAGAAACAATCCTCCCAGCTTGAGTCTGCAATATCATCAGTCATTATAGTCAGCACCTGTCATAAATACCTTTAGGCAGGATCAGGTTTTGTGCTGTCCTGGATCCTATTTAAAACAGATAATATAGCAAAAATAAATATAAAAATGTGTGCCATTCAGCCAAATGACAACAAAGGTTGATCTCTTCGTCAGTTTATCTAGCGTACAGGCACCGATTAAGTAAACAATGGATATAGGCTTCACCAAGAAATGTATCTACCTGAGAGTGAAAGATTGACCTCAAAATAACTCTTAGACTATTATAGACTGAAATGTTATTTTTTCCTCTCATTGTCTGGTAGAGAACAGACTTTTATATAATGCATTTTCATTTAAAAACATGTATCCAGACGTTGGTCCACATGCTGTGGTTTAAAGGCCCATAAACAAGAAACACTTTGTGAGCTTAGTCATTATTATACCTAATGATAATAATTTAGGAATATCTTATTAACATCTGGCAGTCATCAGCTTCTAATGAGTGGTAATTTTAATACATCCATTCCAGAAAATTAATTTTTGATGCTTAATGGCCTGAAGCATTAGCATCCATAACTGAAGGATTTTTTTTCCAAAACATCTTAATTCCACATTTATTACTTGTTTTCATGCTTATTGATTTTTTTCTTTGTTTGTATTTTAACACATGAATTACTTTTAATCTCTTGTTGAATGTACACTTTATAAATGAAATCAATGGGGGCTTCCTGTTGTGAATTAAAGGATGTCAGAAAGCCTTACAGATGGATACTTTACTGGGTCTCTTTGCAAATACACGTAATGTTTTTTTTCATATGCCCCTATTTAAGTGTACATTTGCATTATCTAGATTTTGCTAGCAGTTATACCACAGAAAAGCTTAATAACTGCATACTTGGAATAACTACTATTTAACCCCTTACATGGCTGTTTAAGCAAATTGAACACAGAAATTCAATTTTTGAACAGTATATAAAGTACAAGACAATGTTCATTTCTAGACTACAGAAGAATTCACCTTGTAGTTAATAAAATCAATAGAAATAGTACAAACTGCTCTGACTCAACAAATATATGCACTCAGCAGCTTGCTACAGGGCAGTCATAATTTCAAAATGCCTACAGATTCAAAAAGATAAATTATTTTTAAGTACGTGGCACTAGTAGTCTGGACATAGTGGACCATTCCCATAGTCACAGAAGCAAGCCTGTGAAAATCACCAGGATGTCAAAACAGTAGACATATTTAATAACATGATAAAAAGAACACATATACATGCTCACTGTTTCAAATGTTGGAGTGGATGCCATACAGAAAATGTAGAGTGACACTGTGAAAGACAAAGACAAAAAGACATTCACTGCACCATATTATGTTGATAAACCTGTTCCATCCCTTCTGCTCATGAGTAAATCCATGAAGTGTGGACACACTCTCTCACTGTATCCGCTTATTCTAGGCTGGGGCCTGCTTGTTGCTGACTTTTTGCAGCTCTGTAATCTTCAATTTGTAGCAGTTTTTAATCATTTTGATGCAGAAAGTAATAAAGCTTTCCAGAAGTACTTCATACTGCTTTCTCTATAGTTCCTAGCTTCACCAGCAGTAAGACACAATATAATGGAGATCTTTTTCCTTGTCTGTGATCACAGCAGCATATTTGTGGAGAATTAGTATGGCAAGACTGTCTGCCTGCTCTTGCCCCAAGCCTAGGGTAGCGATAGCAGGAATAGAGATTTTACAGCCACAGCAGATCCCTGGATCCCTTCCCAGCCAGCTTTGGCCCACTGCAAAGAAAAGTCCTTTCTGGACTGAGGATGGCTTATTCTGCATTTTCTTCTTTGATCATTCCCAGTAGAGATTGGCTGTAGAAAAGAAGAGAAATCTTCAAAGGAAATAGATCTAGCTCATTTTTGAACAGATCTGCAGAGTTTGCTGAGAGATGGCTATCTTGAGATATGCTCTTCCTTCCCACCTGCTGTTCTTTCAAAGCCTCCTGCTCAGGTAAATCTATCTGCAATTGAAACAAGGAAACAAAACAAACAAACCAAAACAAACCTCTCACAACAGATCCTGTTGCCTGAAATTGGCAAAGAACACTATCCCAGTGAAAAATTAATAGTTATTAGGACAGAAAAATGGAAATCAGAACCCACAGCACCACCTTTTAGAAATAAACACGAGGAGGGAAATGCTTCAAATACCAATTACCTATTTGTAATTTTAGCAAAGGTTCTTCTAGACCTAACGTTGTACATGTAGTTATAAAAGTATACTTTCTCATGAGATTTTTGCATCCTGTATTTACTTGCACTTTTTAGAGGTCATAATTGGGGTTGGCTTCCTTTGAGTTTTGACTTCATAAATTAATTCTTGGTAAACATCACAGCTTCTGGCATAGCATCAGTATGATTGTATTTTATAAGCAGTAATTCTCACAGTAAGTTCTAACTCATTAATTTCTGAAAAGCTAATGCTATCAACAACACTTTGATTTTTAATGATATCATTAGAAATAATCTTTCTTCTTTACTGTTATTTCTCCAGTGGCATATTTCAGAGTACTTGGTTGCCCTGAGTTTCATCTTTGTGAAGGTGGTTACAAAGCCTATTTCTCCTGAGCAGGTGTCTCACAGGATTTTACTTGCGGTGTCATAAAGTTCAAGTATTGCACTAGTGTTTAAGTTCTCCAGTATTTAAAGATTTTGCTGCAGAAAATTGTGTGTTGGACATCTTTCTTAGACTGCAGATCTCCCTCAGTCACCCTTTATACCCACTGGAGGTACAGAGACACAACTAGGCAATGATTTATAAGAAGCTAACCTACATGTGCTGTACAATCAATGGATATATAGATATTATAAATACCAAAGAGCTTGGCTAAGCTGTTATTATACCAGAGCAAAGAAA